>RXPK01000168.1:1971849-2590070 GCA_004143645.1 Protaetia brevitarsis
AAGCTACTGTAAAAAAAAAACAATTAGCAAAATCTATGCAACAGCCCGTTTCAGTAGCTTATCCATCCTTTAAGCAAATATTTTGTCAAATACAGTTTAAATAATTACATCATTTTAATGGAATTGATGGAAAAGGGTTTGCATATCATTTAAGAAATTAACCTTTATATCCTGAAGTTTGATACATAGATAAATAAGGCCTCGATAAAACATTAACTTGTTAAATAGTAGTATCCATAATTATTTCCATAGTTATTCTATTATCCTATTAGAACATATAGAAGAGTGAATAATGGAGTAACTGTGATAGTTCAAGGGCAAACGAAAATAAATTAAGAACTTAAGTCACCTTTTGAAAATATCTTTTTATATAAATTTTCGGTCCACATTTTTGAACTGGCGTTAAACATTATATTATGCTTTGATGTTATAGAAAACAAACTGCGTCTCAAATTCGGATTCAATCTATTTTTGCTACTTTTATTGTTGTTATTTCCCCGCTAACAATTTTACGTCAACTGTACAGAATAGGGATAATATCTCAGCCAAGAAAAAATTGAAACCATTTCAATTCTTTTTGCACGAGCAGCTTTAACAAACATTAATACACATTTTTTTCTACGTTCCTCGCAACGTAATTACGGCGACGTGAATGTTTATTTTACTACGCTCTTTGATGTTAGAACTCTGCCATATTACATTAAAAATGTATCGAAATCACTAATTATACTTTTAAATTCTAATTAGACGGAAATGATTACATTAATGTGTATGAAACTTACCAAGTCGTCGGTATTTGCTGCATTTAAAAAAGAAAATATACCCAGATTTTAGTATATTTTCGCAGAATTGCCTAATTAATTTCGCATGCTTCAAATTCGCTTCATAAAGAAGGAACATGATTTATACACGTTCGCTTAGAAAGCAAAAAAACCGATAATTATTGTTATAAATACAATGCTTTGACGTTCATAAATTAATATTCCTACCTTTTTTTGACTGTGCTTCAGATTCGGAGCTTGAGGATCTGGAAACACCCCCGCGCTATCGCCCTGACAGCTTGGAAGCTCTTTGTAAAGCGACCAGGTTCACCCAAGCGGAAATTAAACGAATATACAGAGGATTTAAAGCTGAGTGTCCCACCGGTGTTATTAAAGAGGAGACCTTCAAAATGATCTACGCCCAGTTCTTTCCTCAAGGTGGTGAGTTGTTTTTAATCATGCAAAATGCGAAATATAAAAGCTTGTGTTTTCGGTCAGGCGTGATGAGTATTTTAATCATTATACTGTGTATGTGTTTCTTATCGGTGGGTTGCTCCAAGAATTGGAAGTGTAATAATTAATTATTGATCCGCTAATACCAAGAACATACACTTCCAATTCTTAATCATTATATGTATTTTTTCCTAAAATAACTAGAAATAACCTATTCTTTCCAACATATTTTCTAAGCCTATTTTTTAGATTTTAAAGGATTTATAAACCTAAAGCAGCTTTCTTTCTTTTCGATAATCCTTTTACAAGTTACTAAATTGTCTTATCATTTTCCTTTCCATGGAAATACAATTATCCACCTCTAAAAAGAAACATTCGTTAGAATGTTTCTCAATCTTTATTATTGGAAAACTTACTTTTTTAAGGAATATTGTATACTGGAAAATCTTTCTAATTACATCCGTGAAGTCGTTTTTTCTTCTGGTCCTTAAGGAAGTGGTTCTAAGCTTTCATTTGCAGATCGTTCCCGCTTAATTGCTTCGACGGCCATAATTTGCTAATTTGATTTTGAAGTTCTAGCTTTGATATTTAAAATTACCAAATGAAGCTCAAACAATATTTTTATATTAACGGGATGCGTTACTCCAAAGACCTCTTTGATGCTTGAAGGGCTCGCAAGTCTTAATGCATAATGTACAAGCACTAATCAAAAATTTCACACACAAATGTTTTTAAATGTTTCAAACTGTCAAGTGGGTTTAACAAGTTGATAGAGATCAGACCCTCTCTTAGAAAATAAACTGTATTAAAGAGTAGCAAAATATAGGTAATGTAAATTTCAAGAAGTAATAGCATAACTATGATAAAGCAGCAGGCATAACGTTCAAAATAAAGTATAGCAAAGCTAAGTATAGGGAATTAGGAACAAACAAAACATTCTTTAAAACGGTTTTTCCCGCTCTTTATTATTGAAATATTTTTTAAGGGATGCTGTATCCTGGAAAATCTTTTTAATTAGATCCGTGAAGTGTTTTTTCCTTGTGGCCCTTAAGGAAGTGGCTCTGAGCTTCCGTTTTCAGATTATTTCCTCCACAATGACTTGCTAATTTAACTTTCAAGTTCTACCTTTGATATTTAAAACTACCAAATAAAGCTAAAGCAATGTTTTTATATTAACAGGCTGGGGTATTTAAAAAAAAACTTCCCTCATGCTTAAAGGCCTCCGCAACTTTTAAGGTATAATTTGCAAGTCCTACCGACAATTTCACACACAAATATTTTTAAATATTTCAAGCTGTCAAGCCCTTAACAAAACTATATTAATGAATAGTGAAATACGGTAATGTAAATTAAGCGGATTATATGGAATTAGGAACAAATAAAGAAAGAGGGAATACGCATAAGTTGACTTTGGAAGGTGCTCATGAGTCAAAGAGGAATCAAGTAAAAGAAGTAAACAAATCTATTTATCTGTAATAAATCCAAGTGACAGAATTGGAGAACAATCAAGCACATGGTTACCAGCAGACATGATATATGGGGAGACACAAAAGCTTCAAAATAATATTCGGATCCGTTAAAATTACAATATACAAGATAACTATCAAGCCAGTGCTACTTTTTGCAAGTGAAATATAAGTATTGACGAGGAAAACGGGAGAAAACTTGATGTCTGGAAAGAAGGTGCTTAAACGAGCATATGAAGAAGAAAAAAAGAATAGGATATAGGAATGGAGAAGTAACCAGAATATGTATGTTTAGTGTGAAGAGACAACGCTGTCAAAGGTAGTAAAATCCAAGAGTTAAATGCTTTGCTCATGTCCTAAGAAAGAGAGATTATCCAAAAATGATTAGAAACACAAGCAAAAGAGATAGGCGATGTAAGTTGGGAG
The DNA here is from genome assembly GCA_004143645.1 of Protaetia brevitarsis. Taxonomy (NCBI): domain Eukaryota; kingdom Metazoa; phylum Arthropoda; class Insecta; order Coleoptera; family Scarabaeidae; genus Protaetia; species Protaetia brevitarsis. The sequence goes on from RXPK01000168.1 coordinate 1,974,956, forward strand.
AAGCAACCAAAGGAGACGCTGCAAAATCAAAGCATAAAATTGAAGTAAATGATTTGAAGGGCATTAGAGAAATAGACTTTCAAGCTACATGTATGCTTGTAATGTTTTAAATGTGTAATACTTTAAACAAAAAAAAATTATTATACTTGAAGAAACGTGAAACACTTCTTTTCAAAATCAATCAATTTTTTTCACTCAGGAACATCAATCGCAACTGGCATCTTTTAGTTTGAGCAGATATTGCTTTGCTCTAGTATCTAAATTCTAACAGATCTTTTTGACAAATAAATGATGTCCTGAGCTTTTACAATCGGGAAAAAAATACCGGTTTTTTCTTTAGTTTTGAATCCTAGAGCTACTTCGCTGCACATCAAATTTTAGAAAGCAATAAAATAGACCATTGTCGGATAGGATTGATGTTCCCTAACCGAGGAATGTCTTTTCAGTGGAAACCTTTGAAGTTTTAAGTATAGTACTTGACGCTTGAAAGACCAGACAATTTTGATAGATCGATAACTTACCCCAATAATTTCAAATATTTCAAATAACTCTAAATTTAATTTTGGAATAGGACTTGTTGCAAATTGTACAAATACAATTACAGAACCTTTTAAACTATCTTTCTTTTTCAATCTTTGAGGACTGAACCGCTTCAGAGTAAATATCTATTTAGCACATACATCTATATATGTTAACGGTATTGAAAATGCTCATTTATATCTACACATAACTTTTACAGCTACAAGGTTATAGTGTAGTAATAGGTTATCGAAAATATCTGTAACTTATTCTTTTTTTCAATGATTACTTTTGAAAACTAATAATTCATTACGAGTGTCTTAATATGAAGAAGTTTAACCAGTTAACGTATCTTTAAATTTTACATATTTAGAACCCAAAAGAATGTTTCATTCTTATGTTTATTTTTTGGTTTATTGGAGTTCAAAACATACGACTATAAAAGACTATACCATTTTCGTCGCGGCAAATCGTTAAGGCAACCGGAACAACAGTTGATTGCCCCTATGATAATCCAGTCTTCCGGAGAAAATATGTTCTCACTAACAATAATATTTTAGCATTTATTTTATTGGAAGTCGAAAATTAACTTTACTTTCTATTGACCTATGTGCTAAGTAGTCGTCCTAACATTTTTCTCATAATTTACTGGGCTGCTTTTTGAATATTTAGCAATACTAACACTAGAATGAATAAAATAAGCGTCATAATAAAAAAGAAAATATTGCTAGCCATAATGAGAATATAAATACTGTAGTAAAACTGTTCCCGAAATATTCCTAAGCTCTCTAACTTCCTTAAAGTCGAGCCTTTGCTTGCAAAATCTTATAGTTAACAGCAGGGTTAAATTCATAGTTGTACTCGAGGATGTGATTGGTGAATTGAGTAAAGCCTCTTGAATTGAATCGCAGACATCAACGATGGTAATTTAGGCGCTTTTTTAAACTTCTCTATATGCGGTATACATAATTACAAATACATCTACTATATGCGAGAAAATCTCTCGTCTATTTAAGATACAGTTCTGCAAATGATGCCCAGTTCTGAAGAAAATCTTACAGCCTTTAATAAAAATATAGAAGTTAGCTGGAGGCACCTTGGGTTGGGAGTACCTACCAGCGCGTCCCCGAGGTGGTGGATAGAGGCAAGGCCATCTTGTCAGGGTTCGCTCAAGACGAGATGGTTTGTGGCGGCTATAAGTTCGTCCTTTCTGCTTAGAACCGGAGCAGGATGAGTGAAGACCGTTGCCGTGAACCATATCCCCATCACCCGAGCTGTCGTGTCGTGGCTAAGGGCTTGCACAGGGTTCTTCAACGATGCCAGTTGTTGCTTTCGGCTACCGAAAGCCCAACTGTTAAACCAGGTCCCGAACGAGATGAGGGCTTGGCTTAACTGCACGGACAGAGAGGAGACAACCTCAATAAAAACCTAAATCCTAAGGTGGCGGATTAGACTGATAGGATGCGTGGCTGGCTAGAAGACCAGTCTCTGCTAGTCCAACCTTGGGGCACCTGGCGCAACCCATTGTATTTAGCCTTACCTCTGCATGCGGGGCTCTGTGGAGGTGGACCATTTCTTCCCTAGCTACTCGTGGGATCAACCATAGAGGAAGGATATTTATTAGCGGGACCACACCACTAATAAACAGGAATTGGAGCAGGACCTCCATAAGAAGCCTTCCACTTCCAAAGTGAGAGTACCTCACAAGAAAGGAACAAAGGGAGGAGCAAAACGACTGGAGCAGATTGGGCAACAGGATGGCATCCATCCCCTCTCAAATTGCGTAGCACTGTGCAACTCAAGGGTGTTGCACCTGGGAGCACGTGAAATCGAAGAGGGCGACTTACCTAACCTAGGTCCTTCTGATATCCTACACTTTCTGAAAAGAAAAGGATTGGAAGGCCAGCTGTAAAACAGCAAGAATAGGGGACACAATAGATCTTTTAGGTCGCAGTGTAATATCATTTGTAAGTTATGAATTACCTAGTTTGAACTCAATTAGCCTGCAGGTTACGCTATTCGTAGTATATAGTGTGCTCGACGCGCAAAACTGAACTGAGGAGTGCCAGGAGGTAAATAGAAAACGTGTATAATGTCCACAATTGGTTACCGAACATAAAGATATTCTAATGAATAAAGTCGTTTGTTCTTCTTTCCTTGATAAATAGTTTGTTTTTAATCGTATAGCTTAGTACCGAAATGCGTGATAAATTAAATTATCATGAAATCAATCCACATGTAAATCTACTATTACAACAATACCAACAGATTTAGGTACATTGGATGCATAAAAGCTCAAGCAAATATTACTTATTAAATGTACTTAAAGTTTTGAAAATAAATCAAGGACTACTATATAGGTGCTTACCAAAAACTACAGTTGTATAATAATATAATGTTTCGGATATATGATCCAACACCTACCTCTATCATACAAAAAAACTATTTGTTCCTTTTAAAACTATTATTATTATTTTACATTTAGATTTTTTGTGGTAGCCTTACATGCACAATATCTGCAACCCTTCTAGCATTTAATAATAATATAACAAAATGAAAATGTTCATGAATTTAAAAATACATTATAAATGATTTATTTATGCGTAAAAACTAATTGCGTATGCTTCTTTGTTACAAATATACCGACGTATATTTGACCAAAATGTTTACAAGCAAACAACCCATCCAGGCGTATACACATAAAAATTATTGCAGCCACATAACACGAGCGCCTCTCAACTTCGGTATACATATACTTTACGAACGTATCTCACGTTGCATATTGCTACCTGCCTACAAAGTTCTTGCCGATACACAAATACAGTATTAGACCGGTTGCGTAATAGGCGTGCTCTGGAAAATGCATAAAAATATTCACTGCTTAAGTTACCATAACATTTTCTTGGCAAAGATTATTAATTAGAAATTGTTATGACAAGGCCTGTTTTACATCAACAGGATAAGCTTCAGCATTTACGTAGAACCGCAATGAAATGTCAAGTTTATATGATGGACTATAATTTTACCACACAATTTATGCCTTTAAGTTACATGCACCAATGGTGTCGGTGCTTGCATATAAAATTGAACATTACAATGCGCTACGAGAATATTGTGGTAAGTTGTGAACACCATGTTCGCAGTAATTTTATGCTTATATTGTTAAAATATTGCACCAGGGCGCCACTCAGCTTTACAGCTTCTAAACTAACTATATTATACGTATTCCTGGTTAAATATTTAGATATGTATATTCGACGTAATGAAACTTTGCTCATTCATCACTTCTTGCTCGTTAAATTAAATGTATTATATACGTATTCTTGTTTTGAATTAATTATTCCGTGCAATAAAAGCAATGGTTCGATGAATTTTGCATTCAATCTCTACCATGAAATTATGCACAATATACGAAGTTACCCAACTAGATAGAACCCAGCTGAAAAGTTTTCTGTGAGAAGTTGTGTGAAACTCGGAGATTACTTCTGACCTTGTAGTAGTTAATAATTTTAGAGGCTGCTCATATGCTGTAATGGGAAATGGTGCACTATTATTGTAAGGAAAAATTTCGACACTGATATCATTGTTATACGTCATGATTGAAAGAAGACGATTCCCGCGATAATAAGCAATCAGAGGAAATAAATCTAATCCGAGCCCCAATTTGTTGGTCTTATATGTATGTTTATACAACATTTTTGCTCTCATTCAACAGTTAAAACACCGATGTTCTTTAATCTGCAAATGTCTGCGTCTGGTAATTGCAATCCTGTGGAGTTCTTGTAGAATTCTTTTGTTGCCCATGGAATCCTGTGAGATATCCCACAAAATTCACCCATAAGCCATTAGCTATTATTACAATATATTTTTCAATACATGTAAGTCGAACAAACGCAATAGCATCATACGAGTATAGTAATTAGGATAAAACTTAGTGTTTTAAGCTTTCTGTTCATATAACAAAATCAATATTTTTCCTCCCTAAGTATGTAAAAAATTAAATTTTCCTTCTAATTTTTCACAGATCTTTGTCTTTTTAACGCACTTGAATAGGTGCATAAATTTTTATTATACAAATATATTACTTATATAATGTAATAGAGTGGTCAACCTTCGTCTGCGCGTCAGGTCAGTACCAAGTTTCTTATATGTGACATTAACGTTTTATACAAGTAAGCAATACAATATCTGGAACGAACAAAATTATTTATTTATTTAACTATAAATATTATATATAAGCCCTGTACCTTATTTAAGTAGCAGAAATGGTGTAGGATTGCTGAAAAGTTTATCTTTACATTATTTTAATATTCTAACATTTTAGTTTCAAAAGACCTTCTAATTTGTCTTCCTTTGATTGCCTTCCTGCTCTTCCAAAATTTTCCTCTTCATCTTCGTAGGGTGGCTGATAATCTAGTAGATCGCGTGTTTAATTATCAGTTATGGTTTGAATTCTCTACTCTCGGTTTAAAGTTTTCTGATACTCTATATGTTTAAGAAAGTTGTTTGGGTATGTCAAAGCTTGAATTATTATGGATCCTTAACCTTCTGGAAACAAAATTCCCTTTTATTGCTTTTACCCTTATGGTGTTTCGTACAATGAGCCCCGTCCTTGTTTTTTGTTGTTTAGGAATTTTCATTTAATGCTTTTAACTTCACGTTTTTAAAACTGAGTGAATTGGACTGGGCTTTGACTAATCAGGCTTTTTTTGCACTTTTCTAAACATTTTTTTTTTGTATTACACATTTTTACTATAGGCATTAATACTTTACTGCAACAGGCAATTATTATCACTTACATGAAACCAGTAAGAAGGATTAGTTTCCTATTTCTTTCACCATAATTCATTTAATTGGACACAAATATCATCTGGCACACCAGAGAACGATGATAAACTAGACGTGGAGTCATTTAATACTTCGGATCTAGCCATCAGCTAATTACATTTCTGGAAAATAGAGCAACTGCGTTCCATGCGACTGCCAAATGTGCCTTTGATGTATATCCCTGTCGTGCTCGTATCTAGCAGAGGTACAAAATTTCATTAAAAAATCCTGGTATTCATACATAGCTTGTTCTATGTTATAACGTATAAGATCCCGCGTTACAATTACAAACCTCGGATAGGTATATCAACACAATAGTATATTGTACATATTATAGTGGCATTGTGTGGTTTAATGCTATCCGCGCGAGAGCCATTCAACTTTGTTGTGATTTCATGTAAACAAAAAACATTTTTTTATGTTTGAAAATAAGAGTTAGTTTGTCTATATAAAAAAAGTTTATAGGTAGTCCCTATTTTTCCAAGGAACTGTACTGTTATATCATAAAATATAAATAAATACATAATCAGTTAAATGATAAAAAAGCTGCGAATCTGAGTGGCAAGCACAAAATATTAAAAAAATATATTCCAAACGGTTCCGAAGATACACAAGAAAGAAGAACGAGAAATCATTTTTTCTCTTTTCGACTTACTCCTTAGAATTTCAAAGGTGTAAAAAAATGTGTTAGGATTTTACAAAGTAAGGGTTGACCTACAGAACTACTAAAGATCCACCATCCTAAGGTGTCTAAAAATAAAGGGTTACAATACTATCATTGATAAAGAGACCGTCACACTGTATTTCTTTAAATGTTGTTTCTTCGACGTGAAGATTTTTCAGCATTAGAAGAAATTTGCTTTATTAACATATTATTATGTTTTCTTTTGTGGAATTGTATATGCATTTATTATTTTCATAGGGATTTTGCATTAGGAAAATCAATTTGTCCAAAACTTTCTTTTTGATTCCTGACAGATAACATTAGCTTTTTGCAAGACACTACCAGGAACATAGCTTTAAATGTATATAACGGGGAAGGGGTAAATAAAAGTATATCAGCTAAACTCGTTACTTTTCACATGGGCGTCAAACGCATGCGTATCGGATGATCTGCTATGCAGTTTATAAACTGTGCTGCAAATGTTGGTGTTGGAACATTGTTGAAACAAGTCCTAATGTAATTCAATAAAATATCAAGCTTCTTATAGTTTATTATTTATGCAAAATTATTGTCATACAGCTTAAGTATGTTTTCCTGGAGAATCGAAAATCTACAATAAAAAATAGGGTTTTCATTAGAAGTTTGAAAGTTACGTGGTTGAAGTAGGAGAGAGAAGTCGAAATTGATAGAATATATAGATACTTTCAGGGCGCAGATTTGCTTTCGCAAAGTTTGTTGATATGATCCGTGATTTCCGTGATACAGTGTTGTCTTAAGATTTCGAGTTATAAGTTAATTCTACTTAACTGTGGAACACTATAAATATTTTTTCATAAACACGCTCTAAAAGCTATTGCCATATTAAAAGATTATACCACACTTCCACGCCCATTATCTATGCCACACATTTGCCTGATAATTTGCATGGCGAAGAGTCAACTACAGACATCGGAATTACTATTTCGTGTTTTGCGTCAGCGTTTCACGGAATGTGTCTACCGTGCTCTATATTGTCGGAATCCCGGAAGCTTTCACCTTCCCCAACACCTCGTTATTTTCAGAAATCAACGTCACAACGCGACGTTCCCTTTTCACTCACGCTCTGCTACTAATTCTTGTTTAATGGCGCAGTGTTCAACGCAATGGAAGAAGTGGGGCAACATGTATATTTAAATAACGAAAGCAAATCAATACTTCCAACTAAAAAATATAAATTCATGCTTAATGAATAACATATTAATTATTCGAATAATTGCAATTCTGTTCACCGCGCAGTGCTTTACAGCTGTAGACATTTATTAATACATCAGTTGCTACCATAATTTACTAAGGGCATTCCGCATTTCAGAACCTCTATGTTGGGGTAATTATGCGCATTAATAATGGACGATATAAAGCGGAACGCGCGAAATATTAACTTCTGTTAGCGGTTAATATTGGGATAACATGCCAACAATGTATGCCAAAAATATCCCAGTATGTACAAAATGAACAATAGTAATTATATTTTCCAAAATAACTTTGAGTTAATAATGGATAAAAGATACACGTATTCCTTGTAATTACTTTTAAATTCGGTTTGATTTTCAGAAAAGCTCTTAGTGTGAACTCCTGTCATAAAAGCATAATTAAAAATATAACAATTTGTTTTCAGGGAAAACTCCAGGTTGCTTATTTGTTTATTTATTCGTGGACCACCAACAAATGAGAGTGTTAATAAAATTTTATTAGATATAACAGTAAAACAGAATAATAAACATGAAATGCCGAGATGTAACAAAGTAGAAAACTAGCTAGACTAAATTGGATCAACGGCAACAAAAAGGAAGACAAGGAAATACATATAAGAAAAGAATCCAAAATAAAAGGGGAAAATGGTTGAAGAAAGAAATAAAATAGAAAAAGCTGAAATAGAAATATCAAATTATTCTATAAAAATCGTGTAAAGGGAAATCAATAGGCAATAGGGGACAGACACTAAGCAACTGCAGAAAATTATGAATAACATGATAGGATATTGCGATATGATCAAGATTAGATTAGGTTAGGATTGGGGTGGCCTATGGACCTGTTTCACCACAACCTCTTGAGATCTATTGTGATCTCCTTTTTTCCTAGAGGACGCTCTCTAATTTTGGGCTGTTAATTAGGCCTATTATTCTTAAGAGCGGCTTCTTACTAGCTGTGGGTTCTCCACCTCCATTACTAGAAACCCTATCCTCGCCAGGCTTTCACATTGGCACAACACATGAACTGGTGCTTCTTTCTCCTCTTGGCGGAATCTGCAGGTTGCATCATCTGCCAGGCTTATGTTGTACATATGTCTATTTAGTGGCCAGTCAGTAGACCTACTATTATTTTGACATCTTCCCGTCTTTATTCAGTAGATCTCTAGTGAATTCGGGCCTCTATTTCTTTAGGAATTCTTTTGCCTGTTTCTGTCACGATGATTTTTGCCACCACTCCTTGGACTGATTATTTATGTATCCATTCATTGATGGATTTTTTAATTTGCGATTTGGTAGTGCCGAAAGGAGGGCCCGCTCCAACGACTTTGCGAACTTCACCTGGCCAGCTCGTCCACCGCCTCATTTGCTCTCACGGCCGAGTAGGTAGGAGCCCAGGCCAAGGTTAATTTCCTTTGGGTACTCACCTCAATTACACAGTCCCAAATCAGTCAAAAGTATGCGTGATACAGCTCGACAGTTATTTAGTTATCCACCGATGAAGCCGCATACGGCTGGCAATAATAATGTGTTACACACGCTGTAAATGTAGTGTATCAACTATTCTTTATTGAGCAATGCCTAATTGGGTATTCATTCTTCTTGAACTAGTAGTTGGATCATCTTTTACTAAGCCCAGAATATTTTCTACTTTATGGATATTTGTCGGGTTGCACGTTCGGATGTAATCCTAGCACTTGGTAACATTCCGGAGTCGCACAATTTGTTGAAAACTTTATAATAATGAATACATTTTTATCCGGAGTTCTCCGATGTGAAACTGTTGCCGATATCTTCTACGGCAGCTCTAGCGCTTCCATTACAATAACCGTAAATCAAAACCATGTTTCCATATTCAAGATTTGTATAAGTGTTTGACATTTTATCTGAATAAACAAATTAATAATGAGTTGCCTCGAACGATTGATTCAGTTAGCCGGCACACCGTCTGTAATAAAAACACAGCACACAACTTTTCATGAAGAACTACACTGAACTTTGCTTTATAAGGGTACACAGTAAGAAATTTTGTACACTATTTAACACTAGAAGTACACTAACATTTATACAGGGAATTCCACTCTAAATAGTGTTAACAAATGTACCCGAACCTAGTGTAAACAGTAGTGTAAAAAGTGCCCTTTACAAATGGTAAAATTTATACACTCCTTAATTTAGCGTAATTTTTCTTACACTGAGAAAGATTTCTTTATCGTCAATAAATATGTATTAATCTTAAATTATTCTGCTAAATATTAATAAAATAGTTGTTTGTATCACTAGGCCAGAGTACAGTTTTGCGAGTATGAGTACGGTTTGTGTATGTGTGTATCTTACAAGTACGAATACTCGCAAAAAAGTTTCTGGCCGTTTGATACACAATGTTTTTTGGGCCGACAAATCTTAATTTTGAATTCAAAATAGAAAAGAAATTTTGACACTAGGGAATTGACAGTACAAGTTGGCATACCTGTCACATACCTTAGTATTTTGACGTTTCCGAGAATAAATCTTTTTCTATAATTTTCCTTCTAGTTTAATATATATTTATCAATAATAAGTGCAATGAAGACACCAGTTCATCTTAGCGTGGTTGAACAGTAGCTGACAATTTATTACACATCTGTCATGTGAATCTAGTGTGGTCAACCTTTAGTGACATTTCAAAACAATAGTTTTCCTGCCGCTTTTAAGTACTGCAAAATGAGTGTTTCTGGACGGAGGCGCACAAAAATATTTGTTAGGTCCTAAGAAAAAAATTAATTGAAATAGATAGTGATTTTAAACTTGAACCAAATCGATATCAATTGCGCATTGCCGGATGTTTCGCAAAAATAAAGGGCACGTATGCAATGGGAAACTGTTCCTAGGAAATATTTATATGGCAAGTAATAAATATTTGATTGTTACGTCTGCCATCATGTAAAAAACTTATATCGAGTATGGAAACCTAGTGTAATGAAATAGGAGAACCGCCATCTTCACGGCAATTTCTGTACTCGTAGAATATATTTAACGTGTTTGCTACTACAAGCAAGAAAAGTGATCATGTTATAACAAATTGTACGTACTAGTAAAAGCAATTCAAAATAAAATTTTAGTAACTTTAAATGTAACAGAACATCGATAATATAATTTTTAGTTTATTGTTTTTTGTCTGTTACCATTCTAACCTTTGCTCCCTCTAATCCCCCTATAAAATTGGGCTATGCTCAAGTTGTAGCTTATGTTTACAGCAATACATATAATAGCAGTTTACTCGTTTTAGTGTACTTTTTCAACACGCGTCCTGGTAAAGTATTTACCAATTTCTAGTATTTAGGTTAGTGCGAATTTAGCACTACAAAGTGTATATTTTTCTACACTAAAATTTTATCCAATACACTAGCCAAAATTACACGCCAGAATTTCTTACTATGTAGTCAATGCAAGGATATTTTTATTTTATTTAAGACGAATTCATTGAAACATGTTGTACAGTTTGTAAATGATGCTACAACTTGAAAACAAATGACGATCGGTTAAGAAGATATGGGTTTCTTTTAAATATTTTACACTATAACAGTACAGTACACTACAATACACTCCTGGAGTTTGGTGCGGTCTTCATCACTCACCGGTATATACACATGAAATAATTTTATATTTTATTATAAATTTTGACAGAGACGTAGTAACGACAACGCAATATTGGTACAGTTAAAACAAAAAAACAAGTAGAAATTTGTACTTGATTTTCCTGGGGCATAAAACTATTACGATTTCATTAAACTTGCTTTCCTTTGTGAAATTCCTTTAAGAGCGTCCGTAAACCAACATTCATTACAAGGTCAAACGTAGATTTAGGTACTTCTTCAATCTCATCGTGGTTTTTACTTTGTCTTTGAAGTATTCGGAACAAAAGCGAATTGAAGCGTGAGTGAACGAGCGAATTAGTTCGCTAAAGGGGAAGCCTCTTTTTGAAAAAACCTCTCATCAACCTTCAAGAAGCGCAAAAATTATACTGCGGTATCCAATGAATACAAGAGTACTAAAGCTGGAAAATGCTAGCTTGCATACTACATATGTGTGTAATTAACGTAGTGGAGAGGGTTTCTGCTTCTTTTTATAAATAGTTTTAATTAAGATCAAAAAGGATAAAATTTGTAGCTTTACGAATTCTTTTTAAAATGTCTATTAGTGCACTTTTTAATAGTTACAAAACAAATCATAGGTTCGGCGCATCTTAAACCGAGTTTTATGCTTGAAATGAACACTGAAATTCAAAATTCACGTCTCCCTAAAATATTATTTCTTCTATATGTTTTATAAATATAATAAGGCCCTTGTTTCATTAGGCGCTCAAGCTCTCGTAGAGTGCCGCCTCAGATATGTTTGCATTTAGTGGAAATATTACTCACTCAAGAAGAAATTTTAGGGAAATGTGAATTTTGTACTTCAGTGCAAATAAATTTATAAAAATTCACAAAACTTCTTCATATTGCAATACAAACAAATCTCTCTGTCACCATTCAATAAGTCATAAAATAATACTATCTAGGTTCCTTTGCCTTGCACAGGTCCTGAATACTGTATTTTAAATTCTGTGTGGGGGAGAATGTAAATTAAGCTCTAGAACCTTACCACGTGGTGTTTGTATATTCAAGACGTCAATATCATATCATGGCTTGACTGTGTAACGGCAACTGTTAATTAGACTGCCCTATCTGTTATATTGCAACGTGAACTGAAACTACATTATAGGGATTAAGGATATTTGTTTGAAAAATAAGGCAACAGTACTAATTATATAATATACAGAACATAGGTATATCCGAAATTATTAGTTAGTTATTGTATTAAAATACCCAATTTCTGTCAATTTTACGTTTTTTAAACTTATATGTCTGAATTAATTTGGCACTACTTATCCTTAGTCAAATGTTTACGCACAAACCGTAAGCAGAAGTTATCTGATTTTGGCTTAAATTTGAATAACAAGAAAAGATCTTTAAGTGTCAACTTCAGAAAATTGATAAGTACGTTTAGATACTCGTCCAGCTTTCTTTACGTGCGAATATTCATGTTTATGGGGTGAATAGCCCCTTCAAAAGATTATCGATATTTAGTTTTTACGGTATAATTTTCGAATAGGAAAAGAAAAATTAATAAAATAATTAAAACTACTAGATTGGTCCTCACTCACAATCTCAGATTTATTTAATATTAATAAATTATAGCGACTAATTTCGGGAAGGATCTTCGGGCTAAAGATAATATAAGTTGCAAAGGAAAAGTCAGAAAATGTAAAACAAACTAAACCTGTAACAATACCATATACAGTATAAATTGTAAGTTATATAGGAAAATTATACGGGATAATTAAGCAATTAAGACAAACACACATGTTAAAATTGTAAAGATAAAACGTATCATAAATTTGCCAAACTGGAACGAAAAAAAAAATGTTTAAATATGAAAGTCGTTCACATTACTAAACAAAGGAATACACAGGATGTTGCACCAAAAAGCACCTCTTATATAACGAACGAAATAATCTGAAACAGAGATCCAAACAATAAATACCTGGAAGGTAAAGTATATATATTTTCTGTTTTTGTCGTGAGATAATTTATTATCGGTTAACACAAACTTCTTATTCCCCATATCAGCTCTCTTGAAGAATCCTCTTTGTTAACAGCTGTCTCGCTAAATCGACAAAACAGATGTACACATTATGGTGCTTCATCATCACTTCTTTCTCTGCCTGTTGTACCACCTAAATATCGTCATTCATTTCCGGATTCAGTTTAAAACCAAACTAGCATTTCCCCTTTGTTCTTCTGTCTATCGTCTAGTATCTTTTCCAAACCACCTTTTGAATATACTTTTGAAGCGCCACAGAAATTCCATCTTCTATAGGTATCGAACCGGCATTGAAAATCAGGATGTTACAACCTGCGCTTTAATGGATTTAACAAAGGCCTTCTATAGCGTACACCGCGGGATACTTCTTCAAAAGCTGCAAAGAAAGGGTTTTAGAGGTGTAGCTTTGGATTTAATTACATTATATCTGTGCGACAGAAAACAATGTTTGACAGCTACTGGATTGACTGGCAGTCAGATCACGTCGGCCTGGCGTGTAAATGTTCATGGTGTTTGACAAGGATCGGTTCTTGAACCGAGCCTTTTTCTATTCTACATTAATGATCTTCCGGGAGCTCTTGGAGGATTGGGTGTGTTGCTCGCTGATGACACTTCTTACATCGTACCTCGAAGAACTGGCGAAAAGCTGAAGGAGGGGTTGGAAACCGCCCTACGATCTCTGGAAAAATAGATTCAGAAGAACAACCTCAAGCCTGAATCCTAAAAAAACAAACATTATTCAGTTTGGACTACCTCCCGAACATTTGACTATTGAACATAATAATATAATACCCACCAGAGTCGTTTTCTTGGTGTTACAATTGACTTATCATGTACTATCATGAGAACCACAAATTCAAAATTCGGCAAAAACCATAACCGGCCTGTGTTACAGCCTGAGAGTGCTCCCTAACAATGTGAGTGTAGAGACAGAGTTAAGTGTGTGCTTTGCGTGCGTTCATTCTCGCCTTTGTTATGGTGTCATCTTTTAAGGTAACACTAAGCGCACATAGAATTTTTATATTACAAAAAAAATGTCGCAGACAAATATTTCAATTAATAAGTAAGTCCTTTGACTATTAGCCTTGTGTTACTTATTATTATTCTTTATTTATTTGTTTGTAGTGTCCTATGCTGACACACGAAAATTGTTATATTCGATTTGTTGTTTTTGTTTGTCTTGTTTTTGTTATATGGTGTTGTTTCATATTATTTTTAAATGATGTGTTCTACGCTGTGGCAGTTATGAACAATAAAGACTCTATTCTATTTCTTTCTTTTCAGTATAGATTTTCAATGGGGATAATGTCAGAACATAGAGATAAAATTTCTAGAACTTTGGAAGTTTGTACAAATAATGTCCAAGAGTGATTCTTGTACAATAGGAACATTGCGAACTGTAAATCACAGATTCTAATGAAACTTTGTAGACTACATGAAGTGCTCACATAGTGTTCCACTAAATTAAATTTGGGGGGGTTTAAAAAAACATTTAACGCATTCAATTGCTTAATACTACAATTTGCCACACAATCTATCGATAAATTGATGATTGCTTACTATTGTGAAAGAGCCTACAATACTTACCTGTCAGTTTAAATAGTCAACTGTTATAAATAAATTTGTTTGTTATAAATAAATATCGAGTCTCCGGAAACACAGCAATCTCTTGCCTTTTTGTATTTAGTCTTTCACGATTGAGGGGGATCGAGTTCGACACCATTCAGTGAGGCCCCTACATTATAACAAATCTTATTAAGGTCTTTTTTTTGATTTGATACAGTGTTTTAGAGATATTCCGTTGTCTCAAGATAAAAACTCACCCTATATTTTATATGTCTCTTTCTTAATCATTTGATACTGGCGTATTAGATCGATCGCACTAAGTACTCGTAAAATTTTACGTAGAATCTAAGCATAAACAGAAAATATGGGTTTCCGTTGAGTTCCTGTTCAGACGACAATTTTGCACATTTACCAATTACTAGTTTATAAGTGATACTCAAGATTGAAAGCTACATGAAAACATGAAAAGTAGTCATCCTTTACAGTGCAGCATTGTCTCAAAATAGAAAACATTTTCTTTAAAACTAATTGTGATGCAAGTGATTATACAACAGTATAAGTGTTTTAGCTTACGATCATATCATCCACTAAGAATGTCTTGTAATAGATTATCATCATCATCACCATCTTCCATCCAATTATTCTTATCAATGCCACAGTGATAATATCTGATGTCGTAGAGTACCGTCTCGCTTCTACTTTAACAAAGCACCCTTCTGACACACCATCTCAGCTGTATTGCTCGTGAAGACGCTCAGCAAATATTTACTATGCTCTTTATATACACATATTGCTTGACAGCATCCCTTTGAAAGTGGTAAACGAGAGCCGATCAGATAATCTGCTTTTCAACTTAAAGTCAAGCGTTCTCTATTAAGTTTTGCTGCGTGTTAATATTTTACCCCGTATCTAAAATGAGCTGTACCTATGTTTATGCAAATATATGTCTGAGGGAAGTTGCTTTCAACGCAGCGGTGGAAGTATATCATACGGAGAGAGCGCATTGATGTGTGTGTGTACATAGCGATAGATTTTAACTTCCCAGATGGTGCTTTTGTTTCTGCTGAATTCAAAGAATTCGTAAATAGATAACATAAAAGTACATTTTTCTATCCTTGCGTCATAAACTAACTGCCTTTTAGGAAGTAACAGTTTAATAAAATAAATAGAATGCATCCGTAAATATATAGCTCATCCGTTATTCATAAATTCGAAGCAGAAACAATTTTAAATCTCGTGCTACAAACTGAAACATGAAACGCATTCGTACAGCTAAAATTAAGTTCCGTGACAATTCGTGCCCGGGCAACTCAAAAAGTTTAATATATGCGGCGAACTCAGAGAATCTAAATAAGAAGATTTTAAAATTGCCGAGGGTCTCCGAGTTCTTCTTTGTTTGATGAACACAGTCCACGGCGTACGCGAAATGTAAATAACGAAATGCTAAGATACAAATACACGATTTGTAGATTTAAATTTTGCAACAATTTCTCTCTCCGAAATACGAATTTTAATAGTTTCTAATTTTCTAAATACACTTCTAATAATGCTGCGCACAGGGAGCGTGTTCCTGATTGTGTAAGCTGCTATAACTAGATTAATTTACACTACAGAACTTCATTTGTATGCGCAATATATTACATTCATTCTGTATCTTCGGTGCCTGTGCTTACATTGTAAATATAGAAGATGAATGAGGTTATTAAGTTCCTAGGCAAAGAAAAATCGTTCTTGACAAGACGAAGTACTTTTAGTATTTGATATGGATTAATTGAAATTGGAGGAGCTAGTGTTCCAAAGAACCAAAGGTATTATAAGATAAATTCCTTATTACAGTGTAAGATATAATTTGTCCATGGATATAAGGATTTATCAGCAAATCATCAGTATATTTCTCTTGTTGTTTGTAATATGTTGTTCTGACAAGAATATTATAATTAAATATTGATATTTGCCACATAGACTATAATAATAATAATAACAATAGATATATTTGCAATAAAAATATTACAGAAAATTGTCAGTGAGTGTATATATGTACTGCGTATACATTTGTCAACAATGTAAAAATAAAAGGTATGTATAGATAAAAAAGATTAATAAGAACATAAGTGTAAAAATAAAAGATAGAAATACATATATAACAAACAAACGTATAAATAAATAACTAACAAACAAAATATAGAAGGTACAGGAGGTTTGAAGTGATGAAATGAAATATACTGGAATAAAATTACAGCAATTATATATTATAACTTAAAACAGTTGGTCGTTAGGTTTTTTTTTTTTTTGAAGTAAAATTTGTGGTATGGTGGTTGTTCTAAACTTCTATAACTGTTGGATTTACTAAGGTCCAAGAGAGAAGATAACAGAATTTAATTTCTGATTTGTTATTTAGAAGCCACCTACACAGTATAAGTCTTCGATGGTAAATTACCTAAGGGTTGATTCCATCGCGATCAAGGCTGATGAATTAAATACTCGTATTTACTCGAATCGGAAGCTTATTTTTTTCAACATTGATAAGTTCCGGGTAGAAAACACAATTCGAGTACGCTGAATCCAGTGCCACCGGCCGTTTTGTAGAGTTGGCTTTTGTTTTCGAGACATTCACGTGTAAAGATTGTACACAAAAAGCCAAAAAAGAAATAGATTTGACTATTTAACCATTTATTTAGCAAATGCCTATTGAGTTAAATAATATTTCTTTGCCGGAATACTTGGTCGGCCCAATATTCGACGTTTGATGAAAATATGCCATTTAAAAATGCCCTCAGTGACTTAGAACTTGGGGCATGGGATTTTGTGAAAGCGGTAATTGAGAATGTTCTGGGGATTCATCGATCCGATAACTGGCGCCTTTACATTCAAGACATGTTCATTTCTTTTTACTGTACCAATTTTAAAATGTCATTAAAAAAATATTTTTTACATGCACGTGTGGAAGAATTTGCTAACCAGCCGAATCAGTTGAGCATGACAAGCATTTCCATCAAGTGAAGGCAAGATTCAAATGTTGGTATAGTGGCAAAAAATGGATACTCTATTAGTGCATATTTGTTGGAATTTGCAAGAAGGATCAGAAATAGAAGATGTTTGGGGAAAAAAAATCTATGTGGAAAATAGGTACACAATTTTTGGGAAAAATAAACTTTTTCTACATAGGATGTTTCATGGAACATGTCCATTAAAAGTTCTTGAGTTTGCAATGATATCTCGACTTCAAAACCTCTATAGTTTCATCTATGTCGCACTTCCGGTTACATCGAAAGTCGTGGTCAGCTTTGATATTATAAATAGAAACATATATCTTTTTGTACATTTTGCGGTTCTACTACGAATTTTAAAGCTAATTTTATAAAACCTGTTGTTATCTATCGGTTACTGTTTGGGAGTTATTTTGATTTTCGTGAAAAAAAAAGCACAATAAAATATCACGCATTGAATATGAATTGAATAACGCCTATACAGTAAAGGTAGCGAGATTTTATGTGGACTGTGCAGGGCACGGGTTTTCTACTATTTAACATTCGAGTAGGCGTGCTCTATTTTGTTACACTGGTGGGCGCGTATACGCCAAAGAAATAGCATACCAAAGAGTGCAAGACAAGACTGGAGGCTGGCCGCGGAAATCACGAGACCCACGAGAGTCAAGTGGGCGCTAAGCAGATTTTCGCCTTTCAAATCTGCAGGCACGGATGGAATATTCCCTGCCCTACTTCAGAATGGGATAGAGGTATTGATGCCACATCTCGTTAAAATCTTCAGAGCATGTATAGCCTGGGGATATGTCCCAACTGCATGGTAAAAGATAAAGGTGGTATACCTACCTAAGGTAGGTAAAGTATCCGATCAAACGCCGAAGTCATACAGACCAATAAGCCTATCCTCTTTTTACTGAAAACTCTTGAAAGGTTGGTGGATAGGTACATAAGAGATACCGCACTGAGAGAACAGCCACTCAGTGACAGACAATATGCATATCAACCGGGAAAATCTACAGAGGTCCCTTTAGATGACCTCAACTGGCTAATTACTAAGTCTATAGAAGACAAAGAGATAGCCATGACGACTTTCCTGGACATCGAGGGTTCATTTAACAATGCTACCACTAATTCACTTATCGGGGCTCTACGGAGAAGGGGCGTCGCGCCGAAGCTTCTACAGTGGGTAAGAGCCAGCCTGGAAAGAAGGATAATCACATCCACAATTGGTGAGGCTACCATTGAGGCGGAGGCGGGAGGGGGATGTCCGCAGGGTGGAGTTCTTTCTCCCTTGCTGTGGGCTACCCTGGTAGATGACCTGATCCGGAAGCTGACCGGGAAGGGATTCCATTGCCTTGGATATGCTGACGACCTTACAATAGTTGTCAGAGGGCGGTTTCCAAAGGTTCTGGTGGAGCGTATGCAAACCGCTCTAAACACGGTTGACAAATGGTGTAAACAAGAGCGACTATCAGTCAATGCTCAAAAAACACAGGCTGTCACGTTCACAAGGAAAAGAACGCTAGAAGGCATACAGCCACTAGTGTCAGGAGGAGAAAGGATTCCAAATGTCAAAGAGGCGAAATACCTGGGGGTATGGTTCGATCAAAGGCACACATGGAATTCACATATCCAGAAATTGACCAGCAAAACACCATCGCCCTGGGTAGGTGTAAGGGACTGTGTGGAAAGAATTGGGGCCTTAGCCCCAAGATGACTCTGTGGTTGTACACAAGGGTAATTAGACCAATGATAACGTATGGAGCAGTAGTATGGTGGCCAAAGACGCGGCAGGTGGGGGCGGCCAAAGCGTTGGGTGGCGTGCAGAGGTTGGCGTGCCTGTGCGCTACTGGGGCGTTGAGATCGACCCTTACCACCGCGATTGAAGTAATTCTGAACCTGCCACCAATACATATTTTTGTACAAGGAGCCGCAAGGTCCACAGTATACCGACTTTTACATAATCAAGTACCGATAAGTAAATCGCACGGGGCTGATTATAAAAAACTCTTTCGGTAAGCTTCAGCAAAGACACAACTGTGTTCCAAGCTGAGGTTGCCGCAATCCATCCATCACTGTGCCCGAGAGATAGAAAGATGTACCGAACCAGGTAAAAGCGTCGCTATCTTCTCTGACAGTCAGTCCACACTTAAAGCGATTAGCTCTACAAGCGTGGACTCTAAGCTGATTTGGGAATGTGTAAGCGCTTTAAATGAGGTGGGCACCCAAAGGAAAGTAACCCTAGCCTGGGTCCCTAGCCACTCGGGCGTGAGAGGAAATGAGGCGGCGGACGAGCTGGCCAGGCGAGGTTCGTCAAGGCCATTCGTTGGAGCCGACCCCCCTTCGGCACTACCAAATCGCAAATTAAAAAATCCATCAATGAATGGATACATAATCAGTCCAGAGAGTGGTGGCAAAAATCACCGGGACAAAGGCAGGCAAAAGAGTTCCTAAAGGAGCAGAGGCCTGAATTCACGAGAGATCTACTGAATAAAGACAGGAAGACTGTCAAAATGATCGTAGGTCTGCTGACTGGTCACTGTAGACTGAATAGGCATATGTACAACATAGGCCTGGCAGACGATGCAACCTGCAGATACTGCCAAGAGAAGGAAGAACACCAGTTCATGTGCTGTGCCAATGTGAAGGCCTGGCGAGGACAAGGTTTCTAGTAATGGGGGAGGAGAACCCCACAGCTAGTAGCTACATAAAGAAGCCGCTCTCAAAGATGATAGGCCTAATTAAGAGGGCAAAATTAGAGAGCGTCCTCTAGAAAAAAAGGGATCACAATAGATCTGAAAAGGTCGCGGTGAAACAGGTCGATAGGCCACCCCAATCCTAATCTAATCTAATCTAAAAGAGTGCAAAAATTCCGAATCGTGAAGTGTCAAGGCAATAACGAGGACGTTAATATGTAAGTACACACTTACTACATAGTTAGGACAATGTATTTGAGAAAACTATCAAGAAGTCACGTGTCTAACAATTCTAGAAGGTCCGGAAAGAATTCTAACAATGTTTTGTGTACGTGCGCCTCAATATTTTCTTCACTCAGATCGCAGTCACTTTCTATAAAATCTTCCATAGGCTCTGCAACTGGCAGCAACCCACCAGGAATAGTTTTCTTTTCATCAGACACTTCTTGAAGAATTTTGGGAATGTCGTCAATAGTTATCTCATGCGACTATCATAATAATTGTAAAGAAATACTAATTTCTATATTATTTATACGAAAATGGAATGGTATTATTATAAACTTCACATTGTGTTTTATGAATAGTACAAAAAAATGGGTTAAAGTAGGAACAAAGAGCGAACGCGAACGTGATACAAAATACAACAACCAGTTAGTGTATTGAGAAAATGCAAACTGTCCATAAAGTAAGAATTACAAAACTAAACCACCTGCTAGTTCTACCAAAGAATAGTGGGAAAAAGATTAGGATGGGGTACTTAACTCCCCTCCTCCTAAATTTTATTTTTCATACTATATTTTGTTTTTATACACTTTTAAAATTAAAATTGTTATTCACCGCTTACTATTAATTAAATACTAATTCAAAACTACATTTTCTGAAAAACACTAATCTTAAAAGAAGCGATGGAGATAGGTATAAATACACCTATAGCTTTTCGATAAAGAATACAAGTCTACGTCACATGGTGTAAAAATATACAGGGCGTTCCATTTTTTCCACAAAAAACAAAAAAACGCTGAAACGGTAGCCGATAGGTAAGTAGATGTCTTAAATTGGCTTTAAGATGTCTACTAGAACTTAAAAATGCACAAAAAAATATAGGTTTCTATTTATAATTTTGTTGGCCATGGCTTTCGATGTAACTGGAAGTGCGACAAGGATGAAATTGTTTTTTTTTTTCTAAATAGATTATAGTTAACTATACGTGACCGCAAAGTTTCAAAATCGAGATATTATTGCAAATTTGAGAACTTTGAATTAAGAACTTACAATGGCGATTCACGGGTTCCGTGAATCGCCATCCTGTATTTACATATTTGTAAATGGTATAGTGAAAAACATTTCATGAAGTGAACAAATTTTATCGAACTGGATATTAAATAAATTAAAAATATACAAAAAAAAAACTGTTTTAAGTATAAGTTTTACATGTGAATATCTCAAAACGAGAACCAATGAAAACACGATGGCGTTGCTCGTTTGTATTTTAAACCGAGGTCTCATCACTGTTGACATTTTTCACTAGCATGCGAAACTGTATTGACATCATAGATACGATAAAAACACACTGAATAATTCGCCAATAACGATTATCTATGCAGGTGTTCATACCGTATTCGGATTTGTTGGCTCAAACAATTTCGTTTGCAAGAAGAAATCAAAACGAATGTATTGTGCGTATATGTAAATATGTATTATCTGTATAGATGTTACATACGTCACAAATTAAGTATCTTTATAATTCCTAAATCTTATTTGGTTTATTGTTAAATTTACCATTTTTTGTTAATTGGGGAGGCGCCTGACATAGTCTCCGGAACACTGAGATTTCTCACTTTTGTATTCAATAAGTTTCCGAAATAACAACGATTTAACTTATTTTTTGAATTTCTGTTTCTACTGTAAATTAAGTAAAAGATACAATTCGACTATGATAATTGATTGTTGTATACGATATACTTTTTGACCAAACTTACAGAAGTAACACAATAGTGTACCTGAGATATCTTAAATTTGATAATCGTAATTGAAAAGCTTTTACTGACTTCGGTGAGTGGAATTTTCGTGATAAAAAGATTAAGATCTGCCGTTACATTTAGAAGTTTTAAGATAGATGTTACCTATGCATATTTTATTTCATCTATTTTCGTCTGAGTCTTGATAAGGTGAAGTTCCTTTGCGTATTGAGAATTTTAAATTACAGAAACGAAGTTTTGTTGGATTCGGCATGGTCAATATGCTACTGGATGTAAATAATTATTGATTGGCTTTAATGTTATGACACTGCGGAAATAGTTATATTTTAGCTTCACTGCAACATGTAATGGGTATAATCTCTTAATAGAGAAATTTTTTCATGAAACGCCAGTAGTACTCAGTTTCAGCTTTCTCAAAAATTAAAATATGTGGCAATTAAAGGATTAAATAATTAATTATTTAATTGCTTACCATTTCGAAATAAGTGTCTTTACAATTTTTGAATACAAAAAAAAAGAATGTTGCGCAAGGAATGATAAATGCATTTAATTAATGCTTATTCAAATATAATTTCTTGTTATATACAGCGTTATTATAAAAGTACGGTCAGGTTAGGAACTGTAGAAGGTCCGATAGTACAATTGGTAGTAACGAACTCCGTACTGTTTGTCCAACGACATTTTCGAACATCGTTTTGGAAACTGCCACCTATAAACAGTTGATTTACAATGGTACAATAAATTTGAAACGACAGTGGTGTTTATGTAAAGGCAAAAGTCCGGGAAGACCTCGTGTGCGAGAAGAAACGCTTTGACACAGAAACGTGTTCTGCTGTTTACCCAACGAAGTCCACAAAATCAACACACGTGCAAGTTTGGAACTACAAATCCGCAACCAAGTGTGTAGAAAATTTTACGTAAACGACTAAAACTGACGCCTTTACAGATTGCAGTTGTACAGCATCTACCGTAGATGACTAAGCTTAAACGTCAAGATTTCTGCAATGAAATGCTGCAACATAATAAAATGTAATTTTGCGAGCGGATAATTTTCAGTGACGAGTCAATGTTCCACATAAGTGGAAGGTGAATAAACACAACGTCCGAATATGGGGGACTTAACCTCCGAAGGTGTTGGTGGGCTTTGCGTGATTCTCCCAAAGCAAACACCGACAACACGCGTTCTCGTACGGTGGCCACCAAAGGAGCCCCGATCTACCAAACCGCGCGATTTTTTCCTATGGGTTTTGTGAAGGTCTGGTTTACGTCCCTTCCGCTTCCTAACGATTAGATGAGTTAAAAAAGACGATGCACGAAAGCTGTGGAAAGTGTCGATGCAGATATGTTACACTGGTTGAACTAGACTATCGCTTTGGTGTGTGCCGTGTGATAGGAGGAGCCCATATTGAGCACGCTATGAGTTCCCAAGTAACTTTTAAAATCACCTTTATAAAATAGTTTTAAACGAATGTATAATAACGCTATTTAGTTTGGATTAATAAAACTTGAAAGTGTCTATTTCTTTTGTAGTAACACTGTATAAATATCTTATTTTATAATCTTCGTCCTGTTTTGCCATTATTTGGTATATTAAAAAGAAAAATGGTCAAAAGATGCATGAGTATTTTTACTGATTCTTTTTAGGTGAGATGAAATCTTAATAAAAGTTTTCGGCAAAGTGAAATGGATTAGCTACCGTCCATTTTAGAAACTCCTCTCCGTCGCAATTAATTATTATAATTTAAAATCAAAAAATTTGAGTATCACTATAAAGCCTTCCTTTCAAAATTAATTAAGTAAAAGTAGAGCGAAAACAGGTCTTCCCTCAACGTTTTGCAAATCTTAATTAATCTATTTCAAAAATAATGGGCCAGGATAATCAGTCACGGAAGATCGCAACTTCTTGATAATATGATGAAACCTAAATGTGCCGCTGTAATCTGTATTAAAGGAAAGCCTTAACTATGGCATGGCATTTAATTAGACCACGCCTGCAATTAACACTTACTAATACAAAAACAATGACCGCCCAATTTTAGGTTTCTCATCCGCATAATATATTTAGCCTCAGGATTTATAAACGTATTCAAACTAGGTGGTTAACGTTTCGTTTATGTATTGAGTGTTTGCTTTAAAGCAAATAAACCCTAGAAGCAGGATTACACGTTAAATATTTGGACGGGTACGAATTTGTACTTTGTTTACTTTCGCTATTTTTAAGGGAACTTGGGACTTTGAGACTTTTCTAAAATTATTCATTTCACCATCATTCTTTAATAGTATTTATTTAATTTACTAATTGTCTAACTAACAATCCACTTAGTATTAATTGGCTAATATCTCTAATCTGCTACTCTTAACAAAAATGCACTGTCCTGGTTTAATATTGATATTTAATTGTAACGTTACTACCTACCTATCTATTCTAAATTACTGAAAACGATATAACAAAAAAGATATAGAAGTATCAGTAAACGACAGACGATTTTCAGTGATGCAGAGACTCGCATGCAGTCTTCAAAATTTTTTCCTTAGAATTTCTCTTCAGAAGTAAAGATGATCAGCAGTGATTTGTAATCGCTAATTTTTCTTTCACTAGAATATAATAATAGTATACATTGATATCCACCTCTTTATCATTGTTTCTTCATTTTAATTTCAATTCAAAAACAAATTTCAAAACAAAAGATCTGCGATCAACGGATTCCAAAAACTTGATATAAATATAATCATTTTTACCTCTTTTGTTACAAGTATAGGACTCAAAATATACGTTAATGTAACGCCTACATACCACAGTATAATAAATATCTTATAATATCTGAATTAGTTGCGATTTAAGCAATGAATGATATGATCCAAATTTTTGTACCATTAAAGAAAATTTTAGTAATCATATCATACACACGTGGCGGGTATGTAATTAATTACAGAACGCCAAAATATTTCCCATTATATTGTATTCGAATTATCTTTGCATATTTACTCTGTTAAATCCTACGAAACCTAGGGCTGGCTCAGTCTAGGGTGTGTTAATAATTTAAATGCAGTTCCCTGATCGATTTCAACCCTTTACATTTCCATTTTAAGTTAACCGCAATCGCTAATATACACGTAAGGTATGTAGGCAATGGTAAATTGAAAGCGTTTGGCAACGCAAATATCCATAGTGAGTTAATTAAATGAGGGTGTTACCTATTGTCCTTACTTTCTATAACATCCTAGATTGCTATAGTTACAAATTTTCCTTGTTTGCATTGATACAACGTGGATTCATATTGCATGTACGAAATCCATATTCTGGTGATTAATTACATAATGTAATATACCCAGGTTCTCACCTTAGCCGTTCGTTGTTTAGTTTTAAAGTTTCCCTGTTAGAAGAACTTAGAATTCTATTTTTTGACTCAAATTGGTCAAGATTCTCTTTCATTTTAAAATATTTTCTGGTCAAATTCGGTTATACTGGCGCATGTTAATTCCACATTTAAATGGCACTTCCGGTATTATATATTTTTTTGTACTTGAGGGTTGGAATACCTACCAGCGCGTCCGAGTGTGGTGTACAGGGAAGAGTTCAATGTTGTTAGGTTCGCTCAAGACGGATGGATGGTAAGTGGCGGCTATAAGTTCGTCCTCTCTACTAAAACCGGAGCAGGGGAATTAAGACCGTGCGTGAACCACACCCCGTCGCCCGAGCTGTCGTTCCTGGCTAAGGCTTGCACAAGCTCTACAACGATGCAGTTGTGCTTTCGCTCTCGAAAGCGGCAACTGTTAAACCAGGTCCCGAAGGGATGGGGAGTCTTGGTTAACTGCAACTGACCGAGAGGAGACAACCTCAATAAATACCTAAATCCTAAGGTAACGGACTAGGCTGATGGGATGCGTGGCTGGATAGAAGACCAGTCTATCTAGTCCAACCTTGGGGCACCTGGCGCACTCCATTGCATTTAGCTTTAACTCTCATGCGGGGCTCTGTGGAAGGTGGACTTTTCTTCCTAGCTACTCGTGGAATCAACCATGGAGAAGGACGTTTATTAGCGGGACGACACGGCTAATAAACAAGAATTGGAGCAGGACCTTCATAAGCCAGCCTCCACTTCCAATCGAGGGTACCTCACAAGGAAGGAACAAAGGGAGGAGCAAAACGACTGGAGCAGGTTGGGGAACAGGATGGCATTCATCCCTCTCAAATGTGTAGCACTGTGCAACTCAAGCGCGTTGCACCTGGAGCACGTGAAATCGAAGAGGGAGACTTACCTAACTTGGGGCCTCTGATATCTTACAGTTTCTGAAAGGAATAGGATTGGAAGAGCAGCTGTAAAACAGCAAGAACAGGGGACACAATAGATCTTTTTGGTCGCAGTGTAATATCACCCTTGCCATATATATATACATCTAGTTTTCCTATACCTATTTTCATTTCTTTCTGATATCTTGATTATTTTGAAAATTTTGAAATATGTAGAGTTATTTTCAATACTTCGCCTTGTTACCAATTTTCGACTGGTGGTAAGCGCTTCTAGGGTATACGGAAGCACAAGAATGAAATTTTGAAATCCACATTGACAATTGATTTATCGCATACAGCGTGTCCAAATTGATGATCAATTACATCATTTTCAAGTTGAAAAAGTGATTTTTTCAAATGTGACACTCTGTATATTATTGCACGATCGGATGCAGAATTTAATTCTGCATTGATTCGCTATGCCTTTCTGTATATGATTTCCAACGTTTTTCCTTATAATTCCATATTTTTTTATTTTCATGTGGTGTTTTGACAGAAACCAGAAAATTAATTTATTTTCGAAACAAAAACAAAAATCAATGATTACAAATTGCCAGAAATTCACCTTAATTAGCAACGAAACATAGGCAAAGTTTAGAATGCATAGCAAATGAAAAACATAAAAGCTTTGAACATAGACAAGAAATAGTAAATTAATGTAAACGTAATCATTACAATAATAAATATAGGTTTTTTTGGTTCTAACACAGAATGACTTTGTCACGAACTCTTCGCACCCTCCGAAGCTGATTTGGACTTAGATTTGTAAAGGTATCGTGAACACAGGTCAATAATTCCTCTCTAGTATGTATAGGCGTAGAGTACACTAGTTCTTTTATACGGCCTCAGAGGTGAAAATCCAACACCGTCAAATCGACTGATCTGAGTGGGCCAGTTCCAGGATTTCTGCTAGCAAATACATCCGATCCACGAACATTAAGGTCAACTGCTGATATACTGTTCTACTGGAATGTGATGGAGCACCATCCAGTTGATACCAACTGTTTGCTCTGCCACATGGAGGAAGGCATTTAGGAAATCACTAACAAATCCTCTGAGGATCTCCAGATATCTAGCACCATTCAAATTTTCATCGTGCACTTGATATGGTACTCTATTGTCCATAATTAAACAAAAAACATTAAAGCAAAACTGGTCCTGGTGATTATTGTGCCTTATAAGGTGTGAATTATATTTGCCCAGTACTATTATTTCAGCAATTTATAAAATTCCTTGCCTGCTGAATTTAGATACTTCAGTCCACAGAATTTTATGAAGAAATCTCTATTAGATTCGGTATTTTTATGCACATAAACTCGCAAAAGTCGACTCGTTTTGCCTCATCATCAAAACGTAATCCATGCGCAGTTATCTCAGAAAAAGGATTCATCTTATGTTTTCTAAATATTCTGTGGATTGATGCTCTTGAAATACTTACCCAATTCCAGCGTCGCTGTTGTAATTGAACTCCGTGAATAAGTTTGAAAATAAGCACAAAAATTTCACCTCGTTATCTTCATTATTATTAAAGCTTTGGGTAATTTCAAGTTACCTTACACTAGCAGTTACCATATACGGGCGTCAGTCTTTACGAATTTTCCGGGAATCATTGTTGGTAGCTCCGGATATCGTTCGTTAAATAATCTGCATGTTCGTCTAACAATTCGGCCACATTCACCTTGCGTATAAAACAAATGTAACAAATCATTATTGAAATATTCTCCATTATAAGCTGCACTTGAGGAAGTTGCTTTCACGTAAAATCAACATTGTTTCAATTCTTGTCATAAGCAATGCTCACTGGATAGGACTTTTGGAGTTTTATTGGCTTTTGATAGGAAATATGGAAAAACAAGAAAGCCGTTGGAAATAGGGAAAACTATAGCGAATCGATGCCCGATCATGTAATAATATACAGGGTGTCACATAGTATGTAGCTAGTAAGCGAGTGGAAAGCATCTTATCGACGTTCAGCTTAAAATATCTCAATATTTCGTAAATATACTCTTGAGCGGCATCTGAAAAATACGAGGCATATTGAATACCAAAGAAGTATTTACCATTATAAATTTGTAATTCCTAATTGATTTATGAACTGCTTTTCTTGGTGCCTATATCCTATTAAATAAATTACAGGATCCACTTTTCCGTGGGTTTCTTAAAAAATATACCAAGCAAGATTTCCCAACCATCGATAATTAGAAAATATTATGTACCTAAGCAATTCAACAGAACAAAATCAAATCAGGTCAAAACCAGGTGAAATTTATCTCTGGATAAGCGTAGATGAAACGACAGGCATTAAAGGAAGGTGTGTTATTAATGTAATGGTTGGCACATTGCACCCAGAAAATCCTCCAATGTCATTTTTAGTAGCCGCAAAAATCAGATTGCGTGTCACTGCAAACGATATTACCTATATTACCATTAACACCGTAAAAAAATTAGTTGGTGACGACGGCTTAAAAGTTCTACCATTTCTCTCAGATTCTGCAAGCGTAATGTTAAAAACAGGTAACGAGCTCAAAAATCGTTTTCCAGGCATGTTACAACTAACATGTGTTGTGCATGGAATACATCGCATTACTCAACTTATTCCTGAAGAATTTCCCGATGTTAATTCATTAATTAACGCATTTAAAAAGATTTTACGGTGGGGTACATGATTAGAAACAACATTTTTTTATGCCCAACACCTTCGTATTTTAAAACCTTTTATATTATAGTTAAAACGAAATGCTTCCAGTGTTACAGCAGTCCAAGCATTAGTTGTAAAAGAAAATTAAATCGGGCAATTCGAATTTATTAATAAACATTTTTCAACCGTAACAAAAACGACCAAGTTTCTAGAGAACAAAAATTTAAAATTAACTGAATCACTTCAACACCTAGTGTCATTATTTAGTAATTTAAAAAGTATAAAGGGATCGATTGGCGAAAATATACGGAACCAAATTGGTACGGATTATAAGAAATTTCCAACACTTTTACTACCCAAATTGAAAATCCATATTTAAAATATAAAATATAATTTAATTGGACACTTCCATTTTCACACTAGTTAATTCATGTGACATAGAAAGCTCTTTCTTTAGATTTTAAAATATATTAACTTACACCGAAACGAATTTACAACGAATAATTTAGAAAAACATATCATACTTAATTCCTATTACAATCATATGGGAAAGTTATAATGCCGAAACGTCTGAAATATAGTCCTTTCATTATTGATTTCAGGATAATATGTCTATGCAGAAAGAAAAACATTCAAAATGCCACAATAAAAGCCACACATTTAAGATTTCATACATCGTTCATACATATACTTTCCATCCGCCAAAATTTCCAGTAAATACGTCCATTTTATATCATCACAACTTCCGCATCATATAAACAAAATCCTTCGTATCTGTCAGTTTAAAATATATTGCAGTTATTGGGAATTATTTATGGATCTGCCCGGTTTGCATTAGCACGTAATCCGTTAATTAATTTATTGCGGCCTCTGACGCGTTAATTAGTTGCGCATTGCATCAGGGGCTGCCTGAAAAAGCGTACAATTAAGAACAAAAATTACCTAGATTCTAATGCATTCGCAGGAAGAACAGATGTTGTACGTTAATGTAGGTTCGTAATATACGTACGTGAGTGTTCATTAACGTCGCACGCGTTGTGCTGGGAACGTTTTAATCGTCGTTTCCCTAATTCAATTTAAATTGTAGTTTGAACCGCGGTTGCTCCACCTGCGGCGTAACCTCACAGGGCATCCATTTCCTTTCTTACAATTACGGAAATTGCAAGCACAAATGGCAACCTCTTTTGAAAATAGATTGCATATATTAATTAAATACTTAAAATGTGGGTGTGGATGCACGTTTCCAAGTTATCTATAAAAGGGAATTGTAAATGTTTATTACAATTTTATATATTTTATAAATTCAAAATATATAAAAAGAGGGATAAACAACAGATAACAAATTATAGACCCATAACCTTGTTATCCAATGTATCTAACAAAATTTCTAGAAAAATGTAATCCCTTAAGGGGGGTACTGTAGCTATACAATTGCACGACCTCAGTAAATCAAATCCTACGCTATTATTTTATCGAATTATGACTTGAAATAAAAAACCATGTGTTCTGTAAAGACGAATAAGGGTACCTACAGACTTCAATTTTATCAAATAAGTTCGGTTGTTTCGAGTACAATGGTTAAAGTTATCTCTTTTTTAGAAGCATATAACAAATATTTTATACTGAATACTCGAAAATGCCCGGTGTAGGTACCTAAATTTAACAATGCTTAATCTAATGACGTAAAATAGTGTATTATATAATCGCCATTAAGGGAGAAATATTTGATCTAAAGCACCAATGTTTGACTAAAAATTCAATACATATTGCATATCTTACAGGCACTCAGACAGGAGAGTAGTATAGCCCGTCAGCTTGGAATTTACGCATATGTGTAAAATTCAAACGTACACTGTAAAAAACCAAATCATGTGTTTAGGCGTAAATACCCGACAACATTTGCGCCCTAACATGTGCGTTATAATATATGTATACTTGTGTAACATTTACATACTTGTATTCTAATTCACCAACTGGACGAGATTCTGTAGGAAGAAACCAACTCACAAAAATTAATAGTGAATTAATTTGGTGTTTGGCTTCCATCTAGGTACATACACTATTTCGATGGTAATGTTTAATTTGTTTTTCACTTTGGATCATTTAAAGGTTAGTTATTATCAGTAGAAAACCTACCGAATAACAAATTGCGTCTTTCATAAACTAAGTTTAAAATGTAGTTTTTCTGTTTGTAGCAAATACTTTAGAGATGGTCGGGCAATTGTAAGGTATTTCGATAATATATGCAGATTTAACATGAAATTTGTTTCGGGTTCGCCAATTCATTCTCTCATATATGTCACGCGAAATTTAATAATTTCCAATATTTATTAATAAAATAAAGTAACAACTAGGTAACACGCACCCGACTTTCTTTCAACACTTATTTATTAAATAATAAAAATAATTTAGAGGTATATACATTGATGCTAGATGGTCGGACAAGAACTATTTATATAATATGGTTTAAACTACTAATCCCTTGCACACTGACCATTTTTTCCCTTAGTGGGGTTACACAAGTAATGTGGTGTGGTATACAAAAGGACTGTAGTAGCCATAAATAATGAATGAAGAGGCTGACTGTCAGTAAGAATGTAGAAGAATAGAAAAAAGGAAAGATGCCTTCAATACGTAACTTCTTGGAACTACTTTTAACCTAAATATGTGAACGTAACACTAATAATACGAATACTCAAATTTCAATAACGCGTATTTCATATTCAGTACCTAAATAGACCTGCGACGTATAGCCCTGATAACTTATAACAGTGTACAACGCAAAAAAACAGTAAGGTATCTATCCAAACTGGGAGTTTTAATCGTCATCGGCTAAAATTTTGTTTACTACGTCGGCTGAAGCGGAACACATTTACCATCCCTGTTAGAACTTTCGTTTTGCAGTCAACGATAGAATTTCGGTTTGGTTGAGGTACCGCTTTAAGTAATAAGCAAAGTGGCTATCAAAAAGGAAAGTCAACAGCGACAACCATATATCTCATAGTTAGTCTTATCCGAAATTCTGGAAGGCGTGAATGATGACGACCATGTGGCTAGCCTATACATAGTCAAGGGCCTTCGATAGTGTTGACCACCATACATTATTTTAGGAACTTGAGATCGCGCGAATTCTGGGACAGAGTCTTAAACTTCTTCTGTCGTACCTTGAGAATAGAATAGAAACGTCAATGTGTGAATGCGCGGAGTAGCAGTGGTGCGATACTCACATCCTCCGGGGAAATAGTACAAAGGGGAGTTCCGCAGGAATCCGTCCTTGGACCTATCCTGTCTCTACTTTACGTAGACCGATTGCCGGATATACAGTATGATCTTGTAGAACTTTTCGCGGATGATGTGTCGGTTGTTCTGAGAGCCGCAAATCTGGAAACCTTGAAAGATAAAATTCTACACGCATTAGATATGAATAAAAGCTGGCTCGAAAACTATAACCCAAATTTAAACATGAAAAAGACTAATTTAATTAAATTTACAACAAGAGATACTCATACACTTATAAACTACGACGATGAAGAACTTACCTCGAGTAGCTGTACTACGTTTCTCGGATTAAAAATTGACGACCACTTAAATTGGAAGAAACACGTGGATTACATCGCTGCCAAGATCGCTTCATTCACCTACGCTTTGCAAGTGGTAGCCTCTTCGGTGAACGTGTCCGCGCGGGTTTCAGTGCTTATCGCGCATAAGTCGAAGCCCGCCTACGGTATGGGCTAGTGTTTTGGGGCAACAGTAGTGACGTGGACCGATTATTTGTTATCCAGAAACGTTGTATTCGGAACATTTTTGGTCTAAAATGTAGAGACACTTCCAAGGACATTTTTATTAACCAAAAAATACACATCCTTACTGGTTTGTATATTGTTGAATGCGCAATGTTTGTTCGGAAAAATTATAACACCTTTTTCCGTCAATTTGAACTGAGTCATATATATTCCACTCGAGCGACAACTAAAAGTAGTTATATATCGGGTGCAAGGCCTAATTTAACAATAGTACAAAAAAAATTGTTTTACATCTTATTAAGATCTAGCCTTTTAAATGAAAAGAAATTCAAACACAAACTAGAAATAGTATTATACAAGCACTCTTTTTATAGTCTAAAAGACTTTTTTTATTGTAATTTGGTATTGGAGTAGCTCTTCACACTTCTTAATATGTATTTCTTATTTGGTGATATACACGAAATAAATGATTCGATTCGAGTTAAGAATTTTTAAAAACAAAAGCTTTTATTGAACGCAAATTACAAAAAGAAACAAACTATGTGTCTACAATACGACTAAATTAAACTGTATGTAAAATAAGACAAGTTGTTACTCTTCTTATCAGCTGTACGTGACGATTCGCATTGTTCCCATGGTCATCTCTCAGTACGGCCACAGTACGGCTCATGTTACTCCTCCCCGCTTAGAAAGGATCTTGACGCTAACGTCGGAAAGAACCGTTGAATTCCTGGATGCTTTCCTAAATCTTTTATACAGTAATACTTTACAATATTTGAAACTTATTACAAAATTATTACAATTACAATACCAATAACAAAAGTAATTTATTTTTGATTATTATTGACAATCTTTTCAGATGTGGCAGTTTTCAAATTCTTAATATCATCATTTATCTTTTATAGTTATTTACGTTAATTTATTTAATGAATTGAATTCGTTTCTTTTACATCATAAATATTTGCATCTATATTTTGGTAAATAAATATTTGACCTTTAATAAGTTCTTTTTGGAAATAGAATTTTTCATTATTTATTTGAATTATACAGTTTGGTTTTAATTTTAATAATACGCTTGCCAACTATTTCCAAGATACCTATTTCACTACAATTATAAGTTAGCTTAATTGTGTTAGGTGTATAAATCAATAATTCTGCTTGTCCAATTTGCTTGTGCTAAGTATCTTTTAAATGAACACTTATTTTTTCACATGTATCACTATTCTTCATTAGATTCAATAAACAGCTGTCGTCGTGAGGCAATGGTTCTTCTCCACATATGTAAGACTCTGCTAATTTGGGACATAACTGTGTCTCCAAAGCATAGGTACTATTTGCAGTTTAACAAATACGGCTGGGCAATAGGAATAAATTTGTTTATTATAAGGAATAGCATAAATATGATAAAGGTTTATATATGGATTCGTATAATATGGAACAGATATTCTAAATATAACTTCCTTACTACTGATGTAGTTTTGGATACTAAATACATATAATAATTAAATGTATTCTTAAAAACTAATAATTGATTAGGATTATATAGGGATTTTAATTGGTAATTGATCTCCTTATTTCATCTGCGGTTAAAATAGATGGATGTACTTTATTCATGCTTGGAAAATATAATAGCATCTTGAACTTCTATTAAGATGTTTAACATTATTTAGTGTTTTGCATTATGAGTTCATTAGCGTCTTTTACCATTTCGAGAAATTCTATTTGTTCAAAAATTGTAGTCAAATGATATGATTCTTTTGCTAATAATCATTTGATATCTTGTATTCTTTAAACGTTTCCGTTAACCGGTTTGCGATCGATTTTAAGATCGACATACTACATTCCTGTTGTTTCGTAGATTTTACTTGTATATCAATTGTTCCAATTGCGGCATCAATTCGATTCTTTCTTCGTTATCCATTATTCCAAATAACAATTGGCTGCGTTGCCGACAATATTCAATGGTGATTCTTTATTTCTTATAAATTCAGGAAATATGTTTCAAGTTTATTTTTAACTTGACTAATACTACGAACGGTCTGTCGATTAATGAATATATTGATTTTAATTGACCTCGTTTAATTGCCGTGTAAAATTTAGATTTTTAGTATATCTATACCCTATATAGATAATGGGGGTTTGACTTACTATAAGTGTATCATTGACCTTCTTAATTTGTTCATTAATATATTAACATTTTTAAATAAATTTTCAGCTTCGATTTATATATGAAATCGTGACGCTTTTGTATTAATCTGGCTTCGCCTAATTATATGGTAAAAGAAGTTGTTAATTTGCTTCACTTGTAGTTGGCTGGTTATTATTCTCAGCACCACTAATATTAGGAGTGTCCGTATTGGTTTCATCTGCAACAAAGATTTCTTAAAAATTTCTTCTCTTTTAATAACATCTTTTGATAATTTAGTACCTTTTTGCGTTTCGATAGTTTTTGATTACTTTGCTACTTTTCTTTACTAAATTTCGGCTTTAATTGTTCTAAATTCTTTTTTAACGTAAACTGATGTTGCTCTCTATATCATCTATTTCGTTTCTATCTACATTTACTTTTTCACAAATTCTTTCTTTATTCTTTTCTAAATTATTATAAATTTCTTTCTTAATTGCTTTGATTTGCTCAGCTCTATTATTAATAAATTCTTGTGTGATACGTTCTTCAGTTAAATCAAAAGTAAATTCGTTTCTGAATTGCCGTTATGACTTCGAAAGGAGTAAATTTAGTACCGAATGTATACTATTATTGTAATTAATATAGCATTCACTAATTGATTTTCGAAAGATGACATATGTCTTCTAATAATCTGCATCTAATTGATTCTGCTAAAGTATTATGAAATCGTTCTACAATTCCATTTGATTTTGAGTTACCCACTGATGTAATATGTAATTTGATTTTATGTAATTACAAATTCTTTTAGTAAAATATTGTCGAACTCTTTACCAGAGTCTGCAATTATAATTCTGGAATCCGTGGTGACTTGTAAATTTTATTATATACGTTTACTATGGTATTCGAATTTTTATCCGATATTAATATGCCTGGGCGTATTTGAAAATGATCAATAATCGTTAATATTATTCTGTTATTCATAAATAAAAATCTATATGCAGTTGTTCAAAAGGTTCTTAGGGTATAAGTATGAGAAATTGGTTGAGTTTGAGGAGCTCGATCATACTTTGCTAATTGACATATTTCGCAATTATTAATATAAGTACTAATTGATTTTTCTAAGTTGGCCAATAGTATTTCTCTTTAATGATTGATATACTTCGTTAATACCTCGATGTGATGTTTTTCCTTCATGATAATATTTAATTTTAACTTGTTGTTTATCTTTATCTTCAATATCTTCTACATTTTATTTGAAATTTCTACTTTTAATTTAGTAAAGATTCTTGAATAATTTGAATAATTTCTCTTTCTATATTTTTGTGTTTAAAGTAAATAACATTCTTTTTATCGGTTACTAAACATTCTTTTTAAAGCTTTACAATATTTTCTCTGTAATTGTTAAAGGTAATGTTAGAGAAATTCTAGTTTTATCAAACACTTTAATTGTTCTAAGTATTGGATTGTCGTATTATGCGTCGCGTCTAATATAATTTGATGATCTGCGATATTTAATAATTTTTCCGAATATGGAATTGAAATTTCTACGTCACGTTTAACTGAATGAATAGTATTGTCTGTGTTACTTTCATTTTCGTACTTATCTGGATAACTGACTGTGAATTTGATCAGGGTTTGTTTCAGTGTAAATCCTTTAAAACTTCATTTAATTCGTCTATAATATTTTGATCAATTTTCGTCATCGTTTTGAACCAATAAAGATTCTGAATCATTATCAATTGTATTTACATAATTTTCCTGTTCTTTAAATTTAATTCGTGATATGGGTCGGCTTGATTTAATTTTCCTTTTTATACTGTATTTCATAATCGTATTCGCATAGTTTTAATCGCCATCGTGTTAAACGTGAATTTGGGATCTATTTATAGAAAATAACCATTGTAATGGTTTATGGTCTGTTTTGATTATAAATTTTGTACCATATAAGTAGCGGTCGGAAATGTTTTACATGCCCACAATTGCAAGCATTTCTTTTTCGATAGTCGAGTAATTTGTTTCTGCTGGATTTAACGTCGCGATGCGTACGCTATTGGGTGATTATCTTGAGATAAAATTGCGCTTATTGAAAAATTCGAGGCGTCAGTTGTTAATTCAATTGTTTTTGAAAAATCAGGATATTTTAAAACAAGGTCATTGCATAATAAAGTTTACATTTTTCAAATGCATCTATAAATCGGGGGTATGTT
Organism: Protaetia brevitarsis; assembly: GCA_004143645.1. Lineage (NCBI taxonomy): Eukaryota > Metazoa > Arthropoda > Insecta > Coleoptera > Scarabaeidae > Protaetia > Protaetia brevitarsis. The sequence continues at coordinate 2,012,049 of RXPK01000168.1, forward strand.
TTACTGATTCTCCTTTACGAAACAATTTGTTAAGGGTTTAGTAATTTTGGCAAAATTATTATAAATTTTCTGTAATAGCCTAATAAGCCTAAGAATGATTTAATGTCTCTTTGCGTATTCCGTATAGGAATTGTTTATAAACTTCTATCTTTTCGATTTGGTTTATACCTTTCGTGTTATAATGTACCTAAATATTCTGTTTCTTTCTTAAGATCACTTTATCTATTTGCAATTTTAAGTTGCATTTCGTAACCTTTCAAAAACTAATTTCAAGTGTTTCATATGTTCCTCTAAAGAAGGTGAAATTATATTATTATCGTCTAAATATCTAAGCAAAATGAAATTTAATAAACCTTTTAAAATATCGTCCATTACTCGTTGAAATGTCGCCGGACTATTCTTTAAACCAAATGGCTTCTCAAAAATTCATAGTGTCCGTGTTCGGTATTAAAAGCAGTTTTAGCGATTGATTCCGGATGCATTTGTATCTGATGATAACGGATGCTAAGTCAAGGGTAGTAAAATATTGACATCTGCAGTTTATCTAAAATATCTTCGATATTAGGGATTGGATATCGATCGTCTACTGTCTTTTCGTAATCGCGCGGTAGTCAATAACTAATCTATTTTATTTATTCCGGATGCATCTAACTTTTTACTACTAAATTTACAGGTGATCCCAAGGGCTTTGACTCGGCTAATTATATTATCCTCTAAAAGTTTATCAATATGATTTTAATTTCTTGTTTAATTGCATGAGGAATCGCTTGCGCGTTGAAAATTGGATTATTGTCTTTCATTTAATTTCTGTCGTACATTACTATGCAACTTAATTTATCTTCGGGTTTCTTAAAAATATCAACTAATTTTTACAAAGATGCAAAATACGAGATTTTTCTTCATTATTTAAATGATCGATTCTTAACATATTATTTAAACGTTCCATTGTTTCAGATTCATTGACCTGATAATGAAAAATATGAAAGTAATCGAGAGGAATTGTTGATAAGGGTTTCAATTGGAATTCTGTTCTCTTTCTGACCAATTTTGTATTTCAATTAATGCTTCACCATTTTTACGTATATTATACAATAGGAATAAATACTTTTTGTGTAAAATTTCTATTAATACTTCTCCTTCAATATAATTACAGATACTTTTCTTAATATTTTTGATTAAGCAGGAATTGTGATAGTGTCTATATTCTTAAATTTCAGGGAATTTCATAGTTGTCTCGATAAAGTGTGCTTTATTAAATTATATTAAATGCATAGATCTTAGATCCTCTCAAGCTAATATACGTCATAAAAATTATGAAATTTAAACATTAACATTTTTATAAAAGCCGTTAGCTCTTAATTCATTAAAAAAGGAATCATAGCACATTTTATTTATTAAAACAGTACCGTTAGCAGTTCTTACTTCTAATGTTTCATTTTACAATATTATATAGGATAACATTTGTGAACAATTTCGGGATCAATCATCGATATTGTACTTCCTGTATCTATAAAGAAGTTTTTAATGGTGGATTTTGAATTTGAATATACGTAATTCATTGATTGCTAATCTATTGAGTTCTCCTGTGAGGCAGGCAAACGAAAATCCTCCTGTTCGTTCGTTTGTTCTTCAGGACGTTATTGAAAATTCGTAGGTGGTGGTTCTATTGGCATATACCATAGTCCATTTTCTTCTTAAATATCAGTTGTGCTGATTGGTAATCCTCTTCGTCTTCTGTGTTGTTAACTCGTTATAATTACAGTTTAGCTACTGCTGTTGAAATTCCTGACATCGGTTGGTTTCTGATGATGGGAATTGTTATTTGTCCTGGTGCCATACGTACGTTGTGAGCCAATATATTGTTGTTGGTGAATTGTTTAGAAGTGGATATATACTGTTTAGGATAATTTGTATAGGACCTCTGGAAAGAAGTTTGATAGGGTGTAAATTGATGTTGTTGTACAGGATTCTGATAATGTTGTCCTGGATAATAATTTGGTCGTGGTGATAGGGAATTGGTTTATATACTGCGAAGGGTTTCTTATTATCGTGTGAAGGATTTGTTGTTTTGACTGATTTTAAAGCGTTCGATCGGGATTTAAAATTCTCGGCGTCTGCACGTATCCTATAGCTTTCTAGTGATGTAGGTTTTAAGGGTTTGACGTGGACTTGAATGTCTTCTGGGCAAATTTAATAAATATACTTCTAAGGCAGTTTGCGCATAAATAACTGCTCTTTGCGTTTATGTTCTATACCTGGTGTTTGCGCTAATTTAGTGTTAAGTTGGATAATAAATCTTGTAATTGTGACCAAATGATATTGTATTTTCTTTGGGTGAATTTTTGTATTCGTAATTCTTGTACTAGTTGTCCAAAATCTCTTTGTCCGAAAAATAATTATAAATAGCATTCTTTACACTTTCCCACGTATTTAATTCATTTCTTGATAAAATTAAAGTTTTTGCCTACTCTTAATCTGCCTAATATTGTTTGAAAATTACATTCTTTACGTCCGCATTTGCCGCATATTTCGTACATATCATCGCATGAATTTATGAACAAATTTATACCGCTCGGTTCTCCGCCAAATGTTGGTATGCGTCTAATTCTATCTTGAACAATTGGTAATCATCTCTAATCTAAGGTTGGAAGCTTTCGACTAAATCGTCCAGTTTCGTGTTTTCGGGTTTTACCAATTAAAAGGTAATGACAGGATTGTCACTTTCAAGAAAAATTGGATATCGACAATGGATATGTTTTCAATTAACGAAATAACTTGAATAGTTACAGGAGCCGTACCGTAACAGAATATAGCACCTACCTTTCGTCTGGGAAGGCAAGCTGTCTTCGTGCTTCGACGTTGGAATATTAGATTCAGCGAACACAGCGATCCACTTTGCTCGATAAAGTGCCTGACCTGTCTGTGTTTTCTCTAATACTCGTCCTCTTGCGTCTTTTTCCTAACTCTTCAGGTTGTTCTTAAAGCGTTGAAACACACCAAATTTTTCAATAAACTTGTAGAACATCCTACTGACTGCGCCAAATAAATGATTCGATTCGAGTTAAGAATTTTTAAAAAAAAGCTTTTATTGAACGAAATTACAAAAGAAACAAACTATTCTGTGTCTACAATACGACTAAATTAAACTGTATGTAAAATAAGACAAGTTGTTACTCTTCTTATCAGCTGTACGTGACGATTCGCATTGTTCCCATGGTCATCTCTCAGTACGGCCACAGTACGGCTCATGTTACTCACGTATGGTCTTCTTTATATTTGTTTTGACGTGTTCTATACTTTATTGTATCATCCAGGAACGAGTAAAAAACTAAACTAAACTAAACTAAACTATTTAGCTTTTCATCAATAAAGTTTATCCTATGCGCCTATCTTTATTATACGAAAATCTGACCTAATTTGTTGTGATGAAAAACACTAAAAAAAGAAATAAAACCGAATATAATTATAACAGGTCTTAATTTTCCCATGTATGTAAACAAAAGGTCACGTGTCGTGTTAAATAAATTACAGATAGATACGCAAGGCAGAGTTCAGTTCCATAACATATTGCAGTCTATTTTCCCACTCAACCCTTGAACTTTTTTTGCATTAATAATACACAATTCCATATTGTGTGTTATTAATGCAAGCAAATGCCTAATTATACAGGGACGATTAAGCAGTTAAAAAAAAATAACTAGAATTATACCAACTTCTTAAATTTTCTCAAATACAAGATTCTAAATTCATCAATCACATTATTGTACAGTTTGTGAGCTATGAAAGAAAGCAAATCCTCCAAACAATTCATATGATATTAAGCGGTGTTAGTAGACTAGTGTTGGGATGAACATTATTTCATTCGCCTATGTAACAGTGAGTGAATATGGCAGTGCGAAGCCAGATAACGAATGAAACGAATGCTCAAGATTACATTCACGATGTGAGCGGAGGATATACTTCGTGAAAGGCAGGAACAGGCAGCTTCGTTCACGGCATGACTTTTATCATAGGTTGCATTTTATTTTTTAGACAACAACTTATTGATAAAGTAAATAGTAAATTGTTTAGATACAAACACGTTGCTACACGTTTATTCTCGTGAAAGCAATATGAAAGATTTATTTCAAGCACAAGCCCTTGCCCAAAAATTGACTGCTTGAAGTCTAATTATGAAGAGGATGATCTACCCTGAGTCATAATGAAAACTTCTTTCTCAACACTATAGTAGACCTTTAAATCGTCTATTCAAGTGATGAACATCTAATATGACGGAAATTTTGTGATATAGATATAACGGAAATGTATTATTAATTATTTAAGTTAGTAGAGATACAGTACTAAGGCCCAAATCTCAACATACCACACGAATTGTCAACCAACAGTAAACAGTTATAACAGAAGGACACCCTGATAGAAACATAACCTCAGCCTCTAGAGAAAAGAAGTCCGAACTTTGTTGTTCCAATAAAACATCTAGCAACTATAAGATCAATATCGTCAAGCTCTAATTAGGTATAATAAGGAGATTAAAAGACCCAAAGGAAGGTCAAAGAGAAGGTTTTGTCAGAGATTGTCAAATACACCTGACACATCAGGGATTCCCAAATTACTCTCAAAAGCTCCAGATTCGCTAAGGCGAATGGATGGTGCCTTTACGGACTCAGGAAAGGCAAACTTGGAACCACTTTTCAGGATGTGAGATAATAAATAACCACGCAGACGACACTTAAATCTGCTGTATCCAATGTCCTAATATGAATGACTGGCAAATTACAAGAAACGTAGTCATATTTAATGCAGTTAGCTGGCCGATTAAATCGCTCAAACCAGCTAAAACACCAAATCAGGTTAGGTCTTGAGAGCTAGTTTTGCTTGGAATGATATACCAATAAATTGGACAGACGTAAGAGTGGCACATATTCTCAAAATGGGAAAAGAGAAACTCCCTCTTTCTCCTAGTTCTTTTCGTCAAATTTGCCTGATCCAGTCAGTGTTTAATCAAAGAAATAATTCTTCTAGATAGGCCTCTTCACGTACCCCAATATGCGTATCAAGCAGGTAAATCTACGGATCTTGCATTAAACAATCTGGTCTCTAGAATTTCGAATTCTCTCTCGAATCCAAGGAAATAGCAATGGCAGCATTTGTAGATATAGAAAGAGGATTCAACAATGTTTCCTTTATCCATATGCAGGGCCGTTAAAGGGCGAAGCCTAGAACTGATGATAGCAGGTTTGATCGCCGCTTGTAATAACGGCACCAGGTCTAAAGACAATCAGGTTCAGCCTGGGTAAGAAGTGGCCATGATGGTACGTTATCCTCACAGCTGTGGCCGCTATTTGTAGACGACCTGCTGGCTGTCTATCATTGAAGCGCTTGGAAAAGGTGCTGGTCTATGCGAGTGACGTCGTAATACTTTTAAGAGTATCAGGGGAGAAGAAAGTTTCCTCAGCTGTTCAACAGCTCATCGATGTCGTTTGTTGTTGATGCAACATGGAAAAACTGACTATTAATTTGAACAAAACTGCGTTAAGAGAATGTTGTGGGATAGTAGTACCACCCACTATTCAGGCTGTGAAATTTTAGCACTCAAATTTTTTATTTGGAGACAATGCAAATTATCTAGGCGCCTAATTTGACCTAGAATCCACATGGGAAATTTTGGGGTTATCTCCACAGCTTTATGTAGATTTATGTCATGGAAATTCGTCCAACTGTAACTTATGGAGCCATAGTTTAATATAGTTAAAATTCTGAACGTTGAATGTAATCAATTTAAACGGACTTTTATTGAAATATATAATATTTCGAATGATGTTCATTTCATTAATTGATTGGATAAAGGAATATATTCTATACTTGTGCCATAAGACATGTTCCCTTTTCCAACTCATCGATTCAATTACGAAAAAGATATTGATGGGTTGTATCTATGACCATTTACTCTACCAAGGTAAATCTACTGCCCGTATTTCTAATTTTAGTGTTTGTTTCGATTTTTTTTTATATATCCTACTGCCAGTCCATCTAGACGATATTTCTGTAAGTTTTGTATTTTTATTTAGGTAGTTCGTTCTAGAAAGAAGTGTAAGAATCTGAAAATACAAGACACGATTTGCATATCGAGAAAAAAGATTCTTTAGTTCAAAGAAATATTTATTTGCTTTAAAGATTATTTCTTTTTATTATATTTATTAAAATTGCAAAGCATTACTTAAAGACGTACATTGAAATACAAAATTCAAGTCTTCCTAAAATTTCTTCGTGATCGAATAATATATCTAATTTCAATGTAAACATATGTGAGTCAGCACTCTACGAAATTTGAGCGGTTAATGAAACAAGGGCCGCATTTACGGTAAACACGAATAAACGTTTGGTCTTGTAAATAGAAAGAAATAATATCTTGGGGACATCAGTTTTGAATTTGACTATACATACATACCTAGTAAGTAATTAATACGAGTGGAATTATGTTATTTAGATGTTCTAATTACTTTGTAATTTACTTATCATATTTTAAAGTTAATTGCTTCAGTTTAGAGGAAGATTAATTTTGCGGTCGCTATAGAGTAAGTGCACTTGAAACCTTATTAAATTAAATTGCTGCAGCATATTTGTACGCGAAGTTTATGCCAGGCAAGAAGAACGCAAAAGTTTAAGTGGTTAAATGTAATATTGAGGGATTACGGTAGTTTCAGAAAGAAAAGTAAAACAAGAAAGAAGGATGATAAAGTTGCCGCATACTACCAAGAAATAAAACTTGATAACAACGCAAGTTTTTACTGACACCCCCGTATTTCTACTGAAATTATAATTACCCTCAGAATTTTTCAAGAGGCAGTTTATTTAATTTTAAGGCTGGATTAACAAGATGTCATAATGCGGTGTGTATTATAAAAAAAAGTTTTGTAGCAGTAGTTGTAGTTGTAGTAGTTGTTTTTTTACTATCCGTTTGTATGTATATTTTAAATTCGGCTACTGTTCTTAAATTTCATAAACATTGGCTACATTTTTGTGTATTTACAGTTCATTATTTATAAATATTAAGCAAGATTGTCCTTAAAAGCGTATGTTTAGATAACTATAGTATTATGAATATCATAGCAAACGGTTACTAAAGCCCAATATTGTCTTCTTCACATTAAGGATTAAATCAGTCTTGCTCTTTATGTATATATCTATTATGTATATAACTCCTAGTGATCCTCCAAAGGCTGTTTTAAATACATGGACTTATTCTGAAAGGCCTTGGGAAAGGATACACAAGAAGGATTAAAAGAAATATACAAAAAGTCAAATATTCTAATATTTACTGTAAATTATTTAAAGATTGAGAGGGAAGAATGTAGTGATATAGAGTTTAATGTAATATATGTAATTGTATATAGTTAGATAACTATTTTTCCCCGTGTGTTATTGCGTCTGCGTGTCAATGTATTTATGTAAATATAAATACAATTTGTGATCGACCTCTCTTCCCAATAAACAGTGCAATAGTAAATACACCATCTCTTATTCTCCACCGGCAAACATTACAATATGTATATATATTTCGCACTTCCACATACCTGCTGTTATATAAAGAAATATTTAGAGTTATAGTTTTGCATCAATTATATATTTAGTTAATAACAAAAGTGACACGAAAGATGAGAAATACTGCCATTAAAAAAAAGGATTCTGTAGAAAACATTTAATCGGCTATTATTCGATGCACGACTCTAGTTTCATTTCGCACACTTCCTTGCGCTCTACTCACTTTCATATACGAAAGTGTGTACATAAAAGTATTTCTTTGAAAAATAAAATGTACACACCATATATACACACACGTACGTTATTCCAGTAATTTCATGGAAAAGCTCTCTCAAGCAATACCATAAACTTTAAGTAACCGATTATATTACCCGAATGAATTGGGTTAAACGTTTAATGTTGGTTTATAACTAGTGTACTAAATGTAAACATGCTTCTTTCAAACACAGTTTATCATAAACTAGTAATTGATATGTGACAAATGGTATTTCAGCCTCTCCTGCACCATTAGTATTTCGCCATTTGCTACCTACTATAATGCTAGAAGTGCATATTACTATTTATACAGAGTGTCACGGAATAACTATTCCTAATTTTCAGAAACAATGGAGGATACTTAATTTTTTTCTTGTTTATTAATAAACTAGTGTCCGACAATTATTGAGTATCAAGCTAAAAAGAAATTAATCATGACAACCTTCGAAAAACAACAACCATTTTCATAGTTATCACATAGTTATCAGTATAGTGGTCAACTTTCGTCTGCGCGCCTGGTCAGTACTAAGTTTCATATATGTGACATTTAATACAAATATACAATATAGTGTTGGAAAAGAGCAAAATTATTTATTTATTTAACTATAAATATTATATACAAGCCCCTTGCCATGTTTAAGTTGCCAGAAAGGTATAGATTGCTGAAAAGTTTGTAACATTAAGTGTCTCAAGATTTTTCTCACTAAACCGCTTTTGTCGCGATGATAAAACGTGTTTATATTTTGAAAAAGACCGTTTAACATCTACGGGTGTAACACACGCATAATTAAAATAATCTTTATAGGTAGATAACGGAGCACCACCATCAATGTGTAGTCTGATTTTTGCCAGCACTATAACTGTTTATCGTACACTGTACAAACTATTTTGGCACCACCATAATGTAAGTCCTCGAATTCACCGATATACTTTTCTACATTATAAAATAATGGTCCTTTTGGGGATTTTCTACGGCTGACATTGTATTACATTTGCAATACGTAAAACGTTAACGGAGAATTGTAATATTTCACATCAAGACACGACTAACACTGGTACTATATACTAGACACACGAATCGGAGGGAGTGATTTTACTGCCTTAAAGATATACTATGGTTAAACATTCTGCATAGCGCGAGGCGAGTGCGGCCCATGTGGACACACACGCCTGACCGCTCTCGTTATCAGTTTACGTTTGTCACAAATTAATCTTTGTTAGATAAATTAGTGTTTGATTGAGAATCCATCATTTTGCAAACATTGAATTAGCAGGCATGCATCTTGTCTACGGAGCAGCTTACGGTAATGCTAACGAAGGAAGTCGAATTTATGCGGAACAACATGCTTAGCGTCACATTCTCTGTCATACACCGTTTTCAGCGTATTCGAAGTACTGGTGAATTACAAGCAGAAAAAAAAAATTCGGAAGCCAATCGTACTATCCAAAATGTTAACTTTGAGGAACAAGTTCGGCAACAATTTAAAAATAACCCGAAAACAAGTACTCGGGCTACTGCCCAGGCGATGCATACAAGTCAAATATTTGCATGGAGGACTTTGAAGGGATACTACATCTCAAAGTGTAAACGTTAATTCTAGCTGATTATCCCAACAGAGTTCTATTTGCCGAATTGTACTTGAATAAAATCAACGACGTACCAAGATTTTCCAGGAGTGTATTATGCACATATGGGGCATGTATTACAATACACACAAGTCACATTTGGAGCTTGGGAAAATGCCGTTCACAGGTTGAAAATTTTCTGTTAATATTTAGATGATCATGTGTACAGCATTTTTCTGGAACATACTCCATCAGAATTGCTTGAAAACATCCCACTAATATTCGAAGATATATTGTTTTTCAGCATGATGGTGCACCAGCCTACTTTGGATTAAATTGCAGAAATTATCTAAATGCACATTTTCCAAACAGACGAATCGGAAGAGGGGTACCGATTTCTTGGTTTGTACGTTCATCGGATATGACAGCAGTTGATTTTTGTATTTGGGGTACGGAAGAAGAGTTAGTGGCTCGAATTATTCTAGCGTTTGATAATACTCTTGGGCGTAATTAGCTATTTAGAAGAATTAGACATTCGATTGCAAATCGTTATAACTTGCCTGTCGAAAATGATGGTGTTAATTGCAAACCATTTTTATAAAGTTTATGGGATATTGTTTCTAATGAAATGTCCTTTGACTTAATTTTCTTGTTGTTATTGAGATTGTCATTAAAGATTTCTAGTTTACCTTGACAATGAGAAATTTCCAGATACTAGTTTATTAACAAAAAAATCTTTATGTCAGTGTCCTCTATCATTTTCGAATGTTAGGAATAGTTAATCTGTGACACCCTCTATAAAGCGTGTGTATCAAAGGGTACGCATCATATTAGATCCCTTTTGTTGTTATATTGTTTAAAAATACAGAGTCTTTGAGCTCTTTTTGAAATCAAATTAAGAACCATTTTTCTTCTACGATACAGGTTTGTTCTGGAAAGTGGCTCAATTCTAAAGTACATAAAAAAAGGTAATGAATGAAAGTCAACTCCAAATCTCACAAACTCTTTTTGTCAGTGATGGGATATTGGCATTCAACACCTTTTCTTGTAATCATGTACACACACAGAGTCAACCTGGAAGAATTAAAATCTAAAGTGTTTGCAATGGAGGAACGCAATTTAGAAATTAAGTATTGCATATTTTTCAAATTAGTGATTCATTGGTGAAATTAGTCATTCATTAATATTAGATGCATCAATATCTTTACCAAAACGATCACGCAATAATAGTTGGGAATGCACAGCTCTACTACTGAACTTCGAATTAAACCGAAAGTGACAAAAAATTATTGATTATGTCAAAAAAATTTAAATTTACACCCCATACTTAATTACCCAAGCTTCGTATCTCTATCTTTATACTACTAATATTTTAGAAATTGCAGGGAAGAGCCACCTTTCAGAAACACCTGGTATATATTTTTAATTGAAAAAGACTAAAAAAAATAAAATATCTCTCTTCTTCAAAAGAGAGGGAAATGTTATTAGGAAAGGTTGTTTGTGTAAAAATAAGTGAGAAAAGTATTTCTTAGGTATTAAGAATAAAATCATAGTACTTCCTAATTTTTTTATTTGTTTACTATGAGATTAAATGATTCCAACTACTACTTTCAACAATAAGTATGTCTTCATCAGGCTGTTTGCATAAGCTCATAATATGTAGTCAATGGTTAAAACATTAAAAAGGCAACAGAAGAAATAAATTTGCTTTTGCTGACCGGACATTGAGAAGTAAGCATTCTCAATATCCGGCCTCTGATTACTAGTAGTCGTTCGATTGATACCATTCGAATTATCTAATTATGGACATTCAGACAAAAGTATTTCTCTCTGAATCGCCCTTTATTCATTCAGCATTTATGATATTCAGTCTATTTACAGCATTTGTAATTGATATTACTAACCACAAAACGTGATTTAATGGTACTACTTAAGTGCTTTCAATTGTTACCAAGAATTATTAGAAATTACACTTTGAGATAAGTAATATATGAAATTAAAATCTTTTTTCGTTAACAAATTTCCCCAATAACATTTTACTGTCGTTTGAAAAAGAAGGGTATCTTACCTCTGAGCCTCTTCTAAATTTATATTCGATGGGTAAAACTCATAAAATTGATTTTAAAAGGTGATCAAACTTTTTGCATTATTACAGTGTTGTATAAGTCCATAACAAGAAAAACTCACACAGCGCGTACATTTTGGCACACGTCCTCATTACAAAATAAGTTCGATGCTGTAGTAACAGTATCTCTCAATACTGTAACTGTAAACGCCGAATAAACATTTATTATTGGTTTATAAATAGTATAATAATGATAAAAACGTCCCCGTTCAAATGTAATTTGTCATATGTCAATTGTATGTGTTCTAACACTTTCTTTCGTTTCTTTTTAGTTTTTCTTGAAATCTTCTATTTTTGAGGTGATTATTAAGGAGAAATTGTAAAAGCTGTAGGTACTGTTTACAAAAAAAAGGTAATTACATTAATAAATTCAAATCAAGTAAACATTTGTCATTAACAGGCTGTTGCACAGCTGTGGTTTCTCTGATTGCGTAACATAGCTGGGTATAATTCACAAATTGGCAAATGTTTGGTGGCAGTGTGTCTGGAACTTTGGCGGGTTCAAATCCTCCGTTATAATTTATGTAAAGGGACGCCGTAATTTTGAGTTGGGTAACGTTAGTGCGTTTCATTTATTAACGTGTTTAAATATGATGCTGTCGTAACTTCGCAGGGACATTTCGGGGTGATGTTTTGTCAATTAAGAGTTACTTTATAATTATCACGTGACGCTCTTTAATACATTGCTATTTACAATGATGAATATGGATCCAGGCTTCACCAGTTTCAACTGAAATGTGCTGTAATCGTTTTTCATTCTTAGTGGATAATGTTGAAAATTGCTTGTAAATCTCCATGAACATTAACAACGACGCGTTTCTTTACTGTTTGCTAGTGTATTATTCCTTTAGTTTTAAGGGGATTGATGATATATGATGACAAGAATCTCTTCTACTTTAATACTTTTAATATTATTTGCCATTTGACGATTCTACATCAGTAATATTAATAAACTACAAGAAAATTCATAAAATTCAGGGGTACCATTAGCCAACATGTATTTTCTTTAATTTTTCTTTTTTTTTATTTAAGATTTGATACGATTACTCAGGATTTACATGGACCTGTCTGAGATTTTCCTTGGGTGTAGATGCGCAAATAGGCACCTAAATTATTTTGAATCAAATATTGTCAGATTATATCTACCATGGAAATTGTTACTTGTAAGCGATTTAGTAAAAATGTTGATTGAAAATCAAGTTTTATAAAGCAGAACTAATATTTACAAGATTTTCACATTTTTGATTTAGAACTATGAGAAAAACTCCAATAAGCTATTGGAAAGTGCCCCTAAAACTATAGAGCTAAAATTAAGGCAAATAAGTACTATTGTCACATATACTGCAAATACGAAGAATTAGCTCAATCGATGCCACTCCATTAGAGATATTAGCATAAGAGTAAAAAAAATGATTATTTTTCTATTCATGAAATACTTAAGCTATCACGTTCCAAAAAAAATATTTAAGTAAAAACTGATTATGGGCTTCCTATAAAAAATCAACGGCTAATTCCGTTCACTCAATTCAAAATTATCATTTGTTATATCAGGTTGCATAAATTTAAGTTTACTCTGTATTTTTTCAGTTTTTTTTTTTCTGTGTGGTAGAACATGTAAACAAAAAATAAAATGTGCTATCTGTTATTGGCTCTGTATTTGGTTAAAATAATTATTCATGGATCACTTTCAGGATTATTTATATGAATGTTTCAGCCCTAGTAGAGGCAAGAGAAAGCACCGAGATATAAGAAAGAATATTGTAACTATAAAATAATATTTAATTCCGTACACACACTTCAAAGTTCCCTTCCGGGGGTAGCTTTTTGAGTTGAGTTTAAGGTGCCAACTTTACTTGGCATTGTATAGAGATGCCTGTATATGTGTTTTCCAGTTTTTCCAAAAAAATTCTTTACATATGATGGTATATAAAATGAGACATCGGCTTTTGACTTGCAAACTTCGCCGATTCTCCTGGGAAAAATGAATAACTTCAAATAAGTATTTCTATCCTCTTCATGGTTATTACGTTTTTTTTTTTCTTTCTTTTAGATATTTTTGTTAGCAAACCACCACTATTATTACAATCTTCTGAGGACATATTTAATACTTACTTTCTACAGTACTACTATTTGTTCATCATATGGACATTACATTATACAATAGTCTCAAAACTCTCACAATCAAATAACTATAATGTTAAAATAAATGATACGCGTCCCAGGTGATTGATTAAAGAAATATGACAAATACATATATTTATTTGGCCGTAAGTAAAATACAAATAGCGGTTCTGTTCAACATTAGCAAAATTGCAACAACTATATAAATACATATATAGTTTGTTGCAATAACAAATATGGATAAAATTATGTTATTGCTAGAACAATAAATATCTAATAGAGATTTGGTTGATTTATATTACATAAAAATGTATATATTGTACCCACAACAAATACACTTATAGGTAGCAAAATTCAAATCGAATTCTTGAACTGCGTGTACGGAATTAAATATTTTATTTTTACAATATTCTTTTTTAAATGTCGATGCTTTTATAGGTACTAGGGCTGAAATGTACATATACATATTTTAACCCTAAAATAACACTCCTGTATAATAAAAAATTAAGTTGGCACCTAAAACCCAACTTGAAGAAACCACTCCTCAAAGAGGGAAAATAATAATAACTTTGAACCGCGTGTACAGAATTAAATATTATTTCATTGTTACAATATTTTTTTTATATTTCGGTGCTTTTATAGCTACTAGCTGAAACAATTACACAAATAATCCTGAAAGTGATTCATGAATAATAAGTTTAACCCTAAAATAACGAATAACAAGTTGCTGCTGCTAACAATAACATTTTAACAAAACTAAAAAAAAAAACATATAGTGAGCTGACATGCAGTCATTCCTATACAACAAAAGGCCAAGTCGGCCTCTGAAACTCAACTCAAAAAAGCACCCCCAAAAAAGAACTTTGAACTGCATGTACGGAATTAAATGAATATTCCTTTATTGTTACAATATTCTTTTTAATATTCCGGTGCTTTTATAACTACTATGACTAAAATATACATGCAAATAATCCTGAAATTGATCGATGAATAATTATTTTAACCATAAAATAAAAAATAACAAATTGCTCCTGCTAATATCATTCAAACAGATTTTATTTTTTGTTTACATGTTCCACCACGCAGAAAAAACTGAAAAAAACATACGGTAAACCTAAGTGTATGCAAGGTGATATAACAAAATGCCAAGTTGGCATCTTAAACCAAACTCAAAAAAACCACTGCCTTACCGGAGTAGTGCGTTTACACATTTTAACTAGCTGCCACATACGCAACTAATCGAGGATTGCACTTTTTATAAAACTTTAAGTCCAACCCAAATATAGAATAAAAAACAGGTGGCTTTATATGAAACACCGAAATTTTGGATTATTTTTAAATAGTCAGCAAGACACTCAATATAGAAACCTTTATCTGAAAGTTTTTAGCTTCTTCGAAAGGTAACATTTCTTGACTGGTCGAAACTACGGTGAAATATTCATAAGCAGTCGTAAAATATTCTTTTACACCCGCTGTATGAAAATACTCCCACATCCTCATGCTCTTTGCTAGTTTATTCGTACCACTTTGCACAACCACGGTAAAAAGTGATGTGTACGTGATGTAAAAGTGTACGTATAAAAGAAATATTTGAAATTTAACTACCTGATATCATGTGGCACGGAATGAAGTCAGCATGTTGCATTCGCAATATGCCGCCGTTGTACATTTCAAGTATTTTCGGACAAAGAAACTTACAAAAATAAAATAGAGGAAAGCAATTCCCTCGCATATTTACCAAATTAGAACAAAGGACGTTACTGCAAAAAAAGTCAGGATCACCCTCCACCTTTTAAAGGGTTTACTCCACAGCATTTCCCGAATGTTCACATAAAAGCAATTGCCTGCTCCAAAAGGTGTGTTTTGCCTTTATTTTATTAAATCTTGTCAAATCTAGGTCTATGAAGCGTTTATTCCACTCTAAAAAGGGCATTTTGTCTTTATTTTATTAAATCTTCTCAAATGTAGGTCTATGATGGGTTTATTTATTATCCTTATATTGTCTAATGAGATAAATCACAAACAAGATTCATGTACAGTCGCTGATGTTTTTATTTAGCATTCGATCAAATGGCTCGATACTTTGATGGTGCAGTACCATCTATATATATATATATATGGCTTATACATTCTAAATCGAATGGTAGCCGCTCCTTTACGAGGAGCTCTTTAGATTCTGTGGACTACGGTGAATCACTCCACTTGGCATCGTGTTGGTCAGTCTCAACTATAAATTATTGTCTCTTTTTGCTTTCTGTGTTATTCTGGTCCATTCTTCTCTATTTATTACTGCCTTTCCCCATTCCTTAACTCCAAGTTTCTTTATATCTTGACGTACTTGATCTCCATCTTGCCTTAGTCTGCCTCTTGGTCTGTCCATCATTGGTTTCCACTCACTTACTTTTCTATAAGGTTCTCCGACTCTCTTCGTTGTATATGCCCAAACCAGCGTAGTCTCTGAGATTTATGACCCTGACGATATCTTCTCTCTCCATAATATTGTCTATCTCGTGGTTCATCAACTGTCGGTACTCCCCTTCCTCTGTTATTTTTGGCCCCAAATTTTCTTCAATATTTTCTTTCAAAAATTCTGATTTCTCTTCGTCTCCTGCTGTAAACACATCGTTTCGGCCCGTAAGTTGCTACTGGTCTTTATCGCTGTTTTGTACAATTTTATTTCGTATTTTTACTGATGTTTTTATCATAATAGTTTTCTGTATCGCCAGTAAGCCCTATTTCAGCTAGTATTCTTTCTGTGTTTCTACACTTCTTCTATTTTCATTGTTGATTGTCACTCCTAAGTATTTAAAATTCTTTACTGTTTCGAAGTTGTATGGTCCTATTTTGATGTGATCTGTGCTAGTTCCTCTTCTCGAGCATATCATGTATTTGGTCTTGCTCTCATTGATCTCAAGTCCTCTCTTCCTCGCTTCGCTAACCAGTATCGTCAGGCACGCTTCTACGTCTTTCCTTGTTCTACCATTAGCGCAACATCGTCAGCATATGCTACCAATTGATTTGAACTCTGCGATATTGTTTTCTTAACTCCAATTGTTCGTACTACTCCGTCCAAAGCGATATTAAATAATGTTGATGATAACGCGTCACCCTGTCTCACTCCTACCTCGATCTTGATCTCATTTGTGGCTCCCTCTGTTGTAATGACCTTAGCGCTAGAATTTTTCATTGTCATTTGAACTAGCCTTATCAATTTTGCAGGTATTTTCATTACTTCCATTTCTTCTATCAGTTTGATTCTATTGATGCTGTCAAAGGCTTGCCTGAAATCAACGAACAGTATGTGTAGCTCTATTCCAAACTCGTAACATTTTTCGATGGTCTGAGTCATTATATGAATGGCGTCCACTGTGGATCTACCTTTTCTGAACCCTTGCTGATATTCTCCAATACGTGTTCTGTGTATTTGTTTAGTCTTTGCCTAATCAATGTTGTAAGTTTTGTAGCTGTATTCAGAAGCATTATGGCTCTATAGTTTTGGCAATTCAAAGGGTCTCCTTTCTTCCAAATGGGTGTTAACAGTCCCGAACTCCACTCATTAGGCATGTTTTCCGTTTTCCAAATGTTTACAATAAGGTCGAATAATCTTCTTAGTAATTTTTCTCCTCCTTTCTTGATGAGTTCGTTGTTGATTTCATCAGGTCCCGCAGCTTTCTGTTGCTTCAGATGTTTGATTATTTCCAGGTTTCTTCGTACTTGGTATATCTTCTCTCCTCCCATCTTCAGTTCTCTCCTTTTCTTCTTCTATTTGTGTTTATTTCGGTACAATTCTGTGAAGTACTCTCCCATTCTTTGTTGTTTATTTTTGCGTAATTACTTCTTTTTGTCTTGATTTTTTATTAGCTGGTATATTTTTTTGTTATCTTTGCTGTCTTTTTCTAATTCTTGCATCATCTCGTTGATCCAACCCAGTTTTTTATTTTTACAGCATTTGGTAGCTTTCTTCTTTTTCTCCTTATATTCTATCAAATCCTTTTGTTCTCCCGATGTAATCCATTTTATTCGCGCTTGTTTTTTTTCCCTGATTGCATTTTCACATTCCTCATCAAACCATATTTTACATTTTTGTATACCTCTTTGGCCCAGCACCGTTTCTGCTGCATACATAATACTATTCTTTATACTGTTCCATGCCTCCTCTAATCTTGTTTCTTCATGTGAAGATATTTTTTCTTCTAATACGTTAATGTATTCTTGTTTTCTTTCAGTAGTTTCAGCTTTTCTATATCCACTTTTTTCTCTTTCTTTCTGTATTTGTGCTTCTTATTATCTTCATTTTCCCGTTGCAATTACAAGATAATGTCTGTGTCGGCGTTGGCTCTCTGAAAGATCTTACATCTTGTACATTTTACCCCATTTCTTTGATATTAACATATGATTATTTGGTTACCATATCTTGTTCCTGGTATTATCCATGTTATTTTGTTTCTTTCTGTGTTTTATCTTGTGCTTACTATGAATGTGTTCGTTAATGCAGCTAAGTTACACAGCCTCGTCCCATTGTCATTGGTTGTATCATGTATCGTTTCCTTTCCCGCTACCTCCATGTATAGTTCTCTTTCCCTATCTTTGCATTAAAGTCACCTGCTATTATTATTATGTCATTCTTTTTGTTACTTTCCCAGACTTCTTCGAGTTTCTCGGAAGTTCTTGTTTTCTTCCTCTTTTTATCCTCCGTGGGTGCGTATGCATTCATAATACTGATGTTACTCTGTTTGTTTTCTATTCTGATCCACGATAGTCGTCCATTTATTGGCTTGAACTGAATTACTCTTCTTCTCATTTTGTCGTTACCATAATGCTGTTCCATTTCTTCCTTGCTTTGTGTCCCCGGAGTAGTATAACGAAAACGTTTTCTTATTAATTTTCCCTGCATCTTTCCATCTCGTTTCTTGCAGTGCTAGTACCCCTATACCATAGTTGTACATTTCTTGTGCTATCTCCTTCGTTTTGCCTACTGGTAACATTGTTCTCACATTCCATGTCCCAATCCTTACTACATCATTTTTCGTGCGATTCTTTTTATGTCCGGTCATTCTCATATTCCTACTCATTGCGGTCGTCATCATTTTATCTGTTTTTCGGTATTCTTCTATTAGTTTTTTGAATGGTTTCCTTGTTTATTTCCTGGATTGGTTCCCTGTTTTTCTAGTTTTTGCGTTTTGTGATTCCAGAGCCACAGAGTTTGGTTAGCCCACATTTTCTTAAACCCTATCCAGTACCATCAGTGTGCTAAATAATCTGTTTTCAAAATCTTTTAAATTTCGACTATTTCATTTTGTAAGTAGCTCTTTTTTAATTCGGTTGTTTTGCAGTGGATGTTCAGAAGTGTCACAGAGCACAGCATTTGCATATTGTAAATTAACCATATTACTTAATGTTAACAAAAAATACACGCCTTGCAAGTTCGGTAATTCTAAAAGTATAGATTTAGTAATCAATTTTATTAACTTTTCAATCAATTTCACATTAGTCAACTATTATCAATTTTAATATTACAATTTTTTTTTAAAAAATGTATTTTAATTTGTAAATCTAGTCATACTAACCCAAAATTTGATATTTTTATTTACAGTTAATTTTAAAAAACAATGAATGCATCTGAAGAAGGCAGAAAAGCCGAAACCGGTAATGCAGAGACGTTTTTATTATCCAATGCAGTAAATAAAATAGAATTTAATAATTGTGAAGTATTTTTTCCACACGTTTTTCCAAACTGAAAGTCTAACCCAATTATGGACACAAAATCACCATTAAGAATATAATGTCATTCGTTTATGATTAGTATAAACAATATTACCAACCTTTAATAGGCTATGGTAATTGTTTTACCATAACAATTAAAAATCTGACACTGACAGTTAATGTTCGTTCGACCGCAAGTCAGGGTGAAGCGCGTAGAGCAGATTCAGGCGCACGTAAAGAACCACCACCGCAAAGAATTCCTTTTGAAATCCTTGGTTGGACGGCACCGGTCGTAACAATTTTAGCGTAACAGTTAAATGCATTTATTAGTATTAATACACAAAGGGTTTACACAAGTTACAAAACATATAAACTACGATGAAAAGAGTAACTTAATGAAGTAAATAGAAATATTGAATGATAAATATTGAATTATAAAAATTAATAAAAAGAAGCAAAATTAATTAAAAACAAGGGGAAAAACAAACTAAGTCAGCTTTGCTAACTATAGAACACAAAAGTATGTCCCTAATAATCGATTTTGAAATTTATTAGAGACACATAGCGACAAAGAATAGTAACAAGATTAAACATTCTATATAAATTCATATAAAGTTAAAGTAAGAACTCTGAAGAAGAATTATTTGTAAGAAGAAATTCATTTACGGAATAAAATTCTTTACATAATAAATATTTCTTAATAACATTCTTAACGAAAGATGTAGGTAAATTTTGCACTTCATTAGGTAATGCATTGTAGAACTTAATTGCAAGGTAGTTTGTACCGTCTCTGATTGTCTAAGGTCCCAAGAAGTTCGGTTTTATGTTGCTGGGTAACCCCTGAGAGACTCTAACAAAAAGTAAATTGCTCTAGGATATACACTGATGGAGTAATTAGTATTGTCAAAGCTTTAAAATAGTTTCTACAACCCGTTCTATAACCAAGATCAGGTAATAAATAGCATTGTACACCTTCTTTGGAGTGCAAATATTCTAGCCATGTGGCAAGCATGACCCCAAACCATGATTGCATGACTCATCACCAAGTGAAATGTACCAAAGTATATTTTTCTCAAATGATCAACTGATATTTTATTACCTAATGATCTTAAAATATAATAGCTGATAATTTATTTGTCAAAATATCAATATGGTATTCCCAAGTGAGAGTGTGATCGCGTATAATCCCGAGGAATTTAACGGAAGTGTTTGTAATATTGTCGTGATTATTTAGCGATTGCAGTGTGAGTATCAAAGATTGAGACTTGACTTTATTTAAACTAAGTTTATTTGGAAGCAACCAGTTTCTAATGTTAACATTCAAAATATCTGTCATAGCCAGAGGCTCAGATGACAATGAATCGCTGTTTATGGCTGTCATTTCATCAGCAAAAGGAATAAAATCTGAGGTGAAATTACAACTTACTATCACTGCTGGCACAAATTCACGGCACGGAAACTTCTACCAGTTCTGGAAGTTGTCCTAGAATCCGTAGCATCACCCTTTATGCAAACTATTGAAAACGGGATATTTCAACAGCCTTATACAGGAAACTATGCGTTTCTTAACCAAAAACAATGTAAGATCTTCAGATAATTCTTCATAGAGATGGTAAATATCAGTATTTTACGATAACAGGTATGTACAAACTGTTCTTGTTCTCAAGTCGTATTTTTTTGTTAATACCAGCTACCAATATTTGCTGCTGACCTTCGATTCTCGATATGGGTAGTTAAAATTGATGTGATATGTGTTAAACCGCACCGAGTATACCGTTTTTTGGTAACCAGTGCGTATCTATCTACATCAGTATCAGTGTCTTTACGTAGGTATCTGTTACCAACCAATTGCCAAACAACTAGCATAGTATTTTACTGGTAAAATATCAGTATACGTACGCGAAGTCAAACTCGTTTCCAAAGATATTTTGTTGCTCTTGGCCATTAGACCGGAAGAAGTATGAGATAACAGGTATTAAATCGTGTACCTGTTCTAAGCTGTTCTATACTCGCACCTGTTATAAGTATTTTGTACCATCTTTAGTTCTTCATTCTATCAATATAGAAGAATTATAGCACCTAATAGATGCCTAACCGCATTAGCGAGGGTATTCTTATAAGTGTAACCATTTTAAAAATTCTGGATACTTATTGCAATATTATTCAAATTGTAGTAATTGTTGGTAGAACAAATCAATAACTCTTTCATTATTTTGTACCGGAAACTATAGGTATCATAAAAATACAAAGTACACATATAGCAATTTCACAACCAGCGCAAAATTTATGAAATATATTCGGTTATTAACATTACAGTGCTGTAGATTGTGCACTTAAAGTTAAATGGTCCGTGTAACTTTGAACTTTTCTATTTTCAGCAAAATTACAACATATTCCGAAATTACTCCAATTCACAAACGACTTTAGTATAATATAACTAAAGTAGTAAAACTTATAGAGTTACTCACATAGAAATAATATTCAAGTCGGATATTATATAACAGAAATTGTCTCTCTTGATTCCCTTGTTATTACAATATTCTGGAGGAAATCGCACGGAGCAAGATAAACTCGAGAAATGTACACAGTCGGTTACATTACAGCAATTTCCCATTAAAGTGAGCGGCATACAGTTCCTTACTAAAAGCATTGAGTTACGCTAGCACTAGCTCAAAGTCAAACCAACAGACATGTTAACTAATTTAAATGTTTAATCATCGAAGACGTCCCATCTATTTTACCGCATTGAGTAAAGTGGAATTAGGATAAGAGAGATTTGATAGTATCGTATATCATGCAGTTCATTCGAAACTATGGTGCTTAATAAATTAAATGCGGCAACCTATATATAATGGTAAGTATAATTTGTTTCTACCATGGAGACTATGGAAAAATATATGAAGCTTTATTTTTTTTTTTTAGATTTAAATTATTTAGTTTTTAATATTCTTACATTTAACAATTTACCAATATCAATCTCAGTATTTTCTGAATATTTTAATAATAATAATTTTTGACACGAATAAGACATGAGAAACATGTATACGTTTTCATATGTAAATTATACAAATAAAAATTGAATCTATAAATAAGAATATTATGGTACCTATTGTCAAGTTAAAAGGGCTTAGCTAATTTCCTTTATTTTTTTGTATTTGCATTCTTTATCCGGCAGGGTATTTTATTCTTGGTGACATTGAATCTAGCAAGGAATGCGAAATCCTTGAGAAGAATTTTGTCATATTTTTAAAACATAACACACTTTTCAATATATTAAATTGTAAGTTGTTACTATTTTATCTCTCTAAATATATTCCTATACGAGTGCGTTTACCCCCTCCTGCGATTATTCTAAAATGCGCTTCTGCGCAATAAAACATTTCCACTAATGTTTAGTCGCACAGAAACTACCCCTAACGCATTAATTCAACCAAGCGCAATAATCGTCAAGTTGTTCGTTTAGTATGTATCTACGTACGGAAGGTATGCAAAGAGTTTCTTTAGCAATTATTGTTACAATAACCTTTCCAATTTAAATTTGTCAGTACTAATCCCATATTACTTTTATTCTTGTGCATTAGATATCATCCACCCGAGATTCGTGAAGGAGCAACTTGATAATTATGAACCAAACGAATTCCGTTTTATTTTATTGATCAAAGATCATGTTGCAATAGCCAGGTCTCCATTGTACAAAAATCATTGCTCTATCTCCAGTCATCTCGATCTCGTCAACAAAATTATGACGGTCATCCGCATAAAACTAAAGTTGCGCCCGCCTACACAATTTCTCTCATCATTATTAAGTAAAAAGAGAGTCGGACAGACCGTCCTGCGGCACCTAATTATCTTTAACTGTCGAGGTATTCATTTATGCGGCTTCTAATTAAAATTAACGGAAACGTATTGCTCTCTGTTACTGAGAATCACCAAATGCATTTTGTTACATTATTACTATTATTCTTACGAAGTTAGCTTAATAGGTTACAAACTGATATTGCGTAATTAAATAAAATGTTCTTCCCCACAAGAATAACATACAACAAAGGTTTTTTTTTTACATTTTCGGCAACTGCTTTTTGACTTTTTGTTTTTTATCCTTGGACAATAGGCACAAAACTGCGACGGGATACAGGAAACAGAACTTGTGGGATTTTACTCTTCTACACCAGCGATCCTCATCATTTTGTGTCTTTCTGGTAGAGGCATGATGGTCAGTTGTAAACGTATTCCAGAGCCAAGCTTTTGAGAAATAATGTTCTCTCTTCAATTGTATCTGTGTTAAGGTTATATATTATTTGACAATTAACTCCTCCAACAATCAGAAATGAGAAAAATTAGGTGAGTGTCATCTATAACTTACTCGGGAACCAGAGTAATTTGATTTCATTTGGTCGACCACGTCAGCACCTTCCTTTAGTAACATTGTAAAATTAATAATTTCTAGTTTTGCCAGATCATTTGTTGTTTCATCAATTTTATCGTCATTATGGAGAATATGTAAATGGTCCAAGGTCCAACGGTCATTTCCCTATTACTGTTTACTCGCACCAGGTCAAGAACTATGGATTATATCTTTTAGTCAGTTGTTTTCGATTTATATGACACCAAAACCCTTTTTGTTTTCCAAAAAGTCAAATTTACTGCTATATGCTTTTTTTCCTCTCAACGCTAACAATCCTTGTGGAAGTTATCGTTTGTTTTTTTTTTTTATAGTGTTGACCATAGTTATTCTGTTTGCTAACATTTCGGCTGCTAATAGAAGAGAGGTAAAATAATAATCCATGGTAATATTTCTCCCTGTTCTTAGAATGGACTGAGCTAAACGCTAAACAGATTGTGCAGAATTGTCACATTTGTATGGGCATCGGTTGTTTACCAGCATAGATTTCCATATTGATGGTTTAAAAGACTCATGCATCAAATTTGATGCCGTACTTGGCTAGTTTGTTGCTAATATATTGTCGAAATTTACAGCTTCCCCTAAATGCCTCGAGCATCTCATGTATGTTCAAATGCTCCCAGGCTGGTAGTTGTTTTTACACCTACTGTTGAAGTCTTCAAACATCTCTCGAATCGGTGCCAAATTATCAAATCTCTCATTACAGGTGTTTATATCATCAAATCGCAAAGCTCTCAATAATAAAAAAATCTTTCTTTTAACATAGTTGCTCTAAAATATTCTAGTGCGCTGCCATCAGTATTCCACAATTCTTTTACATTGATGTGTTTTGATTTTTGCACCCTGCCATATATAATAGCCCCTGTTTTTCTTCTTGATGTGAGTATTTTGGTCACTGCGCGAGTTTTGGGGGTTTATTAAACATGAAAAGTTAGTCGTTAAAAATAATAAAAATTCAAAGAGCTAACAAAGTTAGATATGCCTGAACCGAATGTTCAAGAGGCTCCACTTTTTATTTTATTTTATTTATTTCCTGAAGATTGCCTGACGCATATTTACTGTCTGATATTACCGACCCTTTACATTATTTCCTGGCCTGAAATACACTAATTATTTTAAGTAATGCCAGAGAAAAGGACTATAGCGTTCAAATCAGATGAGCTCAGTAGTCAAACAATTTACAACACAATATTACAGCAGTGTTATAAAATTTAATTATATCTTGAGTGAATGCACAATCTTTTATCTATAATAAATAAAGTACGTCTTCTTTCGTTTCCTCGACATCTTCCTGCAAGGAAAATTTTGCGAAGGGTAATCAGAGATTGCAAGTACTTTGAACATGATAGAAATACAATTGTTATCAACTAAAAAAATTCCATACTAAGGGAGCACTGATGTTTATGGTGCAGAAGCAGAAACAGTTCCGAGCCGCTTTACTTATCACTAAGTAAAGCAAGGTTAAGAAATAAAACCACGGTGTAAAGATGCCATGGCATTATGCATGCGTAAGGGTTACTACCAGCACGAACATACATAAAATGTGTGTATACCATTACCGCATTTGTGCATTTAGGCGTGCTTAGCTTGTACAGCATGAACTTGAAGCGAAGTAAAACGAGATTTTGCTTTTAATAAAATTAAATTAAATAATCGAGTTATCAGTATGAACCAGAAACATTGTAAATTACAGTTAGCATCAAACGTAATAGAAACTCCATCAACTATGCCTGTTATTGGTTAAAATACGAAGTTAATTCTATCTCTGAAATAAATGCTTTTAGGACGTATGCTTATTGAGGCTTTCTTATTTGCCTTGATGAGAACTATAAGTGGGCAATATATCATATATTAACATTAAGAAAGCGTTGACGACAAACTTTAATTTAGTTTGATTTTCCTTTTTTGTTGTTTTGAGCATTGATCAAAAGTAGCGACACACTGATAATGGGTATAAAATAACCCTTAAGAAATATATTAGATACAGAAAAATCAGGTCAAAATAGAAATAAATCTGTTACAAAAAAAAAACGACAACTGTTTGAATCTACTTATATATATCTCCTACACGAACCATGTAGAATAGCACTGAGGTGCTTCTGTCAATTTCGAAAGATATGAAGTAATTGAAAAAAACGCACGCTCTATACTTTTCATGGTTTTTTTTTAAAGAAAAAACCTTTTTTGCAAAATTACCCATCTCCTAAATTTACTTCCTAGATCAATATCTTCACTGAATACGCCAGCCCATTTTTTTTGTCGCAATTTGCTTTCTAGTCCTACCTTTCCTACATTTAATGCAGTTGCTCAATGTAATTTTTGTGGTGAAGTTATTTTGGGCATCTTAAAAGTTGTGTTTTCTTTCAACAGAAGAAACCTTTTATATTTTGTACAGCTTCTATTGTTTGGACTACGAAGAATAATAAATATTGGAAAAGTGTCCTTTTATTTCTTTCACCCATTAAACGAAACATGTTTGGCATTTAAATAGATTGTTAGATTAAGACTGAGAAGTTATGTATATTTAAGGCTTTTCATTCACTATATCTAACATTTTTATATTATTTATACGGTTTTATTAGAATATTATATTACAGAAATTTGTGTTGCATCAATTTATATTAAGACTATATAATGTTCTTAAAAATTAGTTAATCATTCCGCAGTGCTTCTTAAATCATTACCACTTCTAAATCACTTTTGCTTTACCAAACAAAACAATATTATTTGAGCTGTCTTTGGAGCAGGTTACTATTTTAAAGTTACTGCATTTTTTTGTACATATCACTTATCTTTTAGCTATAAATAAAAAATTGAATTTAGATTTATAGTGATAAATCACCTATTGGCAATGTCAGAAAACCAGGTTAATTCAACAATAGATGCGCAGACGGATGCGGACATAAATCAAAACCTATCATCATGTATTTGCCTCTAACGTTTGACATAGCAAATTGATTATCACAAATAGCTTGATCCGCTCAGTGTATGTACATACGGTTTTTCTCGTAAATCCACTACATACGCCTATAGGTGCTAGACGCAATACGATTGATCTGCTTTATTTATATTATGTTATTTGAGGCCGCGTCGCAATACATCTCTGTTCCGCCGGACAATTGCCCAACTCTAATAATTACACATTAGCTTCCATGGAAAATCATTGTATGTGTAATCACGATTTAGCTTATCTCCTTAAGCTTGTAATGGAATGCTAAATTATACATATGATTGCTCATGCAAATGTTTAACAGCAAGATATTCCTAGTGAGATGCCGAATAGTAGGATAAAAATGTTAATTCAAATTGTAGTTGGAGAAAATATCGGTGTAATACATGTGAACTTTTATTTATGAAACAAAATACAGGGAAGGAAAGATTTTCTTCATTCGAGACAATATCCTTTACTTCTGAATCAAAGGCTTTCAATATTCTTTTTTATTACTACAGAAACATTTATTTGAATTAAAAAATAATAAAATTATAGAGGTGTAAAAAAAGTGAAAAACAACTAATAATTAGTTGAGAAAATTTATTGTTTCAAATGCTTAGGCTACATATGCGGTGAATACTTCCACCGAAAATCATTGTTTTCCAACAAAAAAAGATTAAATATTTCTATAATTTTATATTCACAACTGTTTAGGTTTCTGATTAGAAATTTTGATTTTAATATCGACAATTCGTATTGGAATTATATTGTCTACTGAAGGCGGAAATACATTGCTTCTAATTAAAAATTCTTAGAAGATAAAAGTTATTAGTATTATAAATACTTACAATATAAAAGTGTAAATAAAAGACAATTCAGGAGAAAAAACTACACATACGAGGGATGATTCTTCAACGTACGCCTGAACCTGGTCCATTTGCTTTACTTTAATTTATAATCTATCTATATCCAGCATCCCGCATAATATAGTAGAATGCTTAGATGTAACTCTGGACAATTTTTCGGCAAGAAACAGCATCTCCTTGTAGTCCAATAATTTACCCGCGTTGAAAGACGGTTAATTGTTCGCACGAAAAGTTTATTTAACTTTCTATTATATAAAATATTAGAACGGGGTTCGTGACGCGTGACAAAACTATTAAACTACTACTTAAACAACTCGCTAAAACAAGCTAAATAATTACAGTGCATCCTAAACCTCGTGCTTCACCTAAAGGAACTACACGAGGCTATCCATCCTAAGCACTATTTGGATTTCAAGCGTCATAGCACTTGGATCTTACCGAATAAAATGGCAGACGTTATCTAAAGTATGAAAGAAAGTAGCGCCCAAGTAATGATTTGCGTAAATCTGAATTTTTCAAGACATCCGCATTCCTATAAATATCAATGCAAAAAGGTAAATAATGCGTTGGCATGGAAAAATGAACTTACGCCAAGAAAGGCTTCATTTAGTCACTGATTTATAGGAAATATAATGTAGGATATAGGGTATCGATTGAAGCGGTCAGTGAAAAGTGCTACTAAGTAACAATTAGGAAAAAGATGTAATAAATGCGGTACTACAATTTTTAAATATGTAGACAGCTAGATAGATATTTATTGTATAGGTCAGTACCAAAACTGAAAACACATTATTAATTTACTACCTAGTAAACAGCTACAATTTAAAAAAAAAATACCTTTTAAAGCAAAACACTGAATCAATAAATTTCTCAACGGAGTAAATGCAGTGCTTTAGCAAGAACGCTCTCAGTGAACCCTTAAGTAGCACGATGTGCTAATTTTCCTCATGATTTTCTCACAGTACAGTTTCCAACTTAAATTCTCGTCGAGAGTCATTTCCAAGAATTTAACTAGCAGTTTGACGCTCTAAACTTAAACCATTGATACATTATCGTTTATATTAATTATGCTACGTGTTGAGTGTAGTTACACGTAGTTAGTTCGGCTCACATTCACTGCCAAGCTGTTAAAATTAAACCACTTTGCCAAATCATTAAACAGTTAGTTTGCCACAGCTTACACTTCTAAAGGGTATCCTCCAACCACAATGGCAGACCTGTCGTTCACGTATAAATACAAAGAATGTTGTATAAATAACACTATGACAAAAATACTCCAAACTGTGGCGCTGGTAATACTGCAAACTTCTCCTAGACCCCTCACCACAAACTGCACTAAACGGGACGTAGGTTTCAATAGCAAAGTTATCATCATCAGCAGAACCACTGAACTCAGAACTGCTGATGATGATAGCTTTGCTATTGAAACGTACGTCCAGTTTAGTGCAGTTTGTGGTGAGGGGTCTAAGAGAAGTTTGCAAATAACGCTATGTGGTTAATAAATAATAAAAACAGACTCGACTCTAAAACTCACCCCTGCGGTACACCAATTTTGATAGGCAAACATGAAAAAAACCTTGTGCTTCTTACTTCTAGAGTTCTAAAGAATGCATTAACAATAAAATCCATAATACATATACCAACAAATCTAGTCCTATATGCGAGGTAAAAAAGAAACCATTGTGACACAACACTTTGAATACCATATGCGGCTATTTTCTCGATAAGGCGTTCATGATTAACACAGTCAAACGCTCGAAAAGGATTCCTACTACCAGCAGGCCTTATCTAATGCTCGTACTATATTATTTATGAAAGAGTGCACTATTCATTCGATTTAGAAAAATAGAACGTTTGCTATTTTGGGCGGTAATTCAACATATCTTGTGGAGAGTCTTTTTTGAGAATCGACGATATACAAGTCATTTCAGCACTGTTGGAAAACTATCCCTCTCGAAAGACAAATTAATCAATTGAATCAGTGGCTCAGCAATAAATGGAGCAACACGTTGCAATATTGCACAATGAATCTCGTCGGGTCCTGAACTCAATTTATTTTTTAACTTATTCATTACCAGCATGAGTTCATCTTCGGTAAAAGGCTGAGCACCATACTGTTACAGAGAGGCTGTTGTGCAAAAGTCAATGGTAATGCACCATTGAATTTTGGAAACTATATTACGAGGTTCTTCTACAAAAAAAATTTAAATTTTTCTACAATATGAAAAAGGTCATTAATCTACAGTTTCGACATCTACCAGAGTGATATTAGGACGCAATTTTACCTTATTTTTAAAGTTAGAAATAACAGACCATGCCTCCCTTCCAGGATTTCCAGGATTTAATATTTTTTTGTGCATAGAATGGTTTTCTGATTTGAATTGCTAGACTTTTATGTCGCTTGTCTTCATTTTTATAATGTTCAGCTAGAGTGGGATGCTTTACTTGCAGAAAGTATAAATCTCTAAATTTCTGACTAGATTCTTTAATCGATCAATTCACCCATAATTTACTTCCGTAGGTATCATGTACTCGCAATTTGCCTATTAGGAAAATGATAATTAAAATAATAGGGAAATATATCGAAGAAAACATTGAAAGCCATGAAAATCTGAAAAGTTTGGCTATGCTATATTATCAAGTGAATAAATGACAGGTTCTATGGAATTACTATTAAATAGATTTTTTTCAGAGGACAATAGTCTAGTGTAATTCGTACATACTAATGACAATAAACCTTTATTTAGAATATATAAATTACCTTGCCATGACCAACAAAAATGTTTAGTATATAAACTAATTTACTTTTTTTTTTCAGCTAACACCAGCCAGTACGCCCATTACGTATTCAACACGTTAGATCAAGATCATAGCGGACTGATAAGTTTCGAGGTAACTTTTAAATAATTTCACAACATCATAACCATTGCACTAGCGCGTAAGCAGTCAGCCATTTCCCTACGCTTGATCAACAAAGCGCACAAACACTGCTAATTACCGACTTCAAAGCCCCGCTGACATCGGCAATAATGTCGTGTAGCAGCAATAAAGTTGAAAGCTTCCGTTTATGTTGCCACAATTATTACAAAATTAATGCTCGAGAGCATATGAAAGTCAAACGCGCCAATTTAATGGTTATATACGATCTTCTACCACCAAGAAGACGAAAGTTTTTGCTTTGACAAAATTCTCCACAAGCAAATGAATTATTCAAAAGTCGCCGTCAATTAAACATGAAGACTGAGCATTAATTGAAGTTAAACTTTAACTCTGTATAATTTGTTTAAAATTGCTAATGGAATTCAGGAACTGGGAAGCTTTAATTGAATTATTTCTCCGAAACAGTCGCAACCAAAAGTAAATAGAATAACAAATTCAGTTTTGGTGACGCCGATATTGATTTATGTGTATCTCGCTTTAAATGAATGTATTGGGTTGTCATATAATGTGTTGGAATATATTTAGACGCTGTAGCTTTCGCATTTTGGGATGTACCTTTATTTTCTAGGTTTAGTTTAATAGTTTATGAACATCTTCTTGTTTTTAGAATCGTAAACTCTATTCGTACTTTCAAACTACACTAGGGAGGAATTTTCTAAAATATACAGTGATTATACCAGTTAAGCACCTCATCCAAAAGCGCTTTAATAGGTCACCATTAAGATTAATGTTTACGCCGAAATTCAATCTCGATCTAAAAGTGTGAAAGAAAAAAAAATTTTTGAGACCACCACCCTGTTCACGCTACTCAACATGGAGGGCAAATGCACAATCACTAATCTGTTCAGAATCAGCTTCACCACAGCATTAATATCATTGGCATTTAAAAATAAAAGGAAATTCCACATTATCAATAAAACGTAAAAATATTACTGGGCCCAGAGCCGAATCTTGAGGCACACCTTAACACGTTTACAGAATGGAAGAATAAAAAAAAAGTAACATTTTTGAATCTGAAGCAAATTTTGACGTATTGCGCACGGTCAAATCGAAATAATCGAAACCAACACCTTCTACGCCGTAGCATTGAAACTTCTCCATTAATATCTTACGATTAACGCATTTTGTTACAAATTAAATGACTAAAGCGTTTGAAAAACTCAGAAAACAGAACGATTTAAGAATCTCATTTTGAAAAAAATGACAATTTTTTTGATCTAAAATTAGATGTTGAATGGAGAAGTTCAAATCTGACTTGATGTTATGTTGGACACTGTATTGAGAGTTTCGCTCATAAAAGAGAACGAATTAAATTGCTAAATTCACGGAAGTACACAAAGCTGAATTTATGTGTGAACATTACTTGTATAGTAAAATTATCGGAAACATTCTCATTGTGTCTTATAAGTGATCTGTCAGATACAGTACCGAACATTGAAGAAAGACGAAACACTAATATTTTTTTATACAGGCAAAAATGGTATAAAAGCTTTTCTTAAGGGGAGGTTTACATATATATATCGGAAAAGTCCAAAAACTTTGAGCTTTTTGTTTCAGACAAAGGAAAAAATATACGAAATACGGCTTTTTCTTAATAAATATATTAAAACTTGAACATTACAAAAATATATATTTTTTTTAATGACAAGACCACTATAACATTCGCTATTTGTATCTAGGTAGCAATGTGCACAGAAAACACGGTCAAACTGCGTAAACTCTAGCACACGCAAAAGTGATCTGAAATTGAAAATAAAAAGAAGAGTTAGAAATATATTAAATTTGTTGGAGGTTATACCTAAATTTAACCAAATAAGTCGAAAGCAAACAATGTGGCAGATACCTGGACTTTGATTTGATTATTTTCTATTTCTTTTTTGTGTGTATGTGGATATAAAAATATGGAATATTGCAATTTTTAGTATATTATAGGTATAACCTCCAATAAAAACTGTTTACTTTAAGAAAACAAAAGAATTAAGTTGATATATTGAACACTTGAAGAACTAGAACTTACGCAGATTTAAAAAATCATGTTTCGAGAAAAACGCGTTCAAAGTTTCTCAGCAAAAATTTTTTACAAATAGTTCAACATACACTTAGCCAGCTATTCCAGCACCATACATTCATCCTTCTTCTTCTTCATACTTCTGCATTTGCAAAATTTGTTGCTTCCCTTTAGACAGCACAGCAAGTTTTGCAGCGCTGGACATACTCTGCTCTGCTCGTTGTATGCGCTGACGATCAGAATTGATAACGAAATTTTTGGCATCAAGTCCTACTGCAATTCCCACCGCATTCATTATTTGTAATACAGAAAAGTAACCTTCATTGAATAAATTTGCGGCAAGTTGAATTGTTTGTGAGTCGCAGTGTAAATCTTTTGGAGCTAGTTTCTACACACATGAATTAAACGAGTCGTTTCAGCTTTGACAATTTTTTCCAATGCATCTTTGCAATAAATTACTGTAGAAAAAACTTCATAAATCGGCCTAATAGCATCTTGATTTTTGCAAAAGAGGGTAATGTTTGAATGAAGCAAGCTCAACCTTGGCTTCTGCAACGCGCCACTTACACAGGCTGTCTACACCTTTTGGACTGTTAAATTATCAATAACTTTGTCAGTCAGTTCACCAGCGCCCTTTCCTTAAGGTCCACTCATTCTTTTTTGTACATCTCCAACGCATTGTCTTTTTTTTATGGACAGTAACATCTTCGTACGGCTAAAAATCACAAAATGCTTAAAAAGTTGTCTTGTCTCAGTCGTCTGAAGTTCTATCCGAAAGCGTGCGAAAATTTCTTTTATGGCATCGCATCGACTTCCATTTTTTCCTGTGCTACTCTGGTGATCCGTAGTGCGGTTACCTTTGCCATCATATTCCGCCGTACCTTGCTCTAGTTTCCAATTGGCGCAGTTTTGACTTGCTCATAGCAAGCAATATCTGTGACTTTCTGCCTGTACTTTCCAATTAAAGTAGCTCTACCAATTAACAATGAAAAACCTAATTTTTTTCATGAGCCGGGTCCAGATACTGTACAGACGTTGTGGCTCATTTCCTACTTTAATACTACTTTAATACTTTCTTCTTCTTCTTTCACGGCTTTCTTTTGAACTAATTCAAAAACGGCTTTCGACGCCATATGAAAATTATCGACAAAACCATAGTAAATAGAGCTACTAGAGAACTACTCGAACACTTTTTAAATAAATTGGGCATCTTAATTAAAGGTTATCTATATTATTTTCCAACTTTACACCAAACACTGAATTAGAAAAAGTAATCGCAGAAATATACAATGCGACAAATACAGCCGCGACCATAAATGGTGAACCCTTTAGTAATTCTAGGAAATACTGTTTCATGAAACGGTATTTATTTGTTACCTTTAATGGCTTTTCTAAGATATTTAATGTAAGTAACTGCATCTGCAATAAATTGATAGATTTTATGGCAGTTTTCTAAAGCGTGGGAAAGTGTGTTTTAAGTAAAAGAAATATTGTTAGATTAGTTTCTTCAAATGTGCGTTTTATTTCGGATCTAATTGTTTCGTATTATTGTAATATAAATAGCTACTCTGTCGCTTATTTGTGACCCCGACTGTAGTGACATTTACAATCATTAAAGACAACTATACATATACTAACAAACAATAAGTATGGTATTTCGACCCGAGTAGCCCCGAGTCGAATATGGTATTGCATCTAATATGCTCCGTTTGTGTTCGATACACCCGCTCTTTTAATAAGCCGTAGCGGCTTAAACAATGCGATATTACGAAACCGCTTTAACCATGTATTTTAGATATTTGGAGCTTTCAAAAAATGCAAAAAACCAAAAATCGATTTTTCCAGTTAAATATATGTAAACCTCCCCTTAACGCTATAGTTATAGAACAACCGATAAACAAAAAATGAATAATTAAACCAACTTTAAGAGCAAAGCTATCGTTAAGATTGGTAACTATCCACACTAAAAACAGAAATGATATATTAAACTACTCTTCTTTCATTACATAAATTACATTTACTCTAGTTTTGTACGTCATACATATTTTAGAGTTAAGTAAAATTAATTAATGAAAATATTTAAAGTCTATTATATATACTATTAGCTAAAACTAAAAAAAATATAAGCAATTTTGAAATTAAGGCCAAAAATTTATAAAATACAGAGCGTGAGAGTGAGTTTACGACTTATAACGTAATTTGTATATTTTAATTCAAAGTTTCAGTGTAATTATTGAAACCAGAAAAAAATCCCCATTATTATTATTATTTTAATGGAGTTTTTTATCCAATTTCTCATTGCTTTTATTTAGAACTAACAATAAGTGGCATCTGTCTCATTCCGGATATTTTACCGCATCGCCTAACAATCTGTTATACATAATTCCCAGAAGTTTCGATGAAAGTTTTTTGATCCATATTTATTGAGTAGCGGCATAATTTACTAACTTTTGTGAAGGAAAATTCTGCTAAAACATTATGCTTTCATCGCTTAAGAAAATAATCAACCCGAAACATTAAAATTTAAGTAGACACAGCCGGTACCATATACTTTATTTCATCCTTATTACCTCCCGTAAGATTCCCTTCATCACATGTCACGTCGTTCAAGAAATATTAAGGAAAAAACTTTTAGTATGTTTTTGCTATTATTGATGTTTGTTCTATATTTGTTTTCCGGCAAAATGATGTAATTTTATATGAAATTTTCTTTGTTATCTATCTTCATGTCACACGGTCATATTTTTTCCATCAGAAAAATATCATTCCTTAGCTTTCTATTTTTATGTGCTGAATGCCGATATCCTGAATTCGCTGCTAGTTAATAAGTAGCTCTTATTCTAGTAAACAAGGACACCAGTATATTTTCTTAAAAGGTAGGACGATTGAGATAGGCGAAAGCGTAGTATAGACGATACATTTTGTCAAAAAAATATCAAATTGAAGTATATTAGTATATATTTTAGTTTGTAGATGTTCTTGTTCTCAACAAAGCAACGTGTTTTTTTTTAATAATTTAATGAGCGTACAACGTTAATTTGGTGATATATACCAATGGTTCGAAGTAAAGAAATGAAAAATTGTATAGGAACCTCGCATTTGCTAGTGCTAAGCAGTTACACGGACTAATTGCATCTACAACATGATTACAATATTTCTGAACGATCTGCTCATAAAGTGCTTAAAAGAAAGTCTATTAGTCCAAGAACTCACAGCAGATGATTTAGATATAGATTAGAATAGAAGGCAGCAATTTTGTGAAATCATGACAGATGGATATGTATATATCTGCATTGGAGAAGGTAAATATAGTCGACCGGCGATGTCCGGTCATTAATTTTAATATCTAGTTGTTATTCACTTACTTTTACAAGTTTTGTCTTTAGACTATAATGAGATTATGCCTCGAATTATGCAAAACCTCAACCTTATGAAGACATTTCACTCCAAAATAGTCGCTGCTTAATCTCATAGTAAATAAATGAATTAGAATTAGGAAGTACTTATATTACTAGTTCTAATTATACCTTATCTAATTATGGACATTCAAACAGAAGTAGAAATGCTTGGCGGCTTGGGACACCAATTATTTCTTTCGTGAATTAAGTATTGATATTTTATTTACCACTACTATCATCGATTGCACGTTATTATCTTTCAACGTACATGCCTTTTATTATGTTTCCACAAAACTCAGTCACATACAAAACATACATTTACTGTAAAAGCAATAGTAAGTACGTGACATTTAAAATAAGCAATAACTACCCTGTAAATTATTATCTTGCATGCCCGACAATGAGTCTAGGACAGGCACGCAAACTTTATTAAAGTAGATAAGATATTAAAGCGGCAGAGGGAAAACATTGTGCTTCAAGCGAGTGTAAAATTGAACGATGGAAATCCGCACCTGGTGTTTCTTCATGTTATCCAATTTAGATTTACACGTTTAATCTAGCTGTTCGTCGGCGTCGGTTCAACTGAAACAACTAGGGTGTTATGGAAGGTGTACGGATATAACCGAATTGAGAAATTTCTCTTAGCGATTCCATCATGCTGTATATCATACGGATTGTTCTTACGCGATATATTTCATCAAAACGCAATGAAAACAGATCATAATGCAAAAGGATAGAAGTATTAAAAACTGTTTGCCCCTGTCTGTTGTGGAAAATAGATATAAACGCTGAAAGTACTTTAGCCGGGACATAAATCTCAATAAACTGTTAAAGTAAGAAATAGTTTCGCCTAGCCAAGTAATTTAAAACTCTCTGCCATAGACAAGCACAAAGAACGGTATTACTCTAAATTCTGGGCCCTTACGTTAATAGTATTTGATGCTTTATTTAACAGTGAAAAATTTTGTAAAAACGCAATTATTGCTGGTATGAAGTACTATTTTATATATGTATTCTATGTATACAGATCCTAAAAATCATCCAATTTTTCTATTGACTATTATTTTACATGAAATACGTAATAAAATAAATTCAGATTTATCATAACAAGCAAACGGATCGCAAATTACTGTTTTTGTTTTCGATAACGAAGCATCTCATGCTATTGACGAGTTTTCTTATTAAATTGATTACAATGTAGTAAAATCAATGCAGTTCGTAAAAAAATCCCAAAAACATGGCAAAACAAGTAATTATGCTCCCTACTGAAAAGACGGGACATCTTTAACGAAGGAGATATAATTCGTTTAGCATCAATTTGGTTAAAAGTTTTAAGCATTTCTTCTAAAAATGAAAACCACTACATTCCCAAAAAAAAGGGATATAGACGAAATACATAATTTTTTCAGCAACTCTACCCCTAACAGCTCTAATCAGAACAACGATGCAATAGCTTATTTTAATTTTAATACTGTTAACTATAATAGTACTTACTAGCTCTATTTAAACTAAAAGGCGAAAACACCATTCGCAAAGTTATTAATTCTATTTCTAGTAAGTCGTATGGAGCTGACCAGTTAAATTTAATCAAAATCAAATTATGTCGTCCTTACATTCTGAAATACCTGGTTCAACTATTTAATTCATGTATTACTGAAAATTTGTTTCCTGGTGCCTGGAAATATGCGCATGTCTTACCTCTTCCTAAAAAAGCCGATCCATCACCTTTTTCTGATCTTAGACCTATTAGGCTGTTACCAAATCTCTCTAAAATATTAAAAAAAATATAAATGCTCAGCTGCGAGGATATGTACAGTGTCATGGTATATTACCGAACTATCAGTCAGAATTTCGCACAAAGCATGGTTGCGAGACTGTGGTGTTGAGTGTCACCAATAATATTTTAATTGCTACAGACAAAGGACTGTTATTATTTTACTAGACTTTAGCAAGGCTTTTGATACCACTAATCATAACATTAAGCTGCAATACTTTACTTTATTGGGTTGTCCAATAATGCTATGCAGCTGTTAAAGAAATTTTTAATTTCAAGAGGAGACAGAGTACGAGACTTGGCGAGGCTGTCTCATGTAAACTCAGCATTGAAAAGGGGTTACACAAGGTTCCCAATTAGTCCTCTATTGTTTTCCATTTATACATGTGTTATATTTAATAATATCGCAAATTGGTTCTGTAGAGATGTTTGCAGATGATAACACAGCTATTATATAAGTTATTATTCCTTTGATCCTTCTCACATATTGGAAACAGCTCAGACGGTTCAGAACGATTTAGATATTTAACACAATCCTTGTAGCAACTATAAATTACATTTAAACTCACCCAAATGCTCTGCAATGTTATTTGGAAGGCAGAAGATAGTTGATTTGCGTAGTAGTAACCAATTCCATCTTACGCTAAATGTTTCTCTGGTGGTCTCTAGTTAACATGTGCAACATTCTTTTTTTTCCACGTCGCTATTATGTACCACTTGAAACCAAAATTTTACTTTGTATTTCTATGATACTGTCCCACTTTTCTCACTGGTTAAGCCGAGCATAGATAAAGCATCGAAAAAGCGTATACAAACAATTCCAAATTATTGTATTACGTATATTTTGGTACTCCAAGATTTCAGAGAGTCTCGCATGCACACTACCAGAGTGGTTGGTTAAAAATGAAGTGCGGTTTTCTTTTACATTAAATATCTCTATTTCACTCGATAATTTCCATCTTACATATTTGTATAGAAAAATTCGGTTCCGAACAGACGTACTATCGACTCAAAAAAGGATGACATAGGGAAAATAAGCCATAAAAAAACGTAAAGAAAGATACATCTCCTTTAATCTACCAGCTTGCGCGTGTGGAGATTCTAAGAATTATGTTTGGTTTTTCCTTTTTTTTTGATGAGGGTAGTGGCTAATTTCTAATGCTGACTTAATTTTTTTTAAAACTTAAACAACTCATTTTAACGTTTCGACAATCTTTATTATCCGTTGTCTTCTTCAGAATGTATATTTTATAATTTAACTTTATTATTATTTTTTTTTTTAAATACATATATATCTAAAAATTAATAATCAAATGTCATTAATTATAAAAAAATGTGTGAGTTTTTTTACTTACACTTAGGGACATTCACAGAACATTTTAAAAACTTATTTAATAATTACATTTTTTTTTTAAACAATTGCAGGAAACGTCGTCATTTTACAATACTGTTAACAAAACATTAACATTTTTAAATCAAACTGCCGAAGAATACATTTAAACAAACGCGAAAGGCTAGCTCAGCGATGGGCTGTTTTTTTAAATTTGTTATACTAAAAATTGTTGTTTATTTATCTCTTTACATGCATATATTAACGGCGAAAAGTATGTTTAAATGATTGGAGCATAAATTTTTGACAAACCTTCTACCTCCGTTTTATCGTTTACTGCGTTTTTATGTTTGTTTATTTGGATCATTTCTAAAATGCATCGAGCTTTATAATTTTTTTTATAATTAATGACATTTGATTATTAATTTTTAGATATATATTTTAAAAAATAATAATAATAAAGTTAAATTATAAAATATACATTATTCTGAAGAAGACAACGGAAAATAAAGATTGTCGAAACGTTAAAATGAGTTGTTTAACTTTTTAAAAAAATTTAAGTCAGCATTAGAAATTAACCGCTACCCTCATGAAAAAAAAAAGGAAAAACCATATATAATTAACGGCTACGAACAAATCATCATCAAAAGAATTATGTTGTTATTGAATTCTTCTGCGGAAACGGTAAAGCAAAACACTGCGCATATAAATCTAGCTTTATTGTTTATTTTAGCCATACTTGCCATTACTTGCACGTAATCAGATAGCATAATTTGTGCAAATATTTAAAATGTGTTCTTGTGTAATTATTTGAAGAAATAAATTTACTAAAACCATTACTTCAGTTACAAACAACTGTTTAAGGTTTATTTTTATAAAAGTTTCTTAATATGGATGTATAAATAAATAATCTATCAGATATAAATGCAATTTATTTAAAAAGTCTAGAAAATATGGAAAAATCTTATTTTTTTTATTTTTATAATGATTTAAAAAAAATAGTTATTCTTTTTTAATGTTTTATTTCTATTGCTTTTTATGTCAACACAAATCGAATTACATTTGTTGGAATTTCTGCATAAAATGTGGATTAGATGTTGAGTTTTAAACTTTAAAAATTAAAATGATTCGACTTAATAGTAAAATGAAAATTATGATAAGACCATACATGAAA
The DNA here is from genome assembly GCA_004143645.1 of Protaetia brevitarsis. Lineage (NCBI taxonomy): Eukaryota > Metazoa > Arthropoda > Insecta > Coleoptera > Scarabaeidae > Protaetia > Protaetia brevitarsis. The sequence continues at coordinate 2,052,185 of RXPK01000168.1, forward strand.
TTGTTGAAATCGGAGAAAGCGGGTGAACAAACGGGCCACCTTGCGATGCATTCGCATTTTATATCACTACATATTTAAATAAATTTTTTTTTTACATTTTATGAGAAAAACTAGCACTGTTGTTACTGACTTGTAACTCTACGGTTCATCGGTTTATTGGAGTACATGAGTTGGAGCGCACGTTCTGAATACGTACCTGCCGCGCCGGAAAATTTGCCCAACTCTAATTATTAAACAAGTGCTTAAACTTGCATTGATATTTGTAAAGTTAAAAAAGATATGTAGGGATTGTGGACATTTAATTATTCATGTAATAGTAAGTTATATATACCCCATTATAACTGAAATGAAACAATTTAAACTAAAACTATCTACAAAGATAAATTATTGTATAAATATATTTATTATAAATATAACACACCCAGGTAACTAAAGAGAACTAAAGTTAACGATAATTTAAATATAAGAAGAAAAAAAATACGAACAGCTGATTGAAATAAAATTTCGACGTAAACAAGAGAATTAGAAATCAGAATTATTGTATAAAATTATTTGCCGGCAACTACAAAGACTTTAATTATGGGCGACATCTTTGTCGGGCACCGTAAAGGGTATTATCTTTCGAGACGATAGTTCATTGCATCGCGGATTACGATGGCATTGCATTTAAAGTAGAAATGTTAGAATTACGTCTACGAATTCGTTTTACCAACCGCGGTCATAATTTTTTGAGGTAATTGTACATAACTTCAATTTAAGAAGCAAAGATATAGTAACTCCTCCACTGCCCTGTACGGTATTGTTAGAAAGATCATTTTCATTCAACTTATATAAACTTAATGGCTACGTTTACGCGGGCATGTAGCAAGGGTGTTGTTAAATCTGTGTAATTTAAAAAACCGATTTAACAGTGGTATTTACACATGGGATGTTAATAAAGTGTTGCTGTACTTCGACTTATAGATAGATACAACTGTAAATTAGGCATAAAATGTGGTGCTTCTAAAAAAAAAAATATTTTCATGAAACAGTAAATTGACAGAAGTACAGTTTATTTATATGTTAGGTTTGCATCGGTTTATACGTTCTTGTTTCTTTCGCATTACATAACCTATACCAATATCGCCATATCCAATTATATGTAAATTTCATATTTCATTTTGACTTATGTTGGTAATAGCGAAATAAAATACTTTAAACTGTTAAGACGAAATTTTACGTCGGATGTTATTACGATAAGGCTATTGCTAACATCGTTTGATGTAGTGAAGTGTTTTTATTAAAATTAGTCTAATTTGCTGTTTACGCGATGTTTTACTATGCGAAAAACGTTTTATGTAAAGCTAATGTTAAATGCTCGTGTAAACGTAGTCCATAATACTATACCTAAATGGTTAAAACCGTTGCCATATGAAAGATTTAAAATTCAACTATACAATGTTCTGCTTTCTGAGCAATCTCATAAAATAGCTTGAAATATTTATAGGTTGTGAATTACATTTTAGGAGTTATTATTCTTTAGATGTGGTTAGGATAGGCAAAATCTCTCCTACTTTTTATATTTTGCTTTGCTTTTGCTAGGGTTTAGTGCAAGATTGAGAAGATTTTTTTTTTCAAACCAAACTGCGCCCTAAGATTTTTCAGTTCACGTAGATGTTATATAACAAATTTAAATATGAGAATGTTATTACACTTTACTATGTTTCGACTATTATAACTTCTCTCTTGAGCCAAATATATATGAAACTGAGATACTTCCCTCCATCCAATTCTTACTTGTATAGATACTCAAGCACAAACTGAGGTAATCTCAGTAGAGCATTTGTCTTCTACCGAAATTTCCGAGCTTATATCTTCAGCGCTATAGTTTTGTTGTATTGTATTTTTCTGCCCCATATGGCTACGTATTTTATAGTGTCTGTGCCTCCTCAAGTTTTTAGCCTGGTTCTGGGGTTCCATAGAGTTCCAATTTAGAATCCCTACTTTCTATATTTTAGTTCAACGATTTTTTCACAGCCTTTTCATGTTCTATGTTAACTTAAACTAATGATATGAATATTTCTTGCAGTTTATTTACCTATTGGTGATACTTACTTGTCTTTATCCTAGGCATTGTGTTTCGTTATGAGTATACACAACATACTTCGAAGAAAACCCTGTCTGAAAATTACTTTGCTGACCTCTTGCCCTGAGTGAACTTACTCGTCTCATTTATTTATGGTCACGCAAATACAGAGGCACTTTTTTAAGTTCTCTTCTTGAGATATAATGGAAAATATCAGGGATATTACTGGTACCATACTTCCGGAAGAGCACTACATTAACTCTTTCACAAGTTCTCAACTATTGAGTGCAATTTATCATTTACACTGCATTAGCCCAATAGTGCAAACATCGATTTTAGTCGTTACGAATCCCTGCCATTTTTCTAGTGGCAAGAAGATGTGAATAGGTGCTTTGTATACAGATGAAGTTATATCGCTAAAAAACATATGGAAAAACTTGCACGGCGGAAACCCTGATGTTCGTACGCCAAATGCTTATGTGTTTGCAACAGGACTTAAGAAGTAGCTTCTTAATAGTATAGTAATAGAAATGTTTCCCGTAGATATACGGTATATTATATTGACTTTTCTTAATGAACGGTTAATTTCAATATCTCTACGTCGGATTGTTTATAACATTTTTCCTCAAAATAAGAGTTTCAAGTTATTCCAGTACTGGAGCTGTTCAATGTTATTTAATATAAATTAAGTAATGAATAGGTCGCTATCCTGAAAATACGTATAAATATGAAAAAAAAATACTTTTAAAGCGAAAATATAAAACAAATTTTACTGCAATAACCAACGAACCAACAAGGACATAAAATCACGAGACCGTCTCCACCTCTTCAATTAAATTTTTCTAACCGACAAAGCATATTCAAACGAATCGACAAATTATTGAGCGGTGAGCTGTTCAAAAGGTGCAATTAAATTAGAACGTTTATTATACGAACGGACTGCAATAATTGGAAATCGCCCGTTAACTCTCAATTATTTATAGTCAGCATTAAAGAATTGATTTTCATTAGTTCTCCATTAATCAAATATTTCCAAGCAAATAAACAATTTTAATCAACCTGTCAACAGAAAATTATTAATGTAACATGAAAATTTTTTTGAAGTGTCGACAAGTAAGTACATTTCTCTTTGTTATTGTATAATATCTTTAGTACAATGTTCTTATGTTATTTTCATTATTAGCAGATAATTCATATTATTTCTGTTCCCGTTTTATTTTCCACAGCTTAAGCTATAGCTGATGTCTAGTATCTTTTCTATTTATAGACACTTTTCAACCAAATTTGAAACATAGTATATAATATTTATTGGATTTACTAATACTTACTTGCAGTTAATCATTTGGTACAACTTCAGGTTTCACCGACAATTTTCCCTTATCTTATATTATATTGTCTAGAAATTCCTGTAATTAAATGCATATAAATCTGTTGCTACAGCACAATCTATCACGCATTCTCGCTTATTATTCTTTAAATTTATTCTATATTATATACAGAATAAACTACTGTAAGGTTTTGACATCCTGTTCTGTTATTATTTGCACAGTTTACAAGCAAATGCATTAATTTTGTGAGGTTTATTAATGCTAGCTCAAACCAGAGCCATAAAGAATTGTAGTATTACATAACCACACGACTTTATCTACAAGAAAGAATGACGAACAATGGTCAAATATTCTGATTTTACCATAACAAAGCTGCTGAAACATGAAACTTAATTTGTATTAACAAGTAATATTAAAAAAGCAAGGCGTAGAAGAATGTGGGATTGTCATATTTTGGCTTAAATAATAATAATAATTTATTTTCCTACTGGTAAAAACCCAATTACAGGAAAAATATAAAGCGCACATCTACAATATACACATTGTCGCTGCCAGAAGTGAGGATATTCCCTACAAGTATTTAGGCATATAGACGTATGTGTATCAGGCTTATTGTTAGTACCGCCCTTGAGCATTCCAGAAGCGAACATACGCATATAGAACACTCCCACCTCCTTACTAGTGAAAAAAATTGCAATCATAGTAATAATTTTATAGGTAGAATACACATGCGCTTCAATGATGGCATTTGACTATCTTAAAATTCGACACCCACTGGGAAGGGCATTGCCATTCAATCTTTCTTACGTCTGGATATTTCTTTTATTTATTTTTCACATTGAAATTGCACGCACCATTAATAAAAGGGCGGCGATATGCATATGTAGTTGCACGCTATCTGTATTTCTGTCACAGACGATTGTATAGATACTGCATATGTTATAATCCTATAAATCTAACAATGATCAAAGATTCAAAAAAAACACAAAAAATTCTTACGAACTAGACTAGTATAAACTAAATTTAAACTAAAGAGTAATGATATACATAGTTTGTAATGTAACTTAAACTATGGTTATTAATGTCACAAGCATCAGACATTGAAATACTCGCACGCTAAAGAAATAGGGGAAGAACGTAGAATATTGGTCCGCTGTACAACACAATAGAAGCTTTGATGAGAACGAGAGCTTAACCTTGGAATATTAAAATGGAGGTTACATAAAAGCCATGGAGAATTAATAATAAAAGCAAAATAAAAATTTAACTAAGCTAACAATTCTCCTTACATATTACGAACTGAAATTGAAGTTATTTAAAAGAACAACATAATCTAATCCTCCACTGAACACGTTCCTAACCAAATAGTACAAAAATTTCCAAAAAATTTAGAGTTCCAGATAATAATCGCGTATTCCAACTAGATCGAATTAATGAATAAAATAAAGTGCTAAGTGTGTTAGTGTTTTCTCTCTCTCTCTGCAATTGCGATAAATAAAGCCGTAAAGCTCAAAACACTGTATCACAAAAACACAATATCTGCAATATGGTTAGAAAAGGATAGCCTAAAATCAAATAAAACGCCGGCAGCTTTAACAGTGTCAGTGGATGTTAATAGCGTAAGGAAAAAGAATGCGATTCACTTTCTATACATTTAGAAATATTCAAGGAAAGCCGATATTTTTTGCACCACAAAAGAACGGCATCAATGACATACTGGAGTACCTCAGCATCTATTACAGATTCAACCGATGCCAATAATTTAACGTCGTCGACAAACATTAATTTCTCAAACTGGATGACGGTTACTAAATCATTAATAAACATCAGAAATGAGAGAGGCCCCAAATTAGATTTCTGCGGAATGCCAGATGTAGGAGTAATAAACTTTGAAGTATAATTGCGGTACCTAACGCACTGCCTCCTATTCAGCAGGTAAAATTCCAATAACAACATTAAAGAATCCGTCAGTCCAAAAGATTGCCATTTTCTGAGAAGCACGTAGTGGTCGATTTGATCGAAAGCCCTACGAAAAACAAAATAAACTTGACTCTTGTTATCCGCCGTCTCAGAGACAAACTGTGTAAGGTAGACTAAAATAGTCACAGTAGATTGACTGCGCAGAAACCCGTGCCGAGAGCGGAATATTAACTTATGTGTGCAATTAAAAATATGCTTGTATAAAATGGACTCAAAAATTTTGGCAAAATTACATAACAGTGATGTGGGTCTATAAATTTGAATCTCCGTTGAATCACCTTTTTTGAGAACCGGCTTATGTTCTTTTTCTTTTTTTTTTTTTTTCTTCGGGTGAATATGTACTGGTGAATGGAGTTAAAATTTTCTATGAACAACATTTACGTATGTGGGCAAGGTGATGTTCCACTGCGACCTAAAAGATCTATTGTGTCCCCTAGTCTTGCTGTTTTACAGCTGGCCTTCCAATCACATCCCTTCGAGAAAGTGTAGGATACAAGAAGGCTCCAGGTTAGGTAAGTCTCCTTCTTCGATTTCACACGCTCTCAGGTACAACACCCCGAATTGCACAGTGCTACGGAATTTGAGGGGAGATGGATAGGTGTTTCACCCTGTTCTCACAAAATCTACATTCAGATTCCTTTGCGAATTTAAGCTTGCTTAGATGTCGTGTTAATATGCGAACCTTGTTCTTCCTCAGATTGATGTATTCTGTTTTCATTAGATTTTCTCTGCTCTATTTCTCTGCGGTATCCGGTTCAGGCGCTACAAGAGGTACTCCAGCTCCTTTTTTGCGAGGATTATCCGTTATATCGTTTCCTTCCACTCCTGTGTGACCCGGAACCCACAGGAAGGTTACTTTATTCATTTTGCTTACCTGGTTTGATTTCCTATTCCCAGACCATCTTGGAACTGATTTCGTGTGAGCTCAGCCGCTTGATGGCTCTTGACTATTAAATATGATGATAATCTCCTGCTTTAGATAATTTCTGTCAATATTGGACTGGACGCATGTTTCAATAGCGTGTATTTCCCGCCTGGAAGATACTTGGGTATTTTCCAAAGCTTTCGAAGTATTTGGTTCTCGACCCATATATTCTTATTCCAGTTCCCTCAGCCGTTTTGGAACCATCAGTGTACCATTTGATGACATTTCTATTCAATTTCAAGATTGTGTTATGATCACACTCGTTCTTTTTTCACAAAGCTGAATATTTTGACATGTCGCCCCGGGTCATGTGCCAGGTTTGATCACCGTCAGGAGATTGAGACCTATGTCTAATCGCTCCTTCCATGATCATTCTGAGTGTGGTTCTTCTTGTCACGCCCTCTACCACAACATTGAGAGTGGTAAGATCCAATACTACCTCGATAACTGCTGTTGGGCAGATTCTCATAGCCCCAGTTGTGCATACGCATGCTAATATTTGCACTTTCGAGAGGTTAATTCCCGCGGTGGTCAGATTAGTTCTTTTGCTCCAAGCTACCGATGATCCGTCTCACTATCGCTGTATACATCCAAAGCAGTATATTTGGGCTGCATATCCAATTTTTCCCCTGCAAAGTTTCTGCACACTATCAGGGCTTTTTTGGCCTTGTTGGTTGCTTCAAGTTCCTGTTTGTTCCATAGATGTTTATTGTCTAGGGTAAGGCCTAGGTATTTAACCTCCGTTCTGCAATCTATATTTTGCCCATCCATTTATCACCATGTAAATATCTTTTCTAATTTGCTTTCCAAATGTTTCATAAATGTTTAATTGACTGTCGAACTGTTTCAAACACACCAGGGTCGCTTCTAATTGAGTTACACCCAGCAATTATCCGATTTCGCAAATCGTCTAAATTTTCCACTGGAGTAGCGTAAACTATTGACTTCAGAAATTCCCAGAAGAAATAATCTACGGGGTTTAAGCCTGGGGATCGGGCAGGCCATGTGTGTGACCCACCTCGACCAATCCAGCGATCTCCGTATGTTACTGTTAAAAAATTACGAGCAAGCAAACTGAAACGTGGTGCTGCACCATTGTACATAAACCACATTGCAATTCTTGTCGCGTATGGTACATCCTGCAGAAACTCAGGCAGCGTTGCTTCCAAAAAGTAGCGGTACACCACGCCAGTAAGTCTTCCTGGTAGAAATACCGGTCCAATTTAGATAGTTAACTACAATTCCAACACAAACATTCAACTAGAATTGATGTTGAAAACGATCTTCAAATACCTCATGCGGATTTTCATCTGTCCACATGGTTATTATGAAGATTCCTTATTGCATTTCTTGAGAAACTGGCTTCATCGTAAAAAGAATCTGTGTCAGGAATATAGGGATGTGAACTAATGTTTGCATTATCTATTGACATAATGCATTGCATGCGGTATGGATACAACAAATTGTTAAGAATTTTCAAACTGTCCAATGACTTACATTCTTGCAATTTTTTGCGTAGAACTAGCTGGATCTTCCACTATCATCTCCAGCACATTCTGTTCCAATTGTACCGTTCTTGCAGTCATTGATCTTCCTGCTCTCGCACTTCGTTTCATTGAGCCTGTTTCACGAAGACGTCGATGAATGTTTTCGAAGATTTTTCGGTCGGGGACATTATGGGCAGGAAATCGCTCAATATACAATCGTCTAGCTTCTAATGAGTTTCCATCAGCAAGTCCATACCAGATATGCACGTCAATCATCGCGGTATTCGTATACATCATGATAGAGGATTTCACTAACTATTAAAGACACGCCAAACAGCCAAACGTCACTCAATCTAAACAAATGCGACCGATGAGACGTATTCAAATGAAATCCACTACTAGATAAAACAGCCGTTTTATGTGATCGAGATCGAAAAAATAACAACGCATTGTAAAATTTTTTTGTACTTGATAAGCTCATTGGCGTGCACCATACTTTTATTTACATTAATAATTTCAACGAATATCGAATATGGTTGTCACAAATTTTGTTCGCCCTGTATCTTCGAATCAAAGGGGTTTTTCAAAAATCATCATAGGACAAAATATTCTAGAATAAGCCAAGGAATAACCCCTTAAATTTTTGCCGCATGTTTACCTAACACCCTGTATATGCGCTCCTAGTGTCAGCACTTGTGATTTTCCTAATTTTTCAACTTATCAATATCTCAACTTTAAAGTCTTTTAACCTATCCACTATTATTAATTTTTAATGTTCTATTTCTTTTTTATTTGTTACTATGACACATGCATACTACATAAAATGCAGGAAAAATATTTGCAAGCTAGCAATAATCACCAAAATGAATTTTTATAAAAAAAAATAATAAAACTTGAATTATGTTTACAGCGATCTTTTCTGAATAACTATTGATCATATAGTACATTCCAGATATAATTTTAGTGCATAACATAAGACAATTTTGTCTACAATAGTCTGTGGTAGGTATGTTAATATTACGCAAGAGGTACATGTACTTTATAAATAAAAGAAGGTGGCATATGAAGAATAATTTCAAAAAGTACTTACTTCGGAATGCAAATTTTTGTCTCCTGTTATGCACGCTGGTGCATTGCGAAATGCTCTCCTCCGGAGGAAATGTTCAGAAAGGAAATAAAAACGAGTCTAGCAAATGCAAACGACAGCAACCGTAATCGTTTTGCCATTTCTGGCAGGTGTGCATTTATATAATTTATCAACGGTGCATATATCACGTACGTAAATCTCATGGTAGGCATGTCTGTATTATTCAAACAGCGGACGATACAGATTTTAAACATTAATTTTGTTTCGTAAATTTTATGTATAAAACGAATTTAACGTGTTCATTGCATTAAACAAATTGTGATTATTAACTAAAACTGAAAATTATGGTATTGAGCTTCGGTTTTTGTTTGGACGTATATTCTAGACTGATAAATGCATTTCGTGGACAAGCATTTTCATTTTATTACCAATGAAATTTATATATGCATTTGCATTAGCAATATAATTTGAACAAAATGATATATTTATATATCTACAAGCTTTTATAGATGTTCGTAATTTATGCGTCAATTTAGTTGCATCATTTAACATTTAGTAAACATCAACTCCAATGGATTAATTAGTTGGCGTAATGAGATAGATTGCACGTATCGTGTTTGTAATTAAGCCTATTTAGCAAATGTATCTATTCAGTTAATAGCATTTATGGGCAGGTGGTAAAGATTTATCTTTTATTCTCTTCCAATCATGACTTTACAATCCACACTAATAAATCCTTTGCGTACAGGACATTTTCCTTATTAGCAAGAGAAGTAGCATCCGCATGGTTGAACTAATCGTCCCCTCATCCAGCAAGTCCAGGAACTTACGGCAGCTCGTAACCCTGCTGAAGGTCTTCTAGGGAAAACACAATCTTTCCCCTTTGTTGTGAAAGAGCAGCAGAAATTGCTAGGTCTCCATTTTCTAAACAGAGATCGCATCCAATCCCATCCAAAAGAGACCCTTTACAGGTGCCTTCTAAATTTACAGTGACCTGTAGTAACAGAAACAATCGCTTTGACATTTTTTACGGTTATGTTGAAGTAGTTTTTTTTGGTTCTGACGCGATTGAATGAAATGCACTAAATCCGTATAACATTTCAATACTGGGGCATCTTTTGATTTGCCAAAAAATTGATTTGTCCTTTAGACACCGTAGGTGCTGTGCCAATGGTAGGTTCTGGTCTTTGAAATTGCTCCAGAGCGCCCTATTTGCCATTGTAACGAAACTAGAAGTAGATTCTATTAGCTGCCCTCACTACATTTGAAATATTTTTATGACTCCAACTCAATTTTGAGTTGCATATATGTGGCTCTAATGCCTTGAGCACTGCCTAACGATCACTGAAAAAACATTGTTGTTGAAGTCATTGTGTTTTCTGCATCCACGTCCTTCTGTTTTCAAACCGTTCGTAAATCTCCTTGCATTAATGTTTTATCGTTTACTTCCATTCCTCTCTCTTTGGAAAAGGTGATAGTGAAAAATGTATTGATTATTGATCAAGAGCACACACCTCTGATGTTAGTTACAATTACATCTTCTTGCTTATACAGTGGTATATTTTAATATATTTCTATGGAAACAGGTGTATGGAATATAATTTAGAGTTATTTAAAACAAGTTTCAAAGCCAAATAAAGAAGTAATTGCTACAACTTACAATTACTGCATACGCAGTTGCCTACTGTAGAGACAAATTTTGAATTTCACAAAAAAGATAAGGATAGACGATCATAGCAATAGGTGGTAGCCATAGTCTTATATATAATGTCAACTTTTATATGTTAATTCAAGCTTACCTGGTATATTTTTTATTATTTTATGTTTCATTATATTTTTGCTCCAGGAGATTTTTCATTTCTTCGGGATCTTTATTCCGTAACAATTTCTGTATTCCCATCAAACTAGAGTAAAGAACAGTACTTATCTTAATGTTAGTTATTGGTCCATTTGAATTCGATGTTGGTTTACCTGATAGCGATAACAATGGAAGACAGATAACTGTTAGTTTTAGTTTAAATGTTGATTCTGCCTGTGGCCACGAAAGACGACGGTTGTTAGTAAACTCTATAATAATTTTTACGCCACACACTTAGAAATATAAAAGTTCTACAAAGTGTTTACCTAAAATGTATAGATATAACACCTGAATTATATGAATCCATACTTTTACCTGAATTATCTTCGAGAATTTCCTATAAAATTTTCTGAGAAGGATCCCGGATGGAATACCATTCCATGATTTGACCATTATTGGAGAGCCCCGAATCCATCGTCCAACTTGACCTAGAGAATTACCTACCACACCTGTAATTAAAGCTCTCTATATTCGCATCCAAGGTGTTTCATCAAGAATATCTACCAAAAAAAGAAAAGAAAATAACTATTTTCAATTCAATTTTAACCAGTAAATTAGATTTTTATAATTTATGTTAATTTTGGGCTTAAACTTATAAGAATCGCCATTATTTTAGTTGGTTTGGGAATGTTTAAAGTTTTAAAAATCGACACTAAGGTAGTCTATGTATGATTATAGGAATTGATTTATATATATTTATCATATATAGTATATAAGATACTGTTTCAATAAAGCTTCAAAAAGAATCAAAGAAACAACTTCTTTTTTAAGCTATTTCCCGTATGCTACTCTTGCTGGTGTTTACCGGATGTCACTACAGTTACATGTATGTTATAATGGACATAGTTCTTTTCTACATTCTCCAATTTATATGTGCAAAAGGTATATATAGTTTACCAATATTTGTTTTCCTTTAAATCACCTCTAGTACTTTCATTTGTACTAGAATATATATTAATATAGCGCTTTTGCCATTTATAAGTGGATGAATCAATAAATGGAGATATGATGAAGCTAAAAAACTGAAACCATTGTACAATATTCAAAATAAATGCTAGCGAAAAATTGAATTTGCGCTTCTAAGCAGTATTGTAATAAACGCATTTATGAAGTATCTGCAAGCCTTTGCTATTGCTGTAGGATTTCTGAAGTAAAGAGAATACGAAAGCACGGATTGGTGATTCTTTAAAGCATTTATTTGCAGATTTACTTATTAAACCCAGTAGAAATATTTATGTTTAACGCAGTCAACTCACGAACAAGTACATTGTAGTCGTTTATTTACGTTTTAATGAAGATCTTAAAGCTCTCGGCACGAGGTGTATAGAAAAATGCATTCTGGAATAAATTAAGAATTTTCTTTACATCGTGCTGGCTTTGAGGTGTACTTTATTTTCATTTACTTCTGGATTTCGTGTTAGTAAAGCCTGAGCTTTTGCTTATTATACGGCTGTAAATTTCATAATTCTTGTAAGCGTCGGTTGTCTTCAAAGAAGTAATTTTAACGACATCGTACCTACTTAATTTTTTGTTAGGACAATGCATAGGTTAATACGTATGAATGCTTTATTCCATATTATTGCTGTTTCCCATTGCTGTATGTTTTGGAAACAAAATCTAATTGAAGTAAAATTTTCCGAACTGAATGACCAATTCTAGTTAATGCAGATGTCTTGGAAAGGTATTGCGTGCGACTTCTACAAAAAAGATATGACATTTATATTTGCTGCTACATTAAAAAGAAACTGCTCTTTTAAAAATCAAACGACACTGGTGAAAATAATACAAGAAAGCAGTTTATATCCTTTTTAGAATCATACTTTACAGCGTCTGCCGCAATAGGAAACGTAGACAAAGAGCGTGTAACTTGTAACACAGACAGCAAATTTCCATTTTATATGCATTATCTACATGGGAATTTAATGCAGTAGTGACAATATATCTTCATTAAGGAAAGTCGTTACTAACTTACATTCTCGTCAAGGATGTTCGATAACATTGCAAATACACATAGTAGGGTCATGTGTTATCAGCAATTCCGATAAGCTAGTGGTTTATTATGCCTTCATTGGCATACATCAAATATTCGTTCGTGGCTTCGTTGACAATTGCGCACATATGCATTGACGAGTGTATGTAGGGGAAACTTTATCATTCTACCGACCATCTATATGTAATCTCGAGCACTAACAAAGAGCGGTGGTTCTATGCAAATCAGGACGTCACAATCGATGAATTGAACTTGATTTCTGGACCATGGTAAGGGCGTGTCGTCGTGTATAGATCTCTGCGGAATCGAGTGCGTCAGGTTAACGTGATGGATGAGTAGGGAAGGTTTGAATCGCACGATGTTCCAGACCAAATGGGAATCGACGTAAAAGGATTCTGAACAAATTCAACCTATTGTTTTCCTTTCGCTTCCCTGTGCTAACACTACAAAATTATAAACGTGAATAGACGAGCTATCGGAATCATATACGAAAGGTTAATTATGAATGATCGCAATGCTCCGTAACAATCAGCAAATCTATAATTTATTCTACAAGTACAAATTCCATTAATAAATGGATTTATGTTATGAGAGACGCTACCTCGAAAACTTCACTCTTAAACGCAGCCGTAATGAAAATAACGCCATAAGAGATATGCACGATGAATGCCTGTCGCCTTATGGCTTTTATCTTGATATCTGTCATTTCCGAAATTATTTCTAACACTTTGCCGTCTTTAAAGATTATTTACCTTCTAGAAGTCCATTACCATTAGAAACTTGTGCAACACCATCTTGTGTTTCGCAAGGGAGCTCCAGTTCGCTTCCATATGTCGTTACTTAGTTATAACTTCAAACTTCATGCTCATTGTTTTAGTTTCTGTTTATTTTTTAATTTTTTTTCGTTTTACTGATGCTTCATATCACGCCATGAACAAATACCTGTAAAATTAAAGTGCACTTACACCATGATGATTATATAACGTAACTCTTCGGTTGAAGGTCAAATATTTGTAAATTGCAGGCAATCGTTCGACAAATGGCGTGGTGTAAAGGTACTACAACTAATAATACTCATTAGCCAAATTGTTATATCTACGGATAGACTATACCTGCCGCAGCAGATAATGGATAATTCCCAGTAATGCTCATTAATCAAAGCGTTATATTTATGAATAGACTATAATGATAATTTGATATAAGTTTTATTTTACCTTCTTTTTGATTTTCAAGCTCTTAGCGATTACAACTAAAATCTCCAACATTCAATTCTACTTTCTTTCTGTTTTATACTTATTATTCTATCTAAAAGGTGGTCCATGGTAGCGGGAGATTTTGAGAACTTTATTATCCTAAAAACGACAGTACTTAGCTAAAACACAGTATACCAGTAAAACCACAAATACTGCCCGTTTTAGTGTCATAAAAATTATGCCCGGCAAATGGTCTCTTTTTTTCTCTATAACTTTCTGAAGTCGGACGCTGAAATTCTGCATAACACGCCGCAACATATCTAGTAGAATGTTAGCAATTTCTTGAATAATTTTTCTTTTCAGCTCCAAAATATCTCGTGGTTTATCAATAGAAACTATATTTTTGAGATAACCTCACAAAAAGTAATCGTACGCCTTTAGATCTGGAGATCTTGCAGACTCAATGTTCTCGTGTTTAAAAATAAATGCGATCTGGAAACAGTGGTCGCACAGCAGTCTTGTGGTATGTGCAGTAGGATCGTCTTGCTGGAACCATGTATTTTGGTTATTTTGTGGAAGCATGGTCAGTGGCTCTCTTAGAAACTGGTTTATCATGTCAGCATAGCGTGCAGAATGGACTGTAATGGCATTTTCACTCTGATCCTACGGACCTATAATTCCCATGGAGGACATTGCACACCACAGCATTACCTTCGGACTGTGTAATGGTTTTTGGTGAATTTCCTTTGGATTTTCGAAAGACCAACAACGACTGTTTTACTTATTTGTATAGCCTGATAAACTGAAATGTGTTTCATCAGACATCCATAAATTATGAACATTCTTTCAACAAAACGCAGGCTACAAGACAGATCTATTGGCTTCAGTGATTGAACTATCTGAATCTTATAAGGATGGAAATGAAGATCCTTATGTAAAATTCGGAGAAAAGTCGTCCTATCTAAGCCCATTATCTGACTATATTTTCGACTGGAACGTTTCAGACTGCGCTGTATAGTTGTTCTAACTGTATCAAAGTTATCGAAAATTCTGATACTTCTGTTTGGTCCCGGGCGTTTAACATTATTCTCTGATCCGCTTTCTTCAAATTCACAACCCCCACATTATTTTTGCAATACGCTTTGATTATAAAAGAACGTTGATCATCGTACCACCGTCCATGATTGCTAAACGCATGGGTAATAAATTTAACCTACCGACAACTTCTAAGTTTTTTTGATGTATGCATATAAAAGTGGAAGTAAAGATGACTAATTGAGCAAGACTGTAGTTGTACGAATTACCATTTTGCTCAATTAGGCGTGTTTACTTATACTTACTAGAGCGCTGTCCTCATCATTCAAGCTTGACACATTTTTAAGCTTTTTTACCTCTTCATAGAGAGAAGGGGACAATTAAACAAATGCAAAGAGTTTTAATTTTTATAACAGAAGCAAATTGTCAGTAG
Organism: Protaetia brevitarsis; assembly: GCA_004143645.1. Taxonomy (NCBI): domain Eukaryota; kingdom Metazoa; phylum Arthropoda; class Insecta; order Coleoptera; family Scarabaeidae; genus Protaetia; species Protaetia brevitarsis. The sequence goes on from RXPK01000168.1 coordinate 2,067,566, forward strand.
CTGTCGTTAGTTACCCCACACGGTTACCTTAGTTATCATGGTTCGATCGTCAGTTTTCTGTAGGCAACGCGCGACGGTGATTTTAGCGCAAAGGAGAAAGTCCTGTGAACTAACAAAGTGACGTGACGGACGTGACTACGGTTTTGCTATATAACATTAATAGGCCTGACTAAATGGCATAAAATGTTAAATCACTTGCCAAATAAATCCATAGCAATCTAAAATTAGTTTCAAAATAATTTTTCAAAACATTTTTCAAATCTCCCGCCACCTTTGTATGACCTTTGTTAATTGGCATCTGCCTGTTGAAGAATTTTTCCACTCAAGTTACTCAATCTTATTTTTTTATGATCTACCGGATTTTATTTTTTTTTTTCATCGGGACTCCAGGTATTTCTTCATTTATATTATGATGGACGTTATTTAACCAGTTCTATATGGCTTATCCATAACGATTTTTTGATAAGTTTAGTTTAGGTTAGATTAAGATTGAGGTGGTCGCAGGAACCTGTCTTACCGCAAGCTGTTCAGATCTATTGTGGTTTCTTTTGTGTTAGAAAACGCTCTCTAGTTTTGTTCTCTTAATTATATTTATCATCTTTGAGAACAGCTGCTTTACTTAGTTGTTTGCTCTCTGATTCTCTGAGTCCAGTATTAGAAACCTTGTCCTTGTCAGATAGAAAGTGGAGTTTTCTGTTATGTCAAATCTATGGTGTGCATATGCCTATATAGGACCAGTTAGTAGATCTACTGCCATTTTAACAATCTTCCTGCCTCCACTTTGTAGGTAAGTTTTCTTTGTTCCTTTAAGAACCGTTTTGCCTGCCCTTTGTCCAAGTGACTTTTGCCACCATTCTTTGAACTTATCACGTATCTATTCGTGGATGAACTTGAAGTGATGAATTTAGTAATGAAGGAGAAAGGCCGACTCCAATGAACTGTGTAGGCGACAAAACTCTCGTGGCCTAGCCAGAACATCTGCCACCTCATTGCTATTCGCACCCGTATGAGCGCGTATCCAGCCCAGAGTTATTTTCCTTTGGCTGTCCACCTTATTTAGGCCATTCATGCAGTCCCAAACTAGTTTAGAGCCGATACTTTCAGAATGAATTGCTGTGAATGAAGTGTTGACTGAGAATGTTGTCGGAGAATACAATGAGTTTTACCTACGCAAGTCGGCCCATTTATCTACTTCTCTAACGCAATATTTAAGTTCAGCTAAGTAAATTTTGATAAGACATTATCTGTTAAAATATATTCTGGCTTTTCCACATTCCCAATATATCTATTTAAATCTCTTATTGTTTCATTTGTGGTCTCACTTGCTGGATTCAATTTTTTGATTTCAATTAAATTTCAAATCTAATCTATTGCAACTAGTTCTAAAAGTTCCGTAATTTCGATTGACTAAATTTTATTAAAAGTTAGGTGATTTTTAGTTTCTTTCTGAAATAAATATTATATATCTTATACTAAATCCTTAACAATTATTTTTATTTTTTTCTGCATAATAATTTCTCAAGTATATCCAGAAATGCAAGAAAACACGAAAAATTGAATATGAAGATTTAAAGAATAGTAAATACATATTTGCTTTCAATCAGATTCGGCAGCTACAATAGGAGAGACCTATGTATTGGAATGATCCTACTCCACATCTTCAAGATCCTACATATATCTGCTTGTGAAGGTTAAGAAGTCAAATGGAAATCTTTACATGTGTTTAGATGGCAGGAATTTTTGATAGGATAGTACCATAACGCAACGTCTTTCAAAATGTTATTAGTTTTCTGGAAAGGCGGTGCAACGATTTACAAGATTCTTTCTTTTAACGTTAAAAGATACAGGCTTTATTGTGAAAATAGCTTCTGGGTAGTTTTGATTATCATCTTTATGTGAAGCAGTGGTTACAACTGTGAATCAATTGTTTAAGTTAGGTTTACATTTTTCTTTTTTTTCTTTTTTCTGATACAGAAAATAAATCAATATTCAGCAATATTTAATTCTGTAAGGCAGGACCAACAATGCAATATAGAAAGGGCAAAATGACAGCTATCATCTATTCTCATTTTTCATATGTATCACTTCTATTTTGTGCCATCCGCACCTATGTTATCATCTGCCAACCTTGTTGGAGACCATGTTTTCGCCTATATGCTTCTCAACTTGGTTGCTAACCCATTAATCTTTGTCTACACCTTCTGTTTGTACTTCTAACCACGTGACCAATCTGGTTTTACTTACTAACCCCGCATATCTTTAAATAAAATCAAATACGCCAGTTTTTTTCCAAATACTGTTGCTGGGTATTGCGAAATTATTATTATGTCAAAATAGTATTCAGTTTCCAATATAACGTCGCGTTAACAGACGGTAATGAACCAAATTAAGTCTCTACTTCTATTAAATATTCTGAATTTTACTATATTTCCAATTTATTTCAATCTGACTTTATTGACTCAAAGCAGTGAGTTCTACCAACTGCAGAAGGTTTAGAATTTGAAAGCATTTCATGTAAAATTTAGTCAGCGTTTATGCGTATATGTATGTCATGTATGCGAAACACAATAAATATATCTTAAAAGATGGTACATATTTCATACCATGTCACAGAGACCGCTACATTATGTTATATGAGCTTATTTATGTATAACATGGTTGAGGGAACTACTACAATATATTATATCTCTAGCCTGGACTAAAAGTTTGAAATTTATATTTACATATATCATCGATTTTCCTTTTCTTTTATGCACAACTCTAAAAAATATATGTAATATAAATACCTATAAAATAGCAGGATTTCGCAGTAATTATAAACATGCGTGCAAAATGTTTAGTCTAGACTTTAACGTAGATGCGTGCAGTTTGAAAGGAAATTTTCCATTACGTTGACATAATAAGGGAAAAGCGTGTGTTGGCGTTTCTCATTTCACCATACCACAAATTTCATACTCGTCTGAACAGACGCGTTTAATGTGGGAATGCTGCCGGAATGGTTAACTCACGCGTAATGAGTTTCGGATATCAGGTCCAAAATATAATGTCAAAAATCAATATGGTAGCACTATCTCATGTAAAAAAATATTATGTACATTATAACGATCTAACGCCCTAATAAAAAAAATATAATAATAAATTTATTATGGAAAACAAGTTAGTGTGCATAAAGCGGAATTAATTTCCTTAAATAATGGACTTACTATAAAATAGACTAGCCATAAATGATTTTAATGCCTGTTTCCGAAATAATAATGGAAGATTATTACTTTACTTATTCATTATTCTATTGTACTTCTTCTCAAAAACTACTGCTATGAAATGCTCATATGTTTTCACTTTCTTTATCTTTGCGTAATTAATCTTAAGGTTTAAGCAAGATGTGTATATATTTGCGAAAGATATGCACGTGGTAGCCGTCTTTGTTAAGTCTTAATCATTTATCTTACTTGAAAAACCTTATATCTTGCGCCTACACGAAGTCCCAAAAGTTTCAATATCTAGTTTTACCATGCCATAATGCTGAAAGTTATATGTTGTTAGTGCACTGGAAGCACAATAAAAGTAAGACAACTGCAAAATTAAAAAAAAAATAGTAAGATTCGTTAAGCTTCTATATGGCCGGTGTATCTATTATCTTATTTGTATTTTTTTGTGATATTTTTTTATTTGGGTTTGAGGTCGGCTACATTCATAAAAATTTTAAAAAACAAATATCGATTAGATTTATATATAATACTGCTTGAAAAAGTCACCATAAAAGTAACGAAACGATCGTAGCAAATAAATTAAATTAAAATGCAAAGGAGCACTTAAAAAAGATTTTCTCTGAATCTACCCGACCTCAAATCCAAATTAAAAATATCACAAAAAACTACAGATAATATTGGAAGGTCAATTCTGAAGATAATCTACAAAATATTATCTTATTGGTAACTTCATCCAGGTTTCACCGCGTGTCAAAAATTCTCACTGGACTCTTCGCTATCTATACTGCTACATTCGTCAGGATAATGCAACAGTTCAGTTATTGGTGAATCTTTTATTTTCTTCTCCAGGAAAGCTACTGGTACAGGCAGCGAAATAACCAGAAAAGGTTTTGACATACATGATGAAGTTACCAGTAACAAATAGAAATAATCTAAATACCGTTTTACCATCATTTTCAGAATAAAAATTATTGATTCTGATGTTATCCAATGAATCTTTTAAAATGAATTAATGAAGCATTTTACTCAACTATTTTTAATGATATGAATGATTGATTAGTATATACATAATTACTCGTGTGAATAACTATATACGCTACTTTTGAAATAATAATCACTTAGTACTATCCTACAATCCATTTAGAATTTGCCTGCATCTAAAAATTGTTTTTTAAATACTTACAAAAATGTCGCAAAATAATTTAATTATGGTTTCTTGCTTATTCTTTGTAGCTGTGCGAGCGTTCCATTAGTTTAATTTGTTTTCTAAGTGTTTCAGAACAATATGGCGATAATTGTTGGTACTTCCAGATATTTATATACATATCACAAAGGGTTTCATGTAGAAGAGCCTATAATAATCAATTAATATAAAACAGGAAATTCTGTGTTTTTAAACTAACTATACAATTTAAATTGAATCTATTTTTGTTTACATTCACTTATGCCGCACTTCATTACTTATCTCTATCTTTCTTCTAGGTTGTTTCATATTTACCTCATTTCAATTTATTTTTTACATTTATCTTATTCTTTTTTTTTTTTGCTTTTTCTCCTTGCCATTTTTTTATTTTCTTCCGAACTACACGATAACCGACTTTTCAGAAAGGTAAATATCTCTTTTGTTTATCTTGTTGGGATTTTGTGGCCACTAAAGAATGTCATTCAAATTTTATAATCTCAACATTAGTAACTTCATCTTCTTGCTTCTCATCACGCATATTTCATTTATCCACCACCATAGACAAAAATTGACAAAGAGAGATATTAGATTTACCATTTGAATACTTTGTGCTCCATGAAGCAGTTAAGTTAAACTATAATCAACAAACAGAGATTAAATTTATTCCATATTTCGACATTTTCGTTTTCCTCCCACATCATACTCCAGTATTAATTGACTCACAAATGCGAGCAAATATATTCATCAGTATATCATTTTCTTTTCCATCAGGAAAATTTGTCCTCCAAGTTGCTTTAATAAACATATCACATCTACGTACTGAATTTTTGTCTTCTTTCCTGTAGAAAGCAAAATTACTTCTACATTTTATGCGTTTAGAAGCAAAACATTGAACTTTGAAATGGAGGCACTATAAATGGTTGGTCGCGAGGAAACATCGAAAGAGAAGTAGCGGTGCGTCTGTTTCCCTATGTCGACATTTGAAGCAGTCATGTTTTCATACACTACAGAAAATCACAGTTGCCCGATGCTCATTGTATGCTTAAGAGCAAAGAGTACCATTGACTAATATTAATAGAATCTAATAAAACATTTAAAACAATGTGACATACATTCGTACTTATAAAGGAATATAATACCACTTTATATTTTAGAAATATTGTGGAGTTTGAAACGTAGAGGAAAAGTAACAATATATCGTTATTCGTTGGACCTACAAAAATCAAATTATTTTTGTTATAATCTTGCAAAACTTGTTCTAATTTGGCGTGCTTCACTATCCAATATGTCAGCAAGAATATTCTCAACATCATATAAAGAAGAATCATTGAGTTCTACCCGATGCTCGTTAAACAATTTTTGTGTAACACGATTACAAGATAACCAGTTTTGAATGATTCTAGCACAGACATTGGCATCCATATGCCACTCAACGAAATTTACATTTTATTATACGCATTATAATAAACTACTAACGCAGTCAATACCAGATGTGACAGATTATAAATGAAAATTCGATTATGTTCCAATGACTGTCTATCTGCTAATCACTGTCGCTTTTACTCTAATAAAAGAAGCGTTAGTATAGACATCCTATAATCCATACCAAAAACATTACCTAGAAACATTATCATTCGAGAGTAAATAATGTCCTCTACCCTATCATAGATGGTGCTGGTAAATTATTACTATTACTTGGCCTAGTTATACGATACATATAAATTCGAAACTTACTACCTACCCTTATACCAACAAATGTTCGCCTTTAGGACATTTAGTAGTAGACTTCATTTGTATGTATGAATTCTGACTTGTTTTTGAATTCTGGGAGCCAAAGGAGTAAACTTTTGATCCACCATGTAATAAAAATCAAGAAAATAAGTAACTAACCATTTATTTAAAGATTGAGTTAAAAAATTTAGCACACTAACGGCCGCTTTCATAATCAACTTTAAATTCAATTTAAATTTTGATGTGCGCTTTAAAATGAGAATGCATTGGCTTTAGCATTTTATCGCAACTGTAAATTATAGTCGCCTTGTTGATGCTTTAAAGCAGCTTTAAGGTAAAGTCACTACCGTATGACAACTGACATTTTTGGAAAATACAATTTATTAGTGGTGGGCATAATCGAATGGTTTCAATGATTCAATTATCCATAATCGAATGATCCTTCGATTATCACTCACTCACTGGAAGAAAGGTGGTTGTAGGTTTTTTTAAAATCCTCATTTCCTTCTTTGTACATAATTTTTCCCAATTCTTAATATAATGACCTTTTTTGGAGGTTTCTTCAATTCTTCTATACATATATGCTTATGACAATAATACGATCATTCCAATCAAATTCATAATTAATTATCATTCATAATCCACTATTATTCATAATCGATTACCGGTCATAATCGAATGATCATTCATAATTCAAACGTCATAATTGAGTTATCCGATGATCGTCAATAATCGAATGATGCCTTTTACATCATTCGACTATACCCATCACTGCAATTTATGCAACTTGTATTATTGCATAAAACCTATGAAAAAGAAATGCAGTGTCCGCGGAATAGAGGGACCAATTTTACCAAGGAAGAAGAATATATGTGTAATCAATAGCACCACAACGTCTGGAAACATGAGCAATATTAAAAAGAATTGCAATGTGATTTCTTGAAGGTGTATTTTGGTTTGCAACATTTTAACTTATTCATTTTTAACACTATTTTGTGGCTTACTTTCTTAATTATTCTGAATGCCTATGCCACAGATACGCGAACAAAATCGACAACTGATATGATCATATTTCCAGTTGCATTAAATCGCAGTGTTAATAAAACCTCGGTTTCAGCTTTTATCGCCCCCACCTCGACATTATAAAAACATTATCTTGCAACAAAGTAAATCAACAGATATTCACCTACTTATTTTTACAACAACTAATTCTTTGTCTTACATATTCTACTACCTTCAATACAAGCATACAAGCACTTTACTTAAACAAAACCGTTGGAAAATTTCACAATCGCTCCACTTTTCAAAATCCATGACTATTTTTCTACATAATTACGCTTCTACAAATAGCCTCAAAAGTATTAATTAATTTAAGATAACCATACCAGTTATCCACGTGCCATTCTCACAATATATTGTTTTATGTAACCCTGTACTAAAATCAATTAATTTCCTGTGAATAGTTTTAACAATACAGATATATTATATAAACCATTTAAAATCGTCTCTAACCATTTCTGAACAAAAATGTTGAGGTTACTTACATCGGGAATTTCGTTATTTATTTCTATTCTATTTATCTAATATAGCGCAAATTTCATTAATCATTTCACTTTATTTATGGAAAGCTAAATAATTACTAATAATCCTAACCCCGTGCTTCACCTATTACACCAGGCTACCTATTCTAAATACTATATGGATTGCATAACAATTGAAATGTTCCTACTCTAACTAGATAAGTTCCCTATGATTTTTAATCACAAAAATATAATACAGTAGCCTCGCAATTATGTGAATACTACTTTATGTGAAACGCTGAAATGTGTGAATTACCAAAAATGTGATTAGTTCACAGAATCTACTGTAAATCAATCAGATATCAGTTATTATTATATTTGCGCCAGCCAATGGTGCGATTTTAGTTATATCCCAGCATTCGCCAAGGAGTAAGGGAAAACCATGATAAAAATCTTACTTTGGGAGCAGGATCTGGGAAGAAGTCTCAGACCTCGATACTGATAGCCGGCAAATTCTCATTATCTTTTCAAGTGCTGAAAAAGCAGCCACCACGTACTCTCAATTCCGACAGCTGTGCCGTCTTCAGATAGCTGCTCTGTTCATCGCACAACATGAATTAGAAGTTGAAAAATCATTTCACTGGTAAGGTGTAAAAAAATAATAATAAATGAATAATGATTAATAAAAGAAAGCACCATCGTAACTTATTTCAAAGTAGCTCGTGTTTAATTGTGCTTAAAAGTTGAAAGGCCACCAAAAGAATACACGAGCTGCCGAAATTATGGATGAAATTTAAAAAAAATACAGAAATCTTTCGTACCATTCAATAATAGACAAACCTGGTAGGTAGTTATACTGTATAAACATCAATTTATTCAATGTTATACTAAACAAATATTCCCATCATACATGCAACTTAAATCTAACATTCAATAAGTTCAGGATTTTCAGGGAAACTGTTTCCGATTCACCAAGTTTCTTTGCGATTTCTATGCAATACGTGCTTGCAATACTGGAAAGGCGGAAACGAAAGCCTTATTCACGACCTAAAATTAAGACGCTGGATATGTAAGCGCCACGTACGACATTTCACCCCTAATGCGTTTTCAATATTCATTGTGAATTCTCCATCCCCAATATATAGTCTCAAGTACAGGGTAGAAGTAGTTTATGTAAACACAAAAGCCCTTGCCGCAAACAAAGAACCTCGCCTTACTGAACGCAAAGAACTCCAAATTCAAACAAAGGTTGATTGCGCAGTTCCATAAATATTCAATTTTCGTGTAAGATTTGCCATGTCGGTGTTAGAAATTTAGAACACTGAGTAAATTGCATGCTCGCCTTTTGGATGCTAAACACATTATGTAAATTATGCTTTGTATGCTAAAAAAATCATATTTCGTCGCTTGTAACCCATATTGTAAACCATTAATGTGATTTATTACCGAAACATAATTACAGCCAATCTAAATATTTAGGAAGCATTAAATATTACTGTATTCTCTGAAATATCAAACTTAAAAACGTAGCTAATAACTTGCAAATGATTTCTAAGCATCGAGGATTAGTCCGTATTTTATGGAATTCTCTCAGTGGCGACTTGTCAAGGGAGGTTACGGAGGCTAACCCTCCCCTATTATTTTTAATAAAATAAATAGCGTTTATTATGTACTAAAATAATGTTTAAGCATTGGCTATATATTAAAATGAAGCACTTTTGCAAAAAAATATAATGAATAGTACATTTAGTCATTACTATAAACATGCAAAACAAATTTCCAATAATGCACGAAATCTTACTGTACGCACTATATGCAAACGAGGAGACTAGCCACAAACCTGGCTTCGTGCCTATGATTAATGCCATTGCTGACATCAATGCGTCCCGATAAGTGCATGTACACTGGCCGACTTATTTCATGTTGTCGTCTACGGCGTAGTGACTTTCAAAACTACTCACCATTTGCATAGGTGCGTGTTCGGCTGGCGTCAGTTGTTCCAGGTAATTAAATGATTTATTGGGGTGTACAGTTGTAAAACGCTGCGCGCAGCGTAACTTATGAAGTTACTGATGATAATTGAACTAAGTATTTAAGCCAAAGAATATATGCAGTTGCGGTAAGTAAAAGATTTGCCCATGTCAAGTAGTAGGTGTATTGCTGTAACTGAACTATTCTATAACGGCTATCACACCTTCAAAATACAAGCTATTTGGATTACTTGTGATAAGGAAACAGTATCATTAATGCACGTTCACTAAATATCCGATATATAGTAGGTAATGGTTTGCTATAAATATGCAATATACTTACCTTTTTGTTGTTCAATGATGGTTAGTGCACGATATGAAGGAGGTTTAGTATATATTTATTAAATAGCTTACTGTGTACTCTGTGTGAATAACGAAGAAATAAAAATTGCGGGTCTATATCATACAAAACGCTATTCAGTAACTGTTTGCGACTGGTTTCGTGCCTAAGGGCATATTTTCAGACCAGAATTGGTAATCAATGTTACATTGTTAATTGGACAGTTTTTAACAGAGATTATATATCAATTCTGGCTTAAAGATTAGGCACCAAACCGATCCCAAGCTGTTAATGTACAGAATTTTGTGAAATATACATCCTAAAATTTATTTCCACGTTGTACATTTGTGAATTTCATACATATTTTAAAACTCGTTTTAAGACGCTACAATGTTAACCAGCAATATGGAAAGATGTCTTATATTCTCCTGTTAAACTGCTAAGGATGTAGTAACAAAAAGCGCATGGCATCGTACTCATCTCTTACCAACTTGCAAATTGTAAAAGAAATCCATATAAATTGTTAGACGATGAGTTAGTATAATTTATTTTAATATAAATAATAGAAACGCAAAATATTAATAATCATGACAGAAAAACATATTTGTTTCTTTACTGTATACATATCCTTTAAAGTGCAAATACATTAATTTAAACTATATCGTTGATGATTTTACTAGCTACTTTATAATGTAGCTTACAATCAATTTTCAATATTATCTCATATGTATGTACCATCTTTAGCAAATTATTGAAGCTCCACAAATCTTCGATTATCTATGCAACCGCCACTGTAAGTACTGCGTACCGAGCAATGCGTAATTCAGAACTGTTTGCAAATGATTTTTAATTACTATTTCAGTGTGCTGCAGCTTCAGTTACATTAGTAATCGATAGTGGTTAACACTAGTATTTCGTTTCATGGTTTCATAAATACCAGCTACTATAGATATTACAAAAGAAAGAATTAGTTGATGACTGATACGTTTTTAATTATATAAGCAATACAGTTTCACACGTTTCAAAAAATATTAGACTATTTCTTTTACTTTTTAAAAAATATTGCTTTGTAAAAAGTTTGTTTTAATTTTTAGGGTTTATTTTTGGTTTACTATTACGTTTATTAAGAATTTCTTTTAAGTTTTTATTACCCTTTTACCTATCACCTCATCCATTTTCATCCAAGCAAGACTTCACTCTCACCTCTAAGTGGTTCTTGCTAGACAATAAATTATATTTTATTTTCATCTCTTTTTCTATTTTTATTCACCCCTTACAATGCTACAATGATAACTATGAAAACATAATTTATTGACCGACAACAGTTACGTAGGTTGCAGTAGCTTCCCTTGCACAAAAAAGTCTTGAGTTGCCACTGCATTCTCTCAACTTTTGCCTGATTTATTTAATTTTGGTTTTCTGCTCGGTGAATTTCATTTGAATATTTATAGTGCCTCTGCTATATTGCTAGTTGTCATCTCTCTTTTCGCAACTGGTCGTTTACATTGTTTCGTAATTATGAAGTCGACGTATGAATCCTGTGTCTTTTCATATCTCATCTCTGTAGCAGAACTGTTAGCAATATTGGCAAAAAATGTACACTTACCTATAATAATAGGAGATAAGTAGAAATAGTTTTACAATAACTACTCTATCGTTTTTATTCAATTACTGATGCGTAAAAAAACATCGGCTCTTCTGAAAAATGTCGTTCGGAACGATTTTCTTAAGAACTGTCAGTGATATCAACCTTGTTCTTTTTTCAATAAGTATAAGAAGAGACTAAGAACAAGATAATTCACTGAATAGAACCGGAGACATTGAAGATAAAAGAAAAGGCTCAGTTTATGACCCTAAAACGGTAAGACGTCATTAATCTAAATAACTTTAAGAATCCTATAATTAGGCTATAAAATTAAAACTTCGTAGAAAGGAATGAAATTAATCTTGTAAAGCAGTAAAGTATTTTTGCTTCTTTCGTTTCATGCGTAAAACACAGCAAAACACTGCTGTATAATAAACATTAAAGGCAACAAAATTGATACTTGTTCTGTTGTTAATCACAATTAACTTAAAAGCTTGAAAGAGAAATAACTACCTATAATAACTTACTATAAAGAAAAGTTCAAATATATTTGAGTATCAATAATTAGATGTAGTTTAAATTTAATTAAATAAAATAAGTTTGACGTATTTTCTAACTAATTTACTTATTTATTATGAAATTCCCTTAAATTAGCTACTGGTTTCAACCAAAATAGACCGTACTGCCTCATACAATTCAAGAATTTTCACATTTACTATTATGGAATTCCCCTCTATAAAATTACACTTTCCATTTGTTCAAGGCTTCCTAGGTTAATACCATGTCTGGTATCGTTTCTATGTTGTGTGACACTGGACAATTCAAGTATCCCATAGCGGTAATTTGTTGTGTTCTCTTAGGCAGTTTAACAAATTTAGTTACGGCAACTAGTTTGTTAAGCCCTGACATAGGATTTCGAAAGCTATAGGCGATATTTCTAAAGATCAAAATATGGACGTATGTATCACCTTGCTACATACATTGAAGAACCTTTTAAGGAGCGTGAAAGGTGAACCTAATCTTAACGAAAGACAGGACATTTACAAAATCGAGTATGGTGGCTGCATAAGGTTTACATTGGGTAGACCAAACAAGCCAACAAGGAACTCACAGCAGCATAATATCAACATAAAAAATCTTGAATAAAAAGTGTAACCTCATCTACAGAATTAGACACATATGACACGCAGAAAACTCTTGAATAACTTCTTGAAAGAGGCCTATGCGTCCTTTAATTATTGAGATTTCCTGGGATACACTTATTCCTTTGCTTTCGTTAGTTCCTGGTGTTTCAGCAGGTCAAAATGAGCTAACAGAGCACTTGTAAATAAATATACATCATTTTCAAGGTCGTATGTGTAGGTAATAGACCCCTTTCTTAACTCATTCATTCTTCAATTGAAAATGGGACTCTACGAATTCCCGGAACAACTATCTGAATTAACAAAACATTGCAGCATGGAGTGTTCGAATACTTATTATTATGCTGCAGTCGTTGTTACACCTTTCAGTTTGTCACGATGTGTAAAAAAATTAATTACATATATGTACATAATCTAGTATCTACAGACAATCAGGTTAGGTATGATGAAGGCGACTTTGCATAGTTACCATATATAACGTTCTATAAAGTGTAGGTGTCATCAAAAATAGAATAGTGGATGCGTCAAGTAATTACAAGTTGTTAAGTCCTAAGTAGTTGCAAAACTTAGTGGTGGAGGTCTAAGTTTGTTTTGCGAAGTTGCGCAGCCTGTAATAAGATTCTGAACTTTGATTAGTTGCATATCCTTAAATCTGCACATAACTCTTATAATATTTATGAGAGTAGGCGTTGATCTTGGTTGGAAACATATAATTTTTTTCTCGCTTATACGATTTGATTATTGTACTGTTCTACATTTCAACTCAAAAGCAAATATTTATTGATCAATACCCACCAACAGATATAGGTATTCGTAAAAAGTATTATATTCGAACTTTCTACTGCCATTTAACAAGCAATATGTATATATATTTTTTTGCAAACAAATATAAGTAATTAAGAACACATTTAAATTATCGACAACGACCGATGATAAATATCCCTACTTGACAGACTTTCCCGATTAATAATGGTTTCTGAAATCCACAGAACAAACAAATATAAACTCGAGGGGCATTCGGAACGGGAAACAATGAAGGATCAATGCAATGTTTTGCGTTGGTAGAAATGAGTCAGAGAAAAGCATTGGGACAAGAAAGTGCCTACTACAATTTTAAGGCTCTTTTTTTTGGGTCTACAAAATTAGCTGAACTACTGCCTTTAATTAAAACTTCCAACTTATGTCCTAAATCGTATTACGAAAGGTGACGCTTTCAACTAACAGCTAAAATTGGGGTTTTCATCTAACAAAAAAAAAAATGGAATGTTTCATTGTTAGCTACGCACTTCATTTAAAAATTTAGAATGCTTCAATAATTGTTAATCAGTTTTAATCTGTGTACGGTTGTTACGGTCGTGTATGTAGTATGTTGAGTGCGTTGAAATTTAATTTTAAATGAGTTTTTTCAAATATATAGCTAATATCAAATTAAAATAGGTTGAACTGACGTTAGCCCACTGCTTTTAAATTTAAATTTCAACACAAATACGACACCGCAAAACTCGACAACCGTTATAGTATTAACCAAAAGCCATTAACACTTTAAACTTTATGAATAAATTTGGTTGGCCCTTTTTTGTATTAGTAGGTATATACACTTACTAGAAATCAAATCGAGCTCCATCCCCCATAATATGATCCCAAAGACGACGCTTGATATTTGGTTTACTTTAGAAAATGTATTTTTACACACGTTTTTATTCTTTTAGGATTTTGTCCAAAACTTATCGATACTCTCTCGAGGCAGCTTGGATGAAAAGTTACGCTGGACCTTCAACTTGTACGATATAAATGGTGACGGTTACATTACCAGGGAAGAAATGACAGATATTGTAACCGCAATATATGATCTCATGGGAAAACTACGTAAAAGGGGCGACTTGCATCGAGGAAGACACGGTGAAAGAAAAAGTGGATAGAATATTTCAGGTAAAATATTACTTTGTGCAATTCTGACATGAATAAATATTAGATATATTTAAATGGTGGCGTTTACGTGCGTGTAAAGTGGAGAGCTAAATAGGTACTATAGAAACGCCAAAATATTTTTTTTAGGATATTCTAAAACAAGTCAAGTTTTCCTGCTGAGCAATAGATACAAAGGTTGAATCACGTTCATGAAGGTGTGATGAACATCAGTTTTTTTTAATACAGCTTATATATTTTATTCGACGTTTTGATGGTTTATCTACTTACGAAAGTATTAGCATAAATATTTTTTAAGAATTTTCAAGAAAGAATTCCATAAAATAAGTAAGTGCCCCAAAATAGTTCTAATTTTGGGATATTAAATGCAAAACACGCAGTAATAAACAAGACCATTTTATATTTTTATACTCACCTGGTTTATTATGTATGGAACTATAAGATATATGATGTTGTGATCGTTTTGTAATTAAATTTGCATTTCGATGGTTTATCTAAAAGATATTATATTGAGTTTAATTGAATTTTATTAGCGTAATATAATAAATATAATATAAATTAATAATGTTTAAATAGGAATAATAATGCAAACTTCTCCTAGACCCCTCACCACAAACTGCACTAAACTGGACGTACGTTTCAATAGCAACGCTATCATCATCAGCAGATATTACTGAACCTGTTCTATGAAAGCTGTTCCAAAACTGGCTCGTTGTAATCTTCATACCAGGATGACTTCATATCCAGGTTGTACAAGCTCTATTCCAGTAGGGCTTCAGCGGTTTAAAAAATAACCTCTCCAGAGGCTGAAGCCAGTGGGTTCGATAGCTTGGCCTACAAATGACGTGAATGTCGTTTCCAGCTAAAACGTCCAACAGCTCCACGTCATCGTAATGAGATGCATGACTATCAAGGATGAAAACTTTTCATCCACGTTGCAAATAGTGAAGACTCTACTGATTGTGAGATTGTTTTTTCTGAACACGTCTAAATAACGTTCGTAAGGGAATTCCAAACTCTTTTGCAACCGAGTGTGCAGATCGGCTGTTGTTACCTAAAGCCACAGCAGCGGTACATAGATCTTTTTCTGTCCACTCCCCACTAGTTGATCTTATTATGTAGGTGCGCGGCATAATTAAAATATACAGAAACAAAAATAAATAATTATTTTGCCTGTAATAGCATTCAAAGACTGATGTACTACAACAACAAATCATTTCAAGTAACTAACAACACATGGCATATTCCCTCAAAAAGTTAGAAACAACTTCCACCATTGTGGAAGATCAAAAAGTAAATACAACGTGGAAAAGTACGGTTACTGGTTTATTTGATGTCTACAGATAAACTAGAGAACTAGAGACTTACCTCTTCTCCATTTATAACACTAAACACTCACATTTCGGGTTGTTGTGGCAGTTTATGTTGCAGCACATAAAAACTTTCGACTACAGCTTAAACGTGTCGCATGCTTTTACCATCTTACCGTATCATTTGTAGTACAAACCTAATGCAAACGGCAGTGCCTGGGAGCGGAAACTTAATGCTCTACTTAGTCGACAAGATTGCGCTTCAGGTGGTGTGAGTACACACAATTGTCGAATTTCAATAATAACTCACAAGTGATATTCAACAAGGAAGTACGGTAACTGCCAGCGTTATTGAATTGCTTCGTGATGATGCAATACCGTTGTTGCAGAACACGACATGGAAACATCATATTTTAGCAGACGGTCACCTCGCTAGTTCATCCAGTAAAAACAGTTTTTAAGAACAATTTTGCGCGCGTGTTATCAGCAGATATTACTAAAACTTGTCCCAAATCACCAGATTAAATCTAGCCGAATTTTGGCTTTGGCATACTAAAAGAAAGAGGATGTTTTAACAAAAAACTAATACCACGAGAATTGAAGGTCTATCACACAAACTACAACAGCTAACAACAGAGTGCTCGAAATTTTGGTTTATAGTATTGAAGAGAGGTTGCTGCTTGTTCAAGGAGAAAATAGTGGCCACATTCAACATTTACGATAAATGAATTTCTGTTTATACAAACAGATATTTTTAATTTTTAAATTACTCAAGGGTTGATAAAAATATCAAGATTTCAAAATATGATTTACTTTTGAAAAACCCTATAGATTATACTTAGGTGAAATGTACTGTATTTTGCATGTTACGTACAGATTAAATGAGTTAATTTCTGAGTAATATTAATTTTGGGTAATAACATTCTTTGCAATTATTCTGTAAATAATTGTATTTGAACATAAATATTCTAAGCATTCGTAGAACATTCTGATAATATTGAAATATATGAATAAGTATCTTAAAGCATGTTTAAAGACTATTCTAAGAATATTCTCAACTATCTGGATGGAGTTTCTCGCCTTACAGAAGGCAAGGTTGAAAAACACTGGACTAGAATATGTGCGTACATATAACAGCGAAGGTACCAATCGAATACATTCGGATACAACAGAAAATCTATAGCAAATACGACTGCCTATAAACATATAATTATACGTAATGTATACCTGTAAGCGTTGATGGATATACCGAAAAAAATGCCGATAAAGACGAGGGCTCATGGTTTGCTGTAGGAATATATCATCAATAGCAGTGAAAGGGGAAGAGCACTAGTAATAACCATGAAGAAGTACTATGAGCATTGGTCGTAATTTTTCGGTTTAGTGCTGTTTAGGCATTTTTCCTTGCTGTTTGCATACCAAGTTGCTTGTTCTCGCTTTACGGAAGTTATTAGTGGGATTGACAATCCATGAATTGCCTAAGTCAGTTCAACAACTCAATTTTCCAGCTTTGGTTGCGATGGTTTGCAGCACGAGAATTTAGAGTGTGGCTGCTAGGTAGCGCACAACTGTACTCTCGTTTGCATACTACATTAATGATGAGAAAGCGATAGCGATGACAATGTATGTTTGCACTCACAGAAATGCTGCTAGACAGAAACTTGAGTTCGCTTCTAATTGATTGTTTAGACCAGTGGTTCTCAAACCCTCGGGGGTGCGCGAAAATTTTTAGGGGGTACGCGGCCGGCCAACAATAAAATAAAACAACCCGGACACGTATGGACACGTTGACGTGCGCGCGCCACTAAGGCTTAGTCATCAGAGTGGGGCTATGTGGCCGGCCAATCACTCGTGTCACTGCACTGCAGTAGCATTGCTGTTATTACAGAGCTCGCCTCTCAGTATTGTGATTATTTTGTGTGGTGTGTTTGTGTTATTCTGCGGACACTCAATCCTGTGAAACACGTTTACGGACATCTGTTTGAAAACTGAGTCAGGTACCACGTAAGTGAATTTTACAATAAAAATTAACAATGGATAAATGACTCCTAAAGAAAAGGCCTCATGAAGATCTGCATCAAAAAATTCTGGGGCCATCAACTTCACAAAATGAAAGTAGACCTGAAGCGTCTTGTTACTAAATGAGCAGCCCAAGGAAAAAATAAAAAAAAACCGAAAAACTGGCAAACATAATATAAAGTAAAAAGAAAATATGACGAGTTGTACTTAAAATTAGGTTTTACTTGGACTGGAAGCTCAGACGAGCCTAATCCACAATGCGTTGTTTGTCAGAATTTTATCAAAATTCTATGAAACCTTCTCTTTTAAAACGCCAATTTTGAAAGCAAACATGAGAACTTAGTCAAAAAGGAGTTACGGTACTCTTGAAACGTCTTTTGAAGTTTTGAAAGTAGGAAAAACCACGATAAAACATTTTCTGGTGGCAGAAGAAAATGAAAGTGCTCTAAAAGTCTTCTTACAAAGTTAGTCATTTAATTGCGAAGTCTGGTAAAAACCATACCATTGGCGAAACCTAATCCTCCCTGCCGCAGCAGAAATGGTTTCTTTTATGTTTGGGAGAGAACGAGGCAAAAAGAATTACAGCAATTCCATTATCAAATGATACAGTTTCAAGGAGAATTAGTGATATGGCGATGACACAAAAGAACACTTTGTTGGAGCAATTCGAGCTAGTCCATGCTTTGGTATACAACTCGATGAACCACGGATGGTCGCTGGCCCTAGCCCAACTGGTCGTTTTGTACGTGGCATTTTTCAAGATGAAATATTTGAAGATATTTATTTTGTGAAGACACTTAAAACATCGACAAAAGGTGAAGATAATTTTCAATTTGTTAGATTCTTTTTTTTCCGAAAACCAGCTCGAGTGGAAAAACTGTGTTGTCAGTGTTGTATGGATGGTCTAAGGCTATGAGCGGTCACATCACAGGGTTGGTAGGCCATATTAAAACGGTTTCAACTGAGTGTAAGCTCACTCATTGTGTCCTTCACCGAGAGGCTTTGGTGGCTAAGCACCTCCCTGATGAACTTAAAGATGTCCTTGATCAGAGTGTGAAATTGTGAACTTCATAACAACTAGGCCCCTAAAATCTCGTTACTTTAAAATTCTATGACAGGATATGGGGAGCCTCCATGAGAACTTATTGCTACATATACTGAGGTACGATGGCTTTCTCGGGGAAATGTTTTGTCCCGTGTATTTGAACTCCACAAAGAATTACATAATTTTTTTACCGAACACAAATCCCATCTGTCTTCTGTTACTTACTGATTTTGATTGGCTTTTGAAGTTGGCTTATTTAATTGATATTTTTGGAAAACTCAACAATCTGGAATTTATCCATGCAAGGCAGTGTTTCTGATATTTTTAATATAGAGAAGAACTGATGCAATGGTAAAAAAGATCATTCTCTGGGAAAGAACAAATAGAATAATAACAACTGCGGAGCCGTTTGAAAGATTACTTACATTTTTGCAAGATAATGAGAAAAAACATATCTGATTTCACTGAACTCAAGACTCAAATGGGCCAGCATTTGAATGCATTGAAGATCCGCATAAGAGAGTACTTTTCCACCTTGGAGAGAAACAGTATAATGGATACGTGACCCCTTTTAATGCTGATGCTATGGACACTAACCTGACTATCTTTCAAAAGGAACACCTCATTGAAGTATCATGTGATCCCGCGTTGAAAACAAATATTTGACTGCTGGTACTACATTGTTAGATTTCTGGATCGGTATTTGGGAAGGAATACAAAGAACTGTCACAGCACTGCTGTTAAATTTCTTGTTGGGTTTTCCACCACTTATTTATGTGAAAAGGTTTCTCAAGTTTAACCTATCTTAAAAATAAATCTAGAAACAAATTAAATGTTGAAGATGATTTAAGATTGTATTTAACCAAGTTAAAACCAATTTTTGATAAACTGTGCAAAGGGAAACAAGCTCACCCTTTCCACTAATCTCTTTGCAAGTAAGGCGATTTTTGTTCTTTAAATTTGTGTGTTGTTTGCTTTTTTATGTAATAAAAATGTTTCTGTAAAACAATATCTCTTTTGTTTTTAATTTAAACATGATGCGTAATTCAGTTTTCAAAGGTTAACACTATACTTCTATGCTACATAAGAAGGCTTCAAGATTTGTTTAATATTTTAATTATAGTTTACTTAGTACCGGTAACTGAGAAGGGGATACCTAAAATGTTTTGTGGGTAAAAAGGGGTACAGTGTCTAAATAAGTTTGAGAACCACTGGTTTAGACATTTCCTCTTTGATATTTTATTGGTGCATATGTTCAGAAAGTAACTCTCACTAAACTGTGAAACGAATGAAATCATATAAACAATAGCTTAATAAATTTTGTTCAATTCTTTTCAGAAAATGGATAAAAATCAGGACGGCGTAGTCACATTTGAGGAGTTCTTAGAATGTTGCCATAGAGACCAAGACATATCCACATCGATGGCGGTCTTCGATTCCTCAATCTGACGATCACCCGTCGGCGTTCGTCCTCCACCATCATGGACATGAGCGATCGTCGACGGACGCCCGGACCCACACCCTTAAAACTTAGATTTAATTGACCAAATTACCTTTACATTGTTCATGTAATACACAGTGATAATACATATTTATGACGCTATTGAGACCGGTGTGGAACGAATGAATAGTGAAGAATCGTTCAGTGCATTCTACAACGTCGTATCACTTGCTGGCAATCTCTTGATGTCATTTGTTTAGAAAACAGCGTTGGTCAAATCTGACATATCCGAAGCAGGGTAACGAATAAATCAAAAAGCTCAATCTTACGTTTGTCTTCTGAGTCTCGAGGCAGTTATTACATTTTTATAACCGCTAATGTATTCTCAGTGAAAATAAATTAAATCCGAAGCATCTTTAATTTATTCTGAAACTGAAACATTAGTTTATTATCAATTAAATATAGCAAGCTCTAGCAAAATAAAATAAAGAAGAGTGGGTACTTGTTATTTGCAGTATAAGCAATTATCACTAGCAAGTAACAACAACTGCAACAGAAATTTAACTGCAATAGACAAAATCATTCATCTTTCCATAGCACAGAGACAAAGCTTGGTCTATATTTCATGGATTAGCTCTCCGTCAGACGCAAATAATACATAGAAGTAGTTCGATTGTTGAAAAAGATAAATAACTAAAATTTATGATAAATCTTATACGTATATAAACTATTCATAACAAATTTTTGATCAGAAATTGAATTGAGCAACTGGGGCGTTAATAATCAGATAGACATACCTACTCGACCGATAAACTCATGAAGTTGAAATACATGGATGTAGCGATAAAATTACTGTTTTATATCGAAGTGAATAGTAACTGCGCCATTTCTCGAATGAAGAGCCTATGAAGTGCGCGCGAATAAACCTGAACCGTGTTCTCTACTGGCAATTATATTAGTTGAGTATGCAAATGCTATCAATAAAGCTACAATAATATGTCGTGTACATTCACTATATCTACTTGCATCAGCAATAAATATGTCTTTAAATTTTGTCACAAGTTAAACGACAAAAATATAGCAAATATAAATATCAACTACTAGAGGATGATGTTACACTGCGACCTAAGATATCTATTGTGTCCCCTATTCTTGCTGTTTTGCAGCTAACCTTCCAATTCTATTCCTTTCAAAAAATGTAGGATATGAGAAAGCCCCAGGTTAGGTAAATTTCCTTCTTCGATTTCACATGCTCCCAGGTGCAACGCCCTTTAGTTGTACAGTGCTACGCAATTTGAAAGGAGATGGATGGATGTTTGATTCTATTCCCCACAAAATTTACATTCAGAATCCTTTGCGAATTCAAACTTACTCAGATATCCTTTCAGTTTACAATGGGCTGAAGCTATTCCTGTTAATATATGAATAGTGTTCTTACTCAGGTTGATGCATTCTGTAAACCGCTTCTGATTATAGGCTCCCATAAAGGTTTTACTTTGCCTCATTCCCTGGAGATTCTCCCAATAATTAGATTTTCCCTGTTCCGTTTCTCTTGTCAATTTCTTCAGTATTGTACTGCTACTAATATCACAAAAGGTGTTCCAGCTCCTTTTTTGCATCTTGAAACTGATTTCACGTGAGACCAACGCCTTAATGGCTGCTTGACTATCAAACATAATGATGATCTCCTGCTTACGGTAATTCCTGTTGATGTTGAACTGGACGCATCTTTCAATAGCGTATATTTCCCCCAGGAATGTGCCTGGTTATTTTCCCAAGCTCTAAAAGAACTTGGTTCTAGGCCCATATATTCCTATTCCAGTTCCCTCTGCCGTTTTGGAGCCAACAATTGACGGCATTTCTATTCAATTTCAAGATGGTGTTATGATCCCACTCGCTTTTATACCTATACATAGTAAAGTATTAGTACACGGAAGCTAATGTGAGCATGAATTCGTTAGGACTATAAAAAATGTTTTCGAGCGAGAAGTTACGCAGCATCCTTTTAAATCTGGAAAAGCTGTTAGCTCGGAGAATTTCGGTGGGCAGTTTATTGAAGTGAGTAGTGGCAGCATATTATGACTTCTGCTGAAAGAGTGATGTTCTGTGAAGAGGCACACATAGTTTGTCGCAAGACTTTGTGGTCATATGATTATTGAAAGACATTAATATTTCATAAAAATTAAGTAGCCACAAAGAGAGAATTTAAAAATTTTTTAAATAATGGGCGACATGACTCGTGCCATGAAGTACTAGATCTAAGAATTTTTTTCCTGCATAATAGATAAAGTTCTTGCTACCGGTATACATCCCCAAAAGATAATGCAATATCACAAGCGAGCCTCAACATAACCAAAAATGATCGAAAATTTTCAGTTGCTGGACACCAATACATTTACGGAAATCGCGTATCCCGTATAGAGCTGAACACAATCTCTCCTCCAAGATCGAGCAATGCGCCCCATATTTCAATGAATTATCAAGGATTAGACCAAAAAATCTGACCGAACTACATTCAGGAATTAGCTCTTCGTGATGCTCTAAATTCAGCGCTACGGATTCAGATCTTGAGCATGTTCTGAAATGCTCTACCCCCATTTTTCCAGTGTTCAACACGAGACCATCACACCAGGAAGCCTTACCGCGCACTACACCTTTGGCCTACACAGAAACACCCTCAAATGAGGATGCCGAGACGATGCAGCTTGCATCGTCAGTATATTACGATAGGACACAATTGTATAGTGCGGAGCGCAGATTATTTACAAAAGTAAAAAGAATGTGGGACTCAGGATTGATTCTTGGAGTACGCCACTTTTACGCTACTTAATGAGGAATAACATGTTCTTTGAACGTTACCACGACACCCCGTAGGAACGAAAGGTCGCTACGACAAGATACTGTCGCGATCCTTTGCCTTAAGGTTTGGCGGTTTGAACCACTCGCTTTATTAATCTTAATTATGTATATAAACGAATACTAAAAGGGTACTTACCGTTTTCTGGCGCTACGGTTGGGGTTGTTGATTATAAACTACTACTTTATACCCTACACTAAATTTATTAATCATACCACACTTTTCGGAGATCACAACTTGAATACCAATACCTTGTCGTCAAATCCACTAGCGAGCGCGATGCTCGCAAAACGCTGACGAGGTTCCGGTAATTCGATATCCTAGTCCCACGGCGCAAAACAGTTTCGTTTGCTCTTTGTATATATTGTGGGAACAAGCGCACAAAAATTGATTTGGCCGACTGAAGCGATAAGAATCAGATAAACACACTTCTTAGATCGAAAACCACGTGCAACGGAAATACATGGACGTACCGATGAAATTACTATTTCACATCGCATTGAATAGTACCCCGCACGCGTTCACCAACAAAGAGCCTATAAACTGGGAGTAAACAAAACAATGTTTTTGCCAATAACCTGAACCACCGTTCAAGTTCTTGTTTGTTAATTATGTTCCAAGACGTTTTACTAATATTTTTAGAGTTAGTAATTGTTGAAGTGATTTATCCTCCTGTTATGTCAACTAATTCATTATATATAGCTTTTTATTATTGGTTGTTGTCATACCATGCTACATTTCCTTTATACTTAGGTTTTGTTTTTATTAAAGGAAAGCATAAATTAAAATGATGTAAGATATATTATTAAATTTAGCTCCAGTCCTCGCATCGCAAGGAGGATTGAAAATTATTGAATTGATTGTTTCAAAATATGATATCCTCAAATAAAAAAGAAAATGTGTCATCAATTATAAATAATGGATTACCTGTGACACGATACAATAGTAAGTTCATTTTACCGACCTAGTACGGCAACCCGGACAGCGTTCTTTCTCATCTCACAGTTACTTCCAATATAAATTAGGCATTATATCCTTTAATTTAAAATTTAGAAAAAAACACTTTCGCTATTTTTTATTGTTGTTACAATTATTACTGAGGAAAAATCATTAAACAAATCACTTTTGACATAGACTTAGTTATCTAAACGAAGTGCTAATAATTCACATCACCAGTTCTCGATGGTTAGGTTATTTACAGCGCTCGAACTCATCAGGCACTCGCATTGGCTTTGTCTGAAATTAAATTCACGCGCTGTAAATGACACCTAACGCACTCGCACGTAAATAACTGTTATCACACAGGCACAAACTCAAACTATGCGAAACTAAACTAAAATACACTCCATTCAATGAAGATACTTAAAGTAGGAATGTGTTTACATAAAAATATAGATAAAGACCGGGGAAAAAACTTGACCCTGTATCTAATAAGTCGATTGTGCCTGACGGAGGATTAATTACAATAATTAATTGTGCCTTTTCCACCAGTATCGAATGATTAATATTAACCGTATTTCAACAGCTTCTCGGCTTGATTACTTCCACTTGGCTTCGATGCTTGCACGTATTCCAAATTACAGTATCCCTCTCACCGGTGTTCTTTTAATTAATGTCTTTTTGGGAGGCAGTAGCCATTTTCTGCCCTACGCGTTGAAGTCGGCCTATTTTACAATAAATAAACTAATAGCAACTCAATAGAAATGGTTTAAACCCTGGTTAGTACAATCATTTCTCCCCACTTAAACTGATGGCAAATTTAATCAATGGATCGATTTTTTTTTTTCTTTTATTAACTGAGTTTGTTAATTCATGTCGTACGAGCATGTATAAGTGTTAATCTGTTTTAGCTTTATCTTGAGAAAGAACGGCTTATGAAAGGAAGATAGATGAATTTAAATTAATTCTAGACATTATATAATAATAGTAATTTAAAAATATCTATAAAAATACAAGATTTGCAGTTTCTGCAATTAGTGCTTTAATAACGTAAGTGTGTGTTAGGTATAAGAAGATTTCCTATACGAATATTTCTTCTATCGCACTTTATAGAACAATTCTAATAGTTACACAAATAGTGTTACCTTACCACGAGATATTTAACAAATTCTTTATATATTTAAGGTAAACATTTCAAACTATCTATATCTACTCTAATGTCTGGAATGCAAATGTGTTTAAATTTAACTATCATTCTCATATTTGTTCCTCTGAAGCCTATTCGTTCCGCACCGAGTATTTGTATATTTATACAGCGTTTCATAAAAGTTTTTTATATAATGTAGATGAGAAATTATATAGTATTGAAATATATTTTAAAGGTAGACTCAAATCATAAACATAACTACTGCTAATAACATAAACCAATGATTTAAATCTACGCCTTTAATTATATTTTTGGTATGTAGAGGGACCCCATTTGAAGTAAACGAAGGCAATCGGATTTCTACGAATTACTGATCCTCAGATGGTTAAGTGTGTTTCTTTTGTGTTTATTCCCTATTTCTTGTTCTAATAATTTTCACTTTAATCAAATATTTACTTAACTGACAAGAGAAATGTATTATCCCTTGCTACAACAACAGCACGCTTCTTTATTTACTTTTATTTCTATATTCTTACTGTACCATGTGGGTGTTGACAGGTATAGCTTTATTTATGTAAATATAATATTAAATGGTGAAAGCTATTAAAATTAAAAAAGTCTGTGTATATTTATTACTTTGCGTTCCAATAATAAGCTGCTTTAGAAAAAGTGCAGATAGCAAAAGTTTAACAATCTTAAAAGTAATCAGACGTAAATTATATGCATTTCTTTAACATATTTATATCTTCATTTATTTAAAATGAATTGCATACTAAGCTGTGCTAGTTTTCGGTCGCTTTGTACCTTTGCTAGGATATCTTTTGGTAAAATAACACAATAAGTTTAAACTGTTAAAATATACACAGCTTATACCTAAATGTGATAAAAATAAACTTGAAAAATTTATATAACTTTTTAATATAGAGAATTTGTAATATTGTTATTTGTCATTATTGATAAGCACTTGTTTTTGGATATTTAAATTCAATTTAAAGTGCATAATCTACACAAAAATAAGAAACATTCGAAAAATGTGAGACAGAAATATGACTTCCTCTACTTGTGTAAGCTAGACGTCACGCTAACATATTTTCACCGAAGCAACATTGTGTGTCGTATAAAAAAAACAATAGAATTTCGAACCCATACATGGCCGTAGAATTGATGACCGTTTTAATGGTATACTTTCCATGCTATTATATGTGTTAGATCTAAATCAATATTAAACCGATTATCAACGTTTATAGTGTTGCTTTTCGACTAAATTTTGTAGCTTCTCCAAATATTTTTGATTTACCTTGGTTACATCTTCATAATCTTTACTGGCCAAGAATAGTTTACATATTCTTATCTTGCTATATACTTATAGTACTATTATGGTCCTTAGTTTACAATAATCTTTAACATATAGAAATGTAACGAGTGGAACAAAGAATATTCTTTTAGGTAGTGATTAATCTACATAAACATATCGATGTAAACTTTTCTTTGTGTATGTAGTTATTACAAGACTGGTTGAAGTATGTTTGTCCAAATGACTCGCGCGTATTATTTTGTATCGAAAATAGGTCATATATTAGCTAACATAAGAAAAAAAAACTACCCGAGTTTTAGCGTGTATAAAAGAATTAGGAAGTTGTTTGTCGAAAAAAATCGCGTTTATAGACCTACATACGTTCAAAAACTGAAGTACGCGATTGTAGTGATAAATATTCATCGTGAAAATTACATGTTGTTACTGTTAAGTATGATTTCGAAAACAGTGTCCCAAGTTTGGGTAAATAGCCCTATTTATTCCGTTAGATAAGATATGAAAACATATACAATAACAATTCAGACAGAAAAATTCTTAGTTTTCAAATAGTGATTGTATTTTGTATTGCATATTTACTAAAACTTGGGACACTAATACGTTGTACCTTAGCTAAAGATAAACATATTTAATTGAGCAGTATGGTGCTATAAAGGAGAATATCTTATTAGGATACGTAAATTAATGTCTGTAATAAAAAAAACGAATATATTAAAAATAGATTTCACGTGCCAAACTAATATTTCCCTCTTCCTTGGTATTTTTCTTTTAATATATGTATTTACTTTATATAAAGACAGTTCGTTGCGTATGTAAATAGAATACAGAGTATGTATGTATCTACTTCTAAATTCAAAATCGTTAGTGACGAATTTATAAAATATAAAAATTCGGACGAACCAGGGAAGGGTGTTTACTAGCTTCTTAAATTTTTGTGTGCGCGAAACCCTAAACACTAGTTCATGAAAATAAACTTGAATGTTAGGAAGGACAATATTACATTTATATACCTGCTTACTAAAAAAGTGCATAAAGTAGTTTGTTTCTTTTTTAATATAGGTCAAATATTTTAGAGTTCAAAAAAATCTATCATTATCCATACCCTTTGAATGTGAAAATAAGTGTTAAAGTTTATGTACATAAATATGTCCGACATTATACTAAATGTAAAATACATATACATAAAATACTATTTATGTATAGAAGAGATATAAATACATTATAAAATGAAAATGTGTTTTACTTAACCTTTAGAAATACAGAAACTTTCAATATTTTTTTTCCAGTACAGAAAATACACTATAAATTGACCGTGGTCAAATCTGATGACTGTGTGATGCTGAAGTGTAATAGATGTTTGAATTTGAAATAGAAACTTGTGTGCAGGAAACCGCATCAAAACATTTTCATTAAATACTTTTTTAGTCGGCAGAAACTTTGGAAAACTAAATTTTATCAGTTTGTTTTCATTTTTTTCTTTGTTTTTGTAAGTATACAAAATGTGCTTTCTAAACTGCTAAAGTAATATTATTGAACTATTTATGTCATTAAAAAAGTAATATGTAAAAAAAGGTCAAGTGGAATTTTAAAAATCAGAATTCTTTTTTATTAATAAAAACAGGAAAAAAAATAGATAATCGAATACGTATTTCACAAAGTATTATCTATTACAAATATATTCCCGGTATTGACAAAAATAAATAAATGAATGTGTTTGGAAGAGATATGTATCGTTGTATAAAGATTCTATAAAGATGTAACCGAATTCACACATGTGCACTTAGGGTTGCCAGCATCTTTGCTCTTGCTTTTATTGAGCGGTTGGCAACAATTTCTAATTTATAGGAAATTTAATGTTTAACGCTTGAAGTCACTGAGGTTCTATTGACATATGACAACAGAAAAATTGACATTTAAGAACAAGAAAATGAGCGATAGTAGCGATGAAGAAGTTTCCCAACAAAAGTGGGTATTATATAAAGATAGACCTGAATGGAAAGATGTAGAACCTGTTCCCCAAGATGACGGAGAAGAACCGGTCGTTACAATTGCTTACTCCAAAGAATGTAAGCCGCTACGGCATATCCTAACCTAATATTTCTAACTGTTTATTAACAGTTACAGATGTTTATGATTACTTTAGGGGTATTTTGAAAACACAAGAAAAATCGGAGCGTGCTCTTCAACTAACAAAAGATGCTGCTAATCTAAATCCAGCTAATTATACAGTTTGGCAATACAGGTATGCAATGTAATAGTGTTTTTATTGGGTGCTTTACATATAAGCGAAACATCTTTTAGGAGAGATATTTTGAAGGCGCTTAAAAAAGACTTACGAGAAGAGCTAGAATATATTAAACATACTATACGTAAACATTCCAAGAATTACCAGGTGTGGCATCACAGAAAAGTGTTAGTTGAATGGCTTAATGATGGTTCGGAAGAATTAGAATTTAGTAAATCTATCTTAGAAACTGATGATAAAAATTATCATGCATGGCAACATCGACAGTGGGCCATTAAAACTTTTAAGTGAGTACTGTTGAAACCATTTAATTTTTTATGCTATTTTTCTGTGTCTTAGCTTATTTGAAGGTGAATTGGATTATGTTGATAGTTTACTACAAACAGATATAAGAAATAATTCGGCATGGAATCAACGATATTTTGTGGTAAATAATACCACTGGTTTTAAGGATGAAGTTGTATCCCGTGAAATTGATTATACGTTAAATAAAATAAATGTTGCCAAAGAAAACGAAAGTGCTTGGAATTATTTGAGAGGGTAATTTCAAATTTTTATTTTATTAAATATAAATTAAGGTGATAATTTTTCAATGATTTTACTTATTTTTTTTTTTAATTAAAAACAAGTTGCAATTAATGTGGTTCTTGCAGACTATGAAATAATGATTTATGGAAATTTTTGTTCCTTCTATCTTTTACAGCTGTCGTAAATATCATCAGTAATGAAATTAATGTTTGCCTCAGTCTTATTTCTCATAAAAATTCTCATAGAACCTGGAAGAATCACACTGACTAGACACTAATTATGGAAGCTTATTTTTTGTAATAATCTGTGATTGTTGCATTTATTGCATACATTTATTTCCAGTCTACTTCTCCAAGATAAGGAAGGCCTCAGTAGTAATCAAAAAGTCATCAAATTTTGTCAAGAGTTGTATGATAATGGAAATAGATCTCCATATCTGCTTGCTCTACTGGTAGACATGTGTGATGAACAAATTTCTCAGGACGCTGGCGATGTTTTAGCAGCTAAAGAAAAAGGCATTGCTCTATGTAAAGAATTAGCCACCACTTATGATACAATCAGGTGCAAGTATTGGGAGTACATGGCTAGTGTACTTGAAAAAAAGGGAGACAAATTAGGTGAATCGACATCTGAAGTTACTTCAGCTTAGAAGTGTATTGTGCTTATCAATGATATTTCTGTCGTAATTAATGGATATTGTGATTTAAATTTGTCTGCCCACTCTTTGCATTTGCAAAATTTATGTGTATATTTTAGCTGTATTTTAAACATTTTACCCCTGCAATGTGATTTTTAGCTAAGCATTTGCTTTTATATCTTATGGAATTAATTCTTATTTATACATACATTTTACAATTTGCAACGTGGGGAAACTGTGAATGAAATGTTAAAGATGAAATTGAATTGTTCCAGTTTACTCTTAGAAAGCACTTTTGTTCACCTTTATGTATTAAGATAAAAAGTATAAACAACTGCCATTATGTGAATTTTGTGGTATAATAAACATTTTTATTTTATAAAAGTCTATATTTTTATTTTCAAAATATATCAGAAGCAAGTGTGAGTGATATAAGCATAGGCTAGAAATAGTGCAGAAGTATATACATAACATCGGTTTTAAATTATATATAACAGCTACCTTACTAAAAAAAAATAAATAAATAAAAATGTTAGAATATTCTTATCATTCAACATTTATACAGGCTTTTCCAATTAAAGGATAGGAAGTAATAAAACATACGAAATTAATAGGACCTCTTTAATTTTAAAAATATGACAAAATTATTTTTGGGATTATGGGCAATTTAGAGTAAGACTAAATGATAAAAGATTCAGCTAGAAAAACAATTTTTCAAGACGTTATCATATTATAAACAGTGCTATTGTCTAAATTTTGTGATAGAATAAACTAACAGTTTTATTTTGCAAAAGTATAGTTTTATTTTCCAAAAAATATGCGAGAAGTAAGTTTAGTCAATATAATATTAAAAATAAATCGTATGCCAACACTCAAATTTTCCAATTGTTGGATTTAGTTATATATGAACTAGATATTCACCTATAGACGGACCTAAGCAAAAAAATTAATGTTAATAAAAAAATAATAAAATATTTGCTTGAGATTCCTTCACATAAATTAAATTTGGCTTATATATATTATAGTATATACTTTATTTTATAAAATATGGATTAGGAAAGTAAGATCTGTACTACAGTATGTAACATTAAAAATTCGTTTACTTACTGAGGTAAATGTACTAATTTCTGACCCTGTCCTAATTACTGACACCTTCCCTGTATTTTTTCCTATAATTAGTTTCTTTTGCTGTGTTTTAGCGTAGCTTTCAATTGAAAATAAATTTAAGAATCTAAATTGTTCTTCCAGTATCATCTTGGAATGTTAAACATTGACTTAAAGTGTCAGTAGTTGGGGTTTCTACCTTACCATGGTACAAATAATATGGTATGCTTACGCGCATATCGAAATTATGTCAGATAGGAGCATAAATGGCGGCACATATATAATTATTATTATATTAAAATCGATTTCGACCGTGAGGGTTTTGTTAATGCGAAAGGTAAGTTTAGAAAATCTGGACGGGGTTACGGAACATATTTTAAAAGCGTTAAGGTGTTTTCACGATTCAATTTTCTAGAAAAACCACGAAAACACTTTGTAAATACACACGAAAGCCGCTACAATCGTAGAAATAAACACGAGCGCTACTAGATGGCGACAAGATAGATAAACTAAATTTCAACTTAAAACGGGCTTTTTTTAAAGCAAAGCTGCATTTGAATTACATTAATTGGTAGTTGTGAATAATTTGGATTTTAACATTTTGCTATTTACCACACATGTATTTTATTGTTTTCGATACGCTTCTTAATGACGTCATCTGACCGGCTTTGACGAATTTGAGATTCAAAACGAGCATACCGTATTATTTATACCGTGTACCTTACATCAAACTTTTATTTAGATATTTTGTAACAGTGCGACCATTATCATGAATCATGTTCACTCAACATGTTTGTTAATTTGTGTTGCGAACTTTTCTGACGGAAATACAAATCTCATCTTGAAACGTTCGGAAGACCAAAGAAGGTATTCTGATCCAAGTCTCACGAAGTTAGGGGTGTCAATAATGAGAGATCCGAAAAATTTGTTCTCATACAGTCCTGATCCATTCTGTATTTTCGGGTCTATTTTTTAAGTTTATTAAAAATATCATGGCTTTTAATTTAAGTTTGTTGGTATGATTTCAAGTTTTAAAAAATTATTAGCAGCATTTTTGAATCTTTTTGGGTCAATATTTGTTGTAACATTGAAGTATATTACATGTTTCCACAACAGATAATACTTTTATGATAAACGAGATAACGCACAAACGATAGCAAAGTCGATAAGATATAACAGCCTAATATATGCTGTTTTCAAATAAATGCATAGCTATCCATTTCATCTATTGGTTTAGTTACTTTTTTTAGTATTTTTTATTTTTTTTTATTTTCAAAAGAATATACAAAATCGGTAAAAGTTTGATTTTGTGACACGTATGCACATCAAAAAATATTTGTATCGAAAGGTAACGCAGAAAAATCTCAAAATTATTCCTGTTTCTGCTAATATTTCAGATTAAGCAAGAAGTAAATTTTTTTCCACATCCTCATGTCAGCTAAGAAGCGATCATCAAAATATTGATCGAGAAACCAATCAAAAAATTAACGTATAGGTACTATATTTAAAATTATGAGGCAATTAATAAAGTTATTAATAAAAACATAGTAGAGATATATTCATTTTAAAAAAATGAAATACCAAGTAAAAACAATGAGATATTTAAATCAATAAGTACAGGACACGTCGCGTCGTCAAAAATAAAAGTTTTAAAATCACTATTAAAACCTTCCTTTTATCTTTTGTACAATTTGATATTTCTAACTATTGACAATAACTTTTTACTGCCTTTATATTGTAAATAATTTTCTATTTATTATCACGCTGCTCTTTTTCTGAGGTGAGTTTAACTCTTATGATTTTTGTATTTCGTGTAGCTTATACTCTCTAAGCTTAAATTAAATAAAAATAAAATGTTATTTATTTTGTTGGTGTCTTAGGAGTTACACATCACAAAATATATTTTGTCAATTAGGTCATAGCATTCTTCTACATTTAATCGACCTTTTTTATTGCAAATAATGAGTGCGTCGTTTGTATAATCCTAATCGTGAGCACTTTAATTGGGGCCCTTTATACAAGCTTTATGGTCATTCTAAAAAGAGATCTTTTGAATTCTCATTTCTTCTTTTTTAATGCATTTACAATTTTGTCTGTGAAAATTTTTAATATTTTCTTGATGTGATGATACAGTTTTGAAGTTCACAAAATCTAATTTACAAAAAGTACCTATTTGTTTCGCATATTTCGGTTGGTGTGTATTGATTTAGTTGCATACCTACAAGTTCTTTAAAATTTTAATTATTTTTAGGTAACATATTGTTTATGAAATACCTACCAGTACCCAAAAAAATTGATACCCGTGATAAAAATATGTGTAATAGCTACTTATTAATATATAATGTGGGTAAAAGTCATGCATGAAATAATAACCGATCAATATCGTAGCAAGTTGCATCAAGAAAGTTTACTGGTGAGTATAAAAACAAAGAAAACAGCCAGTGTTTGGAAGTGCCGCAACTGTCTATTAAGTAAAGAAGAAAAGCTTGTGTTGTTTCACCTTTGAGAGAAAAAAAAAAAACTTACTTCATCGTTATATAGACATCTTTTTTTGTCCCATATATGCTTACTGTAGTGTTAGATATCAACACTTCTCTTTGGAGTGACATTCAATTTATTGATTATAATGAAACAAGTAAGTGTACAAGAGCTGAATTTTTATTTTTTGTTTATACAATGTGACCCTACATATCTCGACCTTGGTCCTTGAGGTGTTAAAAGAGATTCCAGAAAACATAGATGAAAAAGGCGTAAAAGTAACAAAAAAGGTGGATGACAAACTTTGAAAAAAATCTTATTTTCCGTAAAAAAAAAAACGATTTTTTGTTACGCCAATCAAACTTTACCTTATTCAAAAAACATTGTTCGCTTACTTAAATAAATTTTTATTTCAGAATACAAATTAGTTTTGTTGAAATAGTTACGAAAACCAAAATTTTATTCAAATTAACCTAATTCTATATCAGTTAATTTAAATATATGTATATTGTAAAATGGGATATTTTATTTTTACTTCAATGTAAATATTTCGTGAAATTAACAATAAAAAATGTATTTGTTTTAAATAAACTTTAAATGAATGAAAATAAGAAAAAGTTGATGATATCCGACAGAATATCATAAAAAATGAGTACACCATTAGATAGAAGATTAAAAATACCTTACTGTATAGATCGTTTTCAGTTTTTCCTTACACAAGGCGAAACAAGAGGTGTTAGAGGCAAAATAAGATATATAAGTTCTTTTGGTTTAAAAAAAAGCAATTATTACGAGTCCATTTGCTCTTGGAACTGATAGGAAAAATAATAACAAACAACAACAATTTTGCTAAATTTTACCTACTTACCCTTTATATCTTATCTTCACAGAGAGGGTCAACAATGGACGATCCTATTGAAGAGAAACTTGGGCAAACTAAAGGTAACGGTAGCTAGGACAGGAAAATAAATGTGCTGAACGCGTCCTGAAACGAACTCTGGTTTGTAGTAAAGTGTTTTAAACTGATATGTATGAATATATCATTAAGATATTTACATTCAACATGCAGAGAACGAACCTGCACAAACTAAAAGTTACGTTACCTAGGGTCGGTGTACAAATGTGTTCAACTTGTTATGGAACGAACTTTGAGTTGTAGTATGGAGTCTCACTGCTACGACCTAAAGTTCTTTTTGAGGAACATTTATGTTTTCACTTTAGGAAATACTGCTTTTAGTTCATGCAGGTTTGTTACGGTGAATGTAATTTTATAATGGTTTATCTACACTACACAAAATATGTTATGCCGCCTGATTCATAAACAGGATATTTATTTATAACATTGCTTTTACTATAATTAACGGTCTCAGACTTATGCGACATCCCGCGATCTAAAATACCATAAGCGAGAACAATATGTTTAATTCAGCACTGCCTTGTAGAGGCACGGAAAGAAATACTTTTCTGATAGCACCGTCTTAAATCTAAATAAATAATCGAAAATTTCACTTACAACCGACCGTATTATGTCATTTAGAAGTAGGTAGGTATGATAAATAGGTGACATTCAAGTTTTTTTGTGTTAAGTATGTCGTCTAATTGATAAAGAAGATAGCTAATTCTAACTTTGTGATGTGAGACACAGTGGGCCATCCTGCTATCGAAAATACGACAAGCGGGAAAAAAAGTATTTTATTTTCTTCCGCAATTTAGAGGTGCAAAAGTTGTTACCTTTAGAATAGCGCCATGTTAAATCTAAATAAATAACCTAAAATTATACCTATTACCATTCCTTTTTCTTGTTGTGGAGCCGTTTGACATGGAGTCTCCGGAAACACTGCAGCCTCTTGACTTCTTGCATTTAGTCTCTCGGTAGTTCTGGCAATGCGAGATGTGCTTTTTCAATGGTTTATTAGGAAAATGTTATAAGTAAGAGTTACTTAAGATTAGGTGTACCATAACACTAAAAGTTATTTTAATATATACAGCTTGTTTGGTTTTGTCAATATATGTTAGGCAACTTCATTTTTACAAATTGAATGCATTTTATATTTTCACATTTTTAAATTCCCTAACTCAAGACAAATCATAGTTTTCCAACATACGCTTTGGGAGAACTTAATACTTCTTCAGATATTCAAATTGTTGAAGAATACGTTATTAAAGCGATGTTTTTAAAAAGTAAATTTATTTTTACCTACTATATAATAATAATAATAACAATATAATATATTTGCCGTAATATATCACAGATACAGGAAATTGCCATTGTACATAAAACATGAAATACACATAAGACTTTACGGTAACTACAATACTCCCGGCGAACTCCCGCAACACACGAGGAAGCAAGACACATTACCGAGTACTACCCCCTCCCCCATTTCATGTATTCTTGGAAGGTATAAAAGCTTTCTTTCATTAAAAAATCGTAGCATGCCCGTCGAAACTTACCAAACATTTCAATATTCTTAATGTTATTAGGCAATGCATTATAAGCCAATATAAATCTGTAATATGCTCTTTTCTCGTACTGCGCCGACTTGTGAATAGGTATAGCAAGATCTCTTGAATGTCTAGTTGTCACACCAGTACGAGATATGTCTATATTTCGGGGATATATATATCCTTATTTTTAAAATAGAGTATCAGCAATCTGTATATGTACAGCGATGGCAGAGGAAGAATATTTAGTTCCTTAAATAGTGGTCGACATGACGATCTGCTCGGCTTGTTAAGCATACACCGCAATATTCTTTTTTGAATTATAAAAATTCGTTGAAAACATGAAGCTGACCCCCAGAATACCAAACCATATGACAGCCTTGATTGTATGCTACTGTAATAATACACTCGTAAAGCATTTAAGTCTACCGAATTTCGGATTTTATATATTGCATAATACTGTTTGGTAGGTTCTTTCACCAAACTGTCCACGTGACTCTCCCACTGCAACTTATAATCTAGTGTCACCCCAAGAAATTTTACGTGTTTTATTTGCTCAATTTTTGGACCACTAGCCGTCACCACTATTTCATCCTCATAATTAAACGTTATTAATCCGGTTTAAGGTTCAATTTATTAATTTTGCACAAATCACTCATACCCCTAAAAATTACATTGCACATGATGCAATGAATACAAACATTGCTATCCAGAGCCGAAACCATCAGTGACGAACAACATCATACCAGTGAAAAGATACATTTGGAGAAAGCACTAAAGAAGAATGGTTACACTGACATCGACATAAGGAGAGCCACTAAGAAGAAGACGACACTGGAGACAACTACAGAACCACGAAAAGGGATGGCGTGTTTACCTTACATAGCAGGAGTCACCGAAAAAGTAGGCCGAATTTTGAAGAAACTTAACGTACAAGTACGCTTCGGGACTGCAACGTCGATCCAGCAGTATCTACCGACCGCAAAGGATAAGATACCCAAGGGGCGCACAGAAGGTATCTACAATATAACATGCCAATGCGGACAGTGCTACGTCGGACAAACAGGAAGAGCCATCGACATAAGAATAAAAGAACACGAGAGGGACGCAAGATTAAGAAGGACCGAGCAATAAGCGGTGGCAGAACACATGCACGACACCGGACACAAAATGGATTTCAAGAATGTAACAGTAATAACTACCACCAAGAACTACGGGAAAAAACTCATCAGGGAAGCCATAGAAATAGAGAAGAATAAAACCGTTAACAGAGAAGAAGGGTACCACCTTAGCAATACGTGGAAGAGCCTACTACGAACCGTCACGGTCAATGGAGCGGAAACTACACGGTGGATGCACCGGGGCGTATATTAAGAAGAATGTCGGACCATGGAGAATCAGTTCAGTTATCCTGAGAAGCTGTCAGCATGAACAGCGAAACGTCGAGCGAAAGTTTTGACACACGGCGAAACCCGCAAGAAGCTGTTAGTTATACCTTCAATCTGTTGTCCAATGCTGATAAAATTGATTTAGTACAGTTAAAAATAGCATTTTCACATGAGTTGTTGGGCAAGAAACCATACTGAGTGACGCTTAACAGATTATTAGTTGTAAAGAAATTGAGGAGTCCCATTCTTCCCTCGCCCATTAATACCAAATGGAGAGGACAGAGTTCTAGGAGGTATTCCATTGTTGCCGTAGGAGTAGTCCTCATTGTTTCTGTTATTCCTTAACACACAAGCCTCTGTATCTTGCTAAATTTAGTTATAGCAGTTTGCTGCTGTACCTTTGTCCATCCTGTTTACCACCATAATGTATCTCCAGTACATCATATTAGGTCTTAACATCCATGTTTTTCCATGAGCTCTCCTAGCTAACATGAGTGTTGTTATCGCCTTGATTTTAATCATTTGAAGCTGTCGATTCCGAATCGCCATCTTTTTCGCCATTAGTATAAACGCAGCGGAAGCATCAAGCCTCAGAGAACATAGGGCGACTAAAGGTATGTACGTTCACGGTGATCGAGAATTCAAAAGTTTCATATTCTGCTGAATAATACATTTCTTGGAAATTTGTAAATGGAAAATAGCGAACAAAATACTCGAAAGGAACAGTAGTGTGGAGACCGGTTAATAACAAGAAAATTAGAAGAAAAAAATCGTCCATCATCCTGTAATACAAAATATTTTTTTTCTATTGTTCTGTATTTTACGTTTCAACCAAGTCTCACTTTCCGCCACAGAATTGCTAAATGAAACCTTAAATATCACTGTTCACAGCTTAATACCGAGAATTACCGATCTAGGGGTGGACGTGTTGAAGTCTATCGACTTTTGCCGTTTGACATTGCCAAACGGTGTGGGACGCCAGAGGTCATTCTCGTCTTTTGTCGGCATAATGTGAACGCGACTTTGTTGACATCGGCTTTTCCAGGCTTTGTTTAGCGTTTCGTGACGAAACACTGCTGTCCGAATTTCATCGCGGCTCTGCTTCTTTTGTGTTTTATATCTAATTGCAATATCAAGTACAGGGATTTAAGAGGTAATAATATTAATTTTCTAAACATAGACTTATTTTATTTAAACAATTGTAAAAAAATATTTCTTTAAGTAATAACATTATTTACATGTTGTACATTACATATTTGGCTTTGGTATATTATTCTTCTTCTTTTTTTTGTATAAATTATAGCAAATTACACAACAGAAAATTTACAACTAATATAAGTTAAAAAATCACTAATTTAATTAGTTAATTGGAAGTGATTCGTGCAACCATGAACACTTGCCACCATCTGAGAAGTCAGCAGCTGCATGTCCTTGATCCGATTCTAGAACCCATTTCGTTGTTAATAATCCTTCCACACCTACCGGCCCTCTAGCGTGGATTCTTGCTGTGCTAATGCCAACTTCTGCTCCTAAGCCAAATCTAAAGCCATCGGCGAATCTCGAACTGGCATTATGGAAGACACAGGCGCTATCTACTTTACGCATAAAGTCTTCAGCATTTTCCCCTGTTAATATTAAAAAAACATGTAGAAACATATTTGTTGGTTAGATAAACTAAATTGATGAAGTACTCACTATTTTCCGTAACAATAACTTCAGTGTGACCACTGCCGTAAATGTGAATGTGATCGATGGCGGAATTCAAATCTTTAGTTACTTCGACGCAGCATTCCAAAGCACCGTATTCGTGCTTCATTGTTTTAGCCGGTGGTGGTCCAAAAGTTAAAAGTTCGGATAATCTCGGTCCCGAGTAGATCTTCACTCCTTCCTTCTTTAGCATGTTGCAAACGTCAGAGAAGAAGTCCCCTTCCATTAAGTCTTCGTGTATCAGAAGGGTTTCCATGGCGTTGCAAGCGGCAGGGTAATCGCATTTGGCGTCGCGTATTATTTTAATGGCTTTCGCTGTATCTGCGTCTTTATCGACGTAAACGTGACATATGCCCTCCGCATGTCCCATTACAGGAATGTGTTGACTTTGCTCCTGAATATTCCTCACTAAGTCGCTAGAGCCACGCGGAATTATGAGATCGATATGCTGTTCCATGGACAAAAGATCGCTGATTTCTTCGCGAGTAGAGACCTACGGCAAAGATAATAATTAAGATACTATTGGGAACTAATAGTGGTATTCAAGGCATGGAAAGAATAGGCCTTCGCCCAAATTAATATATTAGGTTTGTTTGTTATACGGGCGTAGTGTAATTCGGTTACACTAACAAAGTACTAATTTATACACTTGAAAGTTGAACGGGTGTAAGAATTTTAACAAACGCTTTTTGTGTACGTGGTGTAGGTAATTGTCATATCAACATTCACAATACATAGGCTGTTTGCTGTATTTGCTTATTTCGATTTGCAATTTTAACAGAAAATATTGGAAAATATTATAATGGAATGTATTGAAAATGATAGCGAAGATGATAGTAGTGCTACTAATAGTAGCAGAAGTAGTGATGAAAAGAACGAGTTAGCTGTGATTGCAGCTAGTACTCAAAAAAGAAAGACATTGTATTAAGAACTATTTTGGAAGTGCAGTTCCCATAAACCATAAACCATGTAATTCGTCATAATAAAAAATACCTAAAATACCTACACTACACCATCTGCCGCACCTTATAAGATGGTGTAGAATATGCTACACTATTTATCCTACACCAGGATACCAAACAAGACTGGATGTTATCAACTTCCGCTTAACAAATACTAGGTGTAAAATTATGTTACATTTTCTACACTGGTGTTATATAACAAACAAACCTATCATAACATTTATAAAAAAGGAGGTTATATTTATTTTATTTTTTATTTTTTGGTTTAATAGAGTTACATGGAACTAAACAGTGAAACCAGGGTCTTAGGCCCAACAAAACAATATTATGTTATTAGTCCCTTTATTATCTGTTAAGATATCGAGATCTCCATTTGGTGCAGTTTTTAGTCATAAACAATTTTGTATCACTCACATGTTATTTAAGCCACAACTGCTTTCCTTTGCTCTACAGAACTTTTCCTACTGAACTTTCGCATGTTTTTCTGAGTCTTCTTTGTCTCTTTTTGATTCGTATTTAAAGTTTTCAAATTTGCTTTACTAGTTTGTTATCATCCACCGTTTGTAAATGCCCCCAGTAGTTAGTTGTCTCCCTTTACTAAACCCCAGTAAAGGTTATACTTCAAAAAAAAATTCGTTGTATTCATCCTAATTCTGTTCTAATATGTAATTCTTTTTACACCTACTTTATTTTGGATGCATGTATTTTATTTCGCCGTTATCTTGTTAGTACCCTTATTTCCTACCCATAAGTTATTTAAAGGTCTACATAGTTTTATAGACAGTTATATTTACAATTTGATTGTAAGTCCGTGATTGATAATATAGATATTAATGACAAATTATTAGAAAGAACTTTTAATTTGTCTTTAATATTTATTTTTATGTTTCGTGAGATCTGCTCCTTAATAAAAAATGTTTCCTCCGTTGTGTAGTATATTTTAATTTTTTTATCCAGATTTTTATTAATTTGGAGATCTAGCGCTCCGATTTGTTCTATTATTTCTGTTGGTTACTAGGTGATATTGAAATCACTTCATTTGTTGAGACTTAGGTATATTTGCTTATCCTTCAACAATAGCCATGGTTTTGGTTTTGTTCTTATGCCAAGTTTTTTTAGGCATCTTTCCATGTTTCAAAGTTATTCTGCCGATTTTGTGCATTTGCTGTTATGATAATAACATCATCGGCAAAAGCGATGTTTCCAATTTCTGCAGATTTCTATATTTCTATAGACAGACTTTTCGTTGGTGGATTACCGTTAGTTGTTATTTCATCCGTTATTATAATTAAAAGTAAAGAATTTCTTCTTTCACATTTAGTCAAATGCCTCTATATGCCTTAAAGGATTTTGATTTTTTGTTCCTCTGATTATATAATTAGCATGCAGATTCTTTATCATTTTAAAAAGTTTGTCGTTAGTTCCATGTTGTTCCAGAACTCTCCGCATTTTCTCTCGTGGCACTTTCTTAAAAGTTTTTTTAGATCTATAAAAGTTCTTGTTTGAAAAACGTCTTTTCTATAACTTGTTTGATGGTAAATGTAGTTTTGAGCACTTCTGTCGTTTCTAAAGTCGTTTTGAGGTTCTGAAAAGGTTGAATCTACTATTTTCCTAACTTATTCATCTAATATTTTATATTTGGTATAGTTTCGTAGTAGTACACACAAAAAAATCTATTATCAACCTGAATATTTGTATTTATTCAGAAATTGAAATTTAATATATATTTAAATGAACTAAATCTTGTTGTTTAGAACATAAGAGTAAATTCTCTGAAAATAGAACAATATACTCTTAGAACAAATAGTATAATTATTTGCATTTAAGTATACTTCCTCCAAATGAACATTGTTATTGTTGTAAGGAATAAATCTATGCCATCATATTGAGAAAGTCTGTAGATTCAAAATAAAATCCCTTATACGTCTAAGAATATTTAGAGTCAGCGTCATTGTGTCGATAATATATGAACATGATAGGTGTGTACATTAACAAACATATGTAGGTATTTACTAGTTATTAGTTTTAGTAGGTAATACCAGTAAATTATTATACTGATTGAAATTACATCAGTAACCAACTCCGACTAGATACCAGGCCAAGGCATTGAGTGGGAAGTATCCCGAGAACACCGGTCGCAACGACGGATACGCCTAACATCTATACGTATCAATAAGCGTATCGGGGCACTCCTGGTGTACCCCGACACGCTACTTTCTCACAAGCATTGTAAAACTATAAAGTATGACAGTAAATTTATTTAATTACATAATATTTCTTTATTTATTAATTTTCCCCTACCGAGGTTTTTTGTGTTATAGACACAAAATTAGTAGGTCATTATTACCCTTGAGTAGAAATGCTTAGATTGAGTAGGTATTATCGGTTCAATATACTTATATTTTGGAAGCAAGTAATGGCAATACTTAAAATAATGCTTTTATATACTTCTATCAAATGTACATAAATTATTAAGGCATAAATATTATAGTTTCCAGTTGAATAGTTGAGAAAATCTCTTTATTCAAACCTAAAATAATTATTCTTGTGGTGAAAATATTATATGTTTATAATGATTTTATTATATTGATTACATTTGAAGTAAAAAATCGTTTCGTCTAACAAATTCACGAGTTTGGAAAACTGAACAAATTTTATTCTCAATATAAATACATCATCTTGCTTAAATAGGAAGTTATATTATATTCAATGATGCATTTATATTCAAATTGAGTAATTATTTTTTTGTGTGTACTTAGCAGTGTCATTCCCCTATAATTGCTACAGGGTTTTTTTTGTCCCTTTTATTGAAAATCCATAACGTGGATTTTTAATAAAAGGCTCAATAATAGAGAGCTTAATATCGCCCAATTCTTGGGGATTTCCTTTTCTGGTCAAATATCAATTGTTAGTTACATTTTTAATACTCTGCAGCAAGCATATTAGGAGCTAACACTTTAATGTGTATGTCTTTGTTTGACATCAACATCCTTTTGAATTAATAAATTAATAAATGAATAAGCAGTAATTTCAATTTGTGTTTTGAATACTGTGTACAGTTAGTAATTAAGTCTTTGTACTGATAAACGTTCATTTAATCTTGTTTGCTGTTTTTGATAGATTGATAGGACTTCAGATATCGACCTTA
Source organism: Protaetia brevitarsis (assembly GCA_004143645.1). Lineage (NCBI taxonomy): Eukaryota > Metazoa > Arthropoda > Insecta > Coleoptera > Scarabaeidae > Protaetia > Protaetia brevitarsis. Next base: position 2,110,884 of record RXPK01000168.1, read on the forward strand.
CTTTTAAATTTATATCCTGATGCATATTCTATGAGGTCATCCTTATTCACAATGCTTTCGTAAGCGCGATCATTTTATAGATAAAAGGAATAGTTTAATATCTTCTATATTTACATGAATGGGGTAGAAGTCGATTTTATCTCACAGCCCGTACTCGTTTAACAGGCAACTACGTTTGCTTTTTTTATTTTGTGTCATCATCAAACTTTCCTTAAATTATTCTCCAATAAGAATCTAAAACCCATGATGGCTTTTTTCTTTTGTAATAATTCAATGCTTGGGTATATACAGTGAACTGCAAAAATTTATGGGAACTTTCTAAATAGTAAAGGGAAGACTTAATAATAATAACTATTTATTGCCCAACAGGTTGTATAGTATGGGACAGATACCTTACACACTATTACAGTACATTACAGAGTACGTTATAATATAATACCTAGTAACTAAATCCAGCACAATGAACATATATTAAAAATTATGTTACTTCATTGTATCTGTTGTTGGTTACACATTGGCTTAGCAGTTGGGGTAAGGTGGATTTTGTATCTACGGAGTTGTTAAAACAGGTATTAAAATAATGGCAGGATCTATGTACTGATGGATATCTCATTAATATATTACTTTTTGGGCTTGGACTGCAGAAAGTTGAATGCATGCGTCTCGCCTGCCGGGGTACATGAAATTAAACGTCGAAATGAATAATATTATAAAGAAACTTAACGTCATTCCGTTTGCGGCGAAGCTTGATAGAGTCAATGTGAAATAAAGTTAGGAATGTAATGTGATCGAAGTCTTGTGTCGGATAAGAGTAATATTATTTGTAATAATGAAATTTTAGGAATCGGCGCTGAATTTTTTCAAGTGTGTAAAAGTGAGATTTGTAAAGAGGAGTTCAAATAACAGATGCATATTCCAACTTGGAAAAGACAAAGGCATAGTAATGTGATATAATCACTTCAGTGTTTGTAATTTTTTTCACATTTCTTAGTATAAAACCAAACTCAGAAAGAAGCTGTTGGAATCTTATTAATGTGATTTAAACAGCGATTTTGAGTCAAAGGTAACACCCAAGTCATTAATATTCCAACGTCGTGGAATAATTTCACCATTAAAGTGGTAGTTAAAAGCTGGGTTGAGCTGCGTCTATAAGTAAAAACATTACATTTAGATATGTTAACACATATTATTATCGCACCAAGTTTGGAGAATTTGTAGATTTATTTACATGACTAATCGTAGCATACATTTTTAGATCATCCGCAAAAAGAAATGTATTTCCGGTTAAGTAAGAGCAAAAATCATTAATAAAAATTAAAAATAGCAAGGGACCAAGGTCGCTACCTTGCGGAATCCCAGAATTTTTTGCAATGAAAAACTGAGCTCGATGGCATATTTGGTAGATATTGTTTCCGATTAATCAAATAGGTCGAGAAAAATGATACCACGATGACGAAGTGAAACCTACACAGTTAGATCGTTTAGCCAGTAAGATTTTATGATCCTTACGGTCAAAGACCTTGTCTAAATCAGTGTAGGTGACGTAGACTTGCTCATTATCACCTGTTTGTCGTGATACAAAGTGGAATTTGACAGGTAAGTTGGTTACAGTTGATCGACTGTTAAGAAATCCGTGTTGATCGTTACATAGAGTAAGTGAATTGTGGACAAATATATTTGTGCAAACCCTTTTCAGAGACTTTGGCAAAATTATTTACAATCGCACTAGGTCTATAATTCTCTATAACTGAAGTGTCACCTTTTTTGGGAATTATATATTTAATAATAATAAATTTGCAAGAAAGACACATATTCAATTAGTCACACTTTTAAGTAAAAAAAGTCAGATGGGTTTCATTTCTGAGAATATGCCCAATATTTTATGCTTTAAAGATATATTTTTTATCCTTTCTATCAGTGTCAGGAAACATTTATTATTGAAAAGGTTAAATATTTTTGTACCTCACTTAAAATATACCTAATAGTTTTTTCTAGATATAATTCAAAAATTGTCAATCCATTCTAACTTTTTTTTGCAAAACTTGATGAAATAGCTGACATTTCGCAGTAATTACTATTATTGGTTAATATAACTTATTTCACAGCGTGTGTCATTTATGTATTTTCCATGTTAGTATGTAATTGTGTTTCAAACTATTAAAGTAACTTTAATTCTGTCGTCCATTTCGGGATTATATTGGTAAGCTATTTATTGTTTGCGCTCAATGTATTTACCAATGCTTGCTGATAAGTAATTATGATATGCAACATGAACTTCAACAGTAGTTAGGAAATGCTTTAATGACATTACAAACTCACTAACAATAACGGAAAACGACAGAAAGAAGATTAGAACATTGATACTTACCAGAGAAATGGCGTTTGTTGCTCCGATTGTGCCTAACGCTTCCTTTACGAGTTCCATTAAAGCTCTGTTACTGTGCGCGGCTTCCTTTCCGCCTTTCAACAATAGTCCGTTACCGGATGCGATGGCCAATGCCGCCACTTGTGGCAACGAGTCCGGTCTCGATTCGAAGATAACGAGTAGGACCCCTATAGGAACGGTAATCTGTTTCAACATAAGCCCGTCGGCTAGCTTTGTCTTCCGTAACACCCTGCCCACGTTGCTGTGACTAGAATCCGCGATCTGTTTAAGACCGACTGATAAATTTTTCAACTTCGCTGGTGTCAAGGATAGACGGGAGAGTAACGGTTTGGCTAGACCTGTTTTTGTAGCTTCGGAGAGGTCCTTTTGGTTAGCGTCCAAGATTTCTGATTGTTTCGAAATTAGAAGGTCAGCCAGAGTGTGAACGCAAGAAGCTCTTTGCTCTGCCGATAAAGTTTGAAGTTGTCTGCCACCTTTTCTTGCTGTAATTATAACAATTCAAAATACGTTAGTTAGAAATGAATTTATAATATGTATATTTTCGTTTACTTTAATATAATGTATTTATTGCACTTAGTTTTAGATTCTAGGTACTTAAATCATACTTAAACAGTGCTTTTAGGTACCATTCAGACGATTTGTAAACTAATACAGTATTTCCTGATACAGATTCAAATAATGCAAAGTTAACTGAAGAGTTTTCTTTAGTCGACTAGGTCATTATTAAAGACGTACAAGTTTTAAATATTACTCACACATTAAATCACCCTAATAGATATTCCATATTATATGTAATCGTACTTGGGGATAGGGGAAAAGCCATCTTGTCAGGGTTCGCTCAAGGCGAGATGGTTAGTGGCGGCTATAAGTTCGTCCTCTCTGCTTAAAACCGGAGCAGGGTGAATGAAGGCCGTTGCCGTGAACCACTCTCCCCTCGCCCGAGCTATCGTGTCGTGGCTAAGCACACTTGCACATGGTTCTACAAAGATTGCAGTTGTTGCTTTCGGCTACCGAAAGCCCAACTGTTAAACCCGGTCCCGAAAGGGATGAGGACTTAGCTGCACGGACTGAAAGGAGACAGCCTCAACAAAAACCTAAATCCTAAGGTGGCGGACTAGGCTGATGGGATACGTGGGTGGATAGAAGACCAGTCTACTAGTACAACCTTGGGGCATCTGGCGCACCCCATTGTAGTTAGCCCTACATCTGCATGCGGGGCTCTGTGGAGGTGGACCTTTTCTTCCCTAGGTACTCGTGGGATCAACCATTGAAGAAGGAAATATATTTAACCTACTTAAACGGGACGACACCGCTAGTAAACAGAGAACTGGTACAGGGCCTCCTTAAGAAGCCTTCCACTTCCAAGTGAGAATACCTCACTAGGAAGGAAGATTGGGGAACAGGATGAAACACTCATCCATCTCCTCTCAAATTGCGTAGCACTGTGCAACTCAAGGGCTTTGCACCTGGGAGCATGTGAAATCGAAGAGGGATACTTACCTAACCTGAGGCCTTCTGATATCCTACACTTTCTGAAAGAAATAGGATTAGAAAGCCAGCTGTAAAACAGCAAGAATAGGGCACACAATAGATCTTTTAGGTCGCAGTGTAACATCACCCTCATATACATACATACATACATGTAATCGTAGTTAACAAACTTACAGCATCATTTAATTTAATGTTACGTTGTTCAAAGTATTTTGTAGCATTTATTAAATGTTTAAAATTTATATGTACAAAATTAAGTTGATCTTCTAACGTCGAATTTTGTAATAATTCTTTGCACTGTTCAATGCTATAAGCACCATTTGGTAAATGAAATATAAAATCTTTGAGATTTTGAAAATTCGTTGAATAAAATATCCATGTTTCAATCCAAGGACCGCGCAGAAACGTGAGCCAAAGCTAATGTAGGATGTTGTTCCTTATAGAGAGTCATGCGTGAATGTGCTTTATGTAAAATTTGTTTAAACACAACCTCGTAAATTTTGTGCAGTGCATGGGCCACAGAAGTTACATGCAACATGTTTCGATAAATTTTCTATAACAATTTTCCAGTCTTTAATATATATACTAAGAAATAAAAAAAAATCCTGTGACTTTGATTTTAGTTAAATTGAAGAACATTTTCTAGGCTTTCATTATAGTAATGTTTTTCATAGTTTTGGCATTAATCTCATGCGTAATCTTGGAAAATATTACATGAGATGTAGAAGGCGTATTTGGATTAAAAATACCAAATAGACAGAAGCAATAGCATCAAAATTAGCAGTGCCTAAATAATTTCGTCAAAAATCAAAATTTCTGGTGAAAGTGATGGTCGAGAATGAACATCATTGACTAAGAATTGATTAACCTACGGCAGGGCGAAGATCAACCCTAAAAGCAAGGCTATAAGGAAGATCACTCACGAGTGATATAGTCTTTTTGACAATGCATTTGAAATGTAGTAGTTGTCAATAAATTCTATTATTATTATTATTAATTATTACATTTGTTACGTAACAGCCTACTATATCGACGGTTTCATCAGCACTCACATTGTGCTTACATTTTAGTTTCTTGAACATAATATTGCATACTATTTCCGTATCATTAATAATTGGCAGTATTCTGTATGGTCAGAAATCCAACTTTCGATTAACTTTTGGTTCTGATTAATACTAGCTACATTAAAATAAAAAAGGAATATCAAAAAAAAAGCGAAAGTGAACGAAATGTAAAGATTTATAAATCTTTTCTGTAATAAATGTGAACTCTCGACTATAAATGTATTTAAATCAGACAATATATACAATATAATGTTAATCCTAAATAATAATTTTCAATATAACTATATAGAACATACAAAAAGCAAACAAGACGAGAAAGGCTCTAAGTTTTAAATAAATAATTATAAATAAAAATAAATTACTATTAAAGAAAGTTATTCTATAAATATATTTAGACTACATTCCCTACTAGTAAGTAAAAGTATTCTTTCAGTTATGTTCTTATGTGTGTAATGTGTATAGAGATTTATCGATAGTGAATTTTGTATTATATATTTAAAATTTGAAAGCACAGCTTAGCATAATATTAACTAGATTTAGCGAACTTGGTTAAATGCTCCAATCTGATTAATATTCCAAGTGTAATAATAGCCAAAGTTGAGCAGTCTTGCTCAATTTATTTGTTTATTTTATAAAATGCAATGTTTCGACCAAAACTGTTCGTCTTTCTTTTATGCTTTGTCAAGCATAAATTTGTTATGTTTAATTGTTAATTTTATTTATGCTTGAGAAAAACGAACAGTTTTCCTCGAAACGTTGTATTTTACAAAATAAATAAATAAACTTATCAAGATTGCTCAACTTTGACTATTATTACATTTAGAATATTAATTAAGATTTATTTTAAAACACGTCTACTCGATGTTGCGACGTCTGAGTCCTACTTAATTCCGCCCGTCTACAGCCATTTTCCAAGCAGGTTCAAACCACATGTTAAAAGGAATACCGTTTGGAAAGGATTTAGTGCTAGAAACTATTCGAAGGCTCGACAATACTAATATGTTGTTGTTGACTGTATCATATTAAAATGGTCGTCAAATATTAATTATATTATATCATTTATAAGTACTATTGTAATCTACACTGAAAAACCGCCTTACTTGATAATACCAATAATATGTATTGTTTTGTTTAAACTAACTAAATATTGAGCTAAATATGGGCAAACAAATATTTGGTTAATTCAACCAAATTATTTATTCATTTAACCTTTTATTTATTGAAATAACGAAATATTTTGTTGAATTAACTTAATTAACTTTTCATGATAAAATTTGGTTGAAATTATTTTGTTGTCCTGAACAAATTGATTTTTCCGTGTATATAATGGTATTAATTTATATAAATCCATCATGTTTCTTTTATTGAAATACATAGGTTGCTAAGTGCTGGAACTAAAAGTAGAGATTGTAGAGATTATTGATTGAAAGGTGAGGGAGGTTCGTAATTGTGAGGGGGTCGACGAAGTTTCAATAGAACAAACGCGTTATAATTTATTACAAAATACATCACATCCCTATTTTGAAAGAATACTTGAGCCTTTAATCACAGGTAATTATATTGAATTCAGTTACTATAAAATAGTTTTATAATATCGCTTTATTTAAATATTTCAAAAGTTACCGCTAATCTATTCTAATCTACTAACACTAAAACTAAAAAGGCCAATAATTTGTATGCTAATATCGACAAATTTCAAATTTCCCTATAACAAACTACAGCAAATCAGTTATGCCAACTTGAAGTTAAATAGACCAGTATTTATAAAACGACAGCGGTTATTGAAAATATTCCTAAAAATTTATCGCAATCAAAAGAACATTACAGGTGCGCATCGAAGGAAAATGGGGCCCAAATCGCAAGTAAATAGAGCTCCATCAGCGTTTCTTCTTAGGAAAATTGTCGTAGGGATATCTAAAAGGTCGTTACAAGTAAGTGTGAATTTAAATACAATATTATAGGAACAACCACTAACACAACCGTCACCTCTCGTGACCAAAGAAAGAATGGGTCATTTCGAAATTTCCAACAGTTAACGCCCTTCCATTGATCAGTCCAATAACTGATATTTAAATAACCAGTTTAAGCGGACACTAAATTAATGATCAATATAAATAAAGAGAAAATAATATTAAAGAACGTAATAATAAAATAAATTCCAGGCGCAGTAAAATGTGTTTGCTAGCTTTGAATTGACAATAAAATGCACGTAATAACTTTTTGCTATTATAAATAGCTTTTTGGTTTAGTGTGGTTTCTTATAACAGCTATAAATAACAATTTACCTATTACATGCGTTCTTTTCTAGAAATTTTATGTTATTTTCTATGGTTTAAAACTGACCACAAGCATTAAATTAACTACTTAAATTAGATAAGAATCAATTACTCAGTAATCTATATTTAATTAGCCATAGCGTGAAAAGTCCTCATCCTTTCATGTACAATAGCTAAAGATTCTGTACATGTCAAGTAATCCAAAAAACCTTTTGTCATTCAAAATAAAACTTTTTAATTATTAATCCCTATTAACATATATCCAGCTACAACTGAACAAGGTAATGAAATATGCGTTAAATGGTTAGAATTGATTTGACAATGTTAAAATATTGCGAAATTTACTTATGGTCATACACCTTATGTTTGTAATGATTTTACTTTTAAGCTAGACTATGAAAGCAATTAATACAAAGTTGGTAGTAGAAGCTGTTCAAAATTAATTTAAAAACTTTCTACAGTGCAATAGCTAAATAATTTTATTTGTCAATCGAAGATGCTGATACTTTAATGCGATTACAGGCATCGAAGCCACCCACAAAAATACACAAAATTAGCAAATTTAATGCCTGACGGGCGTTGGTGGTTTCTATACCACTTTGATTATTTCGCTTTATTAAGAATCCCGTGGGAACACAACGAATTTCCTTGTGACGTGTAAAAGCCTTGCTTTCACAGTCATTGCGGTAAGTTAGTTATACTACGTAGGCATAATGTGTAGTAGATTTCCATTTAGGGTGGATTTTGTGTAGGAATATTAAAGGCATTACCATTTCTATAAGGGTTGTTAAATGTTAAAACTTCCAACATTCATTTGAATACTTTGTTTTAATAATAACATTAAGACCGCAAGTTAAATAGAGATATATCAGAATCTGAATTACAATTAAATTAGTTATCTGAAATGAGTTTTTTATTTGGTCATCCCTTATTGAAATTATTCTTCAAAAAATCATTGGCAAGTTGCATTTATCATGGGATTATTTGTACGCTGACTGACTAGGTGTATCTAAAGATTTTAGTATTGACATCCGCCATACTTGTTATTTTGGCATTTCAACTACCTCTTCTGTACACAGTTTCTATCTGGTGTTCTTATTTTTATATTTACTGGGGTATGTTCAGGGGTGTATACATGCATGGTGCAATAGCGGTCTTTGGTAGTGAAACGATAACAATTTTTGAAAAATTATATATCAGGATACAGGTAGGCGGGTTAGATCTGCAATTTAAAAATAATAAACAATATACAAGGTGTTCCACAACCTAGCAGTGTAACAAAGTTATGTTTTTCTTAACGGAGCACTCTATATTTACATTTTTGATTTGCACACTAAAGATGAGATCAATTTTATTAAGGATCTCCCCATAGCTAATTTATATAGCTTAGGAGATATTTCAATTCCTTCGCAATGCAATGGTTTTTTTTTGCGTGTGTGGACGCCGTCTGACATGAAGTTTCTGGAAACACTGCGGCCTTTTCGCTTTTTGTATTTGGTCTCTCATTTCTGTCATCCAATAAATTATATCAGCTATTCCTCTATCCTAATACCCTGGTTGATCGAAGTAATCCTTTGGACTCATTTTTGGCTTGCTAAAAATTGCTTGTTTCTTTTTGCATCCAGAGTTTTGCATTCACACAGAATGTGGTAAGCGTTCTCTGTCTCCAGTTGGTATTTCAATGTTGATCCCAATTTTCTGTAAGTGTCTTATCAGTACACACTAGTCTGTAAGGTAATATGCCTGTAAGGGTCCTATATGATTCCTACTAAGCTGCATTAGTTTTTGGGCCGTATCTAATGGTCCCTTAATAAAGGTCTTTCCATGAATTTGTCTGGTTGTTTTATCACAATGTTCTTTGCGTTTTTTCTTTACCCAGCTTCTTACCTGATCTATTTTAGTGTTGTGGACAGACCCTGATTCCTTCATTGCTAACTCATCGGCTTTTTCGTCTGAATGTCCGAGCACCCACAGCAAAATGATTTTGTCGCGGTCTGTCAAGCTATTTAGTTTTCGAATACATTCCCAAACCAGTCTTGATTGTATTTGGGGTTCATTAGTGCCGTCAGTATCGCCTGGCTCTCTGTCAAAACATACATCCGCTTGTTTTTATAAGCCCCCTGATTGATTTCAGTTGCACAATGCGATATTGCTATGTTTTTGCCTGAAAGGCTGTGGCATATTTTTCTAGAGGAAACTTGATCACTGTGTTTCTCACCTTATTATAGATTCCCACTCCAGTACCGTTCTCGGTTTTTGATAAGCTCGTAATCCGGATCCAATGCAATATTACAACTAAGTCTGGTATTTCTAAAATGACTCAATTTGGAGATGCCAAACCAAAACCGTGAATAGCATATCGATTGAATATGTCATTTAGCGTTATTCAGTAGTCTACAGGTCCTTAAGAACACCCATTTATGTTTTTACGTTAATAGACAGAACATTTTTTTATCTTTAAACTAATATTAGAATCCCTATGCCTATCCCCATTGGTTATTTATTTGAGCTTACTTTTTTAATCTAGATGGTTTGTTTGGTTTAGTTTAAATCTGTTTCCCAAAAAGTACAAAACAAAATACATAGGGTATGTCGCAAAGCAAAAAGATAATATTCCAACAAAGAAACTTATAACTGGTTATAAATCTTAGCACCCATAAAATTTGGACTATTAGCTGATTTTGTTAGTTTATGGTTTTGGGGGTGAATGGTCGGACGTTTGATATTATAATTATTATTTGCATTATTCTCAACAATCAGCTTATCTTTGTTTAAATGAATATATGTGGCTAGTTCTAATATGTGTAGGTCCAATATTATTAAAATGGAGAGCTTTTGAGATAGAGCTATACTTTGGTTTTTGCTCAGAAGACAACGAAGGATTCTCTTCCGTATATAAAAAAAATTGATTCCCACTTAAGCTGTTACCCCACACAATAATTCCGTATAATAAACGAGATTGAAATTTGACAAAATATAGTAATTTTCAAGTTTCTACATTAACAATGGATCTAAGGAATCTTATGTTATATATGGTAATATTTAATTTATTATTTAAATCCTTACAATGTTCATTCCATTTTAATTGATTTTGAAATTTGATGCCTAAAAAGTTGGTATTATTGCTTTCAGAAATATCTTTAGCAGCTATTAATACATCGAAATTGTCGTTACACGGTAAACTTGCTATGTCGAATAATAAGTATGTTATTTTTTGAGGGTTCAAGAAAACTTATTTCCGCGGAACCAGTTATTAATATTTGATACCATTACGTTTGTAGAATCCTGTATCTTTTTCTTTGAGTCACTCATGATGATCGTCGTATAATCGGCATAATTTATGACAAAAGAAAGTTTGTGTTTTTTTTCTTATCTGTGAATTTGACGTGTGCAACAGCTGCAAACAATACACTAACAGACGCCGAAGAATATTTAAAGTGAATGCCGTTTACCCTATGATTGATACGTATTAGGTTGTCTATTAATTGAGGAACTTTTGAGAGCAGAATCCACTATTAAAAGATTTTGAACCAGCAGGAGCATCACAGTTCTTCAACATATTAAACAAAATAGTTGGTAGGATATTTTCCACATGTGTTGATCCCGAGTCTTGAGAGAACGAAGTTTCAGTAAATTAAAACTAATTGAAACGTATTTATATTTGATTCAGAAATGATTTCAAGAGCTGGAAATTTTATCAGTATAAGGTGGTATCGCCCAGACCTTAAATTATTCTGATTTAACAAAAAAAAGAATAGCTAATCTAATATTCTATTTTATATAAAAAAAATATTTATGCCTGAGTCTATGTAATATATGTTTTAAATAAACTTTATCAAATGAAGGTTACGAAGATTTGTTTTTCTGCCTAAAATATTTGTCATCCCTTAAAAAAAAGTCAATAAGTAAAAAGTTGTTGAAATATAACGCTATCTGTTTCAATATTTTTTTCTTGGCAAAGCCGACACATAAAATTTAGCCTTAATTCAGTATAACGGCGCTACCACCTTGCGTTGCCGCTGATTACAACTTACTAGTAGTTGTACACTAGCCGACTTATTTAATGTCGTCGTCTACAGTGCAGTGACTATCAAAACTACTCACCATTTGCACAGGTGCGCGTTCGACTGGCGTCGGCTGTTCCAGGTAAATGGTTTATTGGGGTATACAGTTATAAAACGCTTCCCGGTTATGCAAATCAGGTAGATCTAAGGTTATTTAATATCTAAAGCAAACCTTTAATAATGTGGTTTGAACACAATTTGTGTGTTGAAATGTATTAGAAAACAACAGAGTACCACTTCATAAATTCATTACCTTTAGTTTCAATAAATATTATTATGTTAATTACACACAGATAAGAAATGCCGTAAAATTCCTGTTCGTAAGAAAATCACACATGTCCTGCAGATCATTCATCTTGTTAAATAATGCGATTTACAGGGCAATTGTATTAAGGGAAAATTTTAATAAACTACATAAATTATCGCATTATAATAATAATACCTCAGCACTTGCTACCACCAGTCTTGTCAAACGCAAAATAACGTAAATAAGAATAGATACCAGGGAGGGTAGCGAACTTAGCGTCCAGGGGTACCGATAACGTGACTACCTGGGTAAACGTCCTCACTTACCACCACGGTGGATGTACGGAAAGGAGCTTCCGTGGCCGCCAGCTCAGTCGCAGATGGTCGTGCCGGTTCCGACAATAACACTTCGGCAGGTGTTGGGCGACTGGTAGAGCGCCACCCACGTTAAAAAAAAGACACGGAGCCCAGGCCAATCCCCGGGTGTGGGAGTCCCAGAGCGCACTCGCTTGGTAAGTGTGGAGTATAAAAATAACCCTCCGTGGCACACGCCACAGTTTACAAAAAAACACGAAAGTTAAATGTAACGAAACAAAATTTATTAAAATAGTTAACTCTTGAAAGTGACTTTTACAAAAAAAAAAAAACAATATGACATACAAAAATATAGCGCAAACAGAGGCGGCGGTTCCTTTAGGACAACCCCAAAGTTAAAAAATAAACAAAATACGGTTAAATATAATGTGATCTCATATACCACCCACCAAGATCTTGATCGTTTACATCAGTAAAGATATTACATGAAAAGGGGGTTCGGACAACCCGTAATGCGCACACAACTGATTACGTACGTTTAGAAAGGGCCACCCCACGGGTAAAGCCACTCTGACAGGCTGAAGGCCGAAAATATAAATAAAATTATAAAATAACAACTATTTGTCCTGAGGGACGGGTAGAGCGATCTCTACGGTAAATTGTACGTTCGAAATTGAAATGAAAGTAAAAAAAAATTAATACACAAGTTTCAGGGAGACTATCACTTTAAGAGTTGAAATACATACGGTAAAAATTAAGCGTAATAAAAATAAATTCGGTACACGGCCGTCACAGGGGAAAAAAAAGGAAAAAAAGAAAAAAAATAGAAGTTCTGAGTCCCCAAGACGGAACAGCTTCCGCGCGTCTAACCCGCGATGGCGTGAAGAGCAAAATAAAACGATCCTACCTCACGAGGGCGACGTTTGTTCTACCTCGGGCTAGGCCAGACGTCAACCTGACGCTCCTGGGTGTCCCTCAGCTGACAGCGGGGCACTCGCAGAATCAAACGGCGTACAACGCTGCGAAGCCGCCGGAAATTCCTTGCCGGTGTACGGGGTATCGACACGTGGTGGCTCGTGTAGTCGCTGGTGTCCCGTACCACAACCCTATTTGGGGGTCAAATAGGGCACAGCTGACGCAAGCAAGAAGAAACGTGGAACTCGACAAAACCACAATCCGCAACAATTTCGTCGAAATACGATAACGGCGTCTAAGACGATAAATTTCACCACAAAAGTATTAATACGGGTAGATCATCAAATCCGCAAAAGCGATAAAAATCTTCCAAAATGGCACTTCAAAAATTAATCAACCCGCAGTCGCGTTCGCTCGCCTCGACAACTACTTGCAGAGTCCGGCCTACGGAAAATTCCGAAAGTTCTAGATATCATACGCGTTAACAGCCCAAAAAAAGATGACCATGAACGGCACAATATGCGACATCTATCAGGCGATACGGACCGAGTGACCCTGAGATGGGAGTTTACTATGATGAACATAGAGTCCACATACAGAAGACGGACAGCGGGAAGGCGATAACCCTAACTATACGCTACGCGTACAAGAAAAGAAAACTGAACGTAACACACTACAGGCCTTGAAGGCCCTTGGCTAGAGTGCCGGAACACACCGGAGCCACTGAGAAGTGTTGTCCGAATGGTGACCCAACCAACAACCGGTACCGCATATTGTGCTGCTTGACTTTCAAGATTGGCAATGATGCACCCTTCCTTCTCAGCCGTACTGCCGGCTTAAATTATCACATTACTAAAAATAAAACTTTTCTTGGAAATTCCAATAGCCAAATTACAAATTCATTAATTCTTCATATGCATTTCAATCTGTGGCAATTATAAAACTCGGTCCCTTACGACAATTATATACATTCTCTGTATAATTCAGCGAGTCAAATTTTGCTGAATAACGAGTTCATACACCTACATGGTAGAGCAATACATTTTTAAAAACTTCTTTTTAATATTTATATGATGAATGAATTTAAATGATTAACAAAACTACATACTCCTATTATTCTTAATTTCAGAACTAGAAGGAAATACTTGTAACCCAAAATTATTAATAAAATAAATATATAAATATGTAAAAAAATACATAAATATGCAAAAAAAAATCATATAGACTCATGTTATTATTTTTACAAAAATAAAAATATTTGAATGAATCCATTCTGAAATTTATAAAAATTTTAAAATGTAATTATATATAATTATATTTCTTCTAATATTCTTAATAATTTTGTGTTTGTGTTGATTTATGTATTATGTACATTATATAAATATATAAAAAAATACATAATCTGCCAAAAAAATCAAAATATAAATATCAACAAAATGTTTTTAAAAATTTATTTCTCAACTAAACAATATCATGTAGATATATGAGCTCATTCAAAAACACTAGGCGTCGCGTCGATGGATTACATAGAGGATTAATTGTAATTATAGGAAACGGCCGCGTTTTGTAATTGTTTGTAAATTGCAAATGCAAATTTAGGCAATACTCATAAAAGTAATGAATTTATAATTTGGGTATTAAATTTCGAAAACAAAACTTTATCCTCAGTAATGTGATAATTGATATACTTTATTAAAATTGTTGTTTATTACAATTAAAGCGTATAACCCTTCATTTAACAAAATCGCTTTAAAAAGATTATTGTATGGCACTTTGCATAAATAATTGCAAGTGCAATTCAAGAAATATGGAAGGGTGGGAATATTCTGTGATATAAAAGCAGCTAGTAATAGTTGCAATATTAGTTTGTTTATTAGTTTTTATGTTGTAAACAACATAAAAACTAATAATTACTAATATGCTAATTCTAAAGAATTAGCATATTTACTTAAATAAATAATATACATAGGCCAAACATAGTTTTTATTTTCTCTTGAATCGCAATTTTACAGCGTTACTTACACGTAGATGGGTCCTGCAATAGTAAATGCTAATAATTAAATATTATTGAAATCTTCTTTTAAAAAAATAGTTATTAATAAACGCTTAGAATAGCTAATATTTGTTGAAGCTATAATTTTATGAAGTCTTCCTCGGTTGTTTGCTATTCTTACGTTTTTAAAACAATTAATACAAGATTTACTGTGAATACCAAAAGTTTATTTATTTCTATGTGAGTTTAAGTTTTAAGATTCAATTGGGTCCAAGTTATGAAAGAGATATTTTTAATATAAAGCAGTATACAACGTTTACTTGTGATATTAAATAATCAATTTTTTCTACCTGATTTGCATAATTGCGGAGGATTTTACAACTGTATACTCCAATAAATCATTTACCTGGAACGGTCGACGCTAGCTGAACGCGCACTTGTCCAAATGGTGAGTAGTTTTGATAGTCACCGCGCTGTAGACGACGACATTAAATAAGTCGGCCAGTGTACATAGACATACCATCAATAAAACTACGAAAACAGCTTTAAATCGATAACCAATGATTCAAAGAAAAAGCAATACCGTCACAGCAAATACAGGAAATCATTCCACCCACGGATTTTATTCTATGGCAGGATCAATTTAAAACTTTCAGGTACACGGTACAGAAGATATATTTTGCGAAAACTTTTAGAATATGCTAATAACACATGCGTGCCGGCTTTAATTTATACCGCGTCTCTTACCTATACGAAAAGTAGGTAGGTGTTCAGCGCTATTTATTAGACGCAGGGAATTTCGAGCAAGTTGCAAGATATAACAGATCCAAATTACCGCGATTACGACTTTCGCATTACCATATATATTGCTGTTTTTCCGACGCGCGTATTTTCAGGACAGAGGTAAGATACGCTACATTTTAAAATGACTTCCCGCTATGTCTGAAAGTATGCGTCGGTCGTTAGGAGGTTCGCTTTACGTTTCACAAATTGTTTAAGTGTGAGACTGTCGGGTTCTTACCGAGACACAAAATAGAATAGAAAAATATATTACCTAACAATAAGGTTGAAACGATCCATACGGTTGACAGTTATCCACTCGAGGTAAAAATAATAGCCAGCGTCTGCACAAAATTACAGGTAGTTAACCCGCATCTTCTAAGTACAAAGAGATATAAAAGGGATTATCGTCCACCCAAGTTCATAAGGTAAGTAACGAAAATATACCGTTCCAAGACCCAAGTAACCGCTAATTGCATTTACGAGGCAATTTTACGGCAAGTTAGTGTAAGTGAAGTGTAAAACCTTCACTTACAGATATATTCGAACTATGAACTCTTTTATAATTATGCTGATTTAGAAAATATAAATGATTCAAGAAATTGTATAAATCAACATGGCTCATTTCGAAGTAGTAGTCGAAAAGTTTTATAACTCTTGGTTTTTATCATGTTCAACGAAAGGAATACCTTTTCTCAGGGAAATGTTTATTTTAATTGAAAGTAGCGTGCTGTTTTGCTGGAAGACTATTTTCTTCTTAAGTTCGACGAAAAGTCATTGTAATTAAATGGAATGCACCTTAGTTTTGATTAATATTTTATAATGTCTTCATAACTTCTGTTTAAGTAATACAATACACATTACATATTATATTGTTATTATTACGTACATATTTAACAACATATTTTAGTTTCTTTTAAGTATTATGGAATTATAAACAGTATTTTAAATATAAAAGCCGGATGTTTTGGCTTATTTGCGTGAACACGCATGTATACATTGATTTAAAACGCTTGCCTTTTAACGGAAAATGCAAGCACCTGTATTCAAGTTGAGTGTTTTTTTACGCGGAAGTATTTTAGTTTTATTCTTGTTCCCACGTGCATAAGTCTCAAATACAGAAACAATAATGAACAAAAGTGAATATTTTTCGCGCGAGTTAAAGAAATTTCAGAGATAATTGGAATCGTTTCAGTTAATGCTGATTTACTTATAAGCCAAGGAACTTTGAAGTAGTATATAGCGTTTGAAGGTTTTAAAACTGTTATACACGGGAAAAACAATCTTGCTGTTTTCAACCATTTTTCATGCATTTGGTTACAGTTGATACTGCAGATGAGCAGATATACTTATGTGAAGTAAGAAATTGTCGCATAGATGGCGCATCTCCTATTTTATTCCAGTAACAGATAATATTTCGCACAAAATAGGCTGGAAACTACGATCCTAACGAATCGTAACTAATCTGGTTTATTTACTAGAACAACATCTGATAGGAATCATCGCCATTGAAAGGACGATTTCTTTAGCGGCACCCTAGACTGCTAAGGTGGTCCCTGCGACCAACTTCCTGCAATACTACTAGGATTTACAACATTTTAATGGCAAATCCCCTCCTTAGTGCATGGGTTTTTGGAGATAATTCATTTTCATTTCGATTGAAAATGATCACGGTATTTTGTTGTGTTTATGCTTAAATCTAAAATGAATAAATGTTATAAGGAAAAGAGAAACCTCTTGAATCAAAATGCTTACGGTTTTCCGCCATTCTGCATAGTTTTCAAGTTCAAAATAAAGAGAACTTGAATCAACTACCAATATCTTTCACTTAAAAGAATAAACCGTTTTAACAAAAAATATATTATTTCCGAAGAAATGCGTGAATTTAAAATTATATTTCTTTTCGAGGAAACACCAAATCATGTTGGGCATATAGGAAACGCAAAAACTTTTGGTTTAATGCAATTCCTTTTAAATGAAAAGGATATTTCTCTCAGTGTAAGATAGTAATTCACAAAGTAAAATTGGTAATATGATAAAATCTTCAGAAATCTGGAGTTCCGTCATAAATCACAAACCCAGATATTTTTTAATTTACTAAGGGAAAGGTAAAATAAATAAGTCCTCTTATCCCTTATCCTGTTTAATATGCTTTGGAACTTGCTTGGCTTATCGCGAAAGTTTGTGAAATTTGAAGTGAGTTGTATTGAACTTATATTTAAAGCTTAAGGTTACTGTTCTTCAACATGTATTTTAATTATTTAAATTTTTCTTATCTTTTTCACTTATTATTTCATATAACAGTAACCTTAAATTTTAATGTGACCTTAACCCAACTTCACGTCACATGCATGGATTTTTGCAATAATTTTTATCACCACTGAAACGCTTTACCAATTGCTTATTCTGGCTGAAGTTGACTGTATGTCTAAAGTATTCTAAACACAGTAGGGAATAACTTTATTTTATTCTACTTCTCCTTTGTTAATTATCATATCGTACAACATGGACCACCTTCAAGTATTTTATTTTTATTTTTTATCTCTCTTTGATATGAAATGTCAAGGATCTAGTAGGATACAGATGGATAGTTCTGTTCATTCAATATTTATTTGAACATATATCAGTTTTTTATGTTGTTATTACTATATAAAAAATAAAAGATTTGGAAAATAGTTACACTAATCAAATTCATAAAACAACAAAATAGTACTATCACCATGCTACTTTCTTAAATATGTACGAGTTTACATATGTAATTACAAATTTTTACATGAAATTGTATGGATTTCAAAAGAGTAGCAAGATTTTAGGAACAAGTGTGGTACAACTGCCTCCGTCCTCATTATACCTTCACTGGTATAGCAGACACATGGAATAAAACAGATCACGCCATTTGTTAATAGACTTTGTGTATTAAAGAACTGCACGTGATTTTAATGGTGTTTTCACCTTGCTAATATCGAGCGCGCCCTGAGTGCGCATCAGACACAATTCCCACATATGAGGAAGCCGAACAATAAAAAATACATTTTCAGCGGAATTAAGTTCCGCACTGATATACGCTTTTCATGAAATTGAAAACATGATTAAAATCGCGAACAAATGCCTTGGTAGAGATGAATAAAACAGCCAATCACATTTGGTAAAAATGTACAGAACGAAGTCGTTGTGATTTGACGTGTTTCTGAATTCGGTGTGATGAATTCGCTGAACGAAAACAAACTTTGCGCGTTTGTCACATGACACGTGCTTTGCCAATTAATCAGACTCTATATGACAAAAGGATTCGCTATTAATAAGTCCACTTTCATTTAATTTTATAATGGCCGATACATACATCACTGAGAGGCCTATTACAATGATATAAGTTTGTATGCTATTGTCCGAAATACGAAATTGTTACAAACTTTACGAAAATAATTGATCATTGTAATAGCCCTCGAAAAAATGTATTCACTAGCTGCCGCTGGTAATGCTATCAACGTAACAGAAGCAAAGGGTAAATTTATTATTACTGGTAAAAATATAATGTAAAAAAATAAATAGAAGGAAGTATGATCTGGTAAGCAACAAGTTCGATTTAAGCTAGAATTATAAAGATTTTTTTTCCGCAAAGAATGTCCGTCAAGTATATTCAGTTCATAATACGAAATAAGAAGGACTGGAAGACAGACACTCCAGTAACAGCGGACTCAAAGTAGTATACAGACGGCTCTAAAACAGACTACGGCGTCGGAGCTGGAATATATGCAAAGAAGCCTAAAAGGGCACTTTCGGTAGGCTTCAACAAAGACACAACAATGTTTCAGGCTAAGATTGCTGCAATTCATCATTGTGTCAGAGAAATAAACAGATTAGCCGAGCCAGGCAAATGCGTCGCTATCTTGTCTGACAGTCAGTCCACACTAAAGGATTAGTTCCGTAAATGTGGAATCTAAGCTGATTTGAGACTGTGTAAGTGTCCTAAATGAAGTGACCACTCAAAGGGAATTAACATTGGCCTGGGTCCCTAGCTATGCGGGCGTGAGGGGAATGAGGCGGCAGACGAGTTGACCAGACAAGGTTCGTCATGTCATCCGTTGGAGCTGGTCCTTCTTTTAGGACTACCAAGCCGCAAATTAAAAAATCCATCAATGAATACGTACATAATCCAGTCCAGGTAGTGGTGGCAAAAAGCATAGGGACAGAGACAGTCAAAAGAGCTTCTAAAGGAACAGAGAGCTGAATTCACTAAAAATCTATTAAATAGAGATAGGAAGACTGTCAAAATGCTGCTTACTGGTCAATGTAGGCTAAATAGGCATATGTGAAACACAATCATCACGCTAATTACAGATTCTGCCAAGAGGAGGAAGAAACATCTGTCTTGTGCTGTGATGGTCAGGCGAGGACATGGTTTTTAGGGATGGGTGTGCTTTACAGCTATCAGTTATATAAAGAAGCTGCTCTCAAAGATAACAAGCCTAATTAAGAGGGCAAAATTAGATATGAAAAGGTCGCGGTGAAACAGGTCCTGCTCTACTTTTCAGTTTAACAGACCAGATAAAGAAAAATTCATGCTGAAGTTTAACAAGTTTTATAGCAGCACACCTGAAGATAGTGGTTTATCGGATTAACTAGCTGCTTGGAGACAGCAGAGTTTAAATGCAAGAAACTATAGCGAAAACCGGCAGGAACATACGCTGCAGAGTCATAGACGACGACACAAAAGATTGAACGTTATAAATGGTAAGATTGATCATTTATTTGATAGGTGCCACAGATATTTAAATCAATAACAGAAGGATGCGAAGTATAAGATGTTCATAGTTAAATGGATACAGTTGTAATGTCTTCCCCGCGAGTCAGGGTCGTATTAAGTACATAGCGCTCGCGCAAGTGTAGTATAATGAAACAGGTGAAACATATAAAGTATTACGATAGAAACTATAAGTTAGTACCGAGCGGATCTTTATATAAAGCGGACGTATAATTGTTAAGTATGATGGCCTTGCGAACTGGAAAAAACGAGACCATTGACGCAGTGCGAATTTCCCGATATATGTCGCAATGGTGCTAAGATATACTGTAAAGTTTGCGATAAACCGTTGATGTGATGGAACCAACGCGACTGTAAAAATCGTACCACACCAAAATAAGAAAAATAACGTGCCAACAAGAACGTAATTCATGTGTTATTTATTATACTTCATCTACTCGATAAGCAAGCATTTAATGATTTCTGGAATAAATACAACCCCAACTGGAAGCTACGCAACAACACCTGTGAATCAGATATATGTGTTATGTATACACCTAAAACATAGGTGATATAAACAACGCGTACATCGCAAACTTTCCGGATCGTATCTACACTTTTCATCCTGGACTGCGAAAAAAAATGTCAGAACTTTATAAATGAAGTAAGCGAAGATAAAACGAGAGTAGAATGACCATATTGGAAAAAAATTGAACCAACAGACTAGTTCGGGTTTGAAAACATGAAAGCAGACAATAGTGATAAGCCCCTAAGTAGTTGATACACTTGTTATATATTTGGTTGGATTGTTATTTAACCTATATTAATATCTTATTCACGGCAATATTCTCAAAACTCTAATAGCAAATACAAAAAAAAAACACAGTGTAACCTTATAATACGCTACAGGTTTCAATAACTGGGGCTTGAGTGATTTTTAAGAAGAGGAAATACGAAAGTTTTGAGCCATCATGTATATATGATGGAGAAAACTGATTCGTTCGCGCAGTTTGTATATTTTCTCCTAGATTTGAATAACCTATCTAATTGCCAAGTAGAGCAGCCTTATGATAAAATTACTTAATTTTGTTTATTTTCCTTTATCCTGCTAAATAGTTTGATTGCTATAATGCCCAAAGCAATTTTGGTCCCAATATTAATTCACATACTGTTGCGTGTTTCCATAAGTAAACGTGAAGCTTCATCCTAAATTAGGTCATAACAATATCCATTAGGGTTTCAATATTGATGTTAATCGCGACTAATCTTTTAAGTTCGATCAATACTCACCCATTTCAGCAACGACTTCAGTGGGAACAGAGCCACCAAAATTTGTTTCCGTGAAGAAGGTGCCAATCTTACGTCCACTAAGAATAGTTTTGATCGCCTTTTCCTGCATGCCGTTGCATATGACCACACTGACACCTCGATCTAGAGCCCATGTGGCCGCGTTTACTTTTGAATCCATGCCGCCGGTTCCCACTTTGGACTTTTGTCCAAATTGAATGGTATTTCTCATGTCTGACGTGAAGGTGTGAATCAATCTGGCCCCTTCCTCCCATGGAGGTTTGTTATATATACCATCGACGTCAGACATTAGTATAAGGAAGTCCGCTTGTACTTCCGCCGCCAACATAGCTGCTAAGCTGTCATTGTCTTTAATGCTGATACCCTTCTTCCCGCTCTTGCCTCCAATCGGCTCGTCCACTTGAGGCGGTGGAGAAACGGCATCGTTAGTGTTGATGATTGGGACGATATTAAGGCTGATCAATTCCGATAGCGTGCTGAAAAGATTTTTACGGGTTTCTTCGTTGTAAAAGTCGGGTTTCGTGACGAGAACTTGGGCTATTTTGACGCCGTATTGGGAGAACATGGCGTCGTACAAAGACATTAGACCAGATTGGCCCACGGCTGCGGCTGCTCTGGGTTCCAGAAGGGTTCCAGCATCCTGAAATTTATAGATCAAATCATGTAATATTCTTTGTGTGAAACTGGCGCAAAAAAAGGTGAACGAAATGATTGTAAAATGCCTACTTACTTCTCTTGTGTGATCAGTAGGGGACAATGTTTCTCTCATGGACAACGACATCAATAGTTCCTGAGTTAATTTTTGTTTTCCAAATGCTACGGCCCCACTGGTTACCATAATGCATTCTCTGCCTTCGTTCTGACATTCTGCAACCTACAAAATAGAGCAACAACAGTTTATGGTAATGAGTATATTCTAAACGAATTGGAGAATAAGTTGAAAGAATTAGAAATCAATGATCAAAGGGCATATCTACAGCGTAGCAAAAAAATAACGCAGTTTGTATGTAGCTTATTAAAGAACTACATGGTAAAATGTCTGAAATAAAAGTTGCTTAATAATTCATCTCCTATTTGTTCATATAATGGCGGTTACATTACCTTCAACGTTTTGGTTATTATAGCGATCCACTCTTTTTTTTAATTGAATTAAATATATAATAATAAATAATTGATTTCGTTTTTCTTATATTTTCAAAGGCGGTTATGCTTCTAAGCACCCACGAATCTTTCCATTACCATTAACCCAGAAAGTTAGCAGGAAAATCAGTTTTATGAAGTAAATTGCAAAATAAGAAACTATGGACAAATGAAATAATTTTTTGCTTGGTAGGCGGCATAGAGTCTCCGGAAACACTGCAGTCTCTATTTGCCTATTTGCATTTAATTCTTCCATTTCCCTGCCCTTTACACTGAAGTCTAGTTCTGCCCTGAATATAAGCTTCCTAGTTGTTCCTCAGTTTGTGGGAAGTCATAATCATCAAATTAAATATGTCGACCCGATATGTTAAATCCTTCGACATATCTTTGTATTATGGTCTGTTTAGTCTGCGACCAAAATTGGTTAACGCTAGTATTTTTAAGTATTTCTGGATAGATCGGAGGTTCTATCATACACCAGTTTACACCCGATACTCCAGACTCCTTATCTAGCCTTTACTGGTCCCTGGTGGCCTCGATTCAGAGCTAGTATCCTTGGCCTTCTGGGCCTCTTGGGACTCAAACTGTAGTTAAACCCATGCCCCTTTAAGGACTCGTTATGGATGCCTTGGCCTTGAACTAGGTTATAGTGTCTTGACGGTGGAGCGTCCCTATAATATTTTCATGGAGAATTGCATGAAATTGATGCTCTCGCTGGAAGCAATCGTACATCGTAATCGCAAGTCGTTTTTGAATCAGATCTATCTAAACTTGATTCATTATTTTTTCCAGAAGACGCTTGTCTATTATGCCATCTGTAACTTTGATATTGCTTTCATTGGGTTTTTTGAGGTTTGTGGTGGTGTTTTAGAGCCTTCGTCAGGTCTTTTTAACCCTTGACACTCTTCTTATCACCCTTAGTGGTTTGGCCTACGTCTCCCACCTCGGTTACGGTTTGCCTTCTCCCTTTGGCTTGATTGGAATATCTATAGTTCTAAGTAGCGGCCCTTTAGCAGGATGTTTTTCACGATGAAATCATTTTTTTTAACGAGGTTGATATTAAAATCTGTGGCTGCCTAGAAGGTATCTAAACAAAGATTGGTATAAAGGCAAAATGTTGAAGGTAAAATAACCGCTGTTATTTCTATAAAAATAAATTTCCAAACAACTTTTATTAGGGACATCTTTTTCCATGCAATTAGTATTTTATAAGCTATAACCAGATTGTGTTCCTTTTTTTCACGCCACATATATTCCAAATTAATAAATTAATAAATAATAGCAAATTACAGAAAGTTAGGCAGCTATATTATTTACGTATGGTATGATGTAATTAGTTAGATGTTTTAACAAATATGTACTTAATTTTCATTTTAGCAACAACAATTTAATCCGTGCATTCTTGATGTAGAAATATTGTTTTTAATTAAAAAGTATTATCAACTTACATATTCTATTCGTTTAGATACTTGTTCTGACTGACATTAATTAAAATAATTAATACATTTACTGATTTGCATATTGTTATTCTGTTGAAATTTAGACAGATAAAGATCAGTTGTATCCATTATAAAATCACATCGTCACAAGTCAACATTAAATAAAACTAATAATACTTTTGAGGCACATATTTGCCTCTCCAAAATTTATGCTACTAGACATGAACGCCATAATATTTCTGAAAAAATTAATTTCGAAACGCGTTATACGAAATTGCAAACGGTACCGCTAATAAATTGTGCATGCATTGCTGCGCAAATCTTTTTCCAATAATTTATGTGGTCGTTTTTCAGACATTGAAAATGATAGAACTACATTCGTGAGGCTTCGCACGTTACACAAACGACAACTTTACAACGTGAATACCAATGTACAACTGCAGCTGCTACATTGGGCAAAATAAATGGGAAACATGCATCAATCCGAGTTGTATAACCGCGAATGAGCCGGCCGTTTGAATTTCGTATTTGCTTTATTAACTTTTAAATTAAGTAACAAGCTATATACCTGTTCGACGATCGATGCTAGTCTGCCTAAAGCTAAGCCGTGCTCATCTTCTCTGGTAATCACCGCGCTGCCCAATTTGACTACTAGCCTCCTGGCGTACTTCAGTTGACTTCTGTCCGTGAAAGTCGATTGCCGTTTGTCCGTGTATTGAAGTGCCCTCTTCTCGTAGATTTCCTTCAACATATTAAAGCAATCTATGATTCTTCCCGCTGTTATTTTCTTTCGTAGAAAAAACAAGGAAAATCATTTTGCAAATTTATAGATACCGCGCTAGAATTCTCCATCTGAAATCGTTTAACTTCAAGTATTTTCACGCTTATATAGATTTCCTATCCTTTCGTAGGATGCGCGCAAGCTGAAAGCCGGTTGCGTTTAAGTCGTACAAAAAAAAGTAGAGCAGAAATTTGTGCAAACATTTCCAGTTAAATCCTTAAAAACGTTTTGTAAAGTTAGTTATTTTAGATAAACATAAAGTTTTCTCATAGATTATCTTGAACAGGAACTAATCGAATATAAACCTGTTTCTTTCATACTTCATTGTGTGCGCTTTCCTGCAATTCAAATCAGGGTCTGCTATTAGCGATAAGTGAACTTAAATCTCTAGCGTTCACTATGCGCTTATCCAATCCTTTCGTATTTATTCAACTTACTTGGGATTGTCTAACCGGAAAATACTCAGGTGGAAATTATTCATGCTATTGTTTCTTATAACTGCGCGTGGTGGCACGTGTTATCTTTTCGCTGCAGGCGGTAGCTCTGTCTTGGTTCAGAAAGGTTTCAGTAACATGTACATGTAGTTATAATACGCTTTATTAAGTATTATAGTATCCATACAGCTTTTGTTGCTACGACAATATTTATGCAAGCAAAAAAATGAATACAGAAACTCTGATTGATTCCAAGATATGAAGAATTTCGCGTTTATTATTTTATTTTATTATTTTATATTAAGATGTTCGGATTGCACATTTACACCAGCAAGGTTGGAAGTACATGAAATACATTTTATCTATTTCTGTGCCGTTTTAAAAAAAACCATAATCACTAAACATCACTTTTCTTTAAAATAATAATAATAAGAAGTTCTAATTTGCAATTATTAAAACTTAGCCATGAAGTTCATTGCGTATATTATTTTCTTAAACTGCGATTCTCATTTTCACTAAATATTGCCAAGGTTAAAATTAAGTAAGAAAAAGTTACTTTGCTTTCAATTCTCTTGTAGTTCTTAAATTTACAAAACTGTTAGGAATTATTTGAAAGATTTTCTTATCCATACGGTAAGTTATTTATTTTAAAACTCTTGGTTTCAGCAGGTTATGTTGAACCAATGAAACACTACATGTGTTTTGATTTTGACTTTTAGACCGAAAATATTTGCAGACATAAAGCTAGTTCTTAAATTAAATAACTACCCAGAACCACTCACTCACAAAAAAAGTTGCAAATTTTGCAATAGTTTAAAGAAAAATCTCAATTCTAAAGATACCCCCACTACAACCAATAATTTAGGGTTACCATATGTTAACCCATTAGCATGTAATCTTTTGAGCTACTATTGAGTCGGTCCCGCTCCAGGGCTAATACAATATCAGAAAAAAATTAACAAAATTTTAAACCCATCCCTAAAATTGCTCATAAAAATCATAATAACTTAAATTTTCTATATATAAAGCTTAAACACACTACTTCCAAACAAAAACGCATGTTTATAAAATACCATGCATATAATATAATTGCTATAGCATATATCGGGTGTCCCAAGGTGGATGACATACTAGATGTATATGGAGGACCAAACATCAGAATTAACTCAAATTTTGTATCTGCAAGTTACTCAAAGCGAAATACCTTTCTAAAATATTTTCTGAAATGCAATGTTGCCGCTTCTACCAATCTAGGTAACAACTGTTTTTAATTTAAATAAAACATCCCTGTATATTTTTTCATTATTACGTTCCTTATTCAATTTTGTACAGATTTTCTATGGACTTTCCTATACCCATGTTAAAGTGTTTTGAATATTTTTTGGTAAAGTCTGACCCTGACAAAAGTACGGATATTTTTATTACCTATACTAACTAAAAGTGCAAATTTTAGGCACAGCTTTACGAACCCTTGGCCTAATCTGACGTGATACTCAATTTAAGTAAAATATACCGAGCGTTTCATAAGTTACGTTTACGGAGTACGTATGAAAATATGCCTTTAAATATTTTTTTTTAAATGGAACAGCTAGCATATTCATTCGCTCTTCGTAAAACCTGGCCAATTTGCTTTTCAAAAATTTATAGTATTCCTCTACTTATGCCTTGCGATTTTTAGTTATAAGCATTTTTTTTACTTTTCCTGATTTAATTTTATTGAATGTAGGCTAATATAATGTATTTTGCTTAGTAATAATCACTAAATATGAAAAAGTAAGGAAAACAAATTAATAGAAGATTTAATAAACAGTAATGAGCAACAGATATTATATTATATATATAAGATTACAAATTAATTTAGGTTCCGTACAACGTATTGATGATTGAGGATGTGCTTCAAAGTACACTAAAACGTTAGTGTTGTTATCTTCGTTTTTTTATAGGTTTCGGCAAAACGATAGGTGCTTTTAATGATGATCCAAAATTACTAAAATTTCTTTGTAACCCTGAAAACTAAAGTAAGACTTGATTGTTCATTGGCCGTAAATTTGGAAAAGTTTCATTAAATCTCCTGCACGTTCTGGTGATGTTCTTATTTTTATTAAATACATAATAACTTCAGTTGTGTATGCTACTTCTTCAATTTTCAAGGATTATTACTTAAGTAAGATACAATTAACTAGTAAAATGCAATGCAATGAATATGTGTCACCTGATGTCAATGTTAAATATTCATAGCCTACATGAATTAGAAATAAATCAGTGAGAGTCGTATTTTAGAAATAAAGTGCTTATAACTCAGGTAATTACAAATATATAGGTATGGGAACACTATTCATTTATGAAAAGCAAATTTATCAAGTTTTGCAAAGACAGATTAATATAAAGGGTGTTACATTAAAAAAAAAGGTATTTTTTCATATATATCCTATAAATGTAACTTATTTTATTAAACTGAATGTCACGCCAAGTTAGCACAAGGCTTTAAAATGTACACTTTTAGACATTATAAGCAGCAAAAATATTCATAGTTCTGTAAGACTCGGATTTTCCCAAAAAATACTGAAATTAATTTTTATCTTGAAAACGCTTTAAGGTAAGTGTAGGGAATATATGAAAAAGTTGGGACACCCGGACACAAAACAACATCTAGTAGATCGCCTTGATAGACATATGTTTTGAAATAACATCATTTAAAAAAACATAAATAATGAAAATCATACTGTGACGTTTTCGGAGTTCAAAAAAAAGTACATATTTATTTCTACACTTGCAGCCTAATACAAATAATATATGTTTCTAATCAATAGGCAAAGATGAATGAAATAAACGATCTAATTCCTTACGAACTCTTTAATTAAAAATGGCGACCAGTTTCGCCCTCAGTTTTTTTTTAATTAATGAATCTGACAGGAAACCTTTCATTTCATAAATCTTTGCCTATTATACTCCACAGTCACAACGGATTATATGAATTTTTAACATGTATTAGTTCTTCGACATCACAGCCACTCGTCATTTATTAATGAATTATAATATTGAGTGGCACCTCTTCGGTTTGGCCGCTTATTTACCTATACATATGTATGTATATATAACAATTTCTAATTTTCATTCATATTTTGACTGAATTGTATCTCTTCATTCTTTCCCTTTCTAATCTGGGTTTTCGACATTGGTTTTTGTGTTTTGTCAAGATTTCTTTTTGGAGACACTTTGGATTTTTATCTTGGGTGTGCGGAAACGTGCAAAAACCGTCCCATTTAACAACACCTTCATTTTATGTCTTGACTCTCTTTTGATTTTCTTTGTTTCTATGTTTGTTATTAATCTTTTCAACGTGTTTCTAAATTAGTTTTTTCGTACGTATTTAACTCTTAACTTTTGAAGCAATCTACGAAGCAAATCAAAATTATAGAACTTAATTTCGTTCATATTTTGTTCCAGAAATGAATTGTTCGATACAAGATTTTCTTTCTTTCTTTTGCTACTTGTAAGTACTTAGTTTCCCTACTGTTCTTTGGATTACTGCTCGTTTTATATTCTGTAGGTTTGAAGAAGGTTCAAATTCAGCACTTGAAACGTCACTAACGTGTAAAAGTAGATAAATAATTTTAAAATAAATATGATAACTTTAGTGCTGTGTTATTTTCTGCGTTATTCCTGTATTGTCAAGTTCGTCATCCCTTAATTTTTTTTTTATCTTGCGTTGGTTATGGTGTAGCTTAGTATACTGTTTTATTTGTTGGATATAAACAGTACATTAACAATTGTCTAGCGAGTTGACCGTCAGATGCAGATACTAGATGCATTTGTATACGTATGTAACAGTGAAAGCAGCTTACAATGAATAGAATAGTATACAGCACACATTGTCAATATTTACATAAATGTAAATGAAATATCGAAGAACAAACAAATGCAGATATTTGCTGTTTGTAATTAAAATTCAATTAATTGGCTTTTTGTATTTTCTGCTAAACATGTGACAAGTTTTGCTAAATCCCCGTATGAAAATTGAAAATCAGTATCGTTAGATTATTTCAAAGATATTTGTTTGAAGGCAAATTATTTTTTTATTGATTAAAATTAAGTTTAACATTGAATAATCAACTTGTTAAACTTTTAATTCTTTGTTATTGTATATTCTATTCTTATATATTTTTAATTTAATTTTAAACCTTAGTATGTTTTTTTCAAGTTGCTGTAATTATCAGCAAAGAGTTTCATATTAAGGATGAAACTATTTTATTTTAGAAGCATTTGTTATAATTTGTTATATGAAGTTGTAGAAGTTATTTATTAAGTACGATTGATTGGAAACTTGAAGTAATTAACAATGCCCTGATGACGTGCAGAAAGTTTGCAGGAGAAAATGGCTGACAATGCAACCCAAAAATATTGTTTCGAATGTATACAGCGATAGTGAGACCGATATCATCAATTATGGATCAGTAACTTGAAGTAAAAGAACTAATCTTGCCATCGGGAGAATTAACTTCTCCGAAGTATAGAGATTAGCATGCGTGTGTGTAACTGGGGCTATGTGAATCTTCCCAACAGCAGATATCGAGGCAGTGCTGGATCTTACCTCTCTCCACATTGTGGTGGAGGGCGTGACCAAGGAAGAAATAATTAGGCATAGTCTTCAATCAACCACCATGTTCTGGATAACATGTCAAAAAGAACGAATGGAATCAAAACACCATCATGAAATTGACTCGAAATGCCAGCAAATGGTAGACGGGTGGCTTCAAAACGGCAGAAGGAATTGGAATAGGAATATATGCTATAACTTCCAGGCGAAAATACACCCGATTGAAATTTGCATCCAGTTCAATATTAACATGCATTACCGAAAGCAGGAGAGTATCATTCTATTTGATAATCAAGCAGCAATCAGAGTACTGAGCTTGGGGAAATGAGTTAGGCAAAAGGGTTGAAGGAAACAAAATAATGGATAATCTCTAAAAAAAAAAAAGTCGCTGGGAAGCCATCCTTAGGGTATGAATACTTTTTCGGAATAGTACAATAATGAAGAAACTAAAAAATGAAGCAGAGAAATTATTGGGAATGAGACAAGCTAAAACTCTTCTGAAAACCTATAATCAGAAGAGACTTACAGACAGAAGCAACTTAAGTAAGAACAATATTCGCATATTAATAGGAGTAATTTCAGGCAATTGTAAATTTAGATTACCAAAGAATATGAACGTAATATTATGGGGAACAGGATGAAGCACCTATCCATGTCTTTCAAATTGTATTGCGCAAGGGCGTTGCACCTGGGAACATGTGAAAACAAAGAGGAAGATTTACCCGGTGCCTTTTCGTATCCTGCACTTTCTAAAAGAAATAGCATTGTAAGGTTAGCTGTAAAACAACATAGATAGGGAACACAACAGATCTTTTAGGTTGCAGTGTGCTATCACCCTGCATACATACATACTATATCGTTCTTGCGCTACACATTGATATAAATCTGCACGAGCACACATAAGTAAATTACACTGTTTAGAGAAATTGATTCTAAATACATTTAAAAAATAATCTTACAAACGGTGACAAATATATACCACGCGCTACATTGATTTCCAGCAGAATTGACAATACTTTAGTTTAGGTTAGCTGCCATTGTAAACCAATAAAGTAAACCGTCTACCGACACTACTAAATACTGCTTGACTTTTGGGTTGCAATCGTGCCCTGGAACTGCATCTGATGAATGACGTTTCGTTCTCAATCGCATGGCACATCTGGATATCAGGTCTGCTACCACCGAAAATGTTGATGCCATTAAAGACAAAACGTCAGCCATAAGCAGCTCTAGGACACGGTTCCAACAACGAAGTCAAACAGTGCATAGTATGGATAACCAACGCGGAAGTCTACGTAAAATTCAAGTACTAACAATTTTTGGAAGGTTGTATTTATTTCATCACGCCCGCGCCGTGTAAATCATTACGGCATGTACACTGCTCTTAATTGTATTCACCGTTTCTAGCGGCACTTCCTAACCTAATGAGGAAATAAAATTAGAAGGAGGATATACATATATTTCTGGATTATCTGCTATAACAGAATGTCCTGAATTCTGAATTAAAAAAGTGCCTTATACCAAGGTTCCTTAACGCCTAAGGTTACCTCAACTCTCTAATCTTATGCGATTGGCCGTCTCTGATGACGTCACGGGAAGCCCTTTCTTTGGCGCTGATATGAATTATTGGACTATCCTAGCAACGGTGCTCCAAATGTAGTAACTATTTGCAATTAAGGTTTATTTAGTTTAAAAAGCTCGTTGGTCTTGCAAGTTACTTTTACTTGAAATAACAAAAACATCATAACTGATATGCTTTATCTAATGCATACGCGGTTTTAATTATATACATTAATAGATGCAATTTGTTTCTGTTTACACTTGCGAGATTTTAAGGATACGTGTAAAAGTATATTTTGACCGGAACTAAATTGAAACTTTATTTTATCTTAACAAAATAATGTCGGTATAGCTAAAAGGATGACATAAACGATTCCCATCTGTATCAACATTATGCGCTTCCTCCTTACCTGTTCGTTTCAACTTCTTTTTGCAAGCTAAATTTAATAATTTTGTTTTCAAATTCCGTTCATAATCAGCAGAAGCAAAATGGATTGAACAAACATATGATGTATGTATGGATTAAATTTATCGCTACGACCACATTTATGAACCCAAGCTAATTTCACAATTTTATTTTTCGGAAATTTATGATATCTTATGTCTTTGTGCAAACGTTTTGTTACCATCAAACTATTATTACACGTTGCCACAGCACAACATGTACCTGGCATGGTTACTTAAACGAATTTTAATTAAAGAAAATGGTCAGACGGATATGTCAGACCTGTCAGACTGTTAACCCAAGGGCTCGGGATGACGTCAACAAACTAAGAGTTGAGACAACCTTAGACGTTAAGAAACCTTGGCCTTATATGGTCTTATATAAGAATATATATTTTTATAAAAGGCACTGTATATAAAGGCCGTGCATATGTGAATATATATTTTTATATAAGGCACTTTTCTAATTAATAAGCACTTATTATAATCCTTTCACATGTATTCGTTACCTCGATTAATTAATCAAGTAAACATGATTAATACCATTTTGGAAGGTATTTTCCAGCAATAAACTATCAACGAGCAGAGATAAATTTTATTAAACACGAACTCCTGCGAAAATAGATTTTTAAGCGAAAGGTAATCTATGTAACTCATCTTCAAGCGGCTGATAATGGAATTTTGATACTTTGTACATAGCATATTGATTAAAGTTCATAATATTTCCACTGTGATTTGCTCCTTTCCAACGTCATTGATACTCCAGTTATTTTTAATTGATTTTATCTAGATATTAACAAAAGCAAAATACTGAAATTCTTTGTATTTCAATATTTCACAGTCAACTTTATAAAAGCAGGTAATGAATTATTATTTTCGTTACACCATATAAATAAATAAAACCTATGAAATGATAGTTTAAAACGTCTTCATTAGTTAAGTATTATAAAAAAACGACTGCTTTATATTTTGGTTCTTCAATTATTATATTGTATAGATCGTTCAGGTTCGAGTTACCAGTGCAAGCAATATATACCAAGTGAACGCACGCGAGCTGGCGATTTGTGTGATAGGCAATGAAAGCAATTTGATTTATTTTAACGCCGGGTACAAACTTTTTAAGATAAAGCAATTTAGAAATATATTTTCAGTTAACTATCTCAAGACCCATGTTCATAGTTTAAGTACTATTCATAATACGGTTAGATGTTTCAAAGTAAAATTTTCTTTCTTGCTATATTTGTTTAATTTTTGGATATTATAGGTTTGATTTGCAACTTTTCCTTGCTATGTTCACAACATTTTCGAGTAAAGCTCTGCAATAAATAAAAAATACCACATCAACTTAAATTTTCCTGTATTATCCTTTTCTTAATCGACATAATTTTTTCCTTTACTTAAGATAAAATGTAATCTTGCCTGGGTTATTAATAGATTCTTTTATTTTTATATCAAAAGTTTTGTCAAGAATAATATAAGGTATATTTCAACTTATAAATAACAGAAAACCTACGATATTAACGAACAAACATATGAATGATAGCTATCGATTTTATACTACTAGCTATTTATTTGACTACTCTTTTATGATAATTATTTTTTAGCTTTTAATATTTGGGTATTTTCCAAAATTAAAAGGATCATCTTTATTTTAGTTTTGGAAGGTAGATTGTAATATGGGGTGGTGTGAGTTGAAAGTTTTTAACATTCCCTTTTGTCCATTTTGTTCATCATTGCTAAGTCATCAGTGTATCTTTAAAAAAGGGTAGATATATGTTTTTTTTTTCATAACCTTGGTTTCTAATTTTTTAATCACAAAGTTTTGGATCGAGCTTGGAATTAGTGATTCCATATCTCTTCCAAACATTTGTTGTTTTATTAAAAAGTAAGTAAATAATATATTAACATTATTCAAGGTTTTACATAGTTATAAACGTATGTGATTGTTCATAATTGGGTAGCTCTTATTTGAAAGAATAATAAATACCTGATCCTAAAAAAATGTAGGTGTGCTTTACGAAAATATTTGTTGCAGCTGTTGTGCCGTTGTGGCTAGATTTTTGTGGAATACTAGGAATTACTTTTACTAAAGAATCATAACCGTGAAAGTTATATTTAATATAACTACTAATACCTATAGAGAGTGTTAATATATCCACAGGCATCATTGGGAATCAAACAATGGATCATTTTTTTATTTATTAATACGTATACATAAAAGGTTTAGCACATTTCCTGCCCCTTGGGATTACAGTAATATTTAAATAAAAAACATATGTATTGTGATGCTACGAGGTAGCACACAGCCCGGACAAAGACAAATAATTTTTAAATATAATGCTTTATTAAATTGTTAAAATTTAATTTTAACGATGTTAGTGTCATCTATATTCAATAATAATAAATCATAAGTGTGTAATGACTAATGCCAGATGGCATGCGGGAGAAGAACTTCTGATTACAATAGCCTAGAGGACGCTCTGACGTTAAAAAATTACGAATAGGAAATCACCCTCCTTTCACCGAAAACGCTTGGAGGGTTGCAGTCCAATATCCTTTTGTCAAAGTTAAAGTACTTAAATTAAGTGAAATTATGTGAATGACACGCTTGTACAACAAATATCAGCGTTGTTGATCGACTTTGTAAGGTAAAGAAAACGTTTAAGTTAAAAAAAATGAGATTTTATTTTATAAAATGTTCGAAATGTAAAACAGTGTAAAACAACGTAAATAAGAAAAGATTTATCTCAGGTACGTATCGTTTATTTAGTAACAAATACGTCTTTTTTTAATTAGCAATTTCAAATTCTGCAAAAAAAATTTTTAACCCATTTTTTTTCTTTGGTGTATCAAAAATCATATAGCACAGCAAATCACCTTAGACTAGTGTAGATGGACGTCCCCCTCTTTGAACATACTATTTTAACTTAAGCAGGTATACTAATTACTGGTCTACTACTATTGGTCAACTCTAGTCTGCGCGCCGAGTTATTATTACATTAACGTTTAACATAAGTGTATGGTATTAACTAGAAATATTATATATAAGCCCCTTACCTTATTTAAGTAGCAGAAATGTTACAGAATTTCCAAACAGTTTGTAGCATTAAGTGTTTCAAGATTTTCCTCACTAAATCGTTTCCGTCGCCATGATAAAACATACTTTACTTATATTTTGAACAAGACCGTTCAACATCTGCGGATGTAACAATGTAAATTTTTTTGTCGTATAAACATCAGTACTTACATAAAATTTCGAGGGCATTTCACATTTCCTTATAGGAGATAATTTAAAATAAAATTGCAAGGCTGTTAATTGAACAATTTGGAAAATAAATCTTGGCAGTATGAATAATATCTAGTGTCAAATTATGCACCATATACGGCCAATAAATTTTGCAGTAAGCATAGTTAAGCATCCAAGTGCCATTGCAGTAAATAATATTAAATTCTATAGTTTCCAGCGCAGTCCGTGATGCTGGCAACATTGCGGTATCATCTTAAATCGTAATGAGTTTAAGTTGTGAGTTATGACATCTACACACGTAAACTTCAAACTTTGAACGTTTGTCGATATGTTGGGTTTTGCCACTAATGACTAATTTACGATGCTCCGCTTCACGCTTACGTAGAACATATCAATATCAGATAACTGTTGTACAATAAACAACAGTATTGCGCTGATAGGAGAGGACCTTTAAATCAAAGAAGTTTAATGTTTTAAACATAATTCCTTGTTTATTACTGTAGAAAAATCAAATGTTTGGGTGAAATCTCTCATAGGGCACACACAAATGGCAACGAATATATTACAATATACCTATAGATTAGTTACTTTTTTTCCTGTATTTAGTATAGAGATCTGGGAAACTAGACAAGATGGAGATACGATTACATGAGGAAAGGGTGTCTGTTTTGCGAGATCAGTTAAATGTGCTTTTAATTTTTAATCGGGTAATTATAAATCTTAACCGTTTTTTCTTTTTTGTTATTTCGTTCATTTTTAAGCTATACTTAGTTCTTGGGATATTACAAACGGACTGTGTTTTTTAATGGAGCCATGACTTCATGAATCTTTTTGAGCAATTTCAACAATTTAACATTTGACTTTATTACAAAAATGTAAATTCCGGCTTTTTTTTCTTCCTTTTAATTATTGAACTGTTCTATTATTTTTGTATATTGCAATCTTAAATATTTTCTTGAAATTATATAGAATTTTACATAAAAATAATTTGTGGGAAACTACAAAACAACAAAGAATAAATAGTATATTACGCAACAAGAGAATTTATGACACCCAAGTAAAGAAGTACCTAAACAACGTAATTAGTTGAGCTGTGACGTGTCTGTTTACACGGGCCGCACTCACCTCGCGCTATGCAGAACGTTTAGCCATAGTATATCTTCAAGGCAGTAAAATTACTCCCTCCGATTCGTGTGTGTAGATCTAGTATCAGTGTTAGTGGAGTCTTGATGCGAGATAGTACAATTCTCCGTTAACGCTTTACGCATTGTAAATGTAATACAACGTCGGGCGTAGAAAATCCCAGAAAACGAACATTGTTTCATAATGTAGAAAAGTATATAGGTAAATTCCAGGATTTATATCATGGTGGTGCCAAAATAGTTTGCACAGTGTGCGATAAACAGTTATTGTGCTGGCACAAATCGGGTTACACATTGGTGGTGACGCATCTGATCCGTTATCTCCCTATAGAGATTACATCCGTAGATGTTGAACGGTTTTTTTCAAAATATCAAAACATAAGCATGTTTTATCATCGCGACGGAAGCGATTTAGTGAAGAAAATCTTGAAACACTTAATATTACAAACTTTTCAGCAATTCTATACCATCTCTGCTACTTAAATGGGGCTTATATATAATATTTATAGTTATATAAATAATTTTGCTCTTTCTTGACAGCCTACTATATTTGTGTTAAACGTTAATGTCACATATATGAAGCTTAGTACTGACCCGGCGCGCAGACGAAAGTTGACCACTCTAGTAATTAGTATACCTGTTTAAGTCAAAATAGTATGTTAAGAGGATTTGCTGTGCTATATGATTTTTGATATACATAAGAAAAAAGATAAAAGATGTTACTCATAATGTTTTTGCGTTCTACGAAGAGATTTATGAGGCGAAGAAAGAATATTCAGCTTTAGGAATTACTGAAATACATCACCAAAAGACTTTTCAAGGTTTCTCGGGAATATTAAGTAACTTACAGAAGGAGAAACATCCGATATTTTAGACATGTATGTTTTTTTCCATCTAGATCGTACCTGAAGATTACTGGTTCTGGAAACGAAGAAGTAAATTATGGAAGATTCCTCGACCTTCATCAATGAGGTTTTGTCTCTCAGTCATATTTTCATATATAGAGAAGACTTGATTGGTTATTATCGACTGGTAGATAAGGTTCAAGGCATAAAGTGTTTCTTAAGCGGATTGGATGGGGATGCTCTAAGTAGGAAATTTCAATTATCTTTTACAATGGTTGAGGAAAAGTGACGAAAACTAATTCAGTAACCCTTTGGAAATAAATAAATATCCAAGATTGATGAACATTTGGTATGGAAGCACTTGAACTCGAATTGTTGCCGTTGCATATTGGACTCAGGTCTATGGAGTTTATACTTACTACATCCGAACAGAAAAATGAAATTACAATTTAGAATCGGTTTTATTTGGAATTAGTATTATCTGCAGGATGCTGTAAACACGGCACAAGGAATATTAAAATCGAGAATATATCGAGAAGCTTTTTCAAAAACTATAACTAACTTATAAAAATTGGCGAAACCCTTATTATATAAAGATTTTCCGTAATATTGAAGGTAATTACCATCAGCTATGCCATTGATCTTAGTAAAGGTGAATATTCGGGCGAAATCATACGGCTGGCCATATCGTTACATTCTTAGTATCGTTACATGCCTGTCTCGATCCACAAGATTTTATCAAGAAATCATGAATTAAGCATCTCTTTCGATTGGTAGCTTATGGAAGAAACACATGATGCGCGGAACCAGGGATACGAATACTTTACATCATAAATTACTAGAAAATTATCTCGGAAGGTTACAAATGAAGAAGTACTCCATTATGTTACTAATATCTTTCGATTTTTTTTATATCAAAGCTGCCTCACCTAAAGAGCAAAACTTCCTTTAAGTGAAACAGAGCATTTATTTATTAAAATAATTTTTATGAGTACTTTGCATCTACTAAAATTACTATGTTATATAATCTTTACATTAATAACACTCTGAATTAAGTTCATATTTATGCTGCTCATTGTTGAAATGTTTTTTTAATTCTGCATTTAAAATATTACTGATTTAGAATTTCTATTAATTTTTATTTTTCTTCAGTTACCCCTTGTCTTTAACAAAATCATTTTCTTGTAACATTTATTATCTATCAACACCTGCCTATAAAATACAAACAGCAGCTGTTTTCAGTCAAGAAATACTTTTTATTGATATAATATGAAGAAATATAGCTCAATTTTGGGAAATTTTAGGATAGTAATAAGAGAACTATTCTTAGTGTATATAAAATCTTTATTTGTCTCTATCTGAGGTTTTATCTCTTCAATCTAAAGCATATTGATTCCAATCAAAATTGTTGGAAACGTTAAGAAAGGAATGCCTGGTATCAATTTTAAAAATATGTAAAACTATAAGTGCAAATTCTTTTTTCAAAGGTGGACGAAATTACATAGTAAATTAATAAAACTATTATCAATCTCTCAAAACGTGTTAATATTATCTGAAATCATCAGCGAGGTGTTTTTTTACCTTTTAATCGATCACCTCATCAAATATCGCTATTCCTAGAAGTGCCGTTCAAAAGTCGATCATATAAAATGTATGTATAGGAAAAATGTAAACATGCAATTCTATACTCGTATTAATTTATTGATTACGGCCAATATTTATAGTCGTGAGTGAAGTGTTTTAGTATTTGCTCTATACGTGTTTCAAGTATTTATATTACTTATTTATCAACAAATTACTGTCTATGCTAGTACTTTTTATATAAGACAATCCATATTTACCTAGATATAAATAAAATCGATTTTTATTACTTAGATATATATGCTTCGGGTTAATAGTTTTCGTAGTATACGGAGTGTACTTGCAAAATGACGAAATAACTTTTGAGGTATTTGAAATCAAAAGCGAAATTTTGAACTTACTACTAATTTATATTTTTCGATATTTTGATACAGGATAGTATTCCAAATACAACTTTACAAAGTTTTAGTTTTGGGATTTAATTTTACATCTATAATGCCTAGAACTGTTTAAGATGCTCACGTGTTCCTGTACAAAAGTTATGAGAATATTTTTTCTTGTATTTACTATATACACTCCGATGAGCGATTAAAAAGTGCCCCTAAAGCTAATCGGTGCCACCCCATTTGAAATATTCGCATTAGGGTGGAAAACTGAAGATTTCTTTAAGATTTACTTACGCTATCACGTTAAAAAAAAAGTATGTAAGTAAGTAAAAAACTAATTCCGTTCACTCAGTTTAAAGTTATCATTATTTCCCTCTTTTGAGAGGGGACTAAAAAAAGGAGTTTGGTTTAAGGTGCCAACTTGGCTTTTTGTTATATTAAACTCTAGGATGCACACGTATTCCGTTATGGCCAAATGTTAAAATATAAGAGGTAGAAAAAAGCCCTTAATCTAATCGTGAATTCCGTTACGAATGTGCTCATTCCGATAAAATCAACAAATTATTTGTCTGTTATAATAAAAGTGGTGTAAAACGCTTTTGCATTTTTTACTTATTAATTGAAATTTAAATAATCAGTAGCACTTATTACTTATTGATGGACTTACAAACAACCTGCTGTGATAAGTCATAGCGGAATTCAGGAGCAGATTATGGTGCTCAAGTACTTTCTGAAAACCTTCCTGTAACGGAGTTCGGGTGTATCGAGACTGTATACCTCTAGGTTTACTATATATATTTTTTTTTAGTTTTTTTTTCTGTATGGTAGGTCATGTGAATAAAAAATAATTATTCATCGATCAAATTCGTAGGTATGTTTCTGCCCTACTAGTTATAAAAGCACTGAAACATAAAATTGAATATCGTAACAATAAAATAATATTTTCCGTATACGCAGTTCATAGTTATTATCATTTTTTTTTTCTTTTTGAGGGGTTTTTCTTTGATTTCTGTTTCAGGTGCCAACCTGACTGTTCTTAGATAATTTTAGGGTAAACATGATTATTCACAAACGAAAAAATGTGTTATTTCACTATTATAAATTAATTAAATAATAAAGCCACCATATGCACAAAAACCACTAGCTATAAAACTATATATCTGTTTTTCAACATAATTATTCATAAATCAATTTTAGAATTATTTAAATGTACGTTTCAACCCTAGTAGTTATAATAGCACCGACATATAAAAGGAATATCATTATAATAGAATAATATTTAATTCCGTACGCACAGTTCAAAGTTATTATTGTTTTCCCTTATTGAGGGGTGTTTTTTTTTGAGCTGGGTTTAAGGTGGTAATTGAACTTTTTTTGTATAGAAACGCATACGTTTGGGTTTACTATACACTTTTTCGGTTTTCTCCAAATAAATTCTTTACCTGTGATGAATGAATTAAGAAAGCTTCACTTGATTTGCAGATCCTTCTGGGAAGAATCGCCGCGTATAAGTTTTTTTCAGATATTTTTATTAACAAACCACCACGATTAATACACTTTTGTGAGGGAAAATTTTATACCTACGTACTATAGTACTACTATCTATTCCACATAAGCAAATTACATTAAAGTATAGTTAGTTAAAGCTCTCACAATCAAATAACTGTCATGTTAAAACAAATGATATGCATCCCAGGGCAATATGATTAAAGAATTGACGAGTGCATATATTTATTTGGCAGTACCTAAGAACTAAATAAAATGCAAATAGCGGTTATATTCAAAATTAAGAAAATTATAACAACTATAAATACATAACTTGGTGCAGTAATAAATATGGATAGAGTTATGACACATGTTACTAGGATAATAAATATCTAATTTCGTTGATTTATAGTAATATATCATACAAAAATTTGTATGTTGTACCAAAATAAATGTATCTATAGGTAACAAAAAATAAAGATGAATCTTAAACGCAACTTGAAAAAACACTCCTCTAAGGAGAAATTACACATAATTTTGATCTGCGCGTACGGAATTAAATATTCTAATATTCTTTTTTATATCTCAGTACTTTTGTAAGTACTAGGGCTGAAATGTGCATGTAAATAATCCGGAAACCGATCCACGAATAATTATATTAATCCTAAAATTATCAATAACCCAATGCTGCTACTAAAATCATTCAATCATTTTTTAATTACTTTTTGTCAAAGAGTAAAAAGAGAAAAAATGTAATTCAGTGATTTTTTGTGGTGACCCAGTTAGTCACTCCATTTGTACATCTGAAACCTAGTATCATATTAACTTATGTTTAAATGATTTAACCAAAAGGGTTAATTCGTGTTTCATTAAATAAGATCACAACAGAAAACCAATTTTTCTATTTAATTCTAACATTTGAAGGAACGAATTTTATAAATATGGTTTAAACTTTTAGTTTACATGTAGTAAAGTTCATTAATCATGTTTTGAAAGCGTAAGCAAAGTACATACAAACATTACATATTCAATATCTGTTTACTTAAGTCTACACATGCTACATTAATATTTTTACGAGACACAGACTTTATACCCGATCTATATACTGACATTTAACCTTGACAGATTTCGATATTCATATGTTTCTGTTGAACTGACGTCATGAATCAAAGAAGAGTAACTGTGCAATTTGCAAATTAGGATGTATAAGTTACATATATTTTTTTTTTTCTACTGTTTTGTATCACAAATTGCAATATTCATGCTAAATTATAAATGGATACGGTATACCTATCATTCCAAATCTGACTCATTAGTTAATTCACTTCTGTGGCAATAATAATTATATATATGTATAGATTGGTACACTTTTGTACCTTTGACTGAATTTTTCAAAATATTGACCGAATGTTTATCTCTTGTTATATAGGAAAATTATGTTTGTATGTATTTATTGTTGCATCTATATATGTATATTATCTGATGAAATAATGTAATACACATAATGGATTACGTTATTGTTGATACATAATTTCAAAGTTTCCATAACAACGATAATATCAATTTTTGAACTTATTTTTTGTTTGAATTGAATATTTCCTGTAATTACTAAATTAATATAAATCGGTTATATGAAATGTAGTTTGCTTGGTCTATTTATCAACACAATAAAAAATGTAACTGTAGACAACGTGGGACTTGAATATGACTCACAATATTATTCTGCTATATTGTTGACCAATAAATGAGAATTGTTAATCAACAATACATCTACTAAAGTATCTTTAGTAAGAAATATGATCGAAACATTACATATTATAATCAGTGCTGTTAGATGTTTTTTCTGTTGTTAGTTTGGAAAATACACTTTTCGCTTTATACTATATGTATGTTTGTAAAATTTCAGTATAGGTAGGCATTTAAAAGGTATGATAATGCGTAATGCATTCTTCTTGATAATTGAACGTTAACAATAAAATGTTGATAGTATATATCATTTAGTTAAACGTTTCTATTATCTGCCTTCATTGGAATATGATGAATTTTCGTATCTGTGGTAAAATTTATTATTCATAAATTCCTAATAGAAAATTTTTGGAACACATGTAAAGATGCGTTGTTATCCGAATTTTGTAAGTAAAATT
This sequence comes from Protaetia brevitarsis, assembly GCA_004143645.1. Classification (NCBI taxonomy): domain Eukaryota; kingdom Metazoa; phylum Arthropoda; class Insecta; order Coleoptera; family Scarabaeidae; genus Protaetia; species Protaetia brevitarsis. The sequence goes on from RXPK01000168.1 coordinate 2,153,688, forward strand.
TAGTGTATATTTTTCTTTTAATATGGGTTTAGAACTCGTTCTAGGTGTATAATGTTTCGAAAATTTAATGAAAATAAAACTACATTAACTTCACTTACTCCGGTAAGATGAGGTAACCATAGTCCACTGCTGGTAGAAGCTTTACGTGGTCCGGATATCACAGTTGGCCGTAAGGCAGCTACCTGTCCTGGAATTTTGAAGAGGCCCACTCCATTAAAAGCCAAACACCGACTTGGCCTAATAACGTGAAACCCGTACATGTTGTTACCATGCTAGTCCGTGTAGGAACTGAAGCAATTTATATTAATAATACTAAAAGTTTTCGGGATTCTTTCGATTATTACAATTTCAGTGATTGGTTGCTGATGTATTGCTTGCCGACCTTTACGTTCATTAGGCCTGTGCGTGATAAGCTACTGAATAGATATATAAACGTGGAGAAATTTGTTTGTGTACACTTATTTATGAGTATTGAGACATTATCAACATCATTGTGATTACGGACCTCGGTTTTGCATCTTATCGATCGAGTGAACAGTGATATTTGACTCGGCAACTATAAGTTTTCATTAACGTGTAATATAATAAACAGTCAAATTATAGCATACTGATAAAAAATGAGTTGTAATTAATTAGTTAATCATTTTGATCATAATAAATTCATGGTCTTCATTTGTTAAGCAGGTTCGGACACTTTCGACAACGCCCTTCTGGTATTTCCTGTTTTTTTTTTTGTTGATAACTTGGAAAGCATTTATCAGATTCTTTTGGAATTAGCATAATTTTTTTCAGAAAAAAATTGTGAATTTAGATTTTTTTATAGTTTTAAAAATTAAAGGAAATTATACATATTTAATATTTTAAATTGCAAAATGAGCTAAATGCAGTGCGCGTTACTATTCTTGGGCGGTAAAATAAACATACTGAACAGTATTAGCTGGCGGGCAATGCTGTATTTACAATTGAGCAGGTCAAACACCATATTTACCTGGTACCCATACAACTTGTGGACACCATAATAAAGACGTTGTATGGGATTAGCCTAGATAATATCCCACTTAGTTATATTTGTTTTTGCTTTACGTTAATATGAGTTGCTAAAGGTGCACTCACAAATCTGCATAAATTAAACATTGAGTCAAACCGAGAACGTCCAGTTCTAAAGGTATTTTTAAATATTTTTCTAATACGCAATTTTCCTTTCTTTGTAAGAAATACGTGGGGTTGTGCATAAAATATCCATTATATTTTACTCGACGATCTTCGCTTAAATAACTCATGTGCTCTGTGTTGTGTTATGTTTTCGTCGATATAAAATCACAAAAAACACCTGAATAATTTTGCGTTAATTAGGTGGAAAAATGTAAAGTGATTCATGTATGCACGTGCAGTTCAGAGACTAAATATATGCAAGTTCGAAGGAAATACGTTGGTATTTATATTTAAGTAGATAAGTATTCCCGATAAGAACTTGTAAATTGTAATTTTGTAAATTTATCTACATTAATTTTTTTGGGTGGGTATTATTTTAGTTAGCAATAAACGACGTAATAAATTACTGCCAGCTGAACTAAACTGATTCAAAACTTTGTAAAGTTAATACAAAGAACGAGGGGAGAGAAGAGGGGGAGGGGGTTGGCCGAAGATTGGCCCCACCACCCAATATTGTCACGGGCCGTTACTGATTTTTATTCTGAAAAAAAAAACAATATGCGCTGTGGTATTTGGCTGTAACTTTAACAAAAAAATTATGTAAAAAAAATAGTTTATAAAAGAACGCACGTATTTTGCTCTAGAAAAACAAACAAAAATGTTTTTCAGATTTAGAATATATTTTCGTATTAAAGAACTCAATAAACTACTGACTACATTAACGTCAGATGAAAAACTACGAAAATTGTTACTTAATTTTATTATTTACACTCAAAAAAATTTAGTTCGTAATGATTATTAACAGCAGTTACTGAGATTGGAACTATAGAACAAAAAACATATCGTTACAACGAACAATCAGTAACTTCTTAGTGACAACAATTATACAACAAGTATACAACAATTTAATATAAATTGTAAGAGAAAATCGCATACATTGATCAATGACGAAGAATTTGTGTAATCAATAATATTTTTTCCGGTAAGTCCTTTAGTAGCAATTAATGAGTTTATTGTAATAGTTAAAACGTTTGTCACAATAATGAACAGGCTTGTAATTTCGGTCCCGTTCGATCATCTGTCGTACGAAATTTTATTACTCGGAGTGTCCCTCCACAGTCTCTCGCGTCCCCACCCAACTTAGCGATGCCACAGTGCGACTAGAGACTACCAATGCAAATGCATGTGCATACAGAAAGATTGGTTTTCGTTCCATTTAATAATTCCCGAGTTTCCTTTATTTACTTTAAGTTTTTACTAGATTCCATTTTTTATTTTATATTTTCAAGCTCGAAATTCTATTTTTGGTTTTCTTTTAGAGAAGTTTCTAGCTATACAAAGCATTACTGCTATTTCTGTTTGAAAATTTTAGAATGTACCTAATAGTTGCTTCGAATTATAATATTGTTTAATGATTTATGGGTATATACTACATTGAGTTTCACACGGTGTTCCCTCTAGAGAACAAAGAAAATGTAATATAACTTGTTTGTGACAAACACTTAATTTTATGCCAAGATTACACGCTTTTTACAGCAAGAAAAAATTGTTACTTAATTTTATATTTATTCTTATTTTCATTTACATCGATTTTACATGCATGTTTGCGTTAACCTAATGAAACTGTAGTTCATGGCAGTGCATTATACGTATGGGATGCATAATACTGCTACGAAGTCTGGGAGTAAAGTGGTCATAGATAAGGTAGTTGGTATAGATGGGTCACTCTTAAGAAATTCGTGTAACTGTGCTGCTCGCGCCATCTAGCGATATGTACCCCCGCTTAACGGATATTTAGCGCGGTTACTTGAAATTATTTAAATTTGCCTCAGAGTATTAAAGGAAGACTGTGTTAACATTTTTGCGTAATTTTCAACATATGAATTTCCATATGTTGAAAATTGCGCAAAAGTGGTAACACAGCCTTCCTTTAATACATTTTATTGTTATGATACGAATAAAAAAACCACACATTCAATAATTATTACACATACATTTTTATTGAAACATATTTACAGAAAGTATCTTAACGTAGATATATGTATAAATTATAAAGTAAAGTATATTCTTTTGCATAAGTACATATGATTCCACGTACTACATACAGAACAGAAGAAATAAATTACCTGTTGTCAGTGGCAATCTTGGTAGGAATAATGGTGGAATAGCCGTTTTCCATAAAAACATGTTAGTCTTCTTGAGCAAAATGAATATGATGGATACAATAATTTCGATAAATTATGTGCGGATCCACACTTCGCAATTTCTCATTACCAGAAGGCTCAATCCATTTATTGAAGCGTTCCGTACCTTTTCAAGATTAGGAAACTGATGTATAAAGGATGTCCGGTCAGTGCAACCCATTACTGTACAGGAACGGTCCCTCATGTCTAAAGCAACAATCATACAGTAAATTACTTTTATCACAAAAATTTTGATTTTTTAACTTACTTGCTGCAGAAAGAAGGCTTCGTAAAAAAAAACTGTTGAATGCACAGGTTTTCTATGACACGTGAAACTATGAAACAACCTATGAAACGAATAATTATTTGTTCAAGAGAACACAAGTTGCAAAATTTTTAATTTGATAACGCTCAAATCGATAATACTCAATACGCTGTCAGAATCAAAATCACCATAAAAATGACACAAAAACAACAATGGCGGTAACACATGATTTATTTCGGCATTCGGCGCCGCCTGGTGGATTGTACCCCACAACAAATCGTGACGTCACGCTGATATAAACAAATCGTATTTAGTGCGCCCCCCCTGAAAGTGGTGAATACGCGCTCCAACAACGCACGCTAACCCCGCCCAGCCGTGTGACGCGGCTCCTGGACACCCGCAGCAATAAATTTTCGCAGTAGTGCTGTTCCAAGGGGACCGAAATATCAACCCTGATAATGAACAAGACTAACCAATATCAATAAAAATATACAATATATAACACTAAACGCGGTTGGAGTAATAAACGTTGGTTGGTCGCGCTACAAATGAGTTTTTTTTGAACTACGAGCGCGATCGTCAATTTGCATCCTTCAGGTGTTTAGTCATCAGTCATCAATGTCATCATATTGTGTGCCCCGCACCAGTAGGTTGAAGTTAATAAGTATAGATTATTAATTGTTAATCCAATACAAATTAGTTAGTATGGAATATTTGAACAGTGATGGAGGCTATAACATTACGCAATATTAAATTATATATAAATATATATATATATAAATTACCGTAACGCCTTTTTGAAATGTTATTTAATGTTAAAATAAAAAAACACAAAATCATGTTTGCTTGCTTCTCTTTTTTTTTGTATTTTTTCTAGACGTTCACAATCATGTTTTTTGCGATCACAGCGCAATCTGTTACGAATCGAAAAAAAGTTTCAAACAAAAACTACATACTTGATGGCGTAGAATCCGAATCTGGAATACAAAATGGGGGTTCCCATTTAAGATTTCAAAGTTGTCCACCCTCCCACTCTGGAGGGGTGAGGTGGAGAATCAAGTTCGGCACCATTCAGTGAGCCCCCTACATTATAACAAATCTTATTAAGATCTTTTTTTGATTTGATTTGATTCCGTTGTCTCAAGATAAAAAACTCACCTAGTATAGCGCCCGTCGACGTTCTTGTCGGTTTGACGCCGTCTAGCTTTCTTGCCGGCATAACGCCGTCTGGCATTCTTGCCGGCTTGGCGCTGACTGGCGTTTTTACCGGCTTGACGCCGTCTGGTGTTCTTGCTGACTTGACGCCCTCTGACGTTCTTTTCCGCTTAATGCTGTTGGGCGCCCTTGCCTTAGCAGTTTTGCGCCGTTGATGCTGGGCCTTCTCTTTTTTTTCTGAGAGGCGCTGTTATCCATATTTATGTTAGAATGATACTTCCACTAACAGTGCTTTGTTGAAAGTTTCCGCTGCCCTTTCTTTCTTCGGACATATAATTCATACTTTTCTTTGTGCTGTTGGTTTAATTATTATTGTGTATTATTGGTTTTCTATCGGCAGGACATCTTTATATAGTCCGAAGAATTCAATTGCTCTGAAAAACAACTGTATGTATAACTCGTACTTTTGTGTAAGCTTCAGATCATGTATAGCCTGGGGATATGTTCCAACTGAATGGCAAAAGGTGAGGGTAGTACTACCTAAGATAGGTAAAGTTTCCGATCAAACGGCGAAGGCATACAAACCAATAAGCCTAACCTCCATTCTACTGAAAACCCTTGAAAGGTTAGTAGATAGGTACATAAGAGATACCGTAGGCAGAGTCTTACCTCCCTTGCTGTGGGCTACCCTAATGGACGACCTAGTCAATGCCCCAAAAACACAAGTTGTCACGTTCACAAGAAAAAGAACGCTATAAAGCCTACAGCCATTAGTGGTAGGAGGAAAAAGGATTCCATATGTCAAGAGACTTACATGGAACCCACATATCCAGAAAACAACCAGCAAAGCCACTATCGACTTAGGTAGGTGCAGGAGACTGTGTGGTAGAAATTGAGGACTTAGCCCAAAATGACTCTCTGGTTATACATAAGAGCAATTAGACCCATGATAATGTACGGAGCTATAGTATGAATGCCAAAGGTACGGCAGGTGGGGGGGGGCAATAGGCTGGATGGCGTGCAGATAATGGCGTGTCTGTGCGCCACGGGGGCGAAGAGATCGACCCCTACCATCGCAGCGGAAGTAATTCTAAAACCTGCCACCAATACATATTTATATACAAGGAGCTGCATGGTCAACTGTACATATACTTTTACATAGTCAAGTACCGATAAGTAAATCGCACGGCACCGATTATCAAAAACTGTTAGATGAATTCAAGGAGGCACCCCTTTTAGGAAAGCCATGTAATGCCATGGTTCAATAATTCAATCTAGATAGAAAATATCAGGTTATAATACCAGATAAGAATGATTGGGCACAGATACTCCAGTAAGACGGACACAAACTGGTATACAGATGGCTCTAAAACGGACTACGGCCTTGGAGCTGGAACCTACGCTTAGAAGCCTAAAAAGGCTCTTTTGAGCGTAGGCTTCAGCAAAGATCCAAGATGTTCCAAACTGAGGTTGTTGCAGTACACCATTGTGTCCGAGAAATAGAAGGATGTCTGACAATCAGTCTATGCTTAAAGCGATTAGTTCCATAAGCGTGGACTCTGAGCTGATTTGGGACTGTGTAGGCGCCCTAAATGAGGTGGGCAGCCAAAGAAAATTCACCTTGGCCTGGGTCCGTAGCCACTCGGGCGTGAGAGGAAATGAGGCGGTGGACAAGCTGGCCAGGTGACGTTTGTCAAGATTATTCGCTGGCCCTTCTTTTGGCACTACCATATTGCAAATTAGAAAATCCATCAGTCAATGGATACATAATCAATCCAGGGAGTGGTGGGAAAAATCACCGGAACAGAGAAATACAAAAGAGTTTCCAAAGGAACAGAGTCCTGAATTTACTAGAGATCCACTGAATAAATATAGAGACACTGTCAAAATGATAGTAGGTCTCTTAACTGGCCACTGTAGACTAAATAGGCATATGCACAACATAAATCTGGAAGATGATGCAACCTGTAGATTCTGCCAAGAGGAGTAACAAACACTAGTTCATGTGCTGTGTCAATGTGAAGGCCTGGCGAGGGCAAGGTTTCTAGTAATGGGCGTGGAGAACCCCGCAACTAGTAGGTACACAAAAAAGCCGCTCTTAAAGACGATAGGCCTAATAAAGAGGGTAAAATTAGAGAGCGTCCTTCTAGGAAAAAAGGGGATCACAATATATCTGAAAAGGTCGCGGTGAAACAGGTCCATAGGCCACTCCAATACTAATTTAATTTAATCTAATCTAATGGTTGGATTAAACAAACATTTAAATTAAAATCAAATATTATCTAGTATTTTTAAATAATTATTTTTTTTTGCGGTAAACAACAAAATTATGTCGAGCCAGACGATAATATTATGTTATTCCAGCAAATTAGACGGGCATTCAATTCTATTTTCCAAGAATACATTTAGGTGTCATGGCATTATATACTTATCCCCTTATATTCGCAATGTCAGGTGTAAATAATATCTGGACGGGATATTATCTACCCGAAAAGAAACAGCACTTACCCATATCATTGCCACCAGGTCTATTTTAATGATCACGGCTCTTATTAGATATTTACCTGGAAAATACGCTAGATCAATTTTTTGTTACCATGTCTGCGGTAGTGTTTGTTTCTAGAGATTCGTTATTACTGGAGTAAAATAGAAAAAGCGCTATTTTTACAATTTCTGTATTTAACTTACTCGCAAAAATATGGATAAAAACAGTTATAGCATTATTCAAATAACATTACTTGTGTAGAAAAGTTGGAGCTAGATTTTGGAAATGGTATCTTCAATATCATAATGTCCGCTTTAATAAAATTTTTAGTTGTCATGCGTGTTAAAATAATCCTTAAATATGATTCTGCTGCACAGTTATTGATATTTACGTAATGCACAGAGATGTGTTTGTAGTATGGAGGATAACAGAATAATGGCACTAAATATTTTACGTACCAAAGTACTACTGGCACCATTATACTTACATACGTCGTGTTGCTGAATAAAAGAAATCATAAAACAGCAATTTTCACAAGATTTAACAGGTTCCTCACGTCTGAGAAGTTTCAGATGTTATAAATTCACATCGCTGAATATTGTGGATTGGGGATGCGATAAGCAGACAAAAGTAAAAAAAGAAATACCGAGTCTATTTAGAAAGCGTGGCACGAATGGGGTAAGTTTATTTTCAGAGAGTTCTCTTTGAAAAGAGAATTGATTTCCGATACGACAAAAGAAATATTTTGAACCAAAAAAAAAAGCGCTACGGGTAGTGAAGCCCTTTGTGTGCAGTTTTAGTACACACAGCAATTCAAATGCATGTTTTGATAAAAAAATAAGGTTCTTTTTGTAAAGAGAAATGCAGCAGAGGTTCAATCAAAAACATATTTACATAATTAATTGTTAGTTGGTGCAGTATTTGTAGGGAAATGGTGCGATGAATAGGAGATGATAATAGAATTATCTGCTGTAATGATAGAAGGCGACGCATGCACATTTAACTTTAATAAATACGTAGACGTTTTCTGCAGTTTAGTTTTTGCAAAGTTTGTTTAAGCACGTTAAATATAATATGAGTAGTGAAAAGTATATTTTACCAGTAAGTTGAAGATCAATCATAAATCTTAAGAAATCTTTGGCGTTATTCATATCATTTTCCTAATTGCAGAAGCTGCATTTTTGAAGGTAAATGTGTAATCTATCTTTTCTATAAAGCGTTGCGAGTTGTGAATGGGACAGCATCAAATGTCGAGCAGCACGGTGTCCCTTTCAAGACATAGTTTTATGATCCTTATTATTTCAAATATACTAATGCTTTTAGTATAACAATGGCTGACAATGGCAACAAACTTGTTAGAATATCTCCTGACATAAAGGAGGAAGCCTTTAAAAATGTGTGCAGCAACAAACTATTTTTTCGTAATGCAAGTGAAAAAAAAAGATTTTATAATAAGAATTGCGCAGAGTAGTGAAATCTCTAGTACATGTCCAAAACTTCAACTATAAATTAGATGTTAGTAATAGGCGTGTATTTATTTATTAGTGCAGGGAAATGCCTTGGTGGAATATTTAGTCCAAAATGTGCTATGGAATTGGAAGCACAAGACTTTCGAGTTTTGCATATCAATATACTCAAAAACCGCAAATCTTCGGACCATTGAAACTACTGCTACGGTTTTTAATCCAATGAATACTAACACATTTTTTAATAACTTGAAAAAGGTTGTAGTATCAACATAAATTTACTACAACTGCAACATTAATTCTAGTGAAACTGCATTTGTTGGGATCAGGGATTCGCCAAAACTTCATTGTCAGGAAGGTGGAAAACAAGAACAGGCAACATCGGCAGAAATGTTAACATTACACTGAAAAATCGATTTATTTGATTATTCCAAATTTTGTTTAAGTTAACTAAATATGGAGTTGAATATGGGCAAACGAATATTTGGTTAATTCAGTTAAATTGTTTGTTGATTTAACTCTTTAATTATTTTAAATAACGAAATATTTTGTTGGATTAACTGAATTTTGGTGATAAAATTTGTTTGAAATTATTTTGTTGTGCTGAATAAATTGGTTTTTCGGTGTAGTAATAAAGCTGAATTTCGTGTGTACCAATGGAAACAATGTTCCATCAGTCTTCTCAAGAACAAACTTTAGAGATTACATTTTGCATGGTATTCCACAGAGACCATACACGCAAACCTATCGTATCTAGTTTTGAATCATCAGAGATACATCTACTAAATCGTCAGAAGATTAGATTTCTTAGCTTTATTTGTGGCAAATTAGGAGCTACCCTTAACAGCTGTTTCTTAAACCAAAACTCCTCTGCGTCTCGCCAATCCAAGTTTAATCAAATTTCATCCTTATAACACGAGAATCAGTGAGACCGTTCTCAAAAGTTGCAGAACGAAAAAACTGTGAAAAGCTAGGAAAAAAGGAATCACTAACATTTTAACAGATACGCCAGAAATTAATTAATTGCAGAAGAGCCCATTGTGAAATTCAGGAAAAAAAACAAGTTAAAAAATGGAAAGAGTCGCAAACGGAAACTACTAGAAGAAAGACAAAAGCGACTCTGATGTTGGATACGGCATTTTATAATTATTGAATAAAATAATGTTTACACTTTGTGTCTTATTGATTTGAATTTGTGACTGTGCTTCTCATGTCTACTCATGGCAGCGTTCCATTCAAAACAGCCTGAGGATTTAATGGGATAAATTTATATTTCGATTTATAGTTTTACTTTTTTTTACATTCTAAGCTAAATTGGACGGTGTTGAATTAATTGATAGGTTCAACGTCTCATGTAATTCAAATTATCACAATTTATGAGCGGTCAAAGAAAAACTATGCCATTCAAAGGACCACTTCCTCAATTGCTACAAAATTGACAATAAAGAAAAGTCCTATTTGTCATCGCTAATTAAATCAGATCACTTGAACATCCTTTAAGTTCAAAACTGCTGCACACATTTTATTCATGGATTATCCTGATTTCACAGGACATCACATATTCTCAAAACCTTAAATATTCTTAACATGCACAACAGATGCGTATTACATATTGCCCATTTCTAAAATCAAAATTATTCAAAATTATAAAAACACAAAGCCCGTCGTATCTGCACAATAAAATACAATACAGATGTCAAGCACACATTGTAAATATTCGTGCTACCAAATATCTATCTATAGCAAACATCGCCTAGAACAATTGAAAAGCAGCTTTACTTATAATATTGTCAAAACTATTAATGACTTTTGCCAATTTCGATATTTATAAAGTCCCTATCTATGTTATTAAAACCTCAGACAAAAACTTCTTAGTATACAATAACACTATATGTACTTACTCTTTCCAATATCATTGTTGCGTGTTTTCATTCTAGAGATTTGTTACACTTCGCATTTGCCCAGTCCATCCACATAATGGCATTATTATTTCTTTGTTTTTTTTTATCTTCAGTTTATTTTCTTAAATCAAGGCTACTGGAAGAACGCTAAAGCTCAAACTCTGAATTTGAGCCACGACGATGTAGCCTTTTTGGTTATATGTACATCATAATATAGTTATGGATTATTTTATATTACATTTTATATTTTATCATAGATAAGAACATTATTATAATGTATATTATCTACTATTGTACCATTTATAACCAATAAACCTCTATTATTATTATTATTATTATTCAGGATAACCTTCCAAGGACAATTACATCGATTAATTTTTCAATTTTTTTTTCTAGTGCGTTGACGTTAATATACTTTAGTTTTAATCGGCTTTTCTAACGTAGCCTTATATATAATATTGAATTTTAGAAAGTTTCAGTTTTGTATTGTTTATAGTTTTCGAGTAAACATCTTTAAAAAATAAAAACAAAAAGTAATATCTTTGATTTATCTATGTGTTACATATTTTGAGTTCGTTGTTTCTCGTAGTAGTTATCGAGAGTGACGTATTACTGTGTTTATTATATTTTGACTATGTATCCTTATTTTTCAAACGTTCTGTACATAATTTTAATAATATCGCGAAGGTGTGACGAAGTAAATGTTATCTGGCAGCTAGCCTAAGCATAGTAGATATTTTCGCTGAAACTGGGAATGCGAATATTTCATTGTTAAATTTTATTGCCGCTCTGACATGAGAAAGCTCTAAAATAACTTTAAGTAAATGTGAATTTATAGCACTGACTTTCAAACTAGGTGGAGCGCAAACATATTTTATCAATAACTCCACCTCTATTATTTAATTCCTAGCAATTTAAGACCGGGAAGAATGATGGTTGTATTAATATACCTGTATGACTATACAGTGTGTCCCAGGATGAATGTAACAAGAGGTTCGATGGATTAAGAATGTTTGAACTTTATTATTTTAAAATTTCAGTATTAAGCGCAAAGGGAATTTTAAGGTTGTCAATTTTTATAATACAGGTCGGCTTTGAATACTAGTTTACAATAGAAGAAAGTACATTTTATAAGACGTAAGTTTTTTTCGTTATTTTTTCCGCTGAATTCGAAAATCAAGGTTATTTTTTTATGGAGCAGTTAAGATATTGTAATTTTTTAATTTTTTGAGTTTTTTTACTTTAGAAACAACAGTATCTAGAGCTAGATGTAGTTGATTTGGTCGTTCTCGATACCAAATGAAAGACATTGAAACGCTGAATAATACATATACTGGATCTTTAATTGCTTAAGCGGTTCAAAAAGTATCGATGAAAATACTTTAGATCAAAAAAAAAAATAAGTGGTCACAGAAAAATGTCATGTACACACACAGCTGATACTTTTACGGGAAAAATAAAAGCAACAAGAAGGAAGTCTTTCGAAAAATGATAAGTTATTAGCGGTTGAGGGAATAAATACAAATCCCGCATTTCCTGAATCTGTCCATTTTTTCAATAGGCGGGTTCTTTACTCTCACTTACCGATGATATAGAGATACGATACTTGATCGTTACTTTCGCCTGAACAAAATGACCTGTTGGAAAAATGTCAAATGGTTTATGCGTTAGTAGCATCTGTTTCCTTTTCGCTTCCACATTCAAGTGAATTTCCATATCCTAAGTGCCTGATTCAATTGTTGAATTTTCTGGATCATCACAAGAACAGGCACAAACAATGAAACTAAACGGGAAACGCAACTGCAACATTTTATATAGTCCGAACTGAATGATTTCGAGGTGAGACACCTCGAGGTGTTAAGGAAAAAAGGTGGAATTATTTGAATCTCATCTGAAGGAATGGAAAGTTTTGGCTTCGGGCGAGATTGGGACAAGACACAACATTTTAAAAAGGCAAAGAAGATATTCTACTGCACCGATATTTCTGCTTTATTTGAACAACTCGAAGAACCCTACGATGCAAATGAGTGGCGCTTGTTTGTTAACGGTAGCGAGGATAGCATAAAAATCGTAAGCTACAACGTAGAGAAATACAACCATCACGATTGGAAAATTTGTTCCGATCTGAAAGTCGTTAGGATGTTGTGTGAAATGCAGAATGGGTATACAAAATATTACTGCTTTATTTGCTCTAGGTTATCCGTGCTCGTGATCACCATTACAGAAGAAAAAAGTTGGACAACGTCAGAGTGGGCAAAGACACTATTAAATACGTGCCTCTTATGGAGAAAGGAAATATAATTCTGCCGGCGTTGAAGGTTAAACTTGACATTAAAAATTCTGTGAAGATCTTAGACAAGAAAGGCCAAATATTCCCAATTTGAGAACCCTTTTCGCACCGCTTTCTGTAGTAAAATTAGAAAAGGGATTGAGATGAGTCCAATTAGAAGACGTCTTTGATTGCCCACACCTAAGAAAATTTTTTTTATATAAAACTATCAGCTTTATGTACATGAAGTAAAGCCACATGTTCTTGATCAATTGTTAATTTTCCGTGGCCACGTATCAGCTTAAAAATTATTTTTATTCTAAACCTGAAATATTTTCATCAATATCTTTCTTTTGGTACCAAGAACAGTGGTTCTCCGTATGCACCAAATTAGTGAAATCGGACACATTTAGATTCAAATATAGTTTCTAAACTGAAAGTAGGTCACAGAAATAAAAATATCTCAATATCTCAAAAACAGTCCCATAAAAAAAAAACCTTGATTTTCGAATTCAGAGGGAGAAAATCCATAGGCAAAGTCACTTCTTATTAAATGTACATGAAAAACATATTCATTTCCTAAACTAGTGCAATAGGCAAAAACTATTAAACACAGTGCTAGTTCGTAACATAAAAAAGATATGAAGTTGTTCAGATTGAAATTTTAGAGGAATCTTCATTACTTTGCAATACCTACAAACTATATGAACGCATAATAGAACAGAGGCTAAAACAAAAGCAGCTTTTCGAGCAGATAGATCAACACAGGATTGGATATTTACAGTAAGACGAATCGCAGAGAAGATAACATCAATAAATAGTAAAATGTTTGTGGCAGAAATAAATTTTGAAAAAACATTTAAGCACACAAAAAGGAGAGGAAGCCTGGAAAACCTTAGAAACGAGAGGAATAAAAAAAACTAATTGAAATAATCAAAAGTCTATACAGGGAAACAGAGAATATGGCAACGATAGGAGGAAGAACAACTGAAAGTTTTACACCGTTCAGAGGGGTCAGATAGGGAGGAGTTTTCAGTCCACTACTTTTTATCATCGTGATGAAGGAAATATCTAAAACAGTAAACCCGGAGAAGGCAACTCGGCCAGAAAGACCTATTGTGCCCCCATGTCCATTTCAGCCCTCTCACTCAGGTTGCACCCTAGCATAAAGTTCGCAGTCTGGCTGAGAGTTAACTTACTGGCTCTGGGTTTGTCCAACCGATGGACCTCAAAGTGCCTCTGCCTCTCTCCGTCCACGGCCGGGCAGTTAACAAGAAGGTGACCAGGACTTTCCTCCACACTCCCACTTCCTGCACAGGGGAAAGTTCACTAGCCCTAAACGGTACCTGTGTTTATTTAGTGCGCAGTGCCCAGTTAAGATTCCTGTGAGTAATCTCATCTGTCCCTGTTCACAAAGACTGCCATACGGAGTCTTTCTTGATTCGGTAAAAGCCCTAGGGATTTAGAGTGTCTAGCGCCGGCGAGTCCATTCCAAAAGGAGCAGTGCCTAGTAGCAAGCTGCGACCCGATAAACGCTTTGTGTTTACAGAAAGCTTACACCGGTATTTATAAATGAGATGATCAAAGTCGAAGACTTACTGATAGTTGCTAATAGTAAAGAAGAACTACAAAACAAAATGAAAAAGTTGAGTAAAAAGAGAGGAAAATACGGGCTACAGATAAATATAGAAAAGAGCAAAGTAGTGGAAATAGTTAATCGGACAGGAGACATGCAAATACATAGAAAACAAATAGGAAGTGTGAAAAAATTAAAATATCTGGGAACAATCGCTAACTCGGATGGAAGATTAGAAGAGGAAATAACAAGCAGAATAAGTAAAGTGAGCGCATTACACAGAATTCTATGTAAACCATTTTTTTTTTAAGGAAATAAGCCAAACAACAAAAATAAGGATTGACCAGTCGGTGTTCGTGCGTATGCTGGTCCTAACTAACAGGTTAAAACAAAAAATAACAGCTTTTGAAATGAAAATTCCACGAAAAATTGCAGGAGTGACTAAACTAGATAAAATTAAACGTTAAATAATAAGAAGTGAACCAAAAGTGATGAGTGTAACAGAAATAATTGAACAACTGAGGATGGTTCGGACACCTTGTTCGAATGGACGAAAACAGAACAGTGAAAGTAGTATGGGAAACCGAGATTGGGAAAAAGAGAAGAAGAAAAAGGCCAAGAAGAAGCTGGAATGACGAAGTGGCAGAAATAATAAAAAAGGAAGGACTAAGCTGGACGCAAGCGAAAAGTGAAGCTAAGACCATAAAGAAATTGTGAAAGATTATTACCTCTACAGCGATGGTAGAAGAAGTTGTGGATAAATAAGTTTTTTTTTTTTTTAAATCCAAGGCTAAGGAAACATAGATGTATTATAATCTTGTAGATTTAAAAAAGAAATAACTTGAAAAAGACAGTAAATGCCGAAACGTCCTTAAATCAGTTTTTGTATTTCAATTAAGCCAATAAATTCACTAACCTGAACTTGTTATATATAACTGGCTAAATAATAAACTCCATCAAGCAGTTCGGAATTTTGATCATTTGTTAACACCAACCATACTTGTGACTTTCATTCGAATAGTTAAGACATTTCTTGCATCTGACAGAGTGTTTAACATTAAGAAAGAAAATGATTGATTCATTAGAATAACATTCCAGACTATCAATGAGGTTACTTTCACGTCATCATGCACTTGTATTAAGCCCATTTTGCAGAAATTGTTTCTATTCAATAGTGCGACGAGTAAAAAGTATATGAGAAACAAAATCAGACAAAAAGTATGTTATACAGTAAAAAAAATTACACAGTCGCCAGAAAAACTACTGTAATTTTACAGATGAAAGTGGAAATTTCAGTATAACTTTAAATTTACAGTATCGCATCATCATGTTTCCCCAACTTACCCTTAATATCACAGTATGACCGCTGTAAATTTAAGGATCATTTCTGATATATTTAAACGTTGTCAGAAATTTACATCAATGTTTTTGACTTTTACATTAATTGTTTGCTTATTTACTGAGAAACTATAAAGCTTCGATTATTTTCCTGTAAAAATTTCCTTACAGTAATAATACTGTAAAATAAAACAGGATTATTACTGCATTATTACAGAAATTTTTTACTGTGTACATCTATTTTTGTAAAGCAATTAAGATAACATGCTTAAACATTAAGTAGCATTTTATATTAATAACACCATTATTGACACACGTAATTTACAACACGATTTCCTCATTTATCATGAATACTTAATAAACAGGAGAAGATAGTTTTCCGGTTACAAAATCTAAATCATCTTATAGCATAAAAATTACATTTTTTTCTCTGCACGATCTGATTTATGGGGTGTCCCTGTTGTCGCGTACTGTTTTATCGATACATCTCGATGCCAGCGGTTCCCGATGATATATCGAAGTTGGAATTAAAAAAGCCGTATAGCTCCCGCTCTTTCTATGCCACTAAATCGTTAACCAGATTCGCGTTTGCAGGCAAAATGTACGTGCAGAAATAAAAGTTCGCCGATGATTAACGATGCCTGTCGAGATATTTTCTCGCGTACCTAAACAGATATTATACTTTTCGGATAATGAATTGGGATATTCCATTAGGATTTGTAGAATTTTTGGACACGGTGACCCAGTGCTGAAATAAATAGCATTAACATAGAACGCACAACACGCCGAGTATTTGTATTAATATCGAACACTACCGAAGATATGTACATACGTATGGGCTGGGAGCTGTTTTGAAAATTACAGTCAACGTAAATTCATGCTTTTGTGCACATGTCTGTAACAATATATTATTAACAAACCTCAACGAATTAAAGAATACAAATTTCATATATGCAAAGCGAAGTGCGGTAGCACGATACTAAAAAAACTTTTATAGGGTGAGTTAGCTTGTTGCGCGGCCACAATCAATTCCCGACGTTCTTGTAAAAAAAAAAAAAAATGGTTTATATCCGTGAATATATACTACAAAACCTAATTTCGGTGCTCAGACATTTATTAGTTCAGAATTAAAATATGCTTTTATGGATATTTGAATTATTAACTTTGCCTAAGTAACAAATTAGTTAGTTAGTAGTTAGGGAAACAATTTTTAACACAATATCTGTTGAATTAGATATTTCAGCTGTTTTAAAGTTAAATAGGCATACTGATATCAAAACTGTGGTTCAGTTTTCTTCTGTCACGTCAAGTTTTTTCCACGGTTACTTTAATTTCTCTCTGTAAGGTTAAGTAAAATATCATAAAATTCAAGATAATATTAACACCAAAGTTCAATCTAACATTTCACTCAAACCTTACAAATTACTCTTACAAAACTTTAAAATTAATTTTTCGTCTTTCGATTTCCTTTGCTTTGTCTATTATATTATAATTTTTTCTTTCCCTATTCTTTTTTGGTCTGGCAGTGGGAGTGTGTGTTCTTAATTGTCTTTGTAATCATCGTTTTTGCCATCCTCGAATTTGGGGTCCGTGGGTGCATTGCAGCCGACATACATTTATTTTAATTTTGAGTGTCCTTGTGCTAAATTTTTAATGTGTTAAAAGTATATTCATCTAGTCGACCTAACTCAGTTATTAATTTTTCAATCAGTTTATAACTCACATTTTTAATAATTAGAACTAACTCCATCATGAACATTTTGAATAATATTTTTTTCTTCAATGTTAACTTTTTAAACAATCTCAAGCAAATTGTAAGTATTTTCTTTTATATTTTAAAATTCCTTAGGTTAAATTACTTATAATTGTTAGGTCTGATGAAGGGTCAAAATACAAAGAGACCCGAAACGTCACTAAGGCCAAGTTTTCTAACAGTTATTTTATTTAATCCCTATATATATATTTTTCGCTTACAGTGTCCGAAAATAAGTTTTCGGACAATATGACATTAAACCCGTGGAAAATTTGAAAAACCAAATCATGTGTGTGCGAACATTAAGCATGTATTTTTGCCAATATTATAAAAAGAGAAATCAGTACTTCTTCATATATTTAGATGGTGAAAGAAGGAAATGCTATATCAAAACAGGGAATTTTTTTGATTCATTTCAAAAGACTGGTCTTCGCACAATAATTACTATTGTGAGGGTGATAACGCGTTTGATGATTGGGTATTAAAAAATAGTAGATATAGTCTTAGATACAGTCACAAAAATTATTTCTTTGGTAAATCGAAAGCCTGTAAAAACTTCCTAGAGCGGCATCCAGAAATATCATTAAAAGAAGTTGAGAGCATAAACAAATCCGGAACAATAGTTATAGAGGAATTAACAAGATCTGTAATTGAAGAATTAATGAAATTCTTAAAACAAAACAGTTGTCAGGATATTATGGACGACTCTAGTGGATTTTTTAACGGAAATTAATCAGGCTTTTCTTTTGCCCGAAAACGAAGAAATAATATTGCCTTAAGTTAGACAATAGAAAAGATATGCTAGCAGTATTAATTGTCTAATACAATACAATATATTTTATTGCCGAAAGAAAGAAAACTAACAAAAAAACTTAAAAGAAAATACAGTTAACAGTAGTTTAAAAAACAAGCAAATTAGTTAAAATTATAAGTAAAATGCTAATTTAAACCGTACAAACAATGTTGCAATAAAAGACTTTTAATTTTAATTTTAAATAGCTTTAAATTAAGATCTTTACAATTATTGGGAAGGAAAATTTTTATTCCCAGGTAATCAGAACTTCTAGCCGCAATTGCAAGGCGATACTGATTCATGCTACTGATAATTGCGTATGACATTTGTGAGTGTGCCTCTGCATAGTATATTGCCTTGAGTGTATTAAAATCCAGAATATTTCCTAACTCTCTTTGTTGGCATAGAGTTTTATTTAACTTAGCAATAAGAGTGTTCGTATTTTCTTCCCATTTTAAGTTCTCTTGAATTATGGGGACTAAGAATTTAATAGATATGGCGATGCATGTCCGCCTTTGATCCTGCTGCCATATTCCATACGTTAGTCCACTCAAATCTGTAGTCATAATATTTAATGAAATCTAAAAAATAAGTATTTACAAAAGTAAATAAGATTAGTAATAATTAAATAAAATAATTTCATTAATTTATAAAATTAAAAGAATATGTTGCATTCTACATTGTGTAAAAAAATTAAAATTCTTTAATCCGGGCATTGTACTGGGGAAACCAGAGCCATAGTAATGGGTAAGTATTTTTGCACTTACGCTATCATTACTTGTGTTATTCCCACATTTTATGCTATTGAGACTTTGACGTACGCGTTATGCAAATGTTATTAGAATTACTAATGCAGATATATGTATATATGCAACTGTGCATTAAACATAGTACAGGAATTACATGTGACTTTGTCCCTCTTAGGATAATATTATTAACACGTGGATTGCACCGTTAAGCCGTCACCTTACCTCCATTTAGTATTCAGATTAAGAGAAATGGAATTTAGTCGTCAAACATTGTTTCACGTTTGCATTGATGCTTACAACTTCACTTTAGCAAGCGTGCGTTTACTATGGAATTAGCAAGAATTTGCATGAATAATAATTAGTTTAGGTTGTACTCGAGTTTCAGACGGATCTTAAAATGGTAAGGATTGTTAAAAAGGGAAATTTATTAGAACGAATTATGCCAATTAAAAATTTCAGTCCCATATTTCTTTCTAGATTAAAAAGAGTCAGTAGATGGAAATACATAGAATCCTGCAGCGTGCTCGTTTGCTTTCCTGAAACAACAATAAATATTATGCAATAGTCATATATGTATGTATTAACGATATTGAAACTCACATCGCAGTGCTGGTAACTTTTTCAGAAGAAACGAGCTTATTATGAATTTAATTCAGAAAAAAAAGTAAAAAGTTCTAAATCTGTTGTAATGAATACTTCTCGTAAATGCGGAGCACTTTGATTGAGTCCTACTAGAATTAGAAAAGTTTGAAAATGTAATAATTTAATAAGGGCTTTGATATCGCTTCGTTAAATGGAGATACAATTTGGTATAAAGCACAAGTTTAAAAGTTTTATATCGATATAACTCTTCAAAGTAAAAACTCATTTTTAACATTTTTTTTAACTTAGCTTTACAAACGATTTAACTAATTTTACTTATTTAATTTGCTCGTGCTCTCGATCATTTCGACTATTCTTGGACTAATTGGCTGGCTATTCAGGCTTTTGTTGCTGCTAATTAGTGTCGTTCTTATTATAGGGTACAAGATTCATCAAAACAAGGCAAGTTATGGCTTTGCAATAGACATAAATAATCCATACGTCATCAGTAATAACTAATCAAATAAACTCAAAGGAGAATAATTATCAGCGAAGGAATATTGTTTTCGCTGTTGTAGGCATTGTTGTTTAAGTGATTGGAAAGTTATGCGATACGTGCAAATTATAACTGATAGCTTATCTGTGTTAGATGCGTTAGAGATTTAAAAAAATTCGACTGATTTGTTATCTGACTAGGGCTCACGTAGGTACAATCGGTAACGAGAATGCGGATCAATTAGCGAAAGAGGCGGAATCTAGGGGAGATAGCGTGGTAATTAGATAATGATTAATTTCTGCTAGCGTAGTTAAAAAAGCGTTTAGGGATGCACTTGATAGCAGGGTAGGTGGGATAATACTTCAAATGGGAGGTGGAGTAGGAAACTTAACGGTAGCGTTACACGTTTCAGAGACGTATCAAGCGACAGAATTAATAATAGATTACCGTAATTTTAAATCTTTTTTTTATGTAGAACTGGGAGGATGATTTATTTGAATGTCAACCCACTGAAGAGTGGCGGTCGCGTATGGGAGTTAGGGCATTAGCTAAGATGTTAAATTGGCCGCAGCGCGAAACAGATGTTAGAGATAATGAGTCGGTCGAATGGTGGTATTTTTATATAATACTGCTAAAGAATTGGATAACTTACGGCATGACATTTAAACAGTAAATAGTATGTATTTACAAATGAATATTTCATACTCTTGAGTGATCTGAATTAGTGTTAAATTATAGCTATTGGCAAGGTTGGAGTGTATAGATAAATATATAAAATATAAATCTTTAATTTAATTACTATTGGTTAGAATAATCAGGATTAAATTATTGTTAAATATTAGAATAGATGCTGCTGTAGTTTTATTTCTTTTCAGATAATTATAGGTTTATTTTTTCTGCCGTTTTTATTTCAAATTCGTAATGTGCGAAGAATGGAGCAGCTACCTGAAAACGGCATGGCTGTCGGAATTGAAGGGACGTAGCGGCTATCTCTTCAGTAACAAGATATGGGACTACTTACCAGATCCTGCTTCCAGAGTAAGGGTTTCCATGGTTTTTCCTTACTCCTTGGCGAATTCTGGGAGATAAACTAAAGTCATTCCATGGGCGCAAACATAATAACAACTGCATGGCTGTATCCAAATTGAGTTAATGTTTAATGATAAAGTACAACAGGTAAGAAACTCAATCAAAGGTACAGATATGTATTGGCTTACATGTTTCGGGTAAATAGCCATCTTCAGAATAGAGGCAAGAAATAAGATAGCTATTTAGCCGAATATAGGCCAATATATATCTGTACCTTTGATTGAGGTTCTTACCTATTGTACGTTATCATAACAACAACTGGCAGCTGACCGATTTATCATATTTTTGTCATTATTATTAATAATCATAGGAAAATAATTCAGTTGGAATAGTAACATTTCAATTTTTATGGAATCCATATCGTACGTAGAATAAATAGCCTCGTATAGTATCCTTAGAAAGAGCACGAGTTTAGGATAAATTGTAATTATTTAGATTTTTATAAATGAAATGTGGGCAAAAAACTAGATTTAGAAACTAACTAGGGGGTTGTGTTGCTTAGCATATCTAAATAATCTAGCAATAGTCATCAAGAGAAAATTTCCAAAAGGTGCTTGTATAACTATTGTATGGCCGTATTCACAAAAAGAAAAGTACCACAAGTACTAAGTTTTGGAGATCTGGAAGCAGTTATCCTTGCACAAAGACAGCGGAGCAATTTCGGTTATAAAAATCTTCCTGGCATTGCACCTGTGGTATCTAAATAGCAAACTAAATTCTGAGAAAATCAGAAACACTTGAATTGTGCTGGTATGGTGCAAGCGATGGAGTAACTTGGCCGTAATACTGCTTCTGTTTTTACAGGTCACTATAGATTCAGAAATAACTTACACAAAATCAGACACTCTGATGAAATTGAATGCTGCTTGTGTTTAGAAGACGAGTAGGCAGTTAAGTATATTTTCTGAAACTGCTTTGCTGGTACGAGAATGAATATGCAATCTTTGGAAAGTTCAGCCCTGTCCCAGAAGACGTGAAAACAATTTTATTTAACATAAGCTCCATATGTTAAATAAAATTGTTTCAGGGCCTAGATTAACTTTAAGATAACATCTGTTCTAGAAGACCCTAGTGGTCGCAGTGGACGGAACAATTAATTGAACCATGTGAATACTATATGGTGCTGACTACTACTAGAAGATTAATAACTACTCCTGCTGAGAAGAGACCATATACGCCAGAGAAGATAAAAACTTTGTAATACGTATGACCTACGTACACGCAAAACACTCAATTGTCATTCCATTGGGCAGATGGCGGAAGTTGCATGGAAAAGAACAGAGGTCGTTCCTAAAATACACAACTTTGATGTACTTACTTGCTACTATATTAAAGAATGTTGGCCATAACGTTTATAAGTTGTTTTTTTTTTTTTTTGAGGATAATAGCTGTAATAAGGAAGGCCAAAGGGATAAACGGAATCATAATAAACTTGAAAGGCCAAACTTTAACCTAATTGAACTATAAGTGAAATTGAAAGTAGGTTTCTCAAGGTCTCCAACTGAGAATTTTATTTAATACACCACATTGAGGAAGAAAATGTTTCAAGTTAATGTAAAATTTAATTGTATATAAGCAACAATAGATTGGGCCTACACAGTCCATAAGATGTCCTTTCGATACTTTATGATTTAATCTATCACAATCAACTTTATTTTCAGTACTGCATTGTATGGGCTAAATGTTAGCCCAGGTAGTCGTGAATGAGGCTAATTTATTGCTTAGAATTTATAAAACTCAATTTAGCGTTTACCTAACAGCTTTTTTTTTAATGCGATGCTTTCTTCCACTTTACATACACTTCATGCATTAAAATCAATTAGAACATTTTTCATTCTGGAAAAAGGGATCTTTGTCGACAATTCTGAAATCAATACCTAAGCAACAAAAAGCGTAATGTGTCAATTAAGCCGATTACAATTAATAACCCTATTATATACGTAAAATGGATGCAGAAGATTTGAAGAACTTTGCCTTTTTACTTTAGATGGTAGGAAACCAAGTTCGGACTAACTTCAACTTATTTTTCCGGCCCTTGAAATAAATTAAATGTAAGTTAAAAAAATCTAAGGTCAAACTAAAATTCATTTCTTCGAGGTTGTCAGTGGGTTGTTGTTATTAATGAATTCTTATTCGCTCCACAAATAATTTCTTTTTAAGCGAAGAAATGATAATTTATCATTTTGACTAATGTAAATTATCTGTCATGTGGGTTAAATGCGAAATTGATGTTTGGGAAGGCAAAATATGGGTAGGCATTAGTTATATCCTTCACAACGGTAATTCAATAAATCCGTATTTTATTTATTTAGGATTGTAGCAAAAGAACAAAAATATCTAAGGTTTCATTGTGTTTATAATGGTAAGAATGTTTATCATACGATTTGTGATTAATTTTATTCTAGAAGCGCTTGAAATGTTGGTGGAAAGTACCTCATAATTAATCACCACGAATTCGTATTCGTTTTCTTCAAAATAGGTCTGATATCGATGTTTATTGAGTTGGAAAGTATTTTTTCAAACAAACATCGTCATTAATATTATGAAAGAAAATATTGAATTCAGAATTTTATGCGGTAACTGGTTTCCTTGGAAATACTTCACAAATCGACAATTCTGTTTAAATCAATTCCATTACAAATTACAGATAATTCTAGTAAAGAATTTTTCTGTTGGTGAATTTCTATGTGTTTATAGAAAGTTAATGTTTTTGTGCGATATTATTTTCAATTAGTTTGGTGAATAACCAAATGGACCTTTGATACTTATTGCAATATAGTACGAAGGTGGAACAAATTTAAATCGACCATTATTAATAAGCCTTGAATCATTTTTAAGCAAAAAGACCAATATTTTATTTCTCCGCATACCGGATGTTGAAGAAATTTGTGAACACAGATCATGTAGTGACATTAAGCATTGAAATCCGAAATGAATATTTGTTTACCGTTTTTTAATCAATTTTAACATATAATAATAATTTTAAAAATAATCAAAAAAAAAGAACATGTGGGTACATGCTTTCAATTATTGCATTCATTTACTATATGAATTATTCAATTGAATACTTGATAATCAGAGAACGTGGAATAAAAATCTCCAGTAGTAAATTAAAGACCTTTTTATCTTATAAGAGAAATATTCTGCTCTTCAAGATTATTGCAAGAATAAAGATTAGATATATGTAAAAGAATATGTCATGTAACATTTTCTTTTAAATATTTTTTTTTCTCAAAAATGAAGGTAAAACAATGTAATTTTCATATAGTAAAGCCAAATTCCATGAAACTAATTATTTTGTAAGATACTTAAACGACCAGAAGCTTTATATCCTGTAAGATACGCGCAACAGAAAACATTTGACTTCACCTTAAAACTCAGTTCTTGTTACATTATTTCTTCCTAGGGAAGAGGGAGATACAGGTTCTGCAGGCGAACCTCCAGCATGCAAAAGCTGCGTCAGCAACGCTAGTTAGGAAGTTCGACAACGAAAAGGAAAAGTTGCAGGTTTAACACCACAACAAGGTAAAGTATTATACAATCCTAGGTCCTTAAGGCCAAGAGCATGCATAGTACACAGCACGAGGGTTACTTGTACACTAATCCCGGTGCTCTGCACCGACGACGTGGTTACAGGAATCCTTACGGCCAAGACGGAGGAAGGAACCAGAAGCTGGATCATCTGCTCGGCCTACTTCCCCGGCGAGGACAAGGAGTGCCCACCTCCCATAATAAGTACTATTGCTGCATATGGAGAGGAAAAGGGCCTCCAGGTGATAATAGGGAGCGACGCGAACGCACACCATACAGCATGGGGGGAGCACCAACACCAACGCACGAGGTGAGTCACTCATGCAATTTATCTTTTCAACAGGGTTGGAGGTAGCCAATGTAGGCACGGAACCAACGTTCGTCACAAGATCCAGAGCGGAAGTGCTAGATGTTACGCTATGCTCAGGTAGGATGATTGACGCCATAAAGGGATGGCATGTGTCGGAGGAACCATCGTGTTCGGACCATCGACACATAAGATTTAACCTGAACGTTACTCTCACCGAGGTCAAGTACAGAAATCCAAGGGAGACAAACTGGCAAGGATATGTAATATCCCTCAGGGAGTCTCTCGAGTGAGGTACGGCACCTGTGGGGGTAATAGAAGGGCTAGAACTAGCGGCAGACCAAGTGCATGACGCCATTATGGCAGCATACAAGGAAAACTGCCCAGAAAAAACAAGACGCTATAAGGGCGCCAAAACAGCATGGTGGAACAAGAACTTAGAGCATCTGAGGGCCGAGGTTCGTAGGCTGTTCAACAAAGCCAAGTCCGACCACAGCTGGGATACTTATAAAAGTAAACTGACACAGTACAACTAAGAAATCCGCAAGGCAAAAAGGGACTTATGGAGGAAGTTTTGCGAGGAGCTGAACGAAGCTCCCGCTTGCTCACGAATCCATAAAGTTCTAGCCAAGGATGGTTGTGCTGCGACCGAGGTGGGCTTCATCAAAAGAATGAATGGAACCTACACAAGCACTCATAAAGAGAGCATCGAGGAACTGCTAAAGGTTCACTTTCCGTCCGCAAAAATCCTGACTGGGGCTCGTGGCTAGCCGTTGTAGATCGTACGCCAGAGAGGCCAAAAAGACAAGACTGGAGGCTGGCCGCAGAAATCACGAGACCCACGAGAGTCAAGTGGGCGCTAAGCAGATTTTTGCCTTTCAAATCTGCAGGCACGGATGGAATATTCCCTGCCCTACTTCAGAATGGGATAGAGGTACTGATGCCACATCTCGTGAAAATCTTCAGAGCATGCATAGCCTGGGGATACGTCCCAACTGCATGGCAAAAGGTGAAGGTGATCAAACGCCGAAGTCATACAAACCAATAAGCCTATCCTCATTTTTACTCAAAACTCTTGAAAGGTTGGTAGATAGGTACATAAGAGATACCGCACTGAGAGAACAGCCACTCAGTGACAGACAATACGCATACCAACCGGGAAAATCTACAGAGGTCGCCTTAGATGACCTCAACAGGCTAATTACTAAGTCTATTGAAGACAAAGAGGTAGCCATGACGACTTTCCTGGACATCGAGGGAGCATTTAACAATGCTACTACTAATTCACTCATCGGGGCGTTACGGAGAAGGGACGACGCGCCGAAACTTCTACAGTGGGCCTGGAAAGAAGGATAATCACATCCACAATCGGTGAGGCTACCATTGAGGCGGAGGCGGGAGGGGGATGCCCGCAGGGTGGAGTTCTTTCTCCCTTGCTGTGGGCTACCCTGGTAGATGACCTAATCCGGAAGCTGACCGGCAAGGGATTCCATTGCCTTGGATATGCTGACGACCTTACAATAGTCGTCAGAGGGCGGTTTCCAAAGGTTCTGGTGGAGCGTATGCAAACCGCTCTCAACACGGTCGACAAATGGTGTAAACAAGAGCGACTATCAGTCAATGCTCAAAAAACACAGGCTGTCACGTTTACAAGAAAAGAACGCTAGAAGGCTTACAGCCACTAGTGATAGGAGGTGAACGAATTCCATACGTCAAAGAGGCGAAATACCTGGGAGAATGGTTTGATCAAAGGCACACATGGAATTCACATATCCAAAAATTGACCAGCAAAGCCACGATCGCCCTGGGTAGGTGCAGGAGGCTT
Source organism: Protaetia brevitarsis (assembly GCA_004143645.1). Lineage (NCBI taxonomy): Eukaryota > Metazoa > Arthropoda > Insecta > Coleoptera > Scarabaeidae > Protaetia > Protaetia brevitarsis. Next base: position 2,180,603 of record RXPK01000168.1, read on the forward strand.
TGTGAAAAGAATTGGGGCCTTAGCCCCAAGATGACTCTGTGGTTGTACACAAGGGTAATTAGACCCATGTTAACGTATGGAGCAGTAGCATGGTGGCCAAAGGTGCGGCAGGCGGGGGCGGCCAAAGCGTTGGGAGGCGTGCAGAGGTTGGCGTGCCTGTGCGCCACGGGGGCGTTGAGATCGACCCCTACCGCCGCGATTGAAGTAATTCTAAACCTCCCACCAATACATATTTTTGTACAAGGAGCCGCAAGGTCCACAGTACACTGACTCTTACATAGTCAAGTACCGATAAGTAAATCGCACGGGGTTGACTATAAAAAACTGCTAGACGAACTCAAGGAGGCACCTCTTTTAAGAATGCCATGTGATGCCATGGTTCAAACCCCTAACCTAGATAGGAAATATCAGGTTATAATACCAGATAAGAAGGACTGGGAGGCAGGTGCCCCGGTAAGAGCGGACTCAAACTGGTTTACTGACGGCTCTAAAACGGATTACGGCGTTGGAGCGGGAATATACACTAAGAAGCCTAAAAAGGCTCTTTCGGTAAGCTTCAGCAAAGATACGACTGTGTTTCAAGCTGAGGTTGCTGCAATTCATCACTGTGTCCGAGAGATAGAAAGATGTACCGAACCGGGTAAAAGCGTCGCTATCTTCTCTGACAGTCAGTCCACACTTAAAGCGATTAGCTCCTCAAGCGTGGACTCTAAGCTGATTTGGGATTGTGTAAGCGCCCTAAATGAGGTGGGCACCCAAAGGAAAGTAACCCTAGCCTGGGTCCCTAGCCACTCGGGCGTGAGAGGAAATGAGACGGCGGACGAGCTGGCCAGGCGAGGTTCGTCAAGGCCATTCGTTGGAGCCGACCCCTCTTTCGGCACTACCAAATCGCAAATTAAAAAATCCATCAATGAATGGATATACAATCAGTCCAGAGAGTGGTGGCAAAAATCACCGGGACAATGGCTGGCAAAAGAGTTCCTAAAGGAGCAGTGGCCTGAACTCACGAGAGATCTACTGAATAAAGACAGGAAAACTGTCAAAATGATTGTAGGTCTGCTGACTGGTCACTGTAGACTGAATAGGCATATGTATAACATAGGCCTGGCAGATGATGCAACCTGCAGATACTGCCAAGAGGAGAAACACCAGTTCATGTGCTGTGCCAATGTGAAGGCCTGGCGAGGACAAGGTTTCTAGTAATGGGGTAGGAGAACCCTACAGCTAGTAGCTACTTAAAGAAGCCGCTCTCAAAAATGATAGGCCTAATAAAGAGGACAAAATTAGAGAGCGTCCTCTAGGAAAAAGGGATCACAATACATCTGAAAAGGTCGCGGTGAAACAGGTCGATAGGCCACCCCAATTCTAATCTAATCTAATCTAATCTACATTATTTCTTTCTTCACTCGTATCTTTAATTACTCGCGTAGGAAATATAAAATTTTCGCTAATATTAAGCTCTTTAGAAGAAGAAAAAAAAAGAAACATGAAAGGCGACATTTCTCTTCATATCTACCGAAATGAAATAAATAAAAATCAAACAGCCACCGAAATAGGGAAATATTCAGAATTCAGTGCAATTATTTGCCAGAATCCGCAACTTTTTGAAGTTAAAGCTGAACTTAAAATGAATGCAATTTGAAGCTATGCAAGAAATACAGCTTGATTAGGCTTGAGTGACCTTCTTTTTTGCAATTAGTATTCTTTTTTCAAATATTTACAAATTTTGGTTCCTGCGAGCTATTGAGGGAAAAATACTTACCAGGGTACCTATAGTTTTAAGCACTGAGAAATACGTTATCTAACAAATAATTTGCTAAAGAAATACACATAAGCACATATTTATTTTTAAGAACGTGTGGTTATGTAAATCTAAATAAGTTCCCACCTATGTCTTACGAAAATAGGAGCAAAACCATTCCTAAAAATATGTACGATTGAAAACGTACTGTTTTTAAATAGCAGTTTATTTTAATTTTTTTTTTAAAGGGTGAAAACGCCTAAGCCATATTTTTAGCTTGTGATGCCCCCGCAGAGGCAAATCTTCCTCCTAGGCAACATTACGACCCCGGAAAAAACCGATTATCGTAATTGACCAGAGCGAGATTTGAACACCGGACTGCGCACTGACAGCCAAGTATGCAAGCCACTCGACTACCAGCCAGGCAAATTAAAAATACAAAATATTTATTACATAAATATAATTAATTAAAAATACAAATACAAACAAATGACAATTAAAAAATTGGAAATTGGATATTAAGGGCTTTTGTAGACAGGAAGTATATAAACGTTACATTTTTTTTTATTTAACCAACGCATTCGACTGTCTCAGTCACTCCATTCTCTTAAACACATTCAAACATTATAACTTTCCTGAACATGACATTGGCTTATTTTCATCTTTACTGAGGGACAGACAGGGTCAAATATAAATATGTTTTTTTTTCTACAGTATCGCATATTATTCTTAATTTACATAAATGATTTAGTAAATTGGGATTTCACCTCGAACTTATTTTTTTTTGCTAATGACACGTCAGCCATAAACAGCGATAAATTGTTATCTGAGAGTTTGGCTAAGGTGGACATTCTGAATGCTACCATTAGTAACTGCTTCCTTGCAATTAAACGTCCTCTAAATGAAGTCAAGTCAAACTTTGATATTTACACTACGACCGTTATCATAACAATAGGCGTTTACAAAAATTGGATTCTAAGGTATATACGGAGTTTCTATCCTGTTGTAGCACATTGTAAATGCTATGATTTCCTTTCACTTTTCGTACATCGGTATATCCGATCCAATTTTCGAAAGCCCCTAATATTACTTCCCATCAATTCCTCGAGATCATACTTCTACGATCTCACTTGGAAATAATTGTCTATTATATTTTTATTAAGATCATTGAATAATAAAATATCCATTGATCATTTGAGAAAAATACACTTTATTATATTTCAGTGATTTATATAATCTTAATTCGGCGTTTTTTGTCACATTGCCAGGGTATTTGCATTTCAAGATGCATTGGGCATCTGGTCTTGCTTACAGAGCGGATTTTAGAAATTTGTTTAAAGCTTTGGCAATACTAACTACCTCATCAGTAGATCTCCAAAAGTGTTTGCTTTTTGTTAGAGCTTGTCCATCAGAGTATCTCTTGCCTTCACCTTCACGATTATCTTATTAGACAGAATAGCAATATTAGACCGAACTTTCTTTAGACTTCCTACAAGTAGAGACGTTACAAACTACCATGCTGTTAGTACAAAATTTATCTACATCTTTATTTAAGAATTAAGCAATCTTTAATAAACCATTTTATTCTGTAAACGAATTTCTTCTTACAAATAGTACTTCTTCGGAATTCCCGCTTTACTTTTAGATAATTTAGATAGAATTTTTAATATTGTTACTGCTTTTAATAGTTCATTGTTAGGTTTATCTAAATACAGGGTGTATCAAATAAAAAAGTAAATTTTGCTTGGGTGTTAACTACACGACATCTAAAGCACAAAGCCACCGAAACCGGATTTCATCATTAAAGAATAAAAAAAAGTAAAATTTAGAGCCAAAAATTCTTTAGTCCGGGCCTGATGCAAGGAAACGTCATGTTAAGCATCCGCTAAACGTGGTATTATGTATAAATACATTCCACTCATTTAGTATTATTCTTAATGGTATGCCGTAAGTTCATTTAACGTCATTCTGAATAAATAAAGGTCCTTGTAGAAATAGCAAAACTGAGGCATTTTAAATTTCTTCTTTTTATAAAATAAACATTCCTTTTTTGTTAAGAGCATTCTACGTAAGTCTACAAAGTATTATTTTTAATATCCTGATAAGACGTTCGAGTTTCACCGGATATGCGACTTCAGTAGTTACAAAAAACGTAAATATTTTTCTTTTGCTTTGTCGAATCGAGAGTTAGTTGTTAATAAACGGTACCACATGAATCTGAGTTATTTCTTTTGGATTTATTTAATCATATAACGCAAAATGAATTGAATCGAATTACACAGAAATAAATGTAGATACAGAAAATTTGCAAACACGGTTTTTACTATGATATCCCGCTAAAATGAATCTATACATTCCCGCGCTTTTTCCGATGCATCAAACTTCGACTTTCTTTATATGAAATCATGATGGTCCTTAAAAGGATCCCTTTTTCGAGACGGGAAGAATTTAAATAAAATGTTCGAAGTGGCTTGCACTCCAAGCGCGGACTCACACAAACTAACAGCGGTAATGACTGAATGATAGTGGTTTGTGGGGGATACTCGGGACAGCATTTGGGTTGGGCACAGGTGCGGCTCTAGCCCACGGCATTTATAAAATATTTTTTTTCTCGTTAATGCTTACAGATAGACTCCCTGTGCATTAAGAGTTCTGTATATGATTACAGCTGCTACATATTATTATATTTACCTCTATATCTGATACACCCTGTATATTTCAAAAACACTTTTACTTACTTTTGTATTGTATAATAAAGCTGAATTAGTATATTTTTTTCATGTTCTTAATTAATTTTGCTTGTTCTTATTAATTTTTATAATTCAATGCTCTCTTTTAATATTTGTATTTATTGTTATTACTTTATTAACCTTTTGAATTTAATTATTAACCTTAACTTTTCATCACGTTTTTGTTTTGTGTTACTTAATTTTTTTATAATATAAAGGTTTTTTTGCCAATTACCAGATCATTCTGCTCCACCTTGTGTCACCATTATTATCGTGGCGTTGACCGCTAGATGCTTTCTCAAGTGAAGAAGAAAGTGATAGCCGCTGGGCATCAAATTAGATCTACACGGGGGTTGATCAAATTGTATCCAGCAAAATTTTGTGCCCCAAAAGCCAAGTATGTACGGGTATTGCCGTGAGAAAATCAAGCAAATTAAAAACACTTTTGTTTCACCTTAAGAGGTCTCGACTATTACTAGGGATCGGGAGTTTGAATCTCGATCTGGTCAATTACAGTAACTGTTTTTTTTTTCTTCCCGGAGCCATTATTGGTAGAAATACAGTGCACATGATTTTCCATCTGGAAATTGTTTGCCTAAACTTAAGCATTTTTAGTACCTACATGTCACAATCTCATAAATCTTTTGTTTTAAAACCTGCGGAAATACATGGGATAATGATAAAAAGGGCCTATTCACTTGAACGTTTGCCTTAGCTTTCTACAAGTTTTCAGTAATGATCCATTACGTTCTCTTTATTGCACGAAAACAATCATGCTGCCAGTGCAGTAGTTTAACTTTTCTTGAAAGGTATCATGATATAGGTGATGAGTTTTAAGCCAAATTGCAACTGGCGATAAAGCATGAGTGGTTTACTCTAATCCAGTGTCACATGAGACATCCACGTTTCATTAAAACATCAGCCCATGAAATTTAGGCATACAATTTCACGCAAAATCACGTGCCTGTGCTATAGTGTAGGCAGGGAGTGCTGTTTTACCTCAATAAGTTTTGAGAAATATTGCAACACACTACGTCCTGCAACTCATAATAAAAGGCATGGACTTGCTCAGCAAGGGAATTGTTTTGCAGTTAAAGGTATATATGATAATATGCACTTCAACCACATGACTTCTTCCCATCTCTCAAGTGTGTTTACAGTTTGCTACGATAAGGACGAATATATCGGTTCATATATTAATTATCCTCGTATAATATACGCACGAAAAAGCATGAAACGTTAATATTCGGAGAGAAAAACACGGAGGCGTCTTCTTTTCTTACTTGACGTCAAAAGAAGAATAGGGATGAATTAGTATGGTGACATGTATTGGTACGTTACTCATATTACTCCGTGAGTATATAAAAGAAAGATTGATTGATACACACATGCATGCATATCTACATAGATACAATTACATTGTTGATCAAAAAATACCAGACGGTATTATGCACGTCTGTCTACAAAATTAACAGAAGACCCAGTTTATTCCAGACATATATCATTTTGTGAAACTAAGTTAAAAGGAGAAAAAAATACATTTGATATTTAGTCTTTGAAATATGTTACAATTAAACCCAGTTATCCATATACCTATATACATAATTTTGTACGAATAGTGTTGTTAAAAGTTTGTTCAGTATAATTATATTGATACATTATTATTCATATAAGCGTTGACATGAATGTTATATTTAAGTTTTATTTAATTTAAAATGATTAGTCCTTCCCAAAAGATCCTCGCGTAATTGTTACACCATTTCGGTTTAAGTACATTTTCGGCAGATTTTTAAAATTCTACTAATTCAGTAACTCCGCTAAGCACTAAAAGTATAGACCCAGATATTTGATTTTGGTTTGAAATGTTTTAGACGATTCTCTAGTATCTTGTCCAGTGGAAACTTGAGAACTTTCGAAGGCTCCAATAGATCCTTCCCGAAATATTTCTGCCTGAGTACTTTCAACTCCTTACATGTGCAGATTACATGTAAACTCCTTTCGTCTTGTGGTTCGCATCTTCTGCACCACGGTTTGTTTATTCGACCTGTGGTGTATAGATGCTTTTTCAGGGGACAGTGTTCAGTTACTAGGCCAATAATGGTTTTAGCTTCTTTTTGCTGCGTCTGAGTAGGTTATCAGAGAATCTAGCATCCCCATCCTCTATTAGCGCTTTAGTATAGAGTTGACCTTCAGTCGACCTCCATTTCTTTGTACTTTCTTTACCTAACCAGGTCCAGATCTTCCTTCTCGCAGGGTACTTAATAATCCCACATACGTGCTCTGAACCTATGAACTCTCTTTTAGAGCTTGGCTAATTCGTGGGCTAATACATTGCGCTTTATATCTTCATGTCCCAGCACTCAAATCAGAGACACCGTGTAATCTCGTGCCAGTGTATTGAGGGATTATTTGCAGTCTCTAACTAGTTTTGACCTAATTACAGGGTTCGAAATTGCCTTGATAGCAGCGTGGCTGTCAGTCATTATATTTATTTTCCTCCTCATGTAGTCTTCCTTTGCAATCATTTCTGCATAGGCTGCAAGGGCGAATACATCTGCCTGGAAGACCGTTGTATGTTTCCCCAGGCTTATGGATATCCTTTGATTAGGGCTCGGCCCACAAATACCGGCTCCTGTGCCCTGGCTGGATTTGGATCCATCCGTGAACCAGTTATCATTAGCAGTGATCTCACTGCGTGCCTGATCTCTGTTCGGTATGGAAATTTTCACCTTTTCAGTGAAAATAATTTCGAGTGTCATACTGTCCGTGGGTATTTGCAGCAATGGCCCATGCAGCATCGTACCCGTAGTATCAGTGTGCCCCCCGACCCTGAAGTTGGGATGCCACAAGTTGTTGGTTATCAATCTAATTGTAAGGATCGCATTCATAGCCTCCACTTTCACATAAAGCTCCAGCAGAGGGAGGCCTACAATGGTCTCCAAAGCAGCGATCCCTGTGCTGTTGATTGCACCAGTGATTTCCAGTAATGTCTGTCTCTGAGCAGCGGTTAGCAGTTTCACTGCGGAGGACACTTCTATCCTTTTCCACCAGACTACTGCCCAGTATGTTATCGCTGGTCTTATCACGGCAGTATATAGCCAATGGATCACCCTTGGCTTGTTAATGTATATATTAAATTATACCATTAATCATTTTAAAAATTCTCTTACCTTGTACCAAACTATGGAGATCTCTGGCTGGCTAATCGAAGTGATCAGTTGGGTTCACTGTGCACCATGTTATATGTTATAGTCATCTCAACTTTTGACCTCTTACTACTTCAGTGGTTAATGGTTGTCCGTATATTTACATAACATTCTTCACTGCTTCACAATTCCACACTCCTGCATATATTTTCTTTTTTTCCAGGGGCTCGACCTCTGCTTGGTTGACCTACTACAACGCACTTGTATTCATTACCACTAACAGAATAATTATTTTGCAATGGTTACTTTTGCTTTACTGGTAACACTCTTTGATCTGCGCGCGTATTACAATGTTGCTAAACATTTCATTCCTTTTGCTATTTTAACTTACATTTCCGTTAATTTTGTTTGTTATGGTTATGCCTAAATAGTTAAATTGTTCGACTCCTGCACATTTGAATGGTATTTAGGTTCTGCTATTGTCATATATTTCGTCTGTTCCATTTATTATTAGTCCCTCCTTTTTCGCTTTTCGTGTTCTAATTTTTTTATTGCTTTTATTTTTCTTTTTTCTTACTGTTAGTGAAAAGAACAATTCAGTTTACCAATTCTGTTGGTTTATTGACCTTTTGCGTTATGTACATTTTTTTCCAAATCTTCTTATTAATGATTTCCTTATATAATCAAAGGTAATTGTTTATTATTAAATAACCGTATATTGTTATTACAAGTCTGTGTGGGTTTGAATATGTATTGATTGTTGCGTAAATATATTATCAATAAAACCATATAATATACAACACAATGTATCCATACATCATACTTATATAATAATATAACTTCTTGTAACTTGGAATACAGAACTGTGGGCAATAAACGATCTGACCTTTCACTTTTAGATTAGCTTATAAAAAATATATTTGAATACATTGTCCCTTCCTTTACCCCAAGAACTGACAAAATGCTATTTGCTTGACCATCAATCATACTGTGAGTTATTATTTTTAGTAGTATTTTATACATGTTTCCTACTACGAAAAATAAAAGTTTGCGTTTGTTTTATTCTTTTCTAAAATGCTTCATGTCACGAGAATAAAATCTTACATGTCATTTATATCTTCTTAGAATATGGATGGGCATAGCTGCAGAAAAACGAGGTACCCTCTAAATTCAGGTAAACAGTCTGTGAAAATTTAATATTTCACTAATCTTGTCATGCTACTCTTGTTGTTACAAGAAAAATCGATTTATATCCTGCTTATTTTATGTAATAAATTTAAGAAGAACTGGGCACGTGAACAGAGATAATTAATATTGTTTGCAATCAGCGGCGGCCGGTGCATGACTCATCGAGGAGGCTATGACATGATCGAAGTTTTTTGTATGATATCGTATGTAAGATGGTATGTTACGAAGTTATATGAAGAAATTCGATCTATATCATAACCTTCTCGATGACGCATGCACAATCCGCGCCTGTTTATAGCTGTAAGCCTTTAAAAGAAATGTGTCCCCATAAAGCACTCATTTAGCAACAGTAGTAATATCATAATATGTATGTATTTAAAAAAGGAGGTGATAATACACTCCGACTTAAGAGATATATTGCCTATCACTTAATGGCTGTTCTCTCAGGTATCTCTGGTATCTTTTGTATATATGTATTGCTCTGTTTTTTTCAGAACACAATGCCCGGGATTTCAAAATTTAATTTTTCTTAAAGTTCAGTACAATTTATTATTATATTTAAATTTATATATTCAATTTATATTAGTTTGTCCGTCTACGGTTTTTTTTCTTTTTTTTTCAATAAAAATTAATTAAAATAAAATAGTGGTTTCAATACGCCCGGCGACCCCTCTGATAAATGAAAGGAAACTGTGAGAAGTGACTTCCTACCTGCTAGGTGGCACAGGACGCTTCAAAAGGAACCAGATCGCCTGTCAAAATCGTACTCCGGACGCTTACTAACGAATAGGCAATTTTCTCACTTAAGGGGCGCATCCTCAAAGTCCCTTCTCGGATTATTAAATTTTTAAATAAGTAAGTATCGAAAATTGATGTAAAAACTAACTGTACAAATAAAAGAAACGTTTCAAACCAAAACAAGCTTAAATCTTTATTTAGTTACCCAAATGCTAGGTTTCATCATCACTATTACTATCTGATCACAAGGTACGTATGTTGGAATCAGTAAAATACTATATAACACAAATAATTTAATACAAAAACGCGTATTCGAACTTTCCTGGCATTTTAAAGACTATGAGGTTATGGAAATGTCATAACAAATTTAAATTCAATTAAATAACGGCGCCATCTACCCGTAAACAGCAAATACTAAATTTTAAAGCAAACGATCATCTGTGATTATCGATATTTGTTAAAGATAGCTATTTTATCACAGACCAAACTCAGTGATTTTTATATATAACCCTTAAATATTAAAGATTCCTAAAATAAGTAACTAAAAGGCGGTTATTATAAATCTAACCCCAAATTAACGTATAGTGCAATAAATTATAAAAAAAAAGTTTCTGGTTAATATTGAAAGGAAACTGAATTAATTCTTTTCTGTTTTAGGTAACTTGAAGTGGACACGACGCTTGGCAAACTCTGGTACGGGATGGAGGTTCAGTTGGACGGGCCCCCGGTCTCGGTCAATGGCAGGGAAAGGCAATCTGGTCGGGATTCTTCGTAGGAAATTTCTTGACAAATTGCAGGTATTCGATAAGGATTTAATTATTCAGGAGTTGTATCGATACTTTTTTAGGTAACACTTCTTGGAACTTTGATATTTTTTTGAAATCGTGGCATAAAAAGCGTTATATAATACAACTGTCGTCTCTTGTGGCCACCAACATAATGAGGATTAAAACCAGATTTACCAGTTAACAGCCTTCGATTATTATCGCTAACAGGCAGACCAACTTGAATTTTGAAAGATATCGCTAACCGACATTAAAATACCGTTATTTTCTCTAGTTTGAGGGGAATACGCCCTCAACAAGAAAAGAACATACCGAAGAATGAAAAATCTCGGAGAAAAATATAACAATAAACATAAAATATACCAGGTAAGCTTAAATTAACACACAAAATAAAGTTTATATTATATAAAGGCAATATTTAGCACCTAATGTTAATATTGTCCATTTTAAATAACTATCTTTAACAAATTCGTAATTCGCCTGTAAAGTAGGCAACTGAGCACACGCCTCACTTTTGAATTACTTGTTCATTTAGTTTTGAAACCTGTTCTAAATGATTGTACCATAGACTCCATACCTTAGATACCATAGCAATATATCTATCACAGACCTTTGAAATATTTTGAGTAAAAAGAAGGATAGGCTTATTAGTCTATATGATTTTGGCGTTGATCAGATACTTTACCTATTTGTGGTAGGTATACTACCCTCATCCTTTTGCCATGCACCTGGAACATGTCCCCATGCTGTGAACACTGTTATGACATGTTGTATCAGTACCTCTATTCCATCCGTACCCACAGATTTAAAAGGCGAAAATCTGCCCAGCGCCCACTTGACTTTTATGGGAGTCGTTATATCTGTGACCAGTCTCCAATCTTCTTGTTTTTCGCCTGTTTGGCCTTCAATCTGAAGGTCAAGTCGCACGGCTTATTTTATTTCTTATCACTTTTATTTTTTAAATCTGTAAGACGAATTGCTTTTCTCAACTAAATATACGATGTCTGTAACAAGAATTATTGATTACTAAGGAAGAAGACAAGACATATAGCCATATGGATTTAATATTTCAAGCTAGAGTATTTTTCAAACTGGTTATTTATTAAAGGGATTTTTAGAGAATTGTACAAACAACGACAATGTATTTATTTACTTTCATTCATTCATTCATTCATTCATTCATTCATTAAAGTTAGGGTGGGCACTTAATGTCCGGGCACTTGAGCTAGGTGCTCATTGTATCATCCCTATTAATTCTCTTATTTCCACTGGAGCAGCTTGGTGGCCTCTATAAAGCCCAGTATCTTGCCCAGTGGGAACTTGAGAACCTCCGAGGGCTCCAGTAGATCTCTCCCGAAATATTTCTGCCTGAGTACGTTCAGTCCTTCGCATGTGCAAATTACATGTAAACTCGTTTCCTCCTGTAGTTCGCATCTTCTACACCACGGTTCGCTTACCCGGCATGTGTTGTATAGATGCTTTTTCAGGGGACAGTGTCCAGTTACCAACCCAGTAATGGTTTTAACTTTTTTCTTACTGCGCCTGAGTAGGTTATCAGAGAAACTAACATCCTCATTCAGTTATCCTGAAGAAGCTGTCAGTATGAACAGCGAAACGTCGAGCGAAAGTTTTGACACACGGCGAAACCCGCAAGAAGCTCTTAGTTATAACATCCTCATCCCCTATCAGCGCTTTGGTATAGAGTTGGCCTTCAGTCGACCTACATTTCTTCACTCTCCCTTCTTGCGGAATCCTTAGTAATTTATTTTGTCTATTATTCAATTTGACGACAGAATACGTTTTAGAAAAGATATTCTAGAAACTCTATCATCTCGTACGTTTTACTAGTAGCTTCATCCTAACTAATAAACTGATTAAAATGGAGCAATATATATTTGAACAACTTATTATACTACTATGAGTACAGTAGCTATAGAAAGCCATCTAGTAGTAAAATGAAGAGCATTTACAGCGAATTCGTTGATCAAATTGCAGGCGACAGTGAAGTAATTGTATTGTACCCTTTGGCAAGAAAGAAGGCCTTTTGTCCCGCAAACAGCTACAAGTAAAACTCTAATAAAACCGAATATGTGACATGATTATTGCAGAACGTAAAGCGAATTGCTACGGTCCAATTACGGATCATTAATCCGACGCTGACTTCTTTGTCGGGTACATGTGAACTTCCGATAGAAGTAACAAATTCATTAAAATTTTATCAAATCGATTAGAAGGCGGAAACAAGTGCTCATTTATTCAGTTTGGTGTCGGCTATTTAGGACCTATTTACTGAACACGGCTGCTGCTTTTGTGAAGACTACTGCAATTTTCTATGTCATAGAAACATGTGATCTATAACTTTATAAAACGTTCCAAATCTGCGCAAAACCCTATTTTAATCTTGCAGTACTACTTGTTATTTGCAATCAGTTGAGTATCATTTCTAATTCAAGTAATTATTGATATAGAATATCTATCTTGATATGAATTTCTTGGTCAAATTTTTTTTTAGTCGTAGTAAATAAAAATCGTGAGTTAGTGACCCCAAAATATCTTTAATTTCTCTTCAAACAAAGTGTTTGTTAACAACTGTGTTTCAAAATGTTTGTGTCAGTCCTATGTGCTGGTTTTTAATAATCTTTTTTAAAAAAGTCTAACTGATTACTAAATAATTATGTATGACGAAAATTAAACCATTTGGTTAATTGAAAAATGTGGAATGTTTAAGTTAACTATGGAATAAGAGTTTAACCTTTGGAAAAGACGGAAGTGGTCGAAACGTCAGGCAAGATGAGAAATTAAAGATATATTGGGGCCACTAACTCACGATTTTTATTTACTACTCCTAAAATATCTATGAATTATTCTTTATTCAGCATTTGGTTATGGTCGAATGAAGTGATCAGACGTCATTTGAATGGAATGTTATTTGCGTAAAGTATTATTGGAATGATTGTTTCGGTAAGTAACCGTTATCCAAATAATTTATAATTAAATAATCACCGAAATAAATTTGGCTTAGGTATATGTACTATTGTGTTCTTTTAGAAAGGGGTGCTCGGCTGATATTTTATAAAATATGTTTGATTTCAACGCGGTGATATATACATATAAAATAGGAGAATTGCGTTGCCTGTTGTTGAAATAGTGCCGCAAAATGTTAGTTCTCCGTAGTTCTGCAGAAACATACAAACCACCCACTCATTGTCCAGTTTAAGAAACAATTCGTGGAGCTTGTATTACTGTAGAGATATATGTCTAATCGGTATTCCAGATTCGTCTGTGTTCGAAATTGTATTTAGTACCTTAACATTGTGTCCGTTAGTAGCTGACGCTCGTACTACACTCCTATTGTCCGATATGCGCAAATGAGATGACTTTATCCTCTCAGTACCGGCCCTTTAATTCGCTTGCCATTGTTCCCCAAACTTTTTCCTTAACTTCAAAGTGTAGTCAAACGCCAACAACGAAGAACTTTACTTTATCATACCCTCCATAGCCTCCCTTACTGTTCAAATATTCAACACTAACTAATTTGTATTGGATTAATAATTAATAATCTAAATGGGGATCGGACAATGTGTAAGTATTCACAGCTTGTCAAGTACTGAATAAAGTACGGTTTTGTATCGTTGAATAGCATTCCAATTGCGAATAAATAAATGTATCGAAGTGAAGGGGCACAGTTTCGAATACATGGCTTTTTGAAATGTTAGTTTATGTTAAAATTAAAAAAAACACAGAATCATGTTTGCTTGCTTCTCTTTTTTGTGTATTTTTTCTAGACGTTCACAATCATGTTTTTTGCAATTACAGCGCAATCTGTTACGAATCGAAAAAAAGTTTCAAATAAAAACAACATACTTGATGGCGTAGAATCCGAATCTGTAATACAAAATGGGGGTTCCCATTTAAGATTTCAAAGTTGTCCACCCTCCCACTCTGGAAGGGTGAGGTGGGGAATCAAGTTCGGCACCATTCAGTGAGCCCCCTACATTATAACAAATCTTATTGAGATCTTTTTTTGATTTGATACAGTGTTTTAGAGATATTCCGTTGTCTCAAGATAAAAAACTCACCCTGTATAGCAAGCCATATAAAATGTGATAAAACAAATATAATTCCAATTCAGCTTCCTTATATTTTAAAAAGCTTGACGAATTGCGCACTTGAATAGATCAGACGGCTCTTGATCGAGGATTCATTGTCAGAATCAACTGAACCTGCATTTTTTTTTCGAAACTCTGTCATGCAAGGTAGATTTTGCAAATGCGCTTGCTGTGCTTCTAATTGACATGGTTCTGTTCAATAAATTTGACACAAATTTTTTAAATTCTAGTACCCTGCGCTAATCTGTACAGGTCTCTGGCTGTTTGATTGAAGTAATCCAATCCCATCTGTTATCCCGATTTTCTGTAAGCGTCCCGTTATGGATATACCAGTAATGTGTTTTCTTTTATCTTTGTGCTATGTTCATTTCCAACGCGCTTCAGTAAATTCTGCATTTTTTTTTTTTTAATTTCAAGTTTTGTTCGTTTCGAGTGGTCCTATTGTGTTCTGTTGGCCACTTTCTAAACATGTCAGTAATACTGCTACCAGTTGCAAGCCTGTTGAAATGCGAGGGGAAGGTGGCCGGCGCTTCGCAATAAGTATTAATCATGAAAAAATTAAAAGTCGCGAATATCTCCAAAACCTTTGGAGATAGACACAATGACACTCGTATAAAATCGAAAGAAAAATTAAATTTTGCACCCATTTATGTAAAAATTGCTACACCATTCAATTTAAAAAATCAAGTTATCCATGATTTTAGAGTTCGAAAACTACAGATCCCTTTTTAATAACGCTATAATTTAAACGCAAAAATTTTAAAATAAGAGACGTGTCCTGTTTCATGATTAAGCGAAAACTGAAAACCGCATCTTTCTAACTTTCGTATTTCCGGAGATATTTCCAAACACCGCAGACATTGCAAATAAATGTCATTTTTTTAGAAAAACGTCATGTAATTCGGAAACGGTACAACTTAGCCCCAATATATGCCTAACGTTTTGTTATTTAAATTTATCAAGGAATCCAAAAGTGCAATAATATACAGGGTGTTCCGTTTAAGATAATAAAATTAGTATCTACTTCCGGTAAAACCGGAAGTCCGCCATTATTGAAACTAATTTTAAAATATGTAGAATATGATTCGAGGCAACATTTATTTGAAACATTTTTTCAAAGAAACAATAATAAATCGGCTATGGACCGTTGCATTTAGGCTGGACACCGGGTATAAGTAAACAACGTGCGAAGCCTGCACACAAATCAGAAAACTCTTCTATGTTATAAAAAGGATGGCACCTAAAAAATGTTTTAAGACGGAGCTTAAGTTGCGCCGATGAACCCTGCATGACTTCTGTTGGTAACGCGTTATAGATCCTTGTTCCCAAGCTGATGTATGAATTATAACATTTATTTGTTTTGGCCAGATCGTCACGAACGTAATTCAGATATCTAGTAGGATAATTATGTGTTTCGGCATTAGTTCTAAAATTACTAAGATTTTTGACATCATGACGTGATGATTTATAGTTTTGTAATACAATTTTGACGTAAATCTACCACTACTTTATCTGTAGCTAGATTTCGTATAAAATAATTAGTTTCTTTAAGAAAATCGTAAGTACTTGATATCATACTCAATTTTTTTGTTGTTGCTAAAGTAATTTATCTGAATAAAAGTTCCTGTTCCATGCTTAATGCTTCAAATTTGTCTAGCTGCGTTTTTAGTTCAATAGAATAAAAGCGTTAACTCTCTAGTAATATTAAAGGAACCTTTTTATTGTTAATTAGAACAAGTTGAAACTTTAATTTGACTAAACAGGTTCATGCTAAATTGCTTTGAAAACAGTTCAACAGGAGCATTCTGTTAGTTCAACACATTTTCTATCGCTTTTTTTGGTGTATGTTTGTGTACACTTACTTGCTGACAATATTCTTGGTTTAGTGCTCAGAAAATCTAATGTATTTCGTAAATTCTAGATGTCGCATGTACCGAAGAAGCTGGAATACCTATACTTACACATCCTCTTATTTGGCAACTCTCCATGTGTTTACATATAAGGCTCGTAAACTTTCCAAGGCGCTATACAAAATACAACTGTTGCTTACACGAATCAAGTAGAGGCAAGTACACGCGCATACATTTATATATACATGGGTAAATCGTCAACAGAAGGCTAGAATGCGATGGGTAAATATAAATTTCGTCTCTCTATTCCCCGAAACTGCACCGCACGAGGTAATTCCTGCTTCATTAATTCTTACGACGAAACACAATCCGCAGGAAGCCGCAAATTAGGTAGCACTATAATTATTTGGACGAACCTAAGCATTCCACAGTCGCATAACTATTAGGGGAATTTCAGGAGTTCCGCAAAGGCTTGCTTGAATTAAATGTTTAAAATTTATCGCTTAATATCCATATATTTTAGCACACACACGCTTGCGTAATTTTGAATGTGCAAGCCCTAGATGTTCTGCAAGTTCTGAGTTTCTACTTCTGTTGTCAGCATTGGGACCGTTTTTGTTAGCGAAGTGTTTCCACCGAATGGCTTTGCCGAGGTTACCGACGTATGTCAATCTTTGCGTAAATGAAAGGAGAAAGTTTTTAATGTATAAAAGACGTTGGTGTTTAGGCCCCGAGATCTTTTGCTTTAAAGATTTAATGAGGTCACCGCTCGTCAATATATATATTTAATTCATTTGTTAATACAACGATATTCTCTTCTTACTCGAGTTTATGGTTCAAATTTCTTAAGATTCTTTCCTACTTTAAGATGCGTGTACACATCTACTACTTGTATAACACTCGCACCTAACTTATAACTTATGCATTTCATTGTTCTATGTATGTATATTGTTTGTGGGAAGGGTGATGTTACACTTGGATCTAAGAGATCTATTGTGTCCCCTATTCTGGCTGTTTTACAGCTGGCCTGCCAAACGTATTCCTTCCAGAAACTATAGGATATCAGAACGCCCCAGGTTAGATAAGTTTCCTTCTTCGATTTCAAATGCTCCCAAGTGCAAGGCCGTTGAGTTGCACAGTGCTACGCAATCTGAGAGAAAATGGACGGGTGTTTTGCCCTGTTCCCCACGAAATCTACATTCAGATTCCTTGGCGAATCCAAGCTTACTCAGATTATCTCAGATATCCTTTCATTGAACATTGTTCTTATTCAGGTTAACGCATTCTGTAAACCTCTTCTGGTTATAGGTTCCCAGAAGAATTTTTCTTTGCCTCATTCCCTGAAGATTCTCCCAATAATTGGATTTTTTCTAATTCATTTCTCTTTTCAGTTTCTTCAGTATTGTACTGCTACTTAACCCCAGTTCTACAACCTCCAGTTGTCTCTGCGGTTTTGCAGCCATTAGTGTACCATTTGATGGTGGATGATTTTTTGTTCAATTTCAAGATTTGTTATGATCCTACTCGCTCTTGTTACTAGGATTTGTGGTGAATTTCTTTACAATTTTTTTTTTGACATTTTAACCCAGGGCATGCCCCAGGTTTGATCACCGCTAGGAGATTGAGGCCTATATCTAATCGTTCTTTCCTCGACAATTTTGAGTGTGGTTCTTTTTGCCACGCCCTCTACCACAATATGGAGAGGGTTGAGATCCAATACTACCTTGATAGTTGCTGTTGCGCAAGTTATCATAGCCCCAGTTATGCATACGCATGCCAGTCTTTTCACTTTCAAGAGGTTAATTCTCACGGTGGCCAAATTAGTTCTTTAGCTCCAAATTATTGATGCATAAGTGATGATCGGTCTCACTATCGCTGTATACATCCAAAGTAGTATTTTTGGGTTGCATCACAATTTTTTCCTGCAAAGTTTCTGCATAGCATTAGGGCTTTCTTGGCCTTGCCGGTTACTTCCAGTTCATGTATTTTCCGTAGAAATTTATTATCTAGGGTAAGGCCTAGGTATTTAACCTCTGTTCTCCAATCTATATTTTGCTCATTCATTTTTGTGATTTTGAGATTGGATTTTCTTTTCCTAATGAATGTTATTAAAGTAGTCTTAGTGGGGATAACAATGAGTCCCACTATTTCATTCTTACACTTCCATCTAAATTAATTATAATTATTGTACACTTACATTAGCAAATTGCTTGTAGTAAATATCTAGATCTTTGCTTTCTTATAACTTTCATTCCTTTCCGGATGCAGCATTACGATACGGATTATTTATCTAAAAGTTAAGCTTAATTGCCCAAAATCGCATATGTATTTCCGATTTTTCAATACATTCTATCTTCATCTTTCAGGAATCTGTATATTACATCAAACAACCGTAAACTTTGATTCGCTACACTAACTGATTGTGAGTCGGCGTTCGATTCATAATACGTTCTATAATCTTTAAGTAATGAAAGGATTTGCATGTATAGTAAGATAAAAATAATTAATTTGTGTATGTAAATGTGAATATAAAGAAACACTAGAGCTGTAACGTTCTACGTGGTTTACATTACATTAAATAAGCCTTACATTATTTTGCGCAGCAATCATGGGAATATGAACAACCATTTATTACATTTTGCATTATCGTTTCCACTATAGAAAAATTATGTTAGTTCATGCAATTGTATTTAAGAATAAAATACATATATCTACAATATTCTCTCAACGCGCAGGCAGTGCAATCCCATACGCATTGGTGAAGAAAAAGTTTTCCCTATTTAACTGTTGCTTGAAAGTAACCTTAAACACTGTTTAGGTTTTACGTTTCAAAGCGATAAAATGCCACGGTTTTCATAGATTTCACTGGTCTTCAAAAGGTTGATGTATTCATTTGTATCCATCCTAGATGCAACCCTCACTAACTCACCTGGACCTGCTGCTATATGTAAGCAAATTCGGCCACTCCGTCTAGTTTTTTTCACAGTATTCGTTTCTTCCTATGTCGCATTTAGTAGACAGTGTAATGGTTTTTGAGCAAAGATGCAGCAACTGTTTCAAACAATTCATTTAAACAATAAACTTAAATACACTTTTTTGCATCTTTATTAACAATGGGTACCCTAACAGTTTATTGGAGAAAATCATTTATAATTCGTCTGTTATTGGATTAAATACTCGTTCAACTAAATCGGCTAGTTGTAATTCCTTTATAGCAACTATTTCCATATCTGGAGAGCCCCAAAACTCTACATCTAGTACTACCCAAGCGGATTCAACCACTTCATTTTCCGTTGCCTTCAGCTACTACACTTTTCCATCAATTGATGGCTTAAGAAATAAAATAACCAAATTGTTTAAACAACATAATATAATTATTGCTCCATATAATGTAAAATCTATAAATGAATTATTTGAAGAGGAAAAAACCTCCTGCACCTAAATTATTAATATCGAACGTAATATACTGTATAGTAATTTATAATAATAATTATAATGAGTGTCAAGCCGTTTACATTGGTCATACCTCTCAATACTTGAAAACAGTGGCGGCTGGTGCATACGTCACACACGGGGCCAATACAATGATTGAAGTTCGTGTGCTATCGTTCGAAATACGAACATGTTACGAACTTAGAAGAAATTAGATTATTGTAATGGCCCTTGTATAACATAAGCACCAGCCGCCGCTACTTGAAAAATAGACTAAAACATCACCTTCTTCATTATATTCACAAATGAAATAACACTGTTTTAGCAGATTATTGTACCAACACAAATCATAATAAGAATTTTAGTAACTTGAGTAATATTTACGTGTATTTGTTGAGATTTAATTTTAATTTAGTAATTTTTCTTCGTTTTTTTTTTGCTCAAATGGATTTACTTGTATGCCCAACTATTTTAATAACAACAGTAACTTTGTCACTGGCTTTTGTTGCAAGTGGGTTGGCCACACTGCGTCCTTGATGTCATTCTTTCGCGGGTTTTATATTTGTGCTAAATTTGCCGCCTTAACATGTGGTTTTCTATTAGGATTATTTTACATTTTACATTGTACTATCTAGTTGTGTTCAGTATATACTCAATTTCTGTGTATTCACACTTTCAACTTTATTAATTTTGTAGTTTTCATCTTATACTTTGTAGTTTTTGTAGAGCCAGAGAACTACCGCAGCTCATAGGAATCATCTTCACACTATAACAGTCTCCTAACAGGTTATTGTTCACTAAAAGGACACCTAGTGAAAATTGGGACTATTATTCATGTGGTTCCCTATATTTAAACAGCTACTTCATATAATCTAAGACACCATTTATTGCCGTAATCTTTATTTAGAAGAATTTTCATTTCGCCGATAGCTTGTCAAACCTAGTTGATAACTGTAAACTCTCAAACAACTAGCTTAGAGAATAAATGTTAGGGCACGAGTTATTGCAAATTACCCGACATTTTTGCAAAACTTTTTAAGTTAAAAATAGATCGTAAATAAATAAAATTTATTCACATTTGTTAAAATATTACCATGTTTTATATTGTCGTGTAACCTGTTTTTTTAAGCAATGCTAATTGTAATTGACCGAGTCTATGTAGTCCTATGTCTATATACGCACAATGCTGCTTTTCGTGTGAATATACGTGTAAATTTATTTTTAGGGGATAGTACTATACATGTTAAATTACCTTAGATTTCAAACTGGAAATAAACTGTCAAAAATGGAAGGCCAGATTGAGATTAAAGGACTAAATCGAAAGGATGGATGCCGTGTTATACACTCCACGTTATTATTTACGCTTCAATCGAAGTGGAACGTTTCGGTAAAGAATGGTTTAAACGGACTCGTAGAATTTGCTACATCAAAATTTTATATATATCCATAATAAAAAAAAACTCATATCCTGAAAGTGCACACAGTTGAACAGATTTTATCGTAAAGTTAGCTTTTATTGTAACATGAGGAAGAGTACTTTTTTACCATCGGTAATTTAATTTGCTGTAAATGTCTAGATTATTTTATACATAAATATAGAAGAAAAATAAACCTTATTTAGGCGAGAAACAAAAGAGTTTATACCAAAAAAATTACAACCAATATACATGCGTTCTAAGTTAAAATCGCCCAATGTGATAGGTAGTTTGTTTGCTGTCACCTTCTGTCGTAACCTCGGTCACTTATAATTAACATTGCTTAAAAAAAGTGCTTCATATTAGGATACAAACCTTTTCAACAGTCGATCACTGCTATAATTACTAAAGATACTAAATAATTCAATAAATCAAATCAGCTTAGTCCATGTATTAAAATATAACATTTTCCATTGTGACCGGGAGAAAACCACCGTATCCCTATTCCTGGTAATTAGGATCAGAGAGCAATAGTACTGAGGCTACTAAAGCCATATTCATGAATAGTATGTATACGATACTCGGCACTCCTACTGATATTAATGAAAGAGGTAGCATTAATCATACCGCTTGCTGTGCTGTGTAGAACGGCGTTAAGATCCTTAAGGTAGCTGGTAATCTTGTTAAATAATATTATCAAGTTTTTCAGTGAAATAACAGTCTTCTCAAAGGTTATATACCTAATGCTGATTGTGGTTGAACTATAACAGATCATATAAATTGTGTTACGCAACAAGAAACCAGCTAACAATAAATTCATTGAGAATTGGTCTTCTGTTGCATAGGCCCATTTTTTTGTAGAATGCGCCTGACCGGAACTCTTCGGAAACACTGCAACCTCTTGGCTGTTTGTATTTGGTCTGCTATTTCTTTTACCCATTAAATATATTAGGCTTTCCAGTATCCTAGTACCGTACACTAATTTGTACAGGCCTTTGGCTGGTTGATTGAAGTAATCCTCTGGGTTGATCACTGGCTTGCCAAAAAATGGCTGTCCTTTTGACCCTATAGAGCCTCGCATTCACACACAATATGGTAAGTGCTCTCTGTCATCTCACTATACAATCTACTGTTGGTATCTCCAGTGTGAACCCACCTTTCTGTAGGTATCCTTTTAGTACGCAGTGGCCTGTAAAAAAAACTTGTTATCCCTTAAAGCTCTTTCCATATATTTGCCAGGTGGTTTTATCCCAATGTTCTTTGTGTTCCCTTCTACCCAACTTCTTACCTACTCTCATGCTGTGTTTTTGGTTAGTCCTAGAACAGGTTCTGCGCCTATATATAAAGACGATGATTCCTTCCTTGCTATCTAATCGGCTTTTTGTTTTCTTCTGTTGCCGAATCTTCAGGTACCCACAGCAAGGTGACTTTATTGCGGTCTCTCGGACTATTCAGTTCTCGAATACATTCCCAAACCAATCGTGATTGTATTTTGAGGTTCACTAGTGCTTTCAGTAGTTGGCTGTCTGTTGCAATATGGATCCGCTTGTTTTTATAAGTCCTCTCACTGATTTCAGTTGCAGGATGCAATAGTGCACTTGCCTCTACCTGAAAAACCATGGCCTACTTTCCTGGAGGAAGGGTGATCATTGTGTTTTTTTACATAACTATAAGATTCCAGCTGCAGTCCCGTTCGTAGCTTTGTAGTCTCTAGCTAGATTGTTGCTATTTAGATCCATCCCGATTTTTTTATTAAATGGATGTCTGAATCTCAATCCCAAAAACTTCCACAAGATGTACAAGATTATTATGTACCAATTTAGTATCTGCCGCTTGGTAGTTAATCTGAAATGATCCATTTTTTTCTCACCCATTGCATAAGCCCATACATATGTTCTACTGTAGGCGACATTCAAGATAGGGGCATATACCTGTAAAAATGAAAACAATGATTTTGACGTTTTTACAGCAAAATATCTTGGTTCTGATATGATTTGGTAAAATGCACCTTTTTCTATATAGCAAACCAGGACGACCATTGTTGCATTGCGGTCTTTTGGTTTATCTAAAAGTCAATTTTCTGTTCAGCTGGGATAGGTGTTTTGTCCAATACAGCACTTTTTCTGGCGAGAGTGTGGGATGAATGAATGCGCAGATAAGCATACAAGAGAAAATTTTGATTCATACATTTGATGTTTTTATTGAAATGTTTCTCACCGACATAGATGTTGGTTTGGAACGTCGTTGTGTGTTGGTCAAGGCAATTATATTTTCCAGATCTTGCGACAAAACACTCTGGCATACGCACTAGCAGGTTTCTTTTTGAATCAATGTGGTTTTCGTTGCATCTCCAGAAACATATTGCTCACGAATCGGATACACATCATATTTGATGATCTACTAGTAAACTATCACAAGCGATTGTATTTAATAGCTTGTTTACTACATTGGCATGAATGATTAACGATAGATTCGTTACGTATGGAACGTGAAAACGTAGTTAATTTCTTTCCCTTTTGCAATGTAATATTTAACAGCTCAGAACAGCTTTTAATGCTAGCGGGGAGAAAGACAATGCAATAATTCAAGACAATTGAATGAAAGCTTTCTTATGGTTCTGACTTTTTTCTACCACCAGGTTCTCCTTCCATAGATGAGGGTGGATGACCAATTTTTACATTTTCCCCTATGGTGAACAGCATTGTCATTTTTCTCGGGCTAACAATTACGTTCCTTTTGACCTATTAGCTACAAATGACGGGCTACAGAAATTTCCACCTTACTGGTACGAGGTCACTCACTCCGTTCGTGGAAATGAAGAAGCAGACACTATAGCGATAAAGTGTGTTGCGCAGCAATTTCAAAGACCAGACCCTGCATTGGTATAGTACCTACCGTGGCAAATCAATTTCTTCAATCATACTGGTTTTATGAATGGAAAAAAAGTCTGTATCACCTAATCATGTCAAAACTAAACAAATTTTGACGAGAAATATTTTTATTGCAAAACTAAACTACAAAGAAAACTGTGTGTTTCAATAGTTTGGATAATCAGAGGAGATATCAGGGCACGTTTATATACATATGTTAGTATAATATAAAATTGTTCAGCGCTAATCTAGTCTAACATTTTTTCTTATGTGTATTAATTTAACTTGATTAAGAGAACTACGGCCTAGTGCTCATAACTTTACCAAATTTACAAGGCCTGGTATTATTTATTATACACGCTATACATATTTATTTGTTGGGAACGTCACTCACCTTTTGTTAACTTGATTAATTCCTCGAGAGCCGTGCTTCTCCATTTAATACGGTCCTACAACAAAACACCTATTGTGTATCTAGAGGTTGTAGCTTTTTCAGCAGTCGTAAATAATACTATATATGGAATTGTGAAATGTTGGCAGCTTATCGCAACACCATTGTTGGCAAATTTATCACAGGATATTGACAAACATTATCGCTGTGAACATTTATCTTTTCTGGGGGGTGATAAATAATGGAATCGTTTTTCCTTAATCGTAGATCACCACTAATGGGTTTGAACTAAAACGTAAACTGCAGAATTTCCCAAAAAGTGTGTATGATGCATGCGTTGTAATTTATTTTATAAACTGTCTATAGGTTACTTTCCACATTCGCACTACTCCAGAACAGAAAAGCTATATTTCCTTAATAACTTGGGCAATAACATCGAACTGCAATAGCGTCAGTTACTAAATACCCCTCGACGTTGAAGAGGTTTCAGTAAGCTCTACGTTCTTTTTGCTCTTACATACTATTATGTGTCCCGAATCACCTCAAAGGTACCAGAGTTAGATATCCAAGCGGATAAAATGCTTTTGTTCGGCTTTCTCGTTGACGATTTTACGGTTAATGTCTTTGTGCAGCTTCTGTTGCTTCTTTCCTATTTGGTAGAAACTCCATAATTCTATTATTAATTTTTAATGTTACTCGGCAGTATTCACCAAATTAAATTAATGGATAAGTAGGTATAGCTGATATCAAAAAGAAAAAAAAATCCAAATATAATAAGAAACACGCATTATTTGCTTACTCACATTATACTGTACTAACGTCCACTTGGCTTGTATTAATAGTATTCTTGTTATGCTTACATTTATTGCCGATATTTCCTCCTTTCTTGGCAGATCTTTAAAAGATAACTACGATCTTAGTTGGCAGACTCCCGGATTTTTAACGGATTTGACATAACGTTAGCATTAAATTAAAAAGTTTTCCTAAGATGGTTTCTATCTGTAGGTGGTTTTGTTTCAATTTAAACCCCTTCCAATAACTCCTTAACCCATTTTCTTGATTGTAACTGTATCTTTGGCTAGTGCTTCAACGAATTATTAGTTTTTGATGAAATTCAGCATTTTATCGATGATGTTTTTACAAATAAATTTCTTAGTTTCTTATTGGATTCTGCCATTTGTCAATTGGACTATGCCATCCTAGATTTGGATTATTGGAGCAATTAGAAGTATTAAATGAAATTTATTTTACTATGTAACGTGTATTGATAGTATTAATAATTCACGCCTTAACATCTCCTAACAGCTTTCGCGAATTACAGGGAGTAAAGCACGTACGAAACCACTCTGAGAGTGGGCCTTCAGATTCGTACTAAGGACCGCGTGACTAATAGCCAAGGGCGTAAGCCACTAGACCATCAGTCACGCATAGAAGAATATAATAAGGTTTTGATGCAAAGTAAGAGTTTTTACGGCAATACAAAATAACCTTTTTTTTTGCTGAAAATTGTTTATTTAAATAATAATTCTTTTTTATTCTTGGAAATTTCATCTAATGTTCTGTTGTTCAGAGACCACATTACAGTTTTAAGCTCAAGTTTAACAATATCCAGAAGATGGCGGTTTAACATCCATTGCGCAATAGATTTTATAACCTTTTTCGCAATTACTATGACTCTCGTATCATACACGTAGTCTTCCACAGTAAAACTTGTCACTTCTAGATTTCAAAGTTTAGCTTAACTCTTACACCACGGAACACTCTTTTACCTTACTATTGTAAGTACAGCCTTTAAGACTTTGAAGTTTAATTACCTATTTCCTCTAAAGGGCCCCATACACGTGTTTGACCGATCGGTCCAACCCGTCGGTATAAATGTTAATACAATGTTTATTTCACAAGATTCCTTATTCATTTCAAAAACATAATAATGCAATCGTTATTTGGGTTAGGTAAAATAACAACTGGAACTTTGTAAGGAAATCCTTATTTATTCCTTAAAATATTAAGAAGTATTGTATTAGCAAGTACCTTTCCTCATTCTATATACTAAAAAACGGTGTCTTCAACGTAAAAAGGAATTATACTAGTCATAATTCAAGCACCATCTCAGTTACTCGAAACCAGAAATTTTTAATATTTGATTGAGTGTTAATATAATATAATAATATAACGGAGAAAAATAAGGAATTTTTGTTGGAATTGATTGAATTATATAAAAACTATCCAGATAATGTAAAGAAGAATGCTGGTTACGAAGTTTTACTCATAAAAATGAAAGAAGTTGATTTTCTACACCACTTCGATCTTTTTCCTTTTTCATAATAGCTAATGCCGCCGCCACTGACAATACATAAATACATCGTCTCGACCAGACAGTTCGAACTGATCAATTATGGCATGAAATGTATGAGCGTATCGGTTATCGGTTTTGAACGTCGGCGTCGGTTGAACACGACGGGCAAACCCGATGAAAAAGACCGAAATGTATGGAGACCTTAAGGAGATATTTCTTATCGGCGAAAATGCGCCAACCATGCATATTAATAAAGAAAAAAAACACTCGAAGACAAGGTATCTGTACATTTTATGATGCATACTGTATGTTTTCATATTAGTCATTCATCTCTTTCGCCACTCTTTATTTGTTGACATCTATATTCAATCTAGAAACAGCCATTGATTGATTGAATCCGTTAGTGGTTGTAAATCCGTAGGAAACATATATGTCATCTATCATTCTGTGAATAGCGAATAGAACCCAAGATATAGAGATAGAGGAATTTACTTAAAAAGTATTTTCCATCTAAACAAACGTATTTAAAAATATTGTTTGGAAAGTAATTTCGCATTCTAGAAAGTTTAAATGCATCTTTTATGGTGATTGGAAACAGAATATGTAAAAAATATTAACATCCTAAAGTCAGCTAACTGGGACATTTGTTAAAAATGATTTCAAACCTTATACGTTTTTTTTAATAAAGTAATTGTCTAAAATAGTTTCACTATTCAAAGTATGTTAAAATTGTATCAAAAGGTTCAGAGTGATTTGGATACGTTAGTAGGGTTTTCAACTCAACATGCTCTTGTTATAAATCCTTCTAAGTCAGCGGTTGTCGTATTTGGTAACAAAAAACATGCGTCTGCTCTATATGATCAGGTTAACCTTCGGATTAACAATGTTGTACTTCCTGGAATTAAGGAAGTAAGAAATTTGGGTTTAATTATTGATAGCACACTTAGAGTTGACTCATACATCTCTAAATGTATTAAAACTGCATATTTTAGTTTAAAGCTTATATATCTTCACAGACAATATTTAACTGTTGATACCAAACGAAGTTTGTGTGAAGCATTGATACTGTAACATTTCAATTACTGTAGTTCTGTATATGGCTCATGTCTCACGGTTGCTAATTCTGCTCGCATTCAACGCGTGCAAAATTTCTGTTCCAAATCACATTTCCACTGTTGCCCTTAGATAAGTAGAGTTATTTTTGTGTATGTGCATCCAAATATATATTTACCTTGTGTTCATTGCAGAATTTAGATTTAAGTTTAGATTTAGGCAACTTGATCCATTTCTTCAGTTTCACTTAATCCAGGTTCAATGACAGAACAATTCAACTATTTTAGTTCTAATTGAATTGAATCTTCTGATCCTTTTGTCTTGATAATGTTAGGTACATATGTTTCATTTATACGCTGCATTATATTGTTGGGATAGTGGGATATATATGTATGTATAAATTTTGAGACTTGTAGGGGCATTGTGTGTTTCTGAATTTAAGTTTATATAATATGATTGTATTTCTTTTGAAATAGAGGACCAATAATTTTAAAATAAAAAAAAAAAAGATTTTCATTTTTATTAAAAAGTAACGATTTTATAATATACATGTTATAAAAGTCACAATGCTTAACAAGTCATTGTCTTCTGCTGATATTGCAGACATTATATTTTTTTTGCAAGGATATACATATTTAGATTGTTACACTACTAGTAATGTAGTTCTTTGATATTTAGTACTAAAGAGGGGAAATAAATAAATTAAAAAAAGAACTGTAATATGTATTGTTAATTCTTATGGATTTATTTTATTTTCAAATAATCAAATTAGTATGTGCATTTTTTTCAGTCGGTATAAACTTCTATATTTTGAAAATCGCTTACCTTATAAAGAACCCTTTAATCTTTAATTTTTAAGTATTACTAGAATCATTTGATATTGTATAAGCACTTCCACAACTTTTATTCAATTGTTATAATTGTTTAATTGTTGTAATGAATGATGTTGTTGTAAAATGAATAAGGATAAATAAATTATCATTATTATTATTATTATTATTATTATTATTATTATTATTATTATTATTATTATTATAATTACAGTCAGGTACTTCAAACGAAAATGGTTTCAAAGTGGCTGAGTAGAAGGATTTTAATAATAATCCAATATTTACCCACCAATTTCTGGGCAGCAAAACACTTTGTTGTTTGTTTTTGTTAGTTTCTGTTTATGCATGCACTACTTAATATTGCAGTGAAGATTTATATTTATATTCTTCGTACAGGAAAAATGGGCCGTTACAAAGGTCACGATGTTCATAGGTGTACGGGAAAAGCCCTACCAAATACTCAGACAACAAGGGTAGAAAATTTGGGCATGAGAGGAGAAAGTCGCAGTTATGATCCCGGATCATTTAAATCCTCCCGTTGGATAAAGCAAAGAAGAAAAGGAATTAGAAGCTACGTGGGAATTTCCGTACTCTGGAAAGGTAATAGATGACGACAATAGGAAAACCCGTTTAGGAATAACCGACCTAGTCAAATATTATATTCCTTTTCTTTTGAAGCAACATCCGACTTTAACATTTCGTGTTACTTCAGCAAGAAGCATTATTACTGAAGGATTAATCAGCAAATGATTCAACAACGTTTAAACGTTTTTGAGATAAGATAATTTGTTAGACCTTTTAGACGATTCATTGCGGATCTTAAATGGGGACGAAACCAGAACCCAATGTGTCCTCATAAAAGAAAAATTTAGCACTTATAAAAACGTATATCAAGCGTAAAGGAGCAATAAAAAAGAAAGCATCACCGTTCTTTTGATGTTCTCAGCTGACACTAAGACAGTACCACTAGTAACACCACCACTACAGTAGATAGTTGATCCCTTCATAGAACAATTTTTAGGAAAGCCTAAATCACATTTAATGCAGAGATGAAAATAGTAATATACGTCCAGCAAATACAAACAATATTACCTAACCCGAATCCAAAAGAATATTACATCATTAGGTTATTAGATAGGTACATACTTTTTTTATTAAAAGTATTTTCTAGTTTTCAGTATCAATTTATTATTATATTTTCATTGTTTAATAAAGAGTTCAGTTGCTAAAATAAGAGGAGTTTAGTAATGAGTTTTAATCTGACTGAGTACTGGAGCACTGATAATTGAGATTAAGCTTTAGCTGGCTGACAGTATGCAATTACGCAATAGAAATGCAATAGAAATTAATTCCTTAAGACTTGGTAGACAAATAAATTATCTCTAGTATGCAATTTTAGTCATCTTTTAAGTGAAGCCGACATGTTATGCTTAAAAGAAGTACTGCTGCTTTTGCTGTGAACCTGAAACTGCAGTCCCAAAGATATACCATGCGAGTGTGAAGCCCACGTCGGCCAGAAGAAGATTCAGGATGCAGTTTCAGCCCGGAAACCAACTTAATGTGTACTTTTTATATATGTATTCATAAATTATACGATTAAGATTTGCTCATTTGCCGTTTTAATTTTATAACCGTATACCATTACCAGAGAATTCTTCAAATTATTAACTTGAATTATAAGATGTTAAGAAAAAAAGAATGCAATATGCATACGCCGAATTTCAGATAAGTACAGGATTTATTTCATCGTTGTGATGCAAGTTTTTTTTCTACGGCTAAATAAGTCTTGGTAGTACCAACAGTTATGCAACAAAAAATGAAAAGAAAACCAATTAACATATGCTGATTAAAGAGATGACTACGTTTCCGGGCAAGGATTTTGGGAAAGTGTTTATAATATAGGGATTTGATTTATTTCAGATATTCTAAAAAAATAATTTGATGGTTAGTATCAGAAGTTCCAATAAATCTTCTCTCAAAATAGTATACGCACAATGTGGGACGGGATATTCGAAGCACAAGCGAATATTCGGCGCGTCTGGAAACGTAGGATTTGCAAGTGTTCAATATAATCCGTCACTACAAAGAACGAATCGACATAAACCTTCCTCACGGAACAAAAGAGGATTTCAAAGACGGCTGTAACCTAGATAACTTTATATACCTATGTTGTTGGTATGAAAAAATCCTTTTCAAATTTATTTGCAATTTAGTCTCGAACTCTACAAATATCATCTTAATCGGATACATATATAGGTATTGCAGTGGTTCATAAGAGGAAAGCTGTCAACCATGTTAGATGTAATTATTATTTTATGTACACACCCGTTAATAAGTCCAGTATAATTTGGGTTAATTCGCATTAGTAGCCGTGGAAATTGAATATATAATTTATCGTCTGGCAACTGTATGATATTCTGGTACCCTAGGATTCGACTTTACTTGAATGGGATAATGACCCAATGTAATACGTAGGAAATAAATGAGTGGAATTCCTTGGATACGGGTGTTTTGTTGATAAAAAAAATCTTCTTTGAAAACTGTTTTATTTTTCATCAAGTTAAATAAATTAAATCATATTCCTGTGGTATATCCGGTATCGAAGGGGATCCTCTTTTTAAATCCATGTAATTACCTTCGACCTATAAATATACAGAAGAAACGTGTTTAGTATGCCTTGGTACATTTTCTATATGGAATCATACATGTCTCCGCTGTATTGAATATAATTATACACTTTGAATGCTGTGAAGAAGGTTTTTCCCTGGATTTTTTATGATAACGGTGTTGTTCTCCCGATGTGAACCCTTCTCTGCAACATCTGAATTGTCACTGCGAGGAAATCCCATTCTGAAGTACTCTGGGGTGTATGCAAGTAAATGTACGAGGTATCAAAGCATTATTTAAATTTCTATGTATTCAACATTTCGAATATTTCCCAAGGAATGTTGCTGTTCAACCAATTCTTCCTAATTTTAAGTAAACATGCCACACAGAGGGAAAGCAACAGTTCAGTTAGTCGTTTGCTAGTTGAACACCAGTTTCTTTTAATTCTTTTTAAATACAAATTAGCAAAATAGTTAACATTTTATTGATTATTCAAGATAAGAATATTGAATACATTTTTATTGTTCTATGTTAATTTTTTCAATAGTATTTACCTTTGTAAAAGTTCTTCTTTATTCTGATTGATACTGTTGTACTCACCGTGAAAAAAAAGGAAACAGTTCTTGCGTTTTGTAAAATATAATCCCTATTTCACTTTGTTAACATTACCTTTAAGTTTAATTTTACCTAAAAGGAGTGAACTCTAGTATTTGTATCTTTGTATTGAGAAATTTGAAATCTGCTGTGCAGTTTGTTTCTTCTTCTTTCACAGAAAATGAAGTAATGAACTTGCAACTTTGTTTAAAGTCGTAAATGCCGGCAGCGCGCGTACATTTTGTAATTACCCTATCGTTAAATTTTGCACGGTGTTGACCGCCTTTAGTAGGCAAGGCCCTTTTTTAACGCTCCTTTAATCAAGTTCGTTTACGCATTTCGTTATCCTTAATTCGATTTTTAGTACGCGTTGTATTAAATATACGTGTCAGGCATCATTTTAACGATCACATAGACCCTAACAGTGAAGAGATGGGACAAGAAGGCACGCTTGTCATTATTATTATTATTATTATTACTATTATTATTTCAAGAATTTAGTAAAACTTACAATAATCTTTTCAAACTATTTGAATAATATTTCATGTATGGTAGTAATAATGTTATCATTTTTATTGATAACACACCTGTCAATTTGGAGTTAGTATTTCTTCTAACACTGACGAAATTCGCTCCGTTTCATAGTAATCTAAACCTCAATTTTAAATAGGTATTCAGATATAAACCACGTGGCAAAAAAACACCTTGAAGGAAGAGCTAGGTCATAAAGCTGAAATTGTCGCAAGTTTCAAGTAGTAAACCCTAACTACTAGTTTTCACCAGTCAATCAGAACAATTGGAAAACGAAATACCAACAATCAGCAAAAATTTATCGATAAAATGTCACATCTTCACAATTGTTTATGCACTGTTTGACTGCGCAAGCCATTCTCTGAATAAGACGATCGATGGCATCTTGTGGCATCTCATTCCAGGCTTGTTGTAGATGACGATGAAGTTCCGAGAAGATGTTTGCTATTTGTGGTAAACGGCTTATGTTGCGACCCATCAGATTATCAGTAGTTTTGTTAAGATTTCAGCTGTGTGAATGATCTCCTTCGAAGTTTGCAATTTTTTTGGCACGTGATTTATCTGCGTTCTCATATAAGGAGGGAAAAATACTCAAAACATGTAGTAGCTTTATATTAGGATTACTTGTTCCTCTATTCGCAGCCTCTTGCTTTCTAATTGTGATACCCATAAATTACAAATATAATAGATGAACTAGTATCTAGGATGTCACTCGCTCATTTTTTAGGAGATATTCTCTACACGTAAGCCGATATGTATGCAACTAAATATATAGCTGGGCAATTTAGTAAATCTACATTAAGTGTTACAGCGAATTCGAAGTTTCCATGGTATTCCATTAGAAAGAGACAACTTGTTCCGCCCCTTGAGCTACTTTATGTGTGTTGCGTAAAGAGGAAAACCGCGTAATATTTTCGATCCACATTTTAGGATAGGCACGTATTTTAAGTGCATATAACTGGAAGGAAGCAGTTAGATGTACAACTCTTACAGGTTAACTTTCATGGTATTGGTGCACGATAGTAAACACGTTCCTAAAAAAGTTTTATCGTGTACACAATTAGTAGCATCTACGATTGTCATATTTTGTTTAAGATTTACTTATATAAATCATTTTCGTTAAAAAAGATACAATAGCTTTTAAGAGGGTTTCACCTCATCAGGAAGCACTATTATATATCCGATTATTATCATTTTTAACAATATTTTTTAAATCAGGGGTTAGTTCAGAAACGCATTTTGAATAAATTATTATTAGGCTAAGCTCTATTATTTAAGATAGAAACACACTGTAAATACAAAAGTTGCAGGTTTTTGCTCTATTATCTTTTAAAATTTTCAAAGTTGATATTATCTCATGAATTGGTAGTCAAATGAATACAACTTACATTTTTATTGGATAGTATGAAAGATCTCTTTTCACTGATTTCGAATATACATATGCTGTGAATATTTAAATAAGTCATTTTTGAATTATTCGAGTTTACATCATTGTACAGTATTAGTGAAAATTCTAGATTGCCATGAAAAGTATGAAACTTAATACAGTAACAGTTGATTCCTTGCATCTATAGCATTTTAGTGTACTTCAAAAACTGTTTGCCATGCTTCTTCTAGAAAGCAAAAACAGTTTCTGGGAGTTCTTTAAATTTTTGATAGCGACGATTAATGAAAAAAAAATCATTTAAAGATGGGAAATAAGCTTACTAGAAAGCAAATATAACAATAATTAATGATATAAACCTCTTCCTCAAAAATTTCTCAGTAATCAGGATTCGACTCTTTTAGAATTCTTTAGTATAAACGTAATCATACTTTTTTAAAACTAATTCGTAGAAGAATTTTTTTGAAGAAAATGAATATAACATCAAACAATCAAATATTTCAGAAAAGAAAGCACCACAAAAAAATTCTGAAGCTGCCTAACACCTAGCTCTCAGTTTAATACAGGATTATCGATCCCAGGTTGTAAATATCTATTCTATATAATGGTCCAGTGTTGTGTTCATTCTTTAATTTGCCCATGTTTAAGCTCAAATACTGTCATAAATTAAAAAAGTATCCTGTGAGGCATAATATTGAGGTTTCAGTGGATATGTTCATTTGAATTTTAATATTGACATTAAACAAACTTTTAGTTGATGTTGTAGAATTAAAAAAAAAACAGGAGATTCTTCCATAATATTTCCAATATAATGACTATGAAGAATTACGTATACAAGCAGAGCAGCGTTAAGGTGCGTATTTATTTGAGTAATTTTCCGCGTGAATATGTGCGCAAACAATTTACGCGTACACACGTTCGTTCAAGAAAACTTCTTTAACTTACGTTTATGGACGCAAATATCTGCTCCACAAGTTGTGTGCGGGAAAATAATGTCACAAAACAATTGCAGCTTTTATTCCGATATATTTCATTAAGAAAATTAAAAAGAAGCAACTTTAACATTTTTAAATTTGTTGCTATTGCTTCCCATGCATCTAGTTTTTGTTTTTTTAAAAAAAATGACACGGATGCTTTGGAGTCCATAAAATCGCCCAGTTTCATATTTATCAAATAACAGCATGGATCAAACTGAGCCAATTTGCACGTAAATATTCTTTGATTTTAACAAAAAACCGACAGGCGGTCGATCGTGTTCATGCGTGCGCAAATCCTACGTGCACACTACTTCACTACGTAGAGTGAACCCAAAATGAGAAGTACATGTGTCGTCATATTCGTTTTGGGCGCTGGAATAGTCGAAATTATACTAGCTGTAGGGGTGTATATTGAGTTCAAAGTAGGAACATCAGATCTGTCAAAATTCAAAATAGCACCTATCCTTGAATTTGCGCGAATTTGTGGAAGTTTTCTCTCGTGTATTTTCATAATTTGTAATTTTGATTATTCTGTACACTGTTCCTTTTTCAGTCATATCATCCTTTTCTTTAGTATCCCAGTAAGCAAATTCAAATTTCCCGCAATTATTTTAGCAACTTCAACATTAAAGCATGAAGTTACCTACATTTTTGAATTACATTAATAGTTATTTGAATACCTGTAAGTTGAAGTTACTAATTATAATTGCGGAAAATTTGAATTTTGTTTACTGAGATGAGCACTTTGAACTCGAGAATCATTTTGAGAAGTAATATTTGCATTCTATTTTCTCAAAACTACGAAATATAAAACCGGAGATCCAGTTTTATTAGTATTTACTGTAATTTCTATCGTAAAAAAATTACCCCCGCCACTGATGACTTTAGTTCTTCTATTCTACGTCGACATTACGATGACGACATATGTGCTTCTCATTTTGGGTTCACTCTACACACTGGCATAAGCATTTTTACGCGTAAATCGTTTGTGCGCGCAAATTTGCCCAAATGGATACGCATCTTTAGACGCATACCTCTGAGCGTCGCCGTCGTCTGGAGCATAACTCCCAACTAGCTATAGGCATTGTATATACCTACATTACAATGAGAATATATGTTATTTGTGATACTCATGTGATATACACTACCATGCCGAGTTAATGAATAATTCAAATTAAATATTTATGAGAAATAACATCATCTAACTTTAACAAAAAAAGTAAATAACTGTTTATTTAGGCATATTTTCTTGTTTCCAATTTTATATTGGTTTCATTTTAAACTATATGTTTATATTTGGCACAACAGTGTATTTCTAAATATGTAAGTTGCTGTGAAATACATCTACAATAAAAAAAAAATACATTTACCTCTGAAGGAATTTGGTTTCTATCATTTTACTTTTTGCTGTATTTATTAAATGAAATACTGTGAAGATGAATGTTTCTTTCTAGAAATATGGTAGTGTTACTTCTATCTAAGTGTACAATAATAAATCTTACATAATGATACTGTGTTTACCGGTTTCCTGAAACGCGGGTAATGTTATGTAGGTACTTATTTTTACACGCCTTCATAAGCGTAATTTAATATCTTCTTAAAATGACGGAGATGTTTATAGCCGAGTTTTACCCTACCAACAACGGACAAAACTGTTTCATTCATTCATTGTTGCTTAAGATATTCAGCAGTCGTATACAATATAGTAATAAAAGTCTTGCATCTATTCTTGTAGAATATTAATATTTAGTTTCAGTTAATCATTAGTTTGATTGAATTAGTTTTTAAAATATAAATTCACACATTCTTGTTTATGCCTATACGTTCATTTATAAATCAGTAAATGTTGCATTGTGGTTGAATTCCACAATTTGGGGCAAATTTCAATATTGCATCAAGTTTGCATATAAATCAGTGACGTGCATTCTATGTTGAAACGTGCAACGGACTGAAATGTTCAGTAAAGTGTGCAACGTGTGTGTACATTCTGCGGAATTGTTTGTCAAACTTTCGAATATTTTGCTTGTTATATTCACCAAATTGTTGTTTATCTATAAATTAATTTTGCGTTTACATAATACAGTGGGACGAAGAGCCTAAGCATCCATAGAAAAAATATTGCCAACAAGAAATGTATTGCCATTGTTTAAACTATTTAAAAAAAATATATGTAACAAAAAAATATAAAATGTCACAACATAAAAGGCCAGGCGATCTAGGCAGCGCAAAAGACCTCTGCATTTGGTCATTCAAAGAATTTTTTCTTTATAATTTCCCCTTCAGGAAGTAAACCTGATGAGTAGAAAGACACCTACAGATCGAAATCAAATATTAGAATCTGAATATTAAATATTTATAGCAGATTTTAACAGATCATAGTATGTACTGATTCTAGTTCGAAAGAACAAATTTATTTACAATGTATTTATTTGGCTTAAAATTAGTTTAATAAGATTTCAATATGTATTTGTGATCCAGAAGATAGGAAAAATTTTGAACAAAACCGATTTTGTCCAAAATTGATGTGTGTGCAGGGTTGCGTACAATTAAATTTTTAAATTGTTAATTAAATATAGCGATATGTATTGTAATTTTTCAAAAATATTTTTTTATAATGTACACACACTTACCTTTGCTTTATGTTAATGTAAGGCGCTTCCATAATTTTGCAATAATTACTTACTTGAATTTAGTTTAAACATTTTGCAGTTCCATTTGATCATATGGGCATTCTCATATGTTAAACATCCAATACTCCTCCCATATTTGTATAATTCACGGATTTTCGAGGCAATTAAACTCTTGTGAAGACAGTCGCAGACTATAACTGTTACAGACTCCTTCACTAGCCTACCTTCGTGAGGGACGGTCATGTCTTAACCAATTTTTATAAATTTTAACGGTTTTTCTTACAATATGCTATTTATTCGAAATATCAACTTAAAATGACGGTTATTTTAAAACAAAACAAATTATATTAATATTTTACCCGTAATTTATCTACAATACCGTTGGGTAATTTTCGTCCAACGACGATTTTTCCGAGAAACGTTTCTGTCCGAACTTTTCTCCGTAATGTGAAGTACTATCCAGTGATGTTGAATATATTTTCTGTTTTCTCCCTACAAAGCTATTCTGCGCTCACTTGAACCTAGAAATAAAAGTATCATTTAAACATTATCTAATTTTCAATATACTCACTTTTAAGAAATTTCATTTGGATTTGTTCCTTGAATTTTTGTGTTAGAAGATTTTGTAACGCTCGCCATCATCTTGAAAAAAGCTTGTATAAGGTGGCAAATTTTTTCCTTGATTTTTTTATCTTACAAAGTCGATCAATAGTGTTGAAACATGGCATGTAAGAGTCTCATGCCCACAATTTCACTTGAATTAACTACTTTAATATTGAATATTCGAGCAGAGAACAAAGGACAACAGTATCCCATAGCATTCTAGGTTATACCAAAGATAATTGCTTATTCGTATTTTTTTTTAATTCTCGGCACGTCTTTTAGGCTGTTGTGCCCAGAAATTTTACTCCCGCATGCCATCTGACGTTAGGGAGCGTCCACTTATGATTTAAAATTAATAAAATAGATGACACTGGGTTAGTCATTCCAGAAAATTAGGTATTCAAAAGAAATGAATGTATGTAACAAAAGCAATGAATGTTTCTTCAACAAAGAGAAAAACGACGAAAATATGTAGGAGATCATTTACAGTTGAAGTTAATATAAAAGGAAGGAAGGAACGGTGCAAAACAACAATCAGATGGTGTTGAAAGCAACAGGGACACATAAATGGCACTCGTAACTGAAAAAACATTCTAGGTCTAGGTGCATTGAGATGGCTAATCTATCCCTAATGCAGGTGCAAGGTCATACTTTCAGCAGAATGAATTAGCAGATCTTCTCGTGAGAAAGGCAGCTTTGAAACAATTTTTGAAAACCAAAAGCTGCCATTCACGTACAGTTCCAAGTAAACTAAAAACACACGACACAAAAGCAATTTCCTGGTTTTACACATGGGAAAAAGTATATCTCAGCAATTATATCAGAGCCAAGGAATTATCTGAAATAAATGGCAAAAGTAGAAAATAAAGCGAAATAAAGATTTTAGAGGAGCACCTACCCAGAATTGAAGGAAAAAGGCATAGTTGAAGGCTGCCGCTATCCAGTTAGTACCAGAATTAATTCATTTCAAAAGCTGTTATTTTCATGAAAGACCTTCAGATTCATTCAACAAGATTCTGTGTAAGGTTTGGCATGTGAGATACTTTTACGACCTCATCAACATCTGCTCTATTTTCCTAACTAAGCGTAGATCTAACAATCAAATCGTCAAATACATGCAAAAAAGAATATTAAACTAACTAAATTTGTAAAGTCTGAATAAAATCTTAAACGTAAATTTAATATTGAAACGCATTGCTCGTTTTAAAGAAGTAGCATACATTCAGTTAACTGACAAATGTTAAACCGAATCACACTTTTCTCTCAGTATAGGGATAGCAGGAAGTAGAACAATTAAAATTAAAATTAATAGATTAAATTGACGTTGAGGGCGTTGATTATGAGAACATTCTCATCTTGGATAATCTAAGGCATTCTGTAGGGGGAAATGTAACTTGTCTTACCAATATTAGAATTGTTAGAGTAGTGTAAACTTTTCTATAATTGAAAATTTTCGAAGAAAGCGTCGAAAGCTTCTTACAATTTAGTTTTTTTTTTGTTCACATTTATTTTTATGTTCATAGAAATAGTTCGAAATCGGTTGTAAAAAGAGTAATTTAAAGGCTTCAACAACATAGCAACAATTTTGAAGAACGAAGGACTCGGATCTGTTTTGTATATTGTGATTTTGGGGCAACAGGCCGCACCTAGAGGCGTTATAAACAAACATTACATTGTACAAATCTTATACCTACAGAACATAATCCAAAAATGAATATGTGAACATAATATTGAAACAAAATAGCAAACATTATCTGTATACAGCGCTACAATAAACTTTAAAATGGGATTATCTAATTGCATTAAACAAGAAACATCTGCCTATAAATATGCTACAAAGAAAGTGCTAAAAACAGTAAACAAATAAACTCTAACTCTAAAAAATAAAAGAAAAGAACCAAAGTTTAATTTTGCTAATGGTAGTACAAATCAGGATAAGCTTCAACAATCTTTTAAAGCAGAAAAGCAATATAAATATTCACAAGCGGGCGGATCTTATTGAAAGAGTCCGCGCTTTTAACTAATACGAGAGAATTTTTGTATGAATTGGTTCTAGAGGCAGGACGTCTGAATGGCAAAGCCGATCGGACAGCATATAATGGAATATTAAAGTGAATTAATGAATACAAATCGGTACGAATACAACATGTCTCGACTAAGAGTGTATTAAATTCTAATAAGGAGTGCTTATAATTGTATGCAGGCATGTTGAATCTCCCTGTCAGAAATTGAATGAACCTCCTTCGAACATGACGATTTTGTCAATATAAACCCTCTATTGAAGATTCCACACGATCCTGGTATGAGCGTAATAAAACTTAATAAAGCCGGCAATTTAGTAAACGATGTAATAATGCGCAACATAAATCCCAGTTTTCTCATTTCTCGAAAAAAGTTTAGAATTTACAAAAAACTCAATTAAATATAAAGTATACCGT
The DNA here is from genome assembly GCA_004143645.1 of Protaetia brevitarsis. Taxonomy (NCBI): domain Eukaryota; kingdom Metazoa; phylum Arthropoda; class Insecta; order Coleoptera; family Scarabaeidae; genus Protaetia; species Protaetia brevitarsis. The sequence goes on from RXPK01000168.1 coordinate 2,220,940, forward strand.
ACAGGAAACGTACAGTTCTTCTACTGTTATTGAATCTTCAGAATCTGAACCCTGTAAATCATTTTCTAGAAATTCATCACTGGCCATTTTTGCATCATTCTTGGTAAGTTAATAGAATGTACTGACTCCTTTACTAGCTAGTCCATAATATTATGTGAGTTTTTTTTTGGATTGGAAGGATCACAACATAATTTGGGTCAAAAAAAATATTTTTTTTTATTTTTGATTATCATAATTGCTTTGCAGTTATTTTCGCACAACTTTCAAGAAAATCAGGGAACTGGTCGAATTATTAATTTGTTAAAATTAGCGAAACCACTTATTACCATCAAATCTCAAACGGAAGAAGAAATGACAAGCTGTACAGTTTTATTTACAAAATTATTATTTATAACGATGATAATTAATAATAAGAGCAATAATAATTATAATTACAAAGAATAAACAATAGAATAGAAACGAATATGTAACAAAGCCCCATATACGTATAGCTCAGAGACCTACCGGGCTGAATATATGATTACCGCGAAACTGTTATGGTGGGGATGGGAATACACCGGAAGGGTTGATAATTGACCATACAATTATTATACAATAATATATCTGTAATTAATATGTTAACGAACTTATCTGTAGTTAATTGCAATTGATAAAAAGACGGTTGGGCTATTATTCCCCATTTGGACTATACTCAAAACTTGTGCGAATCAGAACGAGAGCAAAATAGACGAGTCGATCGTAGACGGAGATAAAAAGTAAAGTTATGATGGGTGCAAAGATAGTTGAGTAAAGGCGAAAGATCCAGATAATTTTGGATCCGGATAATTTACTATCCGGATCTATATGTTATCCGGATCCGTTATCAAAAACTTCAGATCCGGATCTGCTATCCGATAATCGCGAATCCAGATCCGCATCTGCTATGTGAAACCTCGGATCTTAATTCGCTATACGAAATCTCATATCTGGTGCAATAATAACTAAGGTTTGTTGAACACCTACTGCTGTGGACGAACACCTTGTTTTCGCGAGAGTTTTTTTTAAGTTGCGCACATGTTCATGTTTACTCCGATTTCCTTTTAATCAATGTTTCGTGGGAGTTTCCTCAAATTCGTTGGTTTATTTTTAACCCTAAACCTACCAAGGTGTGCTTTTGAGGCACAATTAATTTTGAAATTGCTGAAACTTTGTAAGTTAACTGCCCACAGACTGGAGGATTTTTGTATTCTCAAAATAAACTATTTAACACAGAATGACATAAAATTTTTTTAAAAATATTTTTCCTATTTTACTAAGAAAAATTAAACATAATTTACCGACACGTCCTACCAAGGTGTGTCTTTGAGGCACATACTGTTATTATACTATAAAATGCATTGCTACGTTATTTAAAACTAGGTATGTGGGTAAATCCCCCGTAATAAGATATGCTTTATATTTCGGGACTTTCCCCTTGTATGTAAGAACTTCCAGTTGCATATGAAGGGGAATTCCCTAAATGTGTTTTGCTAAAACAGTCAGCTTACAAACTGCATTGCTATCAGTGTGTTTGTGACTTTCCTAACGAACGCATTGGCGTTTAGGTGTCTATTGGTTAATTTTATTTCTTTTACCTAGTGGAGAGTATTGTACAGACCAGGTAAGCAAAATAAAGTTTTGATTGACCCCAGTAAAAATAGATTTGTTGTTTTATGCTTATTTGGTTTTGAAATTTATGCAGAAAGTATGACCGATAGGTTGACTGACCGACGCCGGCCACTAACTGAAAAGGAGTTGCTCGATACATTGTACGAAAGTGATGAGGCTTTGGGAAGGAATGTAAATGATGGTGAAGATGAAGAAGAGCCAAATGACGAAACCTCTTCTAGTGAAGCGGATTATCAAGAAACTGGCGATGAAGAAAGCGATGAACAAGAAGGAAGTGACGATAGTGATGCTAATGATGAACCGCCCGGCCATTCGCAAACTTTTATTGGAAAAGATGGTACCGAGTGGAATGCCACGCCGATTGCCAAGGGAAAAACACGTGCACACAACATAATCACAACAGCTTTGAACAAAGTGAAACTTCCGCCTGGAGTGCATGTTGATACTCCTTGTGACGCATTCAATTTGTTTTTTGATGATACGGTTATTGGTATTGTGGTTACTTTCACTAATAAGGAGGCTGTTCGTATTCTTGGCGATTTGTGGAAACCAGTTGACGACGTTGAAATCCGTGCTTTTCTGGGCCTTTTGATTACTGCTCGAAGAAATAAACAAGGAATGGTGGACTATAATGAGCTATGGAATCCTTTATATGGAAATCATGTTTATCGAGCGTGTATGTGACGAAATAGATTTACTCAATTATTAACATTTATTCGTTTTGACGATAAAGCGACCAGAACCCTCCGAAGGCAAAAGGACAAGTTGGCACCAATTAGAGACCTGTGGACCGTGTTAATACAAACTTGCTGAAAATTATCTTCCTGGCAGTAATCTAACCATCGATGAACAACTGTGCCTTTTAGAGGTCGTGTATCTTTCCGACAGTACCTGCCAAGCAAGCCAGATAAGTACGGTATGAAAATTTGGTGGATATGCGATAGTGGAACTAGTTATCCGTTACGTGGTATACCGTACTTAGGAAAAGAAGATCTCAACAGAGCAGAAAACTTAGCGCAAAAGGTGGTTGAAGACCTTTGTGAACTTTTCTGAAACTAAAAGGAATATTACGTTCGACAACTTCTTCACCAGCTACGAGCTTGCATCCAGTTGCTTACCAAAGCCTAACTTGTGTAGGAACGCTCAGAAAAATAAGCGCTGCATACCACCAAATTTTTTACCTCACAGGCGACGGAATATTGAAAGCAACTTGTTTGGTTTTCAGAAGACAATGACTTTGGTATCTTATGTACCTAAAAAAATCGCTGTGTCATATTATTATCTACAATGCACAACGACTCCACCATTGATGAGGAAAATAAAAATAAATCTGAAATCAATAAGTACTACAATTGCACGAAAGGGGGGTGGATACACTTGATCAGATGGTACATACATATTCAGTGAAACGCAAAACTAATAGGTGCCTTTGGTCTATTTTTTCAATATAATTGATGTGTGTGGAGTAGCTTCATTTGTCATTTGGAGAAATATCCATCCTGACTGGCATATTTCCAAAAAACGAAGAATTCGCAAAATTTTCTTACGAGAAATTACAACAGAATTAGTACTGGGGCAAATTAGACGTCGTAGTTTGAGTGGCTTGCATAAAAGTCATACTTCATTGATACAAACTACGTTGAATCAAGTACCAACCACAGGGGAGTCTTCGGCTCGAGAAGTAAGAAAACGAAAACGGTGCTATATTTGCCCATCAAAGAAAAGCAGAATGTCAACACAGTTATGTGATAAGTGTAAGCAAACGGTTTGTGGTGAACATTCAGAGAAAATACTCACGTGCACAAATTGCAAACTACATAAATAACTTTCAAATATTTTACTATCTTGTACTATTTTTAAATTATATCTTCTGGCACACAATATTCTTTCTATATGTTTTAATCTTACTGTATACCTACTACATGAAATAAATAATATTTTGCTATTATTTACATCAACAATGTGTACAAATAGATGTGTGCCTGTGAGGCACACCTTGGTAGGACACGTTACGATAAAACGTTGGTAGGACTAGGGTTAAATAAGATTTTGTTGATGTTTTGATTGTATGATTTATTTATTTAAATGTTTAGTTGTTTTAAATTAATTTCATTTGTTAATATGTTTTGAGTTCACCAGTTTTGTTTATGTTATTATGTTTTGAGATTTCGTCCGTTGGCGGGCTGATCTCCGTGCGACTTTGCTGTACGCAGCGGTCGCGATTGTAGTACTAGTTCTTTGGTAGATGCTGGCGTAAGTAGACGTAAATTTTAAAAACTTTGCTGCCATTTTGTAATTCATATAATTTTAAGATTTGTTTCGTTTAATTTGATTATTTTTCGTCCATCAAGGAACTCGCTTGATAATAATTGTTATTATATTCTTGTGTACACAATTTAGATATAAGATCATTTATTATTTCGTGCAGGAAGATAGATATTTTAGTTTAAAGAGTTAATTTTTTTCGTTTTTTAATTTTGCTGATTTGTATTTAATTATTAATCACCTCGGGTTAGGTGAATAGAAGCTTTGTGCTTGTATTTAAGTTTTTCTTTTGTAAATTTACTTGAATTGCCCACGTTTAATTTAGTTTTATTTTGAAACCACGTGGTTTGTTTGATACAAAAAGGATTATCTTCTTGAACAAATTTGTTTTCTTTGCTTTGTTAGAGGATTTAGCATTGTCGTTTTGATAATTTAGAGTCTTATGCAGTTTTTGATTTTGACCAGGACCTTTTGTCCACGGTTTTTTTTCTGCAATTTGTATTTAATGTTTTATTTTCTTCTTTTTAATTTAATAAAATTTTCTGATTGTTATTTAACGTCATTCAAAATTCTGTTCTTTTATTTTTGTTTAACCCTTTTCAATTTTTGGGGTAATTTTGAAAGTTAGTTTTCATTCACCCACATTTTACTTTTCATGATTAAATTCAAGTTTTAATTCGCGAGGGTAACCCTGAGTTTAATTGTTCTTTTGCGCCCTTTTAAATTTTTATCTGTTGAGCTAGCTAATTTAATTTTTCATTTCGCTTTTTTTTTTGGTACATTCAGTACACAGCATATTTGCAAAATAAATGTGTACATATCTAGTACGTACACTAATATTGAGTTGGTCGATAATTTATATCTCTTTCAGATCCGATTCTGAGAACCAGATAGTGGATCTCGATCCGAAAACCGGATAGTGAATCCGGATCTGAGAACTGGATATTTGATTCCGATTCGAAAACCGGATAGTAGATCCGGATCAGAGAATCGGATAATTGATCCAGATCTGAGGATCTATAGTGGGTTCGGGTCCGAGAACCTGATAGTAGATTTTGATAGTGGATCCGGATTCTAGGATCCGGATACCGGATAATTTTGGATCCGGATATCCGGATCTCAATTTTATCGGCTGCCACAGTATTAGTAAAATATTAGAGATTCGCCGCAGCGAGAGTGAATGAATACGAGCGTTAGTTTTCTTTGGAAGGAACTTTTCCGCTGTCTACGCTGGCAGCACTGACAATCCCGTTCTGGCTTGCGTGACCTCTTTTCTGCCATGAGCCATCCAAAGAAACACATAAAGGACAACACATTGCTATAGTACTTCAATGTCAGTTCTTTTCGTTGCCGATAAACATTTTTTTCCGCGGAAATTTTTGCAAACCGCAATCGAAGTAAGTGTAAAGGCTCAGTTTTGCTGACGTAGACAAGGTCGAACTTGTAATCTGATACTCCTCTAAATTATTTCCTATATTTTAAAGCTTGGAAGGAAAAATGAAATCTGATGTACCTGGAGTAACAATATTTAAGCTCGCAAGATGGACATTTCCTCAAATTTTGTACCTTAATGTTTTTGCACTCTATTTTTATTGCCATGGAAACCTCTCCTTTTTCTAGAAAGTTTGTTGGAGAAAAAAAAATGTTTAAAATAAATAAAAACAGAAAGCAATGGAAACAACACGATATAGCGCCACGCAATACAACACAACACAATACCAACGCAAGAATTCAGAGAATTTAAATTGTGTACACTAAGAATATATCAAATCTAACAACTGATTGCGAAAAAGCTTCCTTAGCGCCGCAGAAAATAGGTAGCGCGGCCAACTGCTGAGACAATTGCTCAGCGGATCCGCTGAACAACTACGCTGGCTATGTACCCAATGTCAGTGGCTAAGTGTTTTGTATATTCACATACTTAATGGAATAATTACACTAACAAGAAGATAGAGTTAATAACAATGACTATTGCTGACTACGGTCACGAAAACTACCAGTTGTAGGCTTTTTTGTATTTTCGTTTCTCCTGTAAAAGTGTAAAATCATGTTTTTTAACCTTTAGGGTGCATTCTTTCCGTTCGTGTTCAACTGAGCTAGTTATTTTTTTTTTAGTAGATTCAGAATCGTTTAAAGAATAGACTGAATGATGGATTTTTTAAATAAAGCGTAGTTTGTGTAAAAATAATCAGAAACCTGAAATAACAGGAATCCAAAAATTGCAACACATATAAACCTTAAATTTCTTATTGAGTTTTTATTTTTTTTTAATCCCTCATTCAGTATGAACAAATAATGTTATTTAGCATGCCCAGAAATTTTGAAACAAACCGGTTTGCGAATCTTTGGGAAAATCCCTATGATTTCCCATTGAATTCAAATTATGTTGTGGCCCTCTTAAGTAGTATCGGATAATCATAGAAAAGCTATTTGAAACAATTAGCTCTGGTTAGACATAAACAGATCTAGCTTTCATTATACGTGAATTCTTTACACTTTCAAATTTTAAATGTTACGCATTATTTATTTGTGAAATATTTAAGATAATCATTGGGTGCGCTCAACTATTACACACAGGCTTGTTTAAATTACTGTAAACAGCCTACGGTAGCTAAATAATGAATCAGATTCTGAATGAACCAGAAAGCTTTCTAATACTGAAAGGATAGTCCTGATTTAGTATATATGGACGTATATTTCAAGTAGCTAAGACGTGTATATATATATATTTCTATGTCGCTTGTGTCTACGTATACTTCTGATTTTTAGATAGAACTCTTGTTTTCACTTTACTGATTAATTAATACCGTACCTGCAAATACTGATTTCAGCTGTATCTCACTTAATCATGCTGCTCCACACAATAAATATTACATTCGATATTTTGGGAACAATATTTTATAGCCGTTGATAGTTTTCTTATATTCCTTTTCTTGAAATTAGCGGCTTTTTCCAACAAATTACGACTTATTTAAAGCATTTTTTACTGTTTCTTTCACATTTCAGACAGTAGGATCATCTGTCACAGTCCAACCGCTATTAGAATTCGGGATAAGAAGATATTTCCTTGGAAGATCGGACGAAATTCCCACTGAACGACGTTCTGAGCTATCTTAAGAATTTGTTTGATGAAATTGAGAATAATGTCCACTCTGCAATAGGTTAGAGAACGAGACTGAATACTGCAGAGAGATATATTATACGTGAAATTACAAGTGATATTTTCTTAAATATAGCTTTAATTTGAATAACTTAATTTTTTGACGCGCATGTTTTTTTTTCTCTACGAGAAAGCGTTGCACATTAAAAATTAAATAAACTGTAGAGGCGTAACTTAATTGGCTTCTATCTACAGTATCCGCAGTTTTACCGCATGAAACAACGCATTAAACAATCAATTAACATCATACAAAATTCATCCGATTTGCCTTGAAGCGTTCTCTTTTTTTTATATGGAGCCTGTCGGGGCTTCTTTATTTGGCATTAGCACGCAACGCAGCGATGTCATTTTGGCCTACATAAATAACTAAGCGCGATAGCCATCTCGCGGATACACTCTCAGACGTCTGAAAATTTTCCGGCAACAATTTATAATGAACGTTCTTCGTCGACTTTCTATGGAAAAGGTCTTTTAATGATTGTTTATCGGATTGTAATCCTTATAATGTAAGACGCTTTTAGTCTGAATCTGCTGTTATTAAGATTTGTCCATAGCGAATGTTGACAGACAAATAAATAACGATTATTCGAACACATACAAACAAGGACATCATTAACCATTTTAAGCTCCACGGCTTTGTTACTGAATTCGTATTTTGTTGATACAGTTGCTTTTCCTGTACGTACATAATATTGGCTTGTATTAGTTTGTTAGGGCTCCATTAATTATGTTGACAATTTAATTACCTTATTTATTATTTTCAGGAGCCTAACTCTACAGGGTTTTGATCGGTTGAGAATATATATTGGAAGATGTTTATAAATACGCTGAAAGTTTTTTTTGATACGTTAATCCCCATTACACCTACAAAATATCTATTTATCAACGTCTACAGCCGTTGGTTACGAACGAAGTTTCAAGCTGGTTGGGCCCAAAGTTTTGTCATTTTCATCTAAATTTCTCTCTTGTTTGCTTCAGCATTAAGTCTTTCTCATTTAATTCTGCTTCCACAATATCCTTCGATATCATCCGATATGTCTGTGGCTTTCAGATTTATGCACAGTCAACCACCGATAGGCAAGTCGTACGATCCCGACTATTAATAAATATACGGTCAAGATGTTAAAACGCCATTAGAAAAATAAATTATTTATTTTCCTTTAATAAACATTGATCTTTTAACATAAAATTAATATAAAAAATGCTTTTGCTAAATTTCTCAAAGCTAGCATGATTCAGAAACACATCGCGCGCCAAGTCTTTATTTATACATTATTTCCTTGGGTCATTCACGGAAGAACATACTTATATATATTATTATATGTAATATTTTAGTTGTTGATTATATTGAAAGTATATTCTATTTTAATTAATATTTTATTACTGTTTTGTAATAATAATAGTCTGTTAATGTTTTCAAAAAGTGAGATTATATTTATTTAAATGGATTCATTTAATAATAATAATAAGCATTAAGCTAATAATAAATATAGAACAACTGTACACTAAAGGTGGATAATTTATATTATTTCATAAGCAAAAATTACTGTTCAAATTTATTATAAATACAATATACATCATATCTAGAATGTCCAATTTTCTCTCTAAAGAAGAGAATTCAAATTGAGGGCCGATTTCTATTTCATGTCATTAGTCAAATACACACATAAATAAAGATTTTAGCTAGTTAGGGTTTGAATTATTTAATTTGTAGAAAATTGTAATATTTATTATCAAAATTATAAATATTTGTTACTAACTGAAATATTGTTTTTATTATTTCAAATTTCAAACTTAAAGACATCATTTTAGTAAGCTTTTGTGAAACCAAAACTTTTTTAAAGTCCTTAGAAAACTTTTAAGGAATCTGAGAGTATGATCAGCGAAACGTCAAACCAAAAAGCAACAATGCGAAAATATTCGAAAGTATAATTAGTCTCAAGCGTATCACCTAGTGTTCTATTTTCGCGCATTATATCAGTAGCGAAATATGTGGATTAATAGAGTTTGCATGATGAGAAAGAATTGCCGAAAAATATTTTGTGTGTAAAATTTTATTTCAAACATAACTAAACCTAACAAACACTATTCAATCAAAGATCCAGTATGGGGCATAAACTGGTACAGATAGTCGCCAGTCGAGCAAAGACACCAGACAGGTTTTCCTTCCCAGCTTATCTTACGTGAGTGTCTCGAAAAATGAAATGTCATTTGTCCAAAAATAAAAAAAATTGCCAAAACGCGGTTTCATAAAACTGTCACATTTCGGTAGATGATAAATAAAAGGAAATGTCTTTTATTCCTTTCCAATTTCTTTATTGATATACAAGCTGGCGACTGTAATTATGAGGAAATTATGTTGAATATTTGTCATTTTTATCTAATTTGATATTGTCAGACTGACGAATTTATTTTTCTTCTTACACTTCCAAGTTTAGTTAAGCTCATACACTCTTCCACAATTTTCAAACCTCAACCTGAATGACACTGCATTGTTTCGGTAAGTAACCTGTTTACTTATCGTTCATGTCTAATTGAGATACTCAATTATCATTAGCCAAATAACGGATCGAAGAGTATAATATTCAATTCGTTCACTTAATTTGACGTTCTCTCATCTTTCTATTCTGGCAAATGAAGTGACTACATTCAGAAATCCCCTTACCCCTCAAGCACTAAGAAATTTTGCCGTTCATAGGTTCAATTCAACAACATAATCTATAAATGTTGAAAAAACGTATTCTTTTGCTTGGCAAAGTGAAAGTGGAAAACTGTTCACATTCAGTTATATCACTACAATCAGTTGAATCAATTTATTGACCGCAAAAGAATACGCCTGTTATAATGAATTTTCAGTACTATTATGAAAGAAAATGATTTTGTCTTTGTTCGGTATTATCAAATCGCAAATTGCAGGGTCCACCAACGAAAGTGTATACAACAAGTTTAAGCGAAAATGACCTGGACAAAGACAAACGAAACAGGTCTTAGAGGAACAAAGCAAAACCTTTAGATGAACTTAAGGGGGCACCCAGTTTGGTTTTGCCGTATGATACCATGATTCGAAAATTCAACCTGGATAGAAAATATATATAGGTTATAATACCAGATAAGAAGGGCTGGGAGAAAGGTACTCTAGTAAGAACGGACTCGCACTGTCATACATACGGCTCTAAAACGGACTATGGCGTCGGAACTGGAGTATAGACAAAGAAGTTAAAAGGCTCTTTCGGTAATCTTTAGCAAAGACATACCGGTGTTTCAGGCTGAGATTGCTGTAATTCTTCATTGTGTCAGAGAAATAGAAAGACGGATCGAGTTAGGTCAAAACGTCGCAATCTTCACTAACAGTCGGTCCACACTTGAAGCGATTAACTCCGTAAGTGTGGACTCGCTGATTTGGCACTGTGAAACGCCCTAAATGAAGAGGGCACTCAAAGAAAATTAACATTGGCCCAGTTTTTCAGCCACTCGGGCGTGAGGGGAAATGAAGCGGCGGACGATCTAGCCAAATGAGGTTCGTCAAAGTAATTCGTTGAAGCTGGCCCTTCTTTGGTATTACTAAATCGCAAATTGAAAAAATCCATTAATGAATGGACACGTGAAACCAGATAGTGGTGGCAAAAGCAACCGCGGCAAAGACAGGCAAAAGAATTTCTAAAGCAACAGAGGCCTGAATTTGTTAAGGACCTACTGAGTAAAGATAAGAATTGGTGAGGACAAGGTTAACGAGAACAGTGTTAGTAACGAACGTGGAGAACGCCACAACTAGCAATTACAAGCTACTCTCAAAGATGATTGCCTTAGTTAAAAGGCTAAATTAGAAAACGTCTCCTAGGAAAAAAAAAAAACGGGATCACAATAGATCTGAAAAGGTCGCAAATGAAACAGGTCCGTGGGCCACCCTAACCCTAATCTAATCTAGAGGAACAAATGCCTGAATTTACCAAGAAGATGAGCAAGGGGCAGAAAACACTATTGCAGATTTTGCCAACAAGAAGGGGTTTCAGTCCATGATCTGCGCTGATACGATGACGGGATAAGGACATGAGTTTTATTGCTGGATTTGGAGAACCTCATGGCAGGTAGATGTCTAAAGAATTTCCTCTCAAGGGTGCTATGTCTAATTAAGAAGATAAATTAAATAGCGCTCCCCAAAAAAAGGGAAACACAGCAGATATGAAGGGGTCGTGGTGAAGTAGATCCTTATGGACTCCAATCCCAATCTATTTTTTCTTATCCCAGGTCACTAGCTCCTCTTTATCTACGTAGGTGTTATCCATGCTACCGTTTTTTTTCACTCTTTATGATTTCTAAATAATCCAGTAAATAAATTCTTTTGACTCTGTTACCGATTCTACGATATCTGTAAAGTCCACATCACTACTATCTACGTAACCCTTTCTTTTATCTTTCTTCTGTCAAGTACTTTCCTCTCTTCTATTTTTTCTCGGCTTCTATACAAAAAATGCTCCTTTCTGTTCATCTGGCATTCTTCCACGCAGTTTTTTCAAAACTTAAAAAAAGTAGTATCTACGTGAGATCACTCTATTTAAACCAGTTCTTTACTTTAAAATCTTTTAAAAGCTCTTAACCACGATTTGTTTGCCGTTACGATGTCACTCAGATTAGTTTGATTGATTTCCAATCAATGTTGATTTTTTTTTCCTTCTTGCGGAATATTTAACGCCTTATAAAACTAAACTTATTAGTAATACCTAACGCGTTCCATCAAATTGAAGCTTCTCCTAAATGCAATTTTCTGCCACATGTCCGAACTCGGTGCAGGGCAATTGCTTGAGAACCAAGATGAAAGGAAGGAAGCGTGAAATTGTCCTATAACGTCTCAGACTGCATAAAAGAATTCGAGACGGCAATTCAAAAGCGATTTACATGAAAACGTACCATTATTAAACAGTCGGAAATATATTCAACTGCATTTAGACCGTCACAGTACTGTAACCGTATTCATACGTTCGTTCAATCAGAAACTACAAAAAAAATTGCTATGAATGGGAAAAATAGCTAAACGAAAATTGACGTGTAATTTGAAAGTAATCTCACGCGCCAGTAAGCTAGAAATATGTTCAGTTATGGGTCTTATGAATGAATTTTACTCTATTTGCATATCAAATGCCGTCGAATATCCTTCAATACTAGTCACCAATTTAATTAACGTAATTAAAAAACTGCGAACAATATAAGAGGGAATGCTGCTGTCTGCGATGGAATTTCTAGGTTTTTAATTGACGCAGCGTTGTATTATGTGCAAGATTTTAAGAATTAATGAATTTATCCCAGAAAATAGTTTTATTGAGCTGCAATCAGAATTTTATTCGTTTAATGTAAACAGTCATAAATTAACTTTGACTTAGATAAATAACTTTCTGCTCGACGCTGCTTCGGGAATTGCGCACCTCCTCATTAGGCGCTTTGTTAGTTTAATTGGTTGGAATAAATGAATGAATGGGAATGAGTGCTTATCTCTTGTTCCAAAAAGAAAGTTTTATTACGATTAGTTGTGGTAAAGTGGAAACGCCTTTTTATCAGAAGTTACTATATTTACAATGATTATGAATTATTTTTTCTTTTGTAAATTTTGAATAAATCTTTTGCATATACAATACAGCTGAAAAGTTTAAACAAATTTCCTTAGCGTTAAGATGATTTAATCTACAGTTTTAAAACTTTACGTTGAAACTAGCCACTTTTTGAACACTTTGTCATAAATATGTTTATGCTAGATTATCTAAATGAGTGTTTGAAAACTGTAAGCAGCTGAGTTTACTACTAAAAAGTAAACTGCAGTAAATTAAAATATATTAATTTATACCTCATTTTTATTTGCTTTTATAAACAGTAAAGTAATAGTGTTTAGTTGTAATAGTAATAGTTTTAACATAATATTGTCTTATAACACCTTACAACGAAAGGTCGTCATGCGTCAAATTCAGAATTTAATGAAATATAGTAAAGATATTCATTCTAGAACGATAAGAGACAAGGATAATGTTTATATCCAAAGTTTAATGTACATTGGATGTTCTTATACAACAAAATAATGTGGAATATTAATATACTAAAATATCTTAAATCCCTTGAAACACAGATGGCGTTACAAAATAAAATTCGTAGAATGAATTTATTACACGTGTTTGGCAGGCGGTGAAAAAGGTTATAAGGTCTCTTTTCGTTCCATCTTTGGACGGTTCTATTACGATTCAAAGCAAACGCTCACGTGCGTCATAAAAAGTTTCCCACTAGACGACAAGGTCATGATCTGTGCTGGTCTACTGCTCTGAACGGTAATAGAACTGTCCGCAGTGAGAACGAAAATATGTATGTTTGCTAGTAATAATTTCACAGAATGCAAAATACATTAAATAAATTGCTCTGCGAATAACGAGCAGAGTTGTGCGAGATATTTTGATTAAATATTTTTATTTACAAACGGAAAATTGTACACCTGAGATAAGTTTTATACATAGCAGAGTAAGCGGGCAAATTAAGTTCTTTCTTTTCGGTGAGCAACGAGCTATATATATATATATACATAAAAAGTGTAGAAAGTTACATGAAAATAAACAGTGCACTAATCGAGAAAGTAGTTACCAGTTTATCGGGCTTCCAAAATCGCAGTGCATTCTAGTTGTCTAGATTTCTCATGCAAAAAAATGAGTCCCATTCCTATTTCAAAATGAAATCAGCAGTGAATTAGATCTCTCTGGATTGCCTTAGCTGTTGCTCTAGGCAATATAATAAGAGAATAATGGCTGTCAGGTTTGCGGTCTTGTCTATAAATTAGCCGATGCTAAGATATAAAGCGTGTGCGAAAATACCTTTCAAAACTATCCCAAATAAAATAATCTCACGGTATCTCTTTTATCAGAATTGGTATAATTCTTTTGCCCACAAATTTCAGCTCTGGCCGAAATAGGTATGCAAAATTTGCAGGTTATGAATCCTTGTCAATTTTCAGGCAGTTTTTCCACGAAAAAAATTAACAAGAGCACCAGCAGAGTCAGTACAGTTGTCGGTGCATCGGTCCCGTGTCGGCAGTCAGTCAAAGAAGTGATTATAAACACGGAAAATCGCACCAATGTGCCATAAAATGAAAACAAAAACAGCATTGACATTACAAACAGATATGTTCCGAAAGCAATGTAGAAATACACACGTTGGAAAACTAGATATAAGTGATAAATAAAAGAACATCTTGATCAAAATAAATTGATAACAATTGTAATTCTAAAAGTGATTGACAAATTAAACAATTTATTTTATATGAAGGTGAAATGCTACAATATTATAATATATATAATCTTTTCTCCACTAATTGTAAGAAATTGATCTTCACCCTTGACAAACAAATAGCCCAAAGGACAGTGGATTAATAACTTTTTTTTATGTTAGGGTGGCCACCTATAGTCCACGCACTTGAACTAGGTGCTTACTGTGCCGTTCCTATTAGATCTCTTACTTCCACTCCAACAGCTTGGTATTCTCTATAAGGCCTAGAACCTTTCCCCCCACCCTTCCCGAAATGTTTCTGCCTGAATACTTTCAATTCCTCACATGTGCGTCAGAGAATTAGCATACCCACTCCCTATTAACGCTTTAGTATAGAGTTGACCTTCATTTTTTTGTACTTTCTTTAACTAACCAAGTCCAAATCTCCCTTTTGGCAGAGTCCTTGGTAAAATACGGGCTCTGGACTTATGAAGTATCTTTTAGAGCCCTCATTGGCTAATTCGTCGGCTATTATGTTGTCCTTTATATCCTCATGTCCTGGCACCCAAATCTACACCATGTAGTCTCGTGCCAGTGTATTTAGGGATTGTTTGCAGTCTCTAACCAGTTTTGACCTAGTTACAGGGTTAATATCCTATCGGATAGTCAGGGGTTCCAAAACGCACTGGCATCTTATCAGGTACCTTCAAAACTACCACGAAACTGCCTGGAAAACCTGAAACCCCTGGTTAAGCATAACAAAGTTATTTTGGTGCTGGTGCTGGAGCCGAAGAATACAACAGGCAATAAATTTTCAAACAAACTAACAACAAAGAGCTGTGAAACATTACCCACTGGAGCTGAGCCGGGTGCAGGGGTTGAGAGGGTCATAAAAAGCACTAGGTTTTTTGGAATACTGTTGAAGGACAGATGCACTGCAAACAAATGACGAGGCAATCATTTCAGTGTTTAGCTGCGAATGTGTCGACTTTTAACCAAATGATTAGCCCTGCTGACAGGACAAGGCTGTCTAAGAAAGTATCTAAATAAAATAGATGTTTTCAAAGGTGACCCTGTATGTAGAATTTACAACCAAGAAAAGCAACCCACCATGTTGTTTTGGAACGACAGATACTGCAATTGCTTGGAGCAATTAACTCGTTGACAGATTTGCTGGGAAAGGGTTTACCACACAGGCTACTAAACCTAGTTAAAGGCATTAACCTGTTTATGTAAAGAAATTTACTAATACAGATTAACAGAATAGTATAATAGACTTCAGGTCTCGGAGTTAAGGGAATAGTTAAAAGACCTAATTCGTTTCCATGAGACCATAGGAGAAAGGCTCTACTCCATTGAAAGGTGCCCCTAAAGCTATAGAACTGAAATTAAAGGAAATGGGTGCTATTATCGCATATATTGTAAATACAAAGAAATTGTTTGATCGATACCATCCCATTCAAGATATTCGCATAAGGGTGAAAAAAATTAAAAACGCGTTCCTTAAGAAAGGAAAATAATAAAACTAAACTTCTGAAATTGATCGATAAATAATAATTTTAATCCTAAAATAACTACTAACATATTGCTGCTACTAAGATCATTCAAAGAGGTTTTATTGTTTATACCATACCATATTTCTACCATACAGAAAAAAAACTAAAAAAATATAATACATGAATAACGTCTGATATAATAAAGACCAAGAAGGCTTCCTAAACCAAACTCAAAATACTTCCCAAAAGGGGAAAATAATGGTAATTTTGAACTGAGTGAACGAAATGAGTTCCTGATTTTTTTTTATAGAAAGCCCATGATTAGTATTTCTATGCATTTCATTGAGCTAATTTTTCATTTTTTTTTAGTTGTTACGTAGTTATCTATCTTAGGGCGATGTAGCAAGTTTCATGCATGAGACTCAAAAAAAAAGAAATTATTATTATTAACAAATAAATAATAAATAATAATAAATCAAACATTTATTCCTCCCTCGTTATTTGATTTTATTTCCCTCAATGCGACCGAGGCGACTGTGAAAACCGCTAGGTCGTAGCAGATAGGTAAAACATCAGAGCTAGTTGATGTGTTTGGACGCCACTGGATCTCTCTTTTAATGTGAAGCTTTACCTCATATGTCGATATCGCCTAGTTCTTCGGCTATATCCAGAATAACCAATAACCAGCAAGAAAAAGGAAAGAAAGAAAGTGGCACGTGTGATTGATTAATTTGAGTTAGTGAAATAATTTTGAGGTTACTTTTAAAACGCACAGAAAAAATTGGCGATGTTTAAATAAAATTGAAGAATTGAGATTTTAAAATATATATTGTTAAATTCAAAACAAGTTAAGAGTTTAAAAAGAGTAATGAACGGTTTCGAATATATAAAAAAAAACAAAGAAATACTAATTAAATTATCTTAAAAAAAATAATTTTTAATAAAACATTAAATTTTAATGTGAATTGAAATTTAAAACGAGTGCAGAGAGTGACCTTTATCTATCTATAAACTATCTGTTCGATCGAACAGATAGACAGATCGAAAAGATATACCAACCATAATTACTATACCGAAATTATAAATTTAATTCAAGTTATTAATGAATACAATGAAAAAACTGAAAAGAAAAATGCCAATGGAAGGCTTAAATTGACAGCAAACACAAAAAAAGAGAACGCTAAGTTATAGTTCGTTATAAATAAAAAAAAAACAAACTAACTTACGTAAATTTACATCGATGTTGCACTCGTGGCTGAGATGATATACGTTTATCGGCGAGGGAAGAAAAGGAGATAAGCGGCCAGGGCAGCTTCGGTGACGACAACCGATGAGCCAACAACAGCAGTCCGTACAAGGTACGTATCTTAAAAAACGCCAGAAATATCAAAATATCGTAAAGAAGAACCTTCTTCCCCAGGTTATCGCATCCTAGATGGTGCTATGCCAGTAGGCAAGTGGTGTGGAAGAAGCGTTGTTGAAAAAAATCAATCGTCGTACATCGAAGTTATGCGAATCGAGGCTGAATGATTCCCGGGATCATGGGTCTGCATTCTGAACTGGGATTAGCCCATGGCTCTAAATCCCCTTGTCTTGTAGTGGACGGATTAAATGTCGCTCCATCGTAGGTTTATTGGAATTGACCTGTGTCGGTGATAATGGTCGGTGGTGTTGATGGCCGCCAGAAGGGCGCGAAGAGAACCCAGGGGGAGTAGCAGATGAGCGTCCTCTTCTTTCTTCTTTTCTTCGGTTCTCCATTATGTGTAAGTTGGACATAGTGTTGTGGGATGTCACGCATGTGAAATGGTTTGTTACATTCTTTTTTTTAAACAGGTACTCGCTCCCTGTGCCTTGTGACACATCGGGACTATCCCATGATATTTTGTAATTATTTTTTTTTATTATATATGTATTTTTTTTTCAACCACGTTATAATTATGCATTCTTGCACATGAAAAGACAGCCCGAAGAGGGCTGTTTTACAATAATAAGGACGGCACAAACATTTAAAAACTCCGTTAGGGGTTTGCCAACAAATTGTAGAAAGTGACAGATGTTTACAAGTTTTTTGAGTAGCCTTTATTTTACAATATGTGGTAATAACCATTTATCATAGCAAATAAAAATCAATGAAATAAATTTATAGTTCGTTGGAGTACATTTTTTTTTGTGAACTGCCAAATAGGATAGGGAATGGTATATAGGGCCAAAACAAAGAGTGAAATGTAAAATTAAAAACATGAATTGCTAAAAATTAAAAAAGAATGTGGCGAAAATTTAAAAAAGTAAATAGATAAAAATTAAAAGAGTATGTGGCGAATATTTAAAATTTTTAAAACTGGTATATAGTGCCAGTAAAATGACTAGTTTAACTATTATAAATTAATAAAAATAAAAATGGTGTATAAGGCCATAGAAAATAATAATAAATAAATAATTTAAAAAGACTGAAACGATACACATAAACTAATGGCGTTAAAATAGTAAAAAGAAGTGAAAAACTGGCTACCAATCATTTCGGCGCAGCAGTCCTGGGCAAACGCCTGACGTTCACCCTGGGAGGGCGATGGTCCTGCGGATCAACAGCACCCTGAATCAGAGGGTTGTCCAACAGGGCCACCCTCTCCCAGGTTCCCCGCGCGAGGGACGCAAGGTGGTTCTCGAGCGGCTCGACCCCCAAGTCTCGCCGCAGCTGAGTATTCCTCACAAACCAAGAGGCACCAGCCATGGTCCTCAGCATCCGGTTTTGGAGAGTCTCCAGGGTCTTGAAATGACCCGCGGATGCCGAGAACCAGGCCAGAGCCCCGTAAGTCAGCTGCGGCCTTAAGATGGATTTATAAAGTAGGACTTTGCTACGGAGGTCGAGCACGCTGATTCCCGCGGAAACGGTATACGGTCGCTTATATAGTTTCGGCCGGACAGCGCGCAACTCCGCCTAGATGCACTGTGTGGCTAATGGGACGCTAGCACGTGCACGTGTGATCGATAATCTGCTTGTTTACAATTTTAGGATGCCTTTAGATCGAAAGTGTATTTAAAGTGAAACTAATACAATTAATTGCAAAAGTATTTGTGGATGAATTCTAACCGGGCGATGCGGCAGATTGGATATAAGAATTAGACGCTTTAAAAACTTGAAAAATATGTAAAATAAAAATGCAGGTCGACAAAAAAACAACGTTGAATGCCAATTTGATATTGTGCGAAACAACTAATTAACAAATTTCTTAATAATTGATGAATGTAATTCAATTTTTCTAATATAGAATGACATATTATACAATTATTAAACCATTAGCAATATATGCAATATTTAGAAATTTGGAATTTAAACAAAAATATAGCAATTAAACATCAGTTCGTTAACTAAACGGGTAACTATAGGAGAAATACACGGTAAAATACGTTTAAAATGAGTGTCTTTTAGGAAAGCGATTTAACGTTTAACACAGTAGTATTAATTCATACTAATTTCAGCTCTATAGCTTTAGGGGCACTTTTTAATGCTTTATAGGAATAGAGCATTGTAGGAAAGTAAGACAATTCAATGTTAGGGGAAAGAAGCATAAAATGGACAATAAAATATTCTGTTTGTTTCTAAGACTATAAGTATGCAAAAGAAAAACTGATTTCTGAACGCAGCTAACACAATCATGGTGCCTTACAGAAATAGAGAGTTCGAAGCAGTATGAAGAGTGTCGCAACAACAAAAGAAAATAGATGCATCAAAAGAGAAATAAAAATTATATTTGTTTAGATTTTTACGGCTGTTATAGTTTGGTCATGTTGATCGAATAACAGACCGAAGCTAATTTTAACTTAACCTTCTCACAGAGACGAAAACTTTGGCAAGCAAAAGCAAGCCTATCTAGAGAACTATGGGAAGTGAGTACGAAGAAGCGCCGACAGTAGTACTATACATATTGTGTGCAAATTATCTTGATTATAAGGATGTAATGGTGAACATTCTCGTAAAGTTCGGCGGTCGATGTAAATGGCCGTAGATTAGTTCCAGTATAACAGAACTTATTTGAACAATTGTGGATCAATACGCTTAGACGCTAGAGTGAGTCTGCTTCTAGTCCTTTTGACAACCTTGTATATAATTTAAAGAAATAATATAAATTTAAAATTTCCTTGTAAATATGTTCTTTTCTCGTGTACATACAAGCATATCCGTAGCACTTGAAAGCATTCCGTAGGGCTGCATGTAATCTTTATACTAGCGGCACTTTTTCAAATGGATACATCTGTGGGTGAATACCGTAGCATGTCGTAAATTTTATTTCATACAAGAAAGTAAATAAATAAACACACTCGTTGGGAATAACGCAGCTTATTATATATTACTTCGTTTCCTTGAATTATTTAAATGTACATTGCAAAAAGGATATATTGTAGTCCTTGCATAAACGTTACAGGGAGGAACTAGACAACATATTTTTGCCTTGAGCGATACATAAAACTTACACACGTTTACCATACATAATACCGTACGG
Source organism: Protaetia brevitarsis (assembly GCA_004143645.1). NCBI lineage: Eukaryota > Metazoa > Arthropoda > Insecta > Coleoptera > Scarabaeidae > Protaetia > Protaetia brevitarsis. The sequence continues at coordinate 2,241,237 of RXPK01000168.1, forward strand.
GTAAATGACAGTAAGTAAGGGGATTACAATAGTGAGGAATTCTCATAACGTTAAAACTAGAAGCATACGAAATTGTAATAGAAGAAGTTGAAGGTTTACGTAGAATTCTAAAATAAACGATATTAATGTCATTTCGTTGGAAATAGTAGATATTACTGTAGCTGAAGTATAAATATTTTCTTGACATTACAATTATGGAAATTACATCAACTGTTTTCGCGAAAAAATAAAGCATCAAAGGGCTGTTTTCCCAGCTATTGAAATTTACCTATCTTTAGGTGTTAGTACATTTCAGCTTTTTATTCTCAAGTAGCCTTCTTACCGTCTTACAAAGCTATGAAGCGGTTTAATTTGAGTTATGAAAAATCATTCATTTTTATTTCAAAATTATTAATATTCAAGGTGATTTGGACTATATACCAAATCTATAACATGTTTAAGGGACAAGCTTTGTACTACTGCACTTGAAGAACCCCAGAGAGCATGGGTATACATATAAAAAAGGAAAAGTTAAAGAGCGTCTAAGATAAAGGAAATAATTTTAAAGAGTTGTGGAAAAAATATGCTTACTGGATCCTTTACTAAGTATCAGCTTTTAGTGTGGTTTAGTGGCTCACTCGCATCCTTCTTTCTTCTGTTCTCCACATGTTATCTTCACTATATCCTAGCAAATGTCTGTATTTTTCGCTTCCACGTTGCTTTTGTCTGGCAAACATATTCTTAAAATCCTTCCCACTGATTTATTTATGAACGTTTGTAATTTCGTTGATGTACCAGATGACAGCAATTAAATATTTGTTTTTCATATCTACTGAAATAGCGTTTGTGCTCTTAACTGGTTAAAAATCTTGCTGTGCTTTTATTATTCTCATCAGTACACTTACATTGAGTGATACTGGAAGTGCTACCACCCATAACGAATAATTTGTTCAACTTGATTTTTTTTTGCATCAGAGTGACTATATTTAAAGCGAGCTATGGTAAAAATGTGAACTTTTTATCTTTGATAATTTTTTGCAAAAAAAAAATATCTGCTAGTTTTTTTGTGAAGAAACCTGTTTATGAGAGCTGACTAGTATAGAAATGTTTAGTTATTAGACATCAAAATCACCACCGTGTTAGTGGCTTTGGCAGGGATAGAATTGTTGCCTATGGAGATGTTGGTTTGCCCTATCGAGAAACTGGCCACCGGGTTAATTGTACTGCAATGACAGTAATGCGTGTGTGTCATGTGTAGACAGAAGAAGCTAGAGGAACACGAAGAAGACCAACTGGTCAACCGAAGCGTAGCACAGAGCGTCAAGATAAGCGCTTCAGGCAACTAGCTCTACACCACCGTTTTACTACTACGTCTCAAATCGCTGACCAATGATTTGCAGAAGAAGGTAGATCTGTTACTATGCGTACACTATATCGCCGCATTCGAGCCTTTGGACTTTTTTGCATACCGTCCGCGATTGGTGCTTCTTTTGACTGCAAGCTACTGTCGTCGATGTTTGAACTGGCGCAGAGAACCGGCATTGGCAGGCAGAGTGGCTTAATGTCGTCTTCAGTAATGAATCACGATTCTGTTTAGGTATGCACAATGGGCGTAGAAGGGTACGAGTTGAGAGCGACGTGATATTGGATTTGCTATTGAGAGGCATGTATACTGGACTGTTGGAGTAATGGTTTGGGATGGCAGCTGATCACCACTTCTTTTCATCCGAGGCAGTATGACAGCTGCGCGTTATGTTGATGATGTCCTACAAACCACTTTACTACTTTAAGCTTAAGGGATTCCAAGGAACGTCGGCGTGCGGAAACTGACCGCAACTGACAGTCGTTCAAATCTGCTCAATAAATTTAATGGATTCCAAGAGGTCCGTTAGTTTTCGCTGTCGGTCGCCGATATAGGTTTGGGCGGACGGAACGCGGCGTGGCGCTATGATAAAAATAGTGCCTCGTAAATATTGAAATGTATGTATGTACTCTATGTATTGAGTTAGTAGGTAAAAATTGATTGTAAAAGATGAATCAAAATTAATAATACAGGGAATGAACAAGTAATTGTTTTAGCCTGTGGTGTATGACAAGATACAAAAGCTATAAAGATTATGTCCCTAAAATAATGAGTTGAAGATTTCTGCAGAACTTTACATATAAACAGGATTGGGCTGATTTATATCAACTGATTAAAATCACGATCAAAATCATGATTCTTGATTATTAAAAATTATTCAGGGCAATACAACATAGTTATTCTCTAAAACTGGAACGCAACTGAAAAAGAAGTATATAATATAAACTTTGTGTTTCAGTTTATTTATTTTTGTTTTCGTTACATAGTTTGAACAAAAATAGTAGTTTTCCTTCTCTTCCTCTACCCACCCTAACATCCGAGTGAACAAAAGGAGCTAAACATATATTCTACTGACGCCTGACGCTGACAGAGCAGTTGCATCCAGGAATTGTTTTATTATTGGCAGCTGTTTTGCAATTTCCAGCTCATCTCTTTGTGATCTTAAGAAAAATTACAACTCTTTACTTCCACCTTTTATTCCTTTGAACGGATGGTTTTCTTGCAATAGTATTTAGACTTACTTTAAATACATTAAAATAATTTGTATTAGTTTAAAAAGGAGATTTTTTATTTTTTTAATAATATTTTTTTGTTGAACTCTGCATATAAACTATCTAGATGATTTTTCATTTTCTATTCATTACTAATTTAATTCGATTCACTATTGTATTTACTATATTGAAGAGATTACTTCAGATGTTGCATCTAATATGACAGCAGAGAGCTATAATTTTGATAAGGCGTTGAGCGACGACAAATTCTCAACGAAATAAAGAAAATCGTTTTCAAAAAGTTCTGGTCATAAACGCAGATACTTTCGAATTATCTTCCTAATAATTTGCTATATACAAGTAAATTATAGATATGCCCTTTCCGATGTCTATGGATTGACTTGTGAGTGTGGTAAATTGTACATAGGACAGACAGGTAGATCTCTTATTACGCGTATTTCCGAACATACTAAAAGTTACGTAGATAAGATGGAGTTTAAACATGTGTCCCCCCATTCCATTAATTTTTTCCTTGGAATTCCTAGCTTTATGTAGATAGCCGTCCACACGTCCCTTTTCAATTTCTCGTCGAACTATGGACTTCCTCCAAGAAGCAGGCGTTAATGTTTTGCCGTGACCAACCAATTTACCGGATTTAAGCCCCACTGAGCATGTATGGGACGTCATATGCAGGAGACTGACCATTTACACCATGCTTCACGGATTCTGGCGGAGTTAATTCAAGCAAAGTAAGTTGCTTGGAGCGAGATGCTAAAAGCCGACCAGGAGTGTACTCAGCTACAGGGTCGCCAGCCACATTATTATTCTTTTTCGCACTACATGTTAATAAAATTTCTTGTGAATGTTATCGTTCCATTTTTGATGTAAAACTATCACATTGCCAAAAAATCAAATCGAACAAATGTTCCTTCACGACGTAGCGTGGACTCTAAGCTGATTTGGGACTGTGTAAGCGCCCTAAATGAGGTAAGCACCTAAAGGAAACTAACCCTGGCATGGGTCCCTAGCCACTCGGGCGTGAGAGGAAATAGCGGCTGACGAGCTGGCCAGGTGAGGTTGGTCAAGGCCATTCGTTGGAGCCGACCGCTCTTTCGGCACCACCAAATCGCAAATTAAAAAATCCACCAAGGAATGGATACATAATCAATTCAGATGGTGGTGGCAAAAATCACCGGGACAAAGACAGGCAAAAGAGTTCCTAAAGGAGCAGAGGCCTGGATTCACGAGAGATCTAATGAATAAAGACAGAAAGACTGTCAAAATGATTATAGGTCTGCTGACTGGTGATTGTAGACTGAATAGGCATATGTACAACATAGGCCTGGCAGATGATGCAACCTACAGATACTGCCAGGAGGAGGAAGAAACACCGGTTCATGTGCTGCCCCAATGTGAAGGCCTGGCGAGGACAAGGTTTCTAGTGATGGGGGAGGAGCATTCCACAGCTAGTAGCTACATAAAGAAGCCGCTCTCAAAGATGATAGCCTAATTAAGAGGGCAAAATTACAGAGCGTCCTCTAGGAAAAAGGGGATCACAATAGATGTGAAAAGATCGCGGTGAAACAGGTCAATAGGCCACCTAATCTAAATCTAATCTAATCTAATCCTTCACGACGTGATTTTGAGGATTAATATTTTACTAGTAAATGCATGGAGTTCAAAGGTAGGTTTGTTACATACATGAAAAAAAGGACAATTTTAAAAGAGAAAACGTAATCCGCAAATAAAAATTTGTTCTTGTTATCTAATCAAATTTAGTCTGATAGATGTGTGGAGATGCTTTGGTAAAGCACCAGCGATTTAAAGGACAAGCGTTCCTAATTGGAGACATTTGCTTGTTCTATGATCATAAACTATTTGGGATGGAAACAAGGATGCAAAAATTTTTGCTTAGCAAATCATGTTTCTTTCATTAAAATATGCCCTTTCTTCACCGTAGAAAACAAAATAAGTTCTGCATTCCATCCGTATGGTAGTGAAATGCACGCTTCGTGAAGGGGTAGTCGCGAGGAAACATTGAAAAAGGATCAGAAGGCCATTGGATTCAACTCTTATTGCCGTAATATAATTGTTCTGCAATGTTGGCAACCAAAAGCAAAAGCTTTGGTTTAATCGCCTTAACTTTTTGGTGCTTTTATAATTATCTTATTACATCGCACTTTTGGTGGCAATTTGTTTGGATCACATCATAGTAAACAAATCTTGTGAAATGTGCACTGCACGTAGTAGTTTTTCCATCCATCATTTGTTTTAATGCAGCGTCTTGTTCCTAATTTAATCCAATATAAAATTAAACCATGCATTTATAGGAAAAAATCCATTGAATACTTGTATATAGAAACTATTTACTAGTACAACTGTAACTAATAAAATTGAAACGTAAGAAATTTAAGTGATGCCATAAATACACATGTGAATGTTATTTCGAAATTTCTAGAAAGAAAAGGCAAGGGACGAATACACGGCAAACGAATTCCCTTCCATTGGCCATCTATCTCACGCTGAAATTGAAATGACAAGTTAAGCTGTGTGTCCGAGCGGTCAAACAAACACCTGAGGTGGTCGTTATGGCACCCTGTAGATATACAAGAGGCTACGGTGAATCGAATCGGTTCAGGGTGTGACTTAGAGCTGTGCACATGGCATAATCGTCACCTATAACTCAAGCCAGATTACAATCTGTAAGCAGAACATCGAAGGTTAACACAAAAGACGTAATAATACAGAACATAAATACTTATTTCATTTCTAACGTCATTATTTTCGAACGGTAAAGAATCGGATATCCAGTATTTGTCACCTATGAACAAGAAATAAATCCCCCTCTTATGTGTTAATTTAATTATTTATTGTTTCAGAAAACAACGACTCAAAGATGCAATCCCGAAGTGCCTTTAGTGGAATATTTAATGGATGGGTGCCATCCGAAATGAGATATACATAATTTTCCTGCTATATCTAGATCTAGGTATTATGAATTACTTTGTTATAGCACCATGTAATTTGTTCTGGTTAGCTTATATTATTATACACTTACATTCTTTAACGTGGTTTGTCAAAATAGCTCAAGACCTAAACCGCCTCAAAAAATGCCTTGATGAAATTCTCTTTTGTCGATTTGATTCATTTGTTGTTTAGCAGCACTTTTTTTCTCATATACCTAGCTATTTTCTAATTACTGTTGTTTATATTACCTCTACGTACTCTTCTTTAAACATTGGTTACCGATTTTGATATCTTACACAGAACAAATAAGTCATAAATTAAGTTTATTAGAGTGTGTATTGATCCTTCACTTAATGATCAATTAGATTATAAAAATTCCCGTTTGTTAAATTTATTCAATACTTTCTCTTAATCGTTTATTTATTAAAATATGGAACTTTGGAATCTTTTCGTGGCATTTCACATTGCCTTGAAATATAACTTTTGGTAACAATTTTTGTAAAGCATTATTCACCAAACCATATTCAGAATTTCTATTTATGTCTCTATACAATATCTGAAACGCGTTTTCCAGTACATATTTTCAATTTTTGGAATTTTGCCCTATAAAGATATGATCGGAGAAGAGAGCGTTAATCTTGGACTATTTCAGAATATGTTATTTATAGTGGACTATTGAATTTTTGATTATTTTGGCGGAATACTATTCTTTAAATACCTTTAATGTGTACGCCCATGTTTTATAGATGTTGAATTAATTACGTTATGAACCTTGCAGGGCTGACTTTTTAATTTATCAAATAGTATTAAGTGTAGCAAAGCATATTAACAAAAATATAGTAGAATTTTTAACACAACAAAATTATAATTCTTTAATCGCCGTTTTTGTTAACTTTCTTTTATGTAATTTAATACGTTTCTGCTTTAAGGAACGGATTCGTTTTTTGGTTTAACCATTCGGCATTATTTTAGCAGACATGCTTTCTTCTAGAAACTCGTTGAGTTGACTACTATGCTTGTATCACTTAAAACAACTCAAGCTATAATAAATTAAATAAAGATACAAAATTGATTTTACCGAAAATTCGAAAAACTCGATATTTTCAAGTAAGCATTTTTCAACGCACAGATAATACATACAGGCTGATTCATATGTGTGATAGCACCAGTACTTTTTATAAATGATAAGCCTTATCTTTTATATTTTTGTATTTCATATAATTCCTGAGATGTCTATATAGTCAGCAATTTATATATAGGGAAACATGAATGTTTGTAGTTACGTCATTAACTGGTCGGTAAAGTAAAGACAAGCGTAGTTTTGTAAAAAAAATTGGAAGCATTCATATACACAAGCAAGATAGAATTATGTAACATGTAGTGGAAGTGAGATCGCTACGGGATCGAGTTAATGCGTAAAATAAAGCTTTCCTAAATGTTTACACACAGTTGGGCATAATAATTATGTAATTTTAACCCATTTTACCGGTCCGTTGACATTTGACATCTGCTTTTTACTGTTTATTAGCCCTTCTTTAGTTTTGAACTTTTGCTTACTCTTATTTTTCGTTTGTCGAAAGTTCTTTTTAGAGCAACTACGAAGTAAATTGTTTAGTTTGTGGTAAGTTTAGAGGTGTTAAAAAGCATACAAAGACTGAAAACGTTTTTGTTTTTAGGTTACAGTTCAAAATGCTCGATAGACGACTTGTTTTTGTTGCCAAGAGTTGGTTCGTCGTTTGCTAGTGTATTTTCAAGAGGAAAATCGAAATGGGAGTCCGTTAATATCCGTTGATGCGGTCCATGAGGTAAATTATAATTGGTTAGTATTAAATTAAAACTTGCATACAAATTGTGGAGAGTTGCTAATGCTTTGTGCATTTCTGTGAGTACCATCTACAACATAAAGCGCAAGGAAGAAACTACATCTGCTGTTCCTCAATCGAATACTTCAACAGCCCTGTACAAGCCACGAATGCTGCCCGAAAAACGTGATGTGTCAGAAAGAAGCAAAGTAATTTATGAGATTATGCAACGTTTACTACATCTTTTGGGATTTAAATTCAAAAAAGATGATAATCTCAGAACTCTTATGGAGAAGAACGATATTTTTGCATTTTGATTCTGCTTTTTAAAGAAATACAAGCGAAATGCTGACATCACCTTTAAAGAGAGATATAATATTCCTAGACGAAATCTGGATATTTTCAAAGGGAAGTCAAACAAAATCGTGGCAGGATGACGATATGGAGAGTGTCAAAAAACCCAAAGGTTATGATGGTAAACGATTTATTATCTTGCATGGAGGTACTAGAATGGCTTTATACAAAATACAAGCGTGATATTTACGTCAAAATCAAATACGGGTGATTACTACGGGGATATTAATAGTGACTTATTTATAAAGTGGGTTGAAACACAACTAATCCCTAATTTATAAGAACTGTCAATAATGTTAATGGACAATGCTCCGTATTATAGTGTTCTAATCGAGCAGTCGTCAAATCAAAGTCGGATCAAAAAAGAAAAACATTATTGCCTAGCTAAATAATAATAACATTTTTTATGAAAACATGATGGATAAGAGTGAACTTCTGGAAATAACCAAGAGACATAAGAAAGAAAGGTTTATGTTATTGATGAATTACTTCGAGCACATGGGCATGAAGTTTTAAGAATTCCTCCGTATTACTGTGATTTGAATGCTAGCGAATTGATATGGGCACATGAGAAAGGATATTATAATAAGCATATAGGTCGAAATGGTTATGGCGATAGACAAGTATTGGAAATGCGGCAAGACAGCTTGGACAGCTGTATACCAAACATCTGGCAAAATTACATAAACTATACAGAAAATAATTAAAGAGTGGTACGAACATGAAGCAAACGTAGAAGACTTTGTTCTCACGGTTAATTGTGGATCAGAAGATGAGAGCGAAGACTCACATTAAATATATTTTTAATTGCACTATTTTTTTCTTTCAATATTGATTAATTTAATTTACTGCATATTACATATTTTTTGTATCTACTATTGTATAGAAATTATGTTTGTTACATAAAATAAAACCTAAACCATCTTTCGTTTAGTTAATCATTGGTGGTGTATATTAAAGTAAACACTTTTATGTTGCTTGAATATTCTCTACAGTGGTTTATAAATAGGTTCTTGACATGAGAAGTATATTATTGCAGCGATACATTATTTCATTGAGAAAACATTTAATAATAAGCTTAGCATGCCTTTCAATAATTACAAATGAATTAATACATTATTACGAAAGCATTTTCAATAGAACTAACTTGACCAATAATTGTTCTTTATGTTTTATAATGTCTGCTGCTTGAATTTTGCCGATTTTGAAACGCTTTGCTAAATCCCGCACAAACAGTTTTTCTCTATTGTATGCTTTAATTAGATTAGATTAGATTAAATTAGGATTGGGGTGGCCTATCGACCTGTTTCACCGCGACCTTTTTTCAGATCTTTTTGTTGGATCCCTTTTTTTCTAGAGGATGCTCTCTAATTTTGCCCTCTTAATTAGGCCTATCATCTTTGAGAGCGGCTTCTTTATGTAGCTCACTATCTGTGGGGTTCTCCTTCCCCATTACTACGAAACCTTGTCTCTCGGCGGCTTCACATTGGCACAGCACATGAATGGTGTTGCTTTCTCCTCTTGGCAGTATCTGCAGGTTGCATCATCTGCCAGGCGTATGCTTTAATTACATCGACTTTTTGCTGAAGTGTCAAGGTGTTACCCTTCGACGACATATTGACTGTTACTGATGTATAAAGGGCAAAGTCACATCACAGCGAATGCGAACACGACTGTGGGGTACCGTGATGATTGGAGAAGTTCCGGCATAGTTTCAGCTTATGTCCGTTCAAATGATTGAGATGACCTTTGTTCAAGAGAGAGCGAAGTGACAAAACCGGATCGATTTTGTTTTGTCCTCGCGTCCGTTCAAGGGAGATGTTCATGTATGGGAAGTTAATGTAATAAATTCGGCACCAGAAAAACTGTCCGTTGAACAGAGTTGTCCGGTCATGAGAGAAGTCCGTTATGAGAGGTTTCACTGTATTTTATGTCATCCCGAAAAAAGAATGAAAGTCACGAAATAACTACTTGATTTAAAATTACATATCAATATCAGCAAGAGAACAACATTAGGGCAAGCCATATTTACAGATTTTGTATATTATATCTATAAGTTTGAATACGGAAATGATTCGAATGAAAACTCATTGTGATGAAACGTTAATAATTATTTGAAATTGTTAGGGTCCAGATGTGTGTGTTGACTTGCGAAAAGAAGCGCGCTCAAGAAGCTACATTAAGCCACCAATACCACATCTTTTAAATCAGAAAGAGAGCGAAAATAAGCTCGTTTGAAGAGTTCAGATTTGAAATCCCAGTGGACTCAAAATTATTTCTTCACACTTAAAGTTACTCCCGTTTCCCGTAAATATCTATTTGACTCTCGCGACGTACAAATTTACAGGAAGATAAACTGCAACGGTAATCGCTTTATCTGTAATACTCCTCAAAAGACACATCACACAGTTTTGATATTGTAACAAATACACTACAGCTTAATATTTCAAATAACTTGAAAAACATAACAAACTATATATAAGGTATCAAGGTTCCCATTTAGAGATAAAAGAATAAGAATATGTGCTTAAAGTATACAGGATACAATAACATAACTGTCTGACAACGCTAACCCGTCCTCACCACTGTTAGGTTAAGCTAAATACGTTCATTGTGTTGTATTTTAATACGTTTAATTAAAATGATGTGTATCCATGTGGAACTGTAGAACAACAATGAAAACAATGCAAAATGCCGAAAGTAAAATAAATTTCGAATAAATGCAACTATAAGAGGGAAACAATGTAGAGGTAACAGCACGCAACGGAATATAAATGTATAATAAATGCATGGCTAATAATTTTGTTACACTCATATTGTGCTTGTTGGATTTCGGTCATTGCGTTTTAGTTGTTTTGCTCTCCTTTAATTATATATTTTTAATTGTAAAATTACAAAATCATTAGCTTGATTGTTAAACATTACATGTTTAGAACAGTAAAGCTATAATAAATAGGTGCATACTTATTTCTATGGTATTTCTCCAGAACTAACTTTCTTTTTTTAAATACTTTTGCACGACTTAAGTAAGATAAATGCAGAGTGGTAAGTTATGCAAACGAGCCGGATATCTAGTGGACCTTTGCATTAAATTCAGTGCTTCATTTAATAGATTTCGCGCAGGTACGCGGATAATGAGCTGCATATGCAGAGCACTATGTCCTGGAGCAGACGGGCAGATGCCGGTTAATTATATATTCTGAAGTGCTGGCGCATGTTATAATCCTATCCTAAAAGCTAGGGATTAGTGGTTATTAGTACCACCGAATACGGTTAGAATCTCCAATGTTTTCTACGCGTGTATCAGGAAATAAAAAATATTAATTTTGCAAATTCAAAGTATGCAATAAATATTTGGTAGAATCTACAAAGAGGACATTCACTATTATTGGGAAATTTATCAATGGAAAAAATATTAATATCAGATATCACAATACATTTAATGAATGAAAATTTTGAAATAGGAAGAAATCTAAAGTTTTAATTCAAGGAAACCACAAGTGGATGCTTTTAGTTAATAATCTTTAGAAGTTAATTTGCAAAATGGATAACACATCTATTTATAGTTCATCATGCTCCTATTACCTGTGATTGATTGCGTTCACAATGACGGTTGTACCCTTTTTTTTATATAGAAGCCATCTTACCCGAAGTGTCTTGAAACACAATAACCTCTTGGCTTTTTGTTGGCTTTTTTCCAGTACTCTTGTGCCAATCTGTGCAGCTGTCTAACTGGTTGATCGAAGTAATCATTTGGATTAATTTTAGGTTTGCCAAAAAGTGCCTGTCTTCTTGCGCTCAGGGTCTCGCATTTACACAGCTTGCGGTAAGTAGTCCTCGTCATCCTAATAGCACAGTCTGTAGTTGATATCCTCAGGATTGACCTCAATTTTACGCACCTAGATGTTTTTTTCAGAGTAAAATGTCCTATTAGGAGATCTGTGGTGCGAAGTTGATTCCTTCTCAGCTGCAATGTAATTCTTTGATCCTCTTTGACGAGGGATTCCCATGAATTTTCCTGGTTATGTTTCTCGAGTTGCTGAATTTTCCTTCGATCCAACTTCTTATCTGCTTTCCTACTGTGTCTTTGGGCACCGCTAGAACAGGTTCTAGACCTGTATGTAAAGCCAGTGATCCCTTCCTTGCTAACTACACTGGCTTTTTCGTTTGCTCCGATTGCTAAGTACCCCTGTAAAGTAACGTTATTTCAGGTTATTCAGCATCCGAACACGTTTACAAACCAGTCTTAATTGTATCTTGGAATTCACTTGTACCTTCAGTATAGTCTGGCTGTCTATTTGCGTATGTCTTTGCGTGAAAGACCGCGGCATATATTCCTAGTAAAAGGATGATCATCTGCTTCTCACCTTACTGGAAGCTCTACAACGAATACCGTTCTCGGTGCTTGTTCCTTTTGTAAAACAGGTCAATTTCCTGAAGTTGTCTTTGTAGCATGATTAATTTCCACTTATTCTATTTGTAATTTCCGGCTCTAACATTTTATTTAACAGATTTGTTGAAATCATATGGGATCACAAAAGGTTGCCTTCCACGTAATGAACAATATTATTATGTCCTAAATCTGCATATCTCATAATAAGTTTCCAAACAAACGCTACACAATATTTATATCGAAGACTAAAAGGGATTGGGTAACTGATGAAGTCAAGGTATCCGCAAGCCGCTTGATGTTTTTGTATTAGAAAAGGCATACCAACAGTTGATAGAATTTTACCTGCAGGTTAAATTAAGAACAAAAATTTCGTTCAAAATAGATGCAGAAAATAATAATAGAGTATAATGATGATTTACATTAACAACAGCTGATGTCCATCTATAATGTGGAAGGTAATTAAGCGGTATGTTCCTCATCACGGAACCTTCCGAAATCTCTCCACAGCCAAGGATGGGTCCATTATTCGTAATCCTTAAATTATGGTTAGAAAATGAGGTTGACTATTGGCTGTTCCCATCGTCTGTTTAAATCCAAAGTACAGTTTGCGCAGTGTTACTGCGCGCCGTCATCAGGTAGCCCTGATAAGGACCGTGGCTTGCCAATTTCCATTGTGGCGATGACGTTCGAACGTTTTCGGCAGTACTTCTACTGCCCGTCGTCAGGATAGCCCTAATAAGGTCCGGACAAGGACGTTGTAAGCCACCGTCCTTATCAGAGCTCTAATAACAGACAGTGGAATTACTGCCGAAACGCTGGATTTAACAATTCACCAAGACATGGACCACGTTCGAACTCGACTCATATTCTANGTTAGAATCCCAATGTTTCTACGCGGTACAGAATAAAAAATATAATTTGCAAATTCAAAGTATTGCAAATAAATATTTGGTTGAACTACAAAGACATTCACTATATGAACAAATTTATCAATGGGAAAAGAATTAATATCAATATCACAATACAATTTAAATGAATTAAAATATGAAAATAAGAAGAATCTAAAGTTTTAATTCAAGGAAACCACAAGCGGATGCTTTTAGTTTATAATCTTTAGAAGTTAATTTGCCAATAGATAACGCATCTATTTATAGTTCGTCGTGCTCCTATTACCTGTGATTGATTGCGTTCACAATGGCGGTTGTACGCTTTTTTTTATATAGGAGCCATCTTATCCGAAGTGTCCTGAAACACTATAACCTCTTGGCTTTTTGTTGGCTTTTTTCTCATACTCTTGTGCCAATCTGTGCAGCTGTCTAACTGGTTGATCGAAGTAATCATTTGGATTAATTTTAGGTTTGCCAAAAAGTGCCTGTCTTTTTGGCCAGGGTCTCGCATTATATACTGCGGTAAGCAGTCCTCGTCATCCTAATAGCACAATCTGTAGTTGATATCCTCAGGATTGACCTCAATTTTACGCACCTAGATGTTTTTTTCAGAGTAAAATTTCCTATTAGGAGATCTGTGGTGCTAAGTTGATTCCTTCTCAGCTGCAATGTAATTCTTTGATCCTCTTTGACGAGGGATTCCCATGAATTTTCCTGGTTATGTTTCTCCAGTTGCTGAATTTTCCTTCAATCCAACTTCTTATCTGCTTTCCTACTGTGTCTTTGGGCACCGCTAGAACAGGTTCTAGACCTGTATGTAAAGCCAGTGATCCCTTCCTTGCTAACTACACTGGCTTTTTCGTTTGCTCCGACTGCTAAGTACCCCTGTAAAGTAACGTCATTTCAGGTTATTCAGCATCCGAACACGTTTACAAACCAGTCTTAATTGTATCTTGGAATTCACTTGTACCTTCTGTATAGTTTGGCTGTCTATTTGCGTATGTCTTTGCGTGAAAGACCGCGGCATGTATTCCTAGTAAAAGGATGATCATCTGCTTCTCACCTTACTGGAAGCTCTACAACGAATACCGTTCTCGGTGCTTGTTCCTTTTGTAAAACAGGTCAATTCCCTGAAGTTGTCTTTGTAGCATGATTAATTTCCACTTATTCTATTTGTAATTTCCGGCTCTAACATTTAATTTAACAGATTTGTTGAAATCATATGGGATCACAAAAGGTTGCCTTCCACGTAATGAACAATATTATTATGTCCTAAATCTGCATATATCATAATAAGTTTCCAAACAAACGCTACACAATATTTGTATCGAAGACTAAAAGGGATTGGGTAACTGATGAAGTCAAGGTATCCGCAAGCCGCTTGATGTTTTTGTATTAGAAAAGGCATACCAACAGTTGATAGAATTTTACCTGCAGGTTAAATTAAGAACAAAAATTTCGTTCAAAATAGATGCAGAAAATAATGATAGAGTATAATGATGATTTACATTAACAACAGCTGATGTCCAACTATAATGTGGAAGGTAATTAAGCGGTATGTTCCTCATCACGGAACCTTCCGAAATCTCTCCACAGTCAAGGATGGGTCCATTATTCGTAATCCTTAAATTATGGTTAGAAAATGAGTTGACGTTTGGGCTGTTCCCATCGTCTGTTTAAATCCAAAGTTTTGGCAGTGTTTCTGCCGCCGTCATCAGGGTAGCCCTGATAAGGACCGTGGCTTGCCAATTCCATTGTTTGCGATGACGTTCGACGTTGGCAGTACTTCTACTGCCGTCGTCAGGATAGCCCTAATAAGGTCCGACAATGAAGTTGGTAAGCCACAGTCCTTATCAGGGCTACCCTTATAACGACGGTGGAAATACTGCCGAAACGTCGGATTTAAACAATTCAACAGACCATGGAACCAGTTCGAACCTCGACTCATATTCTAGTAATCCATCGTCAAGAATTTCACGTCATGAGTTAAATTATTATTAACAAATTCCCTAGTATTTTCGACACACACATCCACTACCATAAGTGTTGAACTCTATGTGCTTCTTACCATCTTCTGCGAATAAAAGGATTACAAACATGGTCCATTGAAAAGCAAATGCTCTGCTGGATCAGATAGAAGAAGATATTCTTCCTGCAATATTGTGGTAGTACCATTACATAAGAAAGAAAGTTCGGAAGAACTGTGTAATTATAGACTAGTGTCTTTGACTTCTGCTATACTTAAAATATAAGACTACTGCATGTTGGCCTGACTTAATAATTGTCTTGAAAGGTAGTTGATTATAATAGATACGCAAGAGGGCTTTAGAAAAATCAATTTTATCGTCCCGAATAGAATTCTATACGAAAGTATTAAAACATATTGAAATGAGAGAATCTTCCTCGAACGTTTGACTGTACATATATCGCACAATATTCTGCTTAGGAAATTATATGCTTAAAGACAAGTCCCTGAATGGTTCTAATCTTATCTGCAGAATGGAGTTCACTTTTACATATAATACTAACACAATTTGAGAATACCTTTTGCACGCAGTGCTTATCGGTGATTAGCTAGCTTGTCCAATACTCGGCTTCTATGAAAATGATATAGCGAACTTATTGCACAATTCCTGTCTTACGATGTAAGTCAAACACATATTTCTTCTAGACAATGAGATTCGTTCAGCTGTGAATAACAATTTGTGTGATGCCTTGCAGGATTGGTTCATTAAAAACCAGTTAGTCCCAAGCCTGGAATAAACAACATTTGTTACATTACTTATGAAACAAGGGCCTGCGCATAATAATATATTGCAAATAGCTGGCAAAGAGGTATGTTAGAGCGACAAACAAAATGCCTTGGGGTGGGTGTAGATTCGACACTTGTATGGACTCATGTAACTCAATGCAGTAACTTAATCAAGATTATATCGATCAAAACATTTAAATGTCTTAGGTCACAGGTATCTAGGGATACTTATTATTCGCAGACACAATTGCAAAAGATGTGATTCATACTGTGGTTAGTGCTCACTAAAAACTAACTAGAGACCTTTGTAGACTATTATTTAAACAACTTCAAATACTGTATCTGCTATGCGTATATACCCTGGAAGATTCTTCTTATATGTTTGCGCAATAAGCACAAGTTCACGAATATAATATCAGAATAAAAGATCTTTGTTGCTTCGTATACCCAAATGCCCTCTTAATGTAACCAATATTGAGGCTATTAGATTGACAGTCTTCATGTATATAGTTGTCAGATAACGTTAAAATATCTATTCATAGCAAAACACTTCAGAAAACAACTAAGAGTTTACCTAGTCCAACAAACTTTCTATTTCATAAATGAATTTTTTGCAATTATGAATGCTATACAGGGTATTCCACGTAAGTGATTCATTAACAGTTTATGATGTTCTATTATTTACTTGTATTTGAGATTTTGGCACCATTATCTGTTCGATTGGAACTATAAATGTGAAATACTTTAACCAAAATATCATTTCCGGTTGACCGGAAATGCATGTCAACTTTGTTATTTTAAATAGAATGATTTTTTTTTTTTTTCATTTTTGGATTATACGACCACAAATACGTCAGCTTTCATTAGCTATTCCTATAGCTACATGTTGCCGTTTTTGAGTTATATAAATTTTCTTTTTTTTTTAGTCATAATTATATAATATTTTTTTCATACGTATTTATTGACATGTTTAATGCGTCTATTTTTTATGAAATACTGTATACAGCAACTCTAAAAATAATTTTATATATTTTTACATTTTCTAATTGAATTATATTTGCGTCTTTTATTTTTATTTTTGTGCCTTCTTTTAAGAAATTGCATACATTTTATTGTGTTACGTAAATGAACTTAAGTTGCGGAACTGATTGTGTGTTGTGATGCTGTAAGTGATACCTACCGCACTCTAATGTAGGTAATTATTGAATAAAAACTTCAATATTTCAGTTCTCTGAGCTGTGATATTTCTTTCTCTTAATTGCTACGACTATGGTAAAGCATATTATAAAAACCACAATTCGTATTTTTGAAAAAAAGTTCGAGAAAGACGAAATACTAAAATGAAAATAACCGCTAACATATTACAATGAAATATATTTAATTCATGAAGTAATTAATATCATTTTAGTCAGCTAAATTTGTAAATTTTTATGAAATCATTTTTTTTTTCAAATTAAATATATCCCTTATAATATGTTTCTGGTATTTTTCCTTTAAATGTAATCTCAAACGTTTTTTATTTTTAAAACAAAACGATTTATTCATTTCTGAGAGCGCAAAGACCACTTGCATAGACTTCCTTATTGGATAGAATATGTTTATAACCGCAGAAAGGGTGATACCGATCGAATAAATTCGGGAATATTAATTTGCAACCCAACAGTACTAAAGTCCTCATAAGGCGGATATACTTATAAAAGTTCTATGACAAATGATTTTTATCAAAAATCTTTAAAAACTTTTATAGTGTAATGTTCATTTAAGAGTAAACTGTTATTTTATCTACGATATCATACGCACATATTAAATAAATGTTGCCTGAAAAACTGAACAAATAGAAAGGTGTTTTCATTTGTCACAAAGAAAGAAAGCAAAAATTTGTGTTGGAATTCTTAGTAAAAGTCTTTTACATTGCTGATTGTTTAACATTTTGGATGATCGCCATGAAATTCTAATCAAAAAAAAAAAATTCCAATAAACAACACAAATAACATGGGAAGATTCTAGGTATAAATTTTTCAATTTTATGTGAATTCAAACTATTTTTTTAGAATACCATTGTGAATTTCACAGTTGAAATAGTGACAAAGATTCCACGAATAAAAATGAGGAAGTAGTTTCATTTATTATACACATACGTTGTTTATATAATAAATCTGCGTTAAGCTTATGCACATTCCAGTAAACGACTCGATAAATAATTTTTGGAACAATCAATTCGAGATGATAGCTTCAGATATATCTGCGTAAAGAGCAAACGAAGAAGCGGTAAAAGTTTCCTTGGAAAACCACGGACAAGCGCTTGCGCTTGCTAGATTTCAAGTGGTTTTTCAGTTCCGGCGCAGCTAAGCGCAATTTCAGTATCGTTGTACACTAGCTTTCGGCTTCGGCATCTCTAGTGGGACAGAACACCGCATCACGCGGCCGGTTGCTCTAAACGAACACGTTTTCCTCTCGTATTTACAAACAATGATGATGCAAGAATTTCAAACACCATTTTAGTTTAGTTTAATCGCCGTGTTTACATATTCGATATTCATTTTTTATCACGTGTATAATATTTGTGCTACTAAGAAAACAAACTTTCTCCAAACTTTGAAAAGAAATAAGTGTATGTTAAGGAAGGTAAGATAACTGTTTCTGGTTTGCATGAAGTATTTTATACACTTATTTAAATGCATATCCATTTGGAGAAGTTAAATATATATTAAGCATTCTTTGCGCGTATCTCTAGTACATCAAACAAGTACAAAGTTAATATAATATACGAATGCAAACTTACGTGATGATTTCTTTCTGAGATACATCTCGAAAAAATCCATTAATATTACGCCACACACATTTTATAGTGAAAAGTTATAGAAAATGGTAGAATATTACAAATTGTAAAACAATTTATGGCAACGGTTATAACAGATAATTTTATCCAAACTTACCATAATATTGTTGCACTTTACTGGCAAGATAATTTACAGAAACTAATATAACTGAGTGATAAAATTTGTAACAATATCAGAGACTATTTATTATCTCATGTGGATGAGAGTTCATAAAATTTCAGTGATAGTAAACTACGTTGAATGTTTTTCGATTTTAGGTGAAAACTAGACCATAATTTTCAAGGCTGTCATTCTTTTCCATTACTTAAGCGCATAGAAAATTCATGTTTAATTCTGGTTCTAGAATAATGTTTAAATTAATTAATTATTTTATAAGTAAAATAATACATATATCTACACTTTCTGATTTTAAATTATGATTACCACGTACTTGACTAAATGTTCTAAAAGTCCATTTTGTTTACTAGCAGTTCACTTGCGTCAATTTTAATATTTTATGCTTTCACTAATGTATCCTACAAGTTTTTAAATTTACTATCATTAGAATCAAAGGATTTCAGGCAATACACGAATACTTATATTGTTTTGTATATACTAGTAAACTTAATAGATTATTCTGAAGAAGCAACGTATCTACACGTTATTTGCATGAATATGCACTTAGATACGTTACAATAAGCACAAAAATAATTATACTAACATATTCTTAAGACATAAGTAGACATTCTTAGTGAGTGAACACTTTAAACCCGCACTCGGCGAAATATTTTAGCTCTCTCACATGGACAGTAATTATGGTCACTCTTTAAACTTTTACATTACTTTTTATCCTAGCGTGTCTCACACGATAATTACATACATTTTATTGCAAAGAAAAAAATAAAAACATTGCATAATGGAATAAAAATAAAAAAAAAGTGGAACAAACCATCATATCCACCTCGATTTTTATTTCTTTACGCACCGTGCATGAAGAGTTCGATTTTGATGTGCAGTTCGATTTTGTGGACATAAAGCTACTGTCCGGAACCATTAGCGGTCTTGTCGAAGGTAATTGCCCTGAAAATATTTTTCTATCCGTCACGACATGAAACGAAATCCCTTCAAAAAGTTGAACTAACATGCAAATATGGCAATATAAAAAAATATAAGTTCTAAAACCTACCAATTGATTAGTGTGTGCACTGTGCCTATTGAGTCTAGGCTTGAATTCTTTGTGTTCATTTGATTACTAGTATTAGGTAATGCTAAACGTTGAAATCATAAATTCGCGATTTGTTTTGGGAGAAAGGCTTCGCATAGTTTATTTTTTGTGCAGTACTGAAATTTCTTTTTCCTATAAATTTAATTAAGTAGATAACCGCCAAGGGAAGCCAGTGTAATGTTTAAAAGATTTACATTCGCAAACTCCAACGCTTACCAAAAATTAATGAAGACAACCCCTGATGACCCCTGAGGCTCATACTTACCTCCATTAATCCGCCCAGTTATTATTTGTCCAAACACTTGATATAATCTAGAAGGTATAGAAATGATAATGAATTTAGTAAGTATTTTACATATTTATTGAAAGAAACAAAAATGTTGTCTTTCCAAACAAAATGCCACAAAAAGGATTCACAATTACTGAGAAATAGAGTAAAACTTAGTAATTACCAAACTCATTTTATTAATAAATTACTATATAACAATAGAAGACCAACTTAACCTAAAAACAATTAAAATTGATAATAATACAAGAAAAAACGGTTGAAATTATTACATGTACTACTATCATCAACACCCGACACCTTAATGGTATAAGGGAATATGATTATATATATATATATACTATCATCAACAAAACTTTCTTGAGTCCGAAGTGTTCCATAGTGTTCTATAACGTTAGAACTTTGGAAAACATTAGTTTTTTGACAATTATAAGGATAGCCATGAGATTTTGACTATAAAAAGAATGTTGTTTATTGGGTGAATTACAGAAACTATGATATTGTTTACCTTGACCAAAATTCACAGCACATTAGAAAACGCTTACAGCATATATATGGTAGCGTACACTGTTGAAAATTTTAACACTTTTTTGACTAATTTAATAGTCAGGAGAGGTCCACACTCTTTTCGTGTTATTTTGTCGAGAACTATAGAAGTTTAAATTTGACGAGCAAAGATAGTCAAGTATTGTCTATTGCTAAGGGGTTATTTTGTCCAACTGACAGGTGGAATTATAAAATACTTCTAGTCACATTTTATTTGATCTAGACTAGACAAATTTACTAGCTGTTTAACTAAATGAATGCGATCTATTGGGTGTTTTAACACCATTTTCTAAACACAACGTCTTCTTAATATGCAACTCCTATTTCTTAATGCTATAATATTCTCTCTTTAAGACGTTTTCTCAATTATAAATATGCAAAACCACTCATTCACAAGTTTTGGTTTCAACTAAACGTACCAGTTTTAAAATGATTTTTTGAGAACCATTATAAAATTAAGTGAATGTTTATGCTATTTGATTCAAGTCTAAACTAATTGCGTAAATAGATGTTCCCAATACATCTTTAAAATGTTGAATTTTTTTATGCCCACTGGAATTAACGTTTAATAACACGAGTTACACTTTGCAAGTCAGTCACATTTGGTGGTTGTTTGGATATGTTAATACGGAGAATCAAACACGAAAACAGATACACGTGCAATGCAGGTGGTGCGTATAATGCAATACTGTATTAGAATAGGTGGGGTTTCTATATTTCTATCCGAGGGAAAAATTCTGATTGGTTGACGCTTCTAAATGTCTAGAAAAATAGTCAATCCTCCTATCTGAACAAAGAATTCACACGAAATTCTAGTAATTTCTGTTTTATTAAACACACGTAGTCAACTCGTCTGGCAAAGTTTGTAAAAATCAACACTAAAATATTTGACTAGCGCAGAATTAACGCCAACACCGTAATATTTTCAACAGTGTAGCATCTTCTTCAAGGAGTAGAGACAATATCTATAAACGACTATTATCTGAAGTTATCCATATAAAAACTACAAAAAGAAAGCTGTAATTTCAAAACTGATATAAACTATTTCAGTAATTTCTATAATATTATTTTGTCGCATAATACTACATACACGTTCACTTGATTGTCTGTTTTGTGAAGGTTTTTGGCCTTTGCGGCTTGTATGTCTGTTTAAGTTAGTTTGTCCAGTTTCTTACGTTTTAACTTACTAACCTTCATTCTTAATCGATGTTATAGGTTAGGGAAATGCAAAAACAAGTGATTACGCATAGTCTGCCATTATTATTTAATTTCTTCAGCTTATTGAAAATGTTATCGTATTTAGGAATTGAAAAATTTTGCTGATACACACAATCTGCAACAAGTAAACTTTCCGCGCACTAGATTAAGGGGTATGTGAATACCTTTTTACAATGCTTACACATACTTAGTGTTTTGTCGATTCTTGAGAAATCGGTTAACAACACGAATCCTAATTTATGAGGCGAATAAACGCGTTCGTGTTTATAATGTATCCAGTTGTAAAAAAATATTCTCTTTCTCTCTTGCCCATCGCTATTTTTAACTGTTAAGAAAGCATCATAGACTGACAGAGAAGAATTTTCAATTATTGACGAAAGATGATAAATGTGTGTCGTCACCACGCATTCAATGTTGCTATTTTTAACACATTTAGTAAGGAGACTGGTAAAAAAGATGAACAAGGGAGGATCCTAGAACGGACGACTGTGGGAGCCCTCTAACACGAGGCAAATTGAGAGGAATCTCTATCTGCCAAACGGAAAATTTGAGATCATTGGTTCAGATAAAATTGTACCTATTATAGCAATAGATGAATGCTATAACCAGCAGAGTTTTATGAAAAATAGTATTCTGTGCTTTATATTATAATTAGCCCAAAACCCTAGCATGATTGATATCAGAGATAGATTTAAAAATGCGTTAGCATAATTATGCCTTGGTCGAAACGTCCGACTGGTATTTATCAATTTACTCTTGTCCAAATGCTTCCATAATTGAATATTAATTATTTATTTAAGAACTTTACTATCGATAGGTGTGATAATAAATATATAACCAACAGGACAGGTATCTTTAAAATTTGTGTTAATTGTAAGGAAGACATAACTGTACAGACTTTGACATAAATCAAATAGTTACTGGATATAACAAACAGCATTCAATACTGGAAAAAAAAGAAGCAATAAAAAGATGTAGCAAGTATTTTTCTAAAAAAAATATATTAAGATCTTTATGATTTTTTTTTCTTTTTTTTATAACAGAACAAGCTTTTGTCGAAGCTTGACACAATTCCGTTCTGCGTTGCTTGTTAAGTTTATTTCCTCTAATTTGAAATTTGATGTATTCTTACCAAATAAATCTTATTCGTACGCGAGGTCCACAATATAGGATTTCTTAAGAATTTTATTGCTAAGAAAGGCGACGGAAGATTGAAAACGGGAAAATGTCAACCTTTCTGCTTTCCACCCGATTGACCATTTTAGTTCCGGCCTAGTTGATTTCGCTTAACTGATAACTTTATTAACCCTGACAGTGGCCTAAGACGAAGGTTCATGTTTCCTGTAAGGAAGGATGGAAGTAAGCAGTTGCTTATTATTTTATCGTTAGTCTCTTTTGGTTAATAGTGAAGTTGGGGCTACTTATAAGTACACATATAGAGTGGTTTTTGAAGTACTTGTAGCAGCTGCTTAAAAAGAAGAATTATGTTAATTAAGTAAACAAATTCGCCTAGTTTGATAATATACTGGTTGGTATCGTCTACAAATTATACAGAGAAAAATAACCTCAAACTGTCATATTTATTGTTATTGATCTAATGTGATCAACCTAGTCAATTTTTTGACAATGCGAAGTAAATGCACGAGCATTTTTACTAAATGCAGTTTGAATGTCTTTACAAAACTATTACGAAGGTTAATTACAAAAAAATAACCGGAAAATACGTTACATAAAACAAAAGCTTATTCGTTGAGAGAATTCTTGTTATGGTAGGTATTAGTATTGGAGTTTGATGCTCTTTATGTCTTCTTACCGTGAATTTTCTTCCATACTTGGGATTTTGGGAATCATCAATCCAAAAATAAAATGTGTTATTGTTATTTGAATTATCGAATGTGGTTTATTTTGTCACTCTTAATTAACACATTATTAATCTCAATATTTACAGATATTACATATGATCATAGGATGTAATGAGTGTCACGGCATAACAGCCGCAGATAAGCTGGGATACAATTAAGAATATTGTGAATTTATGCCATTGCTTATATTCGCAATGTGTAACATAAAAATAATAATAATAATAATCTTTTTTGCCCAACAGGCCGAAGCCGAAGCCCAATAATAGGACATAGAAAAAATAGTAGCATGTGTTGAAAACATACATACAAAAGTGATGATAAAGAGTCACAACAAAATTATATAACTAATTCCAAAAAAAACAAAAATACATAATTAATAACATAATTATTATATTGACAGTAATGTAAAAAATAAACAATGAATGAGTTTCGGGAAAAACAATCGGTTCGAAGTCAGTCATCCGGCTCTTGATTACCCAGTGTTGGAAGTGTTTCTAATAAGTTCAATGTTCCACCGGTCTCCGCCAATTGTTTTAGAAGATAGATCAGGATATGTTTAAGTGTCGCAGTTACAACAGAGACGTATGCTGGTAAAAATTGTAGCTTAACATCACATTGATGTAACGTTGATATCAAATATGTAAGATGTAGAATCATGCGAAATCTTAATGCTGTATGAATTTCATAAGTAGATTCAGAAAAAAAAATGTATAAAACTAAAAAAAAAATACGTTTCCTTGTATCTTGTTTCATAAACAGGTATTTTTCTTGGGTAAAAAATAATACATTTTTAACGCGTTTGGTGTCTCATCTTTTTAATCGGATGTATCCATATGTACAGTGGTGGTCTTAATTAATATCTCCCCTGTGACGGAGAATTAGTAAGAAATTGATAGTGTTTGTAAATTATAAAAAGCTTCTATTATTCTATTATGCTCTCTAAGTAGGACTTATTCTTGCGCAATCCGATAGAAGCCCAACTATCTATGACACCCAAGGACTGTAGGTATGGTCTTCTCTCTGTCATTAGGAGGGATATGCGGCTATCAGTAATAAGGTCTGGGACTTCTTCCCAGATCCTCCCAGAGTAAGGTTTTTGCCATGGTTTTCCCTTACTCCGTGGCCATTGATTTTATATAAGCATATTATATATAATCAGTGCCCTTGGCTAATGCTGGTAGATAACGAAAGTCGTTCCATTGGCGCATTTAATAATAACTGATACATATAACAATAACATTTCACAAAAGTAGTATTCATATGGTCGCGAGGCTACTGTATTATATTTTTGTTATTAAGAATTATAGGGAAATTATCTAGTTAGAATAGAAACATTTCAATTGTTATGGAATTCATATAGTACTTAGAGTTGTACCTTTTTAGGTGGACCACGAAGGGATGATTTGTAATAATTTAGTTTTCATAAATAAAGTGTCATAAGGGGGGACATTAATTAAGTCCACCACTGTACAGGGTAAGTGAAATTAAGTGTGCACCATTGCTGTCTTCGTCATTATTAATACTACAAAGTCAGTTAAATTAGCAAACTAGTAGTATTTTCAATGCTGATTAACATGCACTTAAAGAAGAAATAATTTCATCACCCATTTTCCAGGAAACTGGAATTTTGGTAGTTTATTTAAATCGAATGCCCTGTATATATCTTTTAAAAGATCGTCTAATTGTCGATATGAACGTAAATATCTGAAATTAATAATAGATAACGTTGGACGACTTTTTATTGGCTGAATGATTGATCTATTTACGAAAAGCTAAATAATTACAATTCATGCTAAACCCATGCTCCATAAGTACTATACGAGGCTATCTGTTCTGAATTCCATAACAATTGAAATGTTCCTACTCTAATTGAAATTTAGTTATGAATAATAATAACAAAAACATATTTTATACGTATATTTGAGGACTGCATTCAGATCATGTCTTCTCATTATTTGTATATTAGTATTGTTCAGTATTTTAGTGTATTTGTTTACATAAACAGGTTAGCCTATTTAATTAGGTTTAGTGGAAATCTTTTTCCGGCAAATTTGTCAACGGCTTGATCGCTCCCAGCGATACCAGTCTCTGCCGTTCGAATGCTACATATTCAAAAGCAACGTAGTGAGCTATCTCCTTCTCCTCTTTATATAGTCCATATAGGTGCATTTGTAAAGACGCCTATGCTATAATTTTGTTGGTGTGTGACTCATTACCGCCTTAAACTGTATTCTATTGAGAGCTAGCATATCCACTGCTGAATGCGGAGATGGTTGCCTCATCATTCATTTTCTGTGTATCTGTCCTTTAGTGCTGCTCCAGTAAGCCTGATGTTTCTTTTTGATTCACTCAACCACTGCATTACGTATTGCAGTCTTAGTATTGCCAGACCCGGTTTTGGTCCATTGAATATTGTTATATTGTTTCGGAGCCCTTTGTTGCTAGCTTCTTTGCAAATTCGTAGCCTGCTATGTCTTTATGTCCTGGTATGTGGTGTGGTGTTGTATTCGAGCACTGTCTTTAGGTTTTCCCGGCAATCTCAAGCTATTTTTGATCTGATAGTATGCTAATATCTTTAGGGCCGCTTGACTGCCCAATAAAATATTAATCAGCTGGTCTTTAGGTTGTTCTTCCGATACCCCACGGGCATATGCCTCTATTACTAGTATTTCCATTCAGTATATTTCAGTATTGCTATTGCTCTGTTACCGTATGTTTTATGTAGTTCTGGGTTTCTCAATATATACCAGCTCCAGAACCTGTCATTGTCTTTATGGTCGATTTTAACCTAAACATACAGAAAATGTAGGCTTATTTAGTAGAAGGCTTCTTTACTTTCCGTGATAAGAAACAATACATGTTAAATTTAATTGCCAAAATCGAATTCACTATTTTGTTTTTCATTATTTTATGAAAGTTCATTTCATGAAATAATACTGCATAGTATAGTAGTTCGTTCACATATATGAGCATCTTTGATGCTAATAAACATCATTTGTCGAAAGCATTATGAAAATGCGTTTAAATTTCACTTAGTGCATAATAAGATTGCTATGAATTTACATATTTTCTAATTCATTTCTTAAAAGTCCTTCTGTCAACTTTCAATAAGAAGCACATACCAATTACACAATATTAATAAATATTGATTTACTATTATAAGCGTAAAGTGAAACATAATATGCTATTATTAACTGCGTATAAAGTAAATTTTACGTAATCTGCCTTCATGTATTGAAACCTTCAGTAAGTTAGTTTATAGCAAGTTTGCTGCCCCAAATTCTATCATCCTTGTATGCCTAGAAGCGTTCGTTGTTTGTATTAGGAGCACCATTAGTACGGCTTGCATCTCAATTTTTAATTAAATAGATTTCACTCTTTTATAGTTTAATGTATTTTATTAAATAAATGAAGTCATACTTTACATACTTTTTTTTATATTGCACACTCATTTGAACCATAAAATGTCTTGATTTTATTTCTACGCGGTAAGATTGTAAATATGTGACATCCACATATCGTCGTAATTTCCAGGAAAATCTACAATTATGGAAAACGTAAATGCCGGTTAATTAATTCGAAGTCAGTAGTAATTAGTAAGTTTCAAAAATTATTAAATTATTCATAAATAAGGAAGCTATGGGTTAGGATGCTATCTATTTCAAAGCTTCCCATGACATATGTAAAGGCCGACACGAGGTTTAAGTTTACCAACACGGTATATGATGCATAGGAATTTATTAGGAGGCTAAGATTCTGCCTGCACTGCATTAATAAATGATGAACACGTTTCTGCTTATTTTGTTTTTTTGTATCTTGAAAGTACATTAAAAAGTTTTGATTGTATTATAAAAATGTGTTATAAAATTTTTATACCTACACTCCTGCTTTACCCGAGCACGCAAAAGCGACAACTTTGATACCATTTTACGTTGCTGCGTTATTGCGCACTCCCGTACTCGAGATATCTGTATGAACCTTTCAAGTTTTCCAGTGTTTATC
Source organism: Protaetia brevitarsis (assembly GCA_004143645.1). Classification (NCBI taxonomy): domain Eukaryota; kingdom Metazoa; phylum Arthropoda; class Insecta; order Coleoptera; family Scarabaeidae; genus Protaetia; species Protaetia brevitarsis. Next base: position 2,268,903 of record RXPK01000168.1, read on the forward strand.
TTTACGTTAACCAGATACTAATAAAGACGTTTTATAGGTCCATGAACGTGTAACTATTTCCACTCATATCCAAAATACGCGCACCTCACATAGTATTTTACGTATAGACGGGTACACGATGTTAAGTGCATTAAACATCGATGTTGGCACCACTTATAAGTATTATCATTATGTATTTGTATAATACTATTTTACTACTACTCCTAATGGTTTCATAGATCCTCTTGAAAAGCGTAATAGCTGCATTACTCTCCTAGAAGGCTTTGATCTACTTGAAAGGAGCTACTGACGCGGTTATATTGCACTTAAAGTGAACCGAATACAAATTTTATGGTAGTCTGTATTAAATTATTTTTAAAAAGCAATAATAATAAAATAATAAAATAACTTTTTGGAAATATTAAATTTTCTGACTTTACAAGGAGATATTTTAGTATGTAATCGTTTGTGTCATCAATTGATGAAAAAAAAATTAAATAGGACTTTCTTCATCTTGAGCGTTTTTTAGGTGCGCAATCAATAGACGCAAATTTACATCTCGGTGACAAAAATTAGGATGTTCACATTCGAGACAAGGATATTCATTGTAAAGGGAGTCTAAATACTGTTATGGTACATACGTAGGATGAACCACCTACCATAGTAGATGTAATTATTAATTTATGTAGAGGCCTGTTTGTAAATCCAGTATGTAACTGGATTAATTTGCATCATAGTCGTAAATCTATCGTCTAGTAACTCTGTGGTTTCAAAATAAGTTTTCTTGGTTTCGATAATACTTCAAAGTGGTGGAAACTTAGTGTAGTTCGTATGAAATAAATGAGTTGGGTTCCATGGAGACGAGGTGGTTGTTGATAATAAACTTTCTTTGAAAACTGTTTTATTTTTCATCAAGTAAAACCAATTAAATCATATTTCTATAATATATCCGACATCGAAAAGGATTTTCTTTGTGAAACGATGCATCTACCATCGACCTAAACGTCAAGATTTTACAACATAGAACATTCTTTTGTGGAATCGTACATATCTCTTGAGTTCAATGATACACTTTGGATGCTTTGAAGGAGGTTTTTCCTGGATTTCCTGATATCGCGAGGTATCTTGTTCAAGTAATATTAATTTCTGTGTAAATAGGTATTTAACATTTCGAAGATCTTAAGCTTACTTTTCATATTTGTAAATGACAGTTGAAATTGAAATTTTAATATGTCTTGGTTGTTGGTAGACGTGGTTGGTGGTTTTTCTCTTATGATAGCGGATATTTGAAAGTTATTTTGAGAATTTAAGAATCCAAGATATACTGGATAGATAATACATACATATATAATCCGTCCTCTTCTACCTTCAAAGGTGTAAAGGTGCATTATAAAATACCCGCCATGCAGCACGATCTTGAGTCATCCGCTTTGCTTCTGAGCGTTCCATGTTTGAGCCTTATGTATTTCATTTTCCTACTATTGTCCATTCGTGAAATATGTTCAAACCACTGTAACATTTTTGTCAATTTTTTGTATTACTGGCACTACTTCAAGCTGCTTAATTCTATCTCTTCTAGACACTTCTACACCGCGTTGCACATCCATATGTCAAGATAGGACCAAACATAGAGCTATACATTTTTATTTTTGTCTTGTCCGATACCTCTTTTTTTCTGATAAAACTTTTCTGAGTGCATAATGGCATTTATTCACATTATTCTGTTGATAATTTCTTATTCCATTTCACCCATTCATAGTTCCCAAGTATTTAAAGTTTTCGCTTTGTGCTAAAGTCACATCGTCCACTTCTATGTTTATCATTTCTACATTTCTTGAAATTGCCATCACCTCTATTTTTCCCTCACTAACTCTTAATCCGAAGCTTTCTTTCTTCTCGATTCCGAGTTTTGATATCTTCCTGTAGGTCTGTCCTTGTATTAACAAGGATAACGAGATCATCAGCATATATTAGTTCACTAATAATAAAATGAGTTAGGTTTTCTACTCCCACTCTCTATCCCATTCTTTTGTACATTTTTTTCCAATTTCATCCAGTGCGATGAATAAAACTGGACTTAGAATACCACCCTGTCTAACGCTCCTAGTTGTTAAAAATTCTTGAGACAATATATTATTTGTTCTTGGAATATTTCATGTACAATCATAAATTGTAAATCAAAACTGCAATAGTTTTGACTGCTTTCAGTAGCTTCTTTCTTATTCCTCTGTCTTCGAGTATCTTCCATATTCTTTCTCGGGGTGCGGTATCAAAAGCTTTTTCTATGTCTACAAAGTAGTACATAGCACATAGTAGATAATATTTGATTTAAACATTCTAAATAAGTATACTCACTTTGAGTAAGAGTTCTTACACCCTCTATATGTTTTTGATATGATTTTAGACAATAAATCGTGTATGTTATTGATATTTACATTGTTTTTATTAAGAAAAAGTATTATTACTAATGATTAAGGTTAGATTATAAATTAATATCTAATCAAGTAAAATTCTAATAATATAGTTAGTGATTTATGGGGCAGAACATATGCAGCCACTTGGGCAACATACCCACAACTGAAGAAACTATTCATTGGATAGAAAGAGAGGAGATTATTAGTGCGTATAATATGCAGGGATGAATTTTAGATATATCCGGTATATTCATACGTTCATAGCCTGCCAGCGAAGTGGGTTTGTATTTTTGAATACCATTAAACGTAGAAGAATAGGTATCTGTAAATAAAAGGAAGATTTTAATAAAAAATTTATTTATTTAAAAAAAAATATTAGCCGAACAATTTATTTAAAATATCATAATAATACATTAGTTTACTAAATAGCCAGGCCTTGAAATTTCAAAATTGTGCGTAAGCCCGGTGCCACACTAGGCGTAACTCCGTCTGTAAATTCCATTCGCTTAAAATTAACATGGACGGAATTTCCGCTTAATGTGGTAGTTTTTGCGTTTTTGCATTAAAAATATACATTTACAAGTGAAGCGCGAATTACGCCACTGAATTTACGTGACAAATTTACGCCTAGTGTGGCGCCGGGCTAAAGGTGTATCCATTGGAGAGTGGTGTTTGTCGCGAAAGGTTTCATTGTATTATTTCTGGTACAATAATTTATTTTTACATAAAACATAAAATTCTGGGAAAGAAACGTTCGCTCTAGCTGTGTTTAATAAAAGCAAGATATTAATGCATTTATGCCCCATATAATAGGTACATACATAAAAATATTTTTGGACATGACATTGTGTTACAATACAATAAAAGCATGTATAATAGTTTTCTTTCAAATTTCAGACACTGTTGTATTTATTCATTCGTGAGAGCAATGGAAAGAAGCCTTTGAAAAGTCGTTTTGGGGTAGGACACTTTATTATGGCGCAAATATATGAAGAATAAAAATAAAATTGTATTCTTATAATTGGCTTCTATAAAGGTTTCCTTTGTGTGGTAAATAAAACACGTTTTGAAAATTTATTAATGAAAAAAATTATTCAGTACATATATGGTTTCATAAAGTGACAAATAAATATTTTGTTAGATAATTCGTATAGATTTTACATTTTATGACAAAATATGCTAAAAATAAACTTGTTAAAATCGTTCCTGTGTTTAAAAAAAGCTAGCAAAACTTGTATTAATTACCCCATCTCTGTAGTTTTACTTTTCTGAAAAGTTTTTAAAAGAATAATAGTATCTAAGCTACTTGCAAGGAAACACAGACAACTATAAAATTTCGATTTCCATGAAACTCTATAGACTGAAAGAGTACCATGGCAGAAGCACCTCCTACCATTTTTAAATAATTTCTCTTTTTCTTATCTCTCAAAAAAGCACTTTTACACAGAAAACGACGGCGTATAACAAATTCAGAGAAATAATAATGATAATATTAAAAAAATAGTAATATATATTCAACAGTAAATTATATAAAAACACTATCAGATGCATTTACTAAATGAATTCATTTATATTTTGATTTATTAATTTATTTAACGTGCAGTATATATACATAATTTGCAGTTGGCACTGTGGTTTTCTGCGCGTACGATCAATTACGTCATACTGCGCATTTATAGGATAATATATTAAACAATAATATTTCCTAGAAACCCATACATAATCTTATTCATATCAAGATTTATTAGATCTGCAATTAAACATGAACCTTTGAAAAGTGGCGAATATGTTTGAATATATGTGTAATAACAAGACAATTGACTCTATTAGTCTGTAGAGTTTCATTGAAATCAGCATTCGACAGTTGCCGTTGTTTTCTTGTTGGTTTTTTTTTTTTCAGGTAGAATCACTATTTTCTACAACACAGCTCGGATTTTGCCTAAATTCTCATGTGGGAGAGCTGCGAAAGCTTTTAATACGGTTAATTGTTCCATACCTTACGGAAAATTGAGGGACTACGAGATTCGTGGCATTGCCCTTCATTTACTCAAGTCGTACTTGAAGATCAGAAAGCAGATGGTATGCTTGTTTGATGAAGGCGGTTGCATGGTTGTTTTTGAGTGCGTGGATTTGAATGTGGTTGTTCCTCAAGGTTTTATTTTGGTTTGGTTTCTTTGAATGGAGCTCTTGGAACAGGCAGCTTCGTAAACTTGTATACAAAGACTGCGCTGTTTATGTACCAGAGGTACGATAAGCTCTACTCCTACTGCCGTAATAGAAATAATTCTTAACCTACTCACTTCTGTATATTTGTATATAAAAAACCACTAAGTCAGTAGTTTATCGATCAGCATCGGTAAGAAAATCACACGGTAGCAACTATGAAATGTAATTAGACGAACTAAAAGAAACTCTCATACGGAACACCATGTTTTAGAAATATAATCTGGATAAAAGGTGTCAGTGTATAATATACTATAAGAAAACACGACAGAAATGTTCAACGGTAAGAGCGGGCTGAAATTGGCTCTAAATGTAGAATATAGAGAAACAACAACAACAAAAAATTAACAGTATATAGCAATTTAAGATTTAATGGCACCCACGTAAATTACTTTGAATATGAAGGGGATGCTCAAATGATTGTGGTAAAGCCGTAATTATACTTGCAAATGGTGCAATTAAAAAAAGAAAACACCAATAATCAATATGCCGGTAAATTGAAAAAATTCCACTGTATAAATTATAGTGCAGAGGAATGATTTTTTTTTTACTTTACGTTTGTGCTCTCCCCTTGTTTTGGCAACAATACTTGAGCTTATGTTGTATATTTTCTCACCTATTACTTGGAATGTGAGAAAAATATTGTCAAATGATTGTAAACTGGTGTTTTACAAATAGCGTCATTACAATAGGTAGCTATTTACATTAGAGTGCGTTTACAGCTGACGAGGTCAAGAAAATCGTATAGAAATCTTTGAACGATGCATTCACCTTCTTAATATTCCAACGTTAAAGTACCAAATTGGTAACACATATTAGCCACAGCTTCATATTCATGTATGTTAATAAATGCCATCCAAATTGGATTAAATGCAGATTAACTCCATGTATGCATATCCTACACACATTTTGGCAAAATTTAAACGCAGAGGCGACACCTAACAATATGTATGCTCCTTAAGATTACCGTCTGCTGATTTTACTTATGGCTGACCAATAATTGATTAACGCATATTTATCTCCTAATTACGCATATAGGTGCGTTCGTATATGTAAAAGACAACAATGAAGTGTGTACTATGTCTTATACAGGACAGGAAGTGTGCTGGATTTATCGCATGCTTTAGAAATGTCAAAATCTGTACTATTAGCATTCTTTATGAATATTTAGCTGCATTGTAAATTTATTATTCAGGGTTTCATTCACTTCGTTCGTAACGTTTCAATAAGTGATATACATTTATAATAAAAGACAAAAAATAAAGGAAAAATCGGTAAAAGAAAATTGTATTTGGAGACAGCACGCATTATCATGTAGAACATTTGGAAATGTATTCCACCGGTAACTAATAAATTGATGACCTTCGAATGAAATTATGCGGCCAAATACTTTATTAATTAGGTTTACATTGTACATACAGTAACATACATATAATAATGCTTATAGTGACGTGTCAGGGTATTAGAATCAAACTTGACCTTGTACGTATGTACTTGTATACCAGTCAATGTACAAGCCCTTTAAATATATAGGTCACTGGGAATTATACCTATGTTATTTTATTGATATATGTATTGATGTAGAAACGTGAATTATAAAAAGAAAAAGAAGAACAATGTATAGGTAGCTGTGCCCCTGATGGATTAAAGTGTTTGTAATTGTTTTTGGTTATAATCACATTGTTCAAATTGTTGGGACTTTTGTTTCTATAATTACATTGCAGGTATTTGTAGTTGCACTTATTATGCGTAAATATTTTAATCTTTACATGCAATTGTAGTATGAGAAAATGAGGTAGTGGACGCATAATAAAATGTAGATATTTTAAAGCCTCTGATTATCACGAACAAATCAATCGGTTGTAAATATACACTGGTCCAGTTACCAGCCAAACTAAATGCTTAGCGCAAACTTAACAAGTTTATTTGATGTTGCCATTTTGATTACCTTGGGAGTTATTAGCATCTTCCCATAATGTGGCAACCTTTGCAGTGCTTATTTTCATTATCTCAGGGAAAACTAATCGGTAAGAAGTTCAGTAAGTAGCCTTAATTCCAGGTAGTTAAATCTGAATAAATTCTTATTGTAGCATTTAGTAAAGGATTAACAAGCTATTTTGCTACTAGTTTCCCGAAAATTGTCTAGGTATAGCAATTTCCTAACTCCCATTGTTTTAATAACTCTTAGTCTGAGTTTTCAAAATATTCAGATTGGGTATTCGTGCATAAAAACTTTTAGAAGGCTAATAGGACTAGGCTAAAAGACTATAAACTGCAAACATAAACCTTACCTTAAATTATTTGCAATGAGTGGATACAATGAAGCAATTCAGAAAAGTTAAAGTTGAAAACCAAGCTCTATGGAAGAAATGCTAAACCAGAACACAATTTTAATGCTTTCTGCATAACCAACTGGAATTCATTCACAATCGCCTATAGTTTTTTTATTTATTTTCCATGAGAGTTGTTTAGTCTGGTACACATAACTCTTCGAAATTCTACAATTTTAACAAATTTTTAAATTATTGACCTCAATTTTGTTTTTTTAATCTAATTATAAGTGGTGTGGTGTCATAAACTAATACAATACGCGGACTTTCGCGGTCGTTGCCCATACTATACTTCCGGGCTGCAACCGTATCCTGGATCTCTTTCTGGCCGACGTTTCAACCACACTCACAAGGGCCATTTTTAGGGCTACTGTTACTGCTGTTAGTCTGGAATTTCCAAGCTAGTTTCAACAGTTTCAAATCAACAGTAGTAGCATCAGCCTTGAAGCTGTCCCTTGCAAGTGTGGACGAAACGTCGGGTCGCCCAGAATAAGATGTTGGACGCGGCTCCAGCCCAAGTTCAGCAGAATATAGTCGTCGTGTCATAACCATGTTTAGCACTTCTTATTAAATTTTCACAGCTAAATAAAGTCTAAATTTCGTTAAGGAAAAATATTAAAAATTATTTTAAAAATACATTTAAATTGTTATTTTAAAAAAATATTTCATGCATTTTTTTTTAGTGAGAGGTGAATATTTCGGCCATTGAAATTTTGGCCAGCCTTTGAAAAAATCTTTCTGCTGGCGCAGATGTTACTGGAATATATAAATATTTTTGTTTTTTTCATTAATTTTTCAACAAAACGCCTAGATACCTAATATACAATAAGCGGTAAGCCTATAAAATATCACTTTAATGAAAATACAACCGCGAAAGTCTACACATCATAATTAAAATCTGTGTCTCAATTTCTTCCTATTAAATCATAGTAATAACTTAAACATGCGTCGGTTAGTTCGCAATCCGTTATGTGAAGTTAGCACGGTACAAATAGCAAACGGAATAGTTATTTAGTATTTAGACAATGTTTATACAATTACTTGCGAAATTAGAAATCATATTTACCATATAGTACGTGTTTTACTGATATGTGCTCTCGTTACGTTTTCATATAATCAAATAAATGCATAAGAGAAAGAAAAACGATTTTCTATAATTCCATTTGTCCTTAGATTGATAAATATTAATAAATTACAAAATCATATATATGTATTAATTTATAAATTTTTTGTATAATTTTGAATGTTCGAAAAAGTTTGGAAAGTTCTTTATAAAATTGAAAAATATCAAATTTTAAACTTTTAATATGTCATGTAATAACTTTTTTTTTAATTTAATAGCGTCATTTTAGGCCTGAATATGACCTAGGCCGAAACTGTTGCTAGTAATTTGTGTTGCTGTTAGTTATATGTATTTTTATTTATTTGAACATTATTTATTTTATTTATACGGTGCTGCGTTCTTTATTAATATGCTCATGGTAGATTCCAATTAATATTCAACACGTTCCGATATTTTAAATTGTTATTTCAAAATACTGCTACTTAAGTGGAATTTACCATCGAAATTAACTTATGGACAAAGGGCTGGCTAATTGCATACTTCGGGTTAGACCCCAAATGTCTACTTTTATACATTCTTATGTATTTTCCGTCACAATTTTATTTTTTCTACGAGTATAACCAGTAAGAGCGATTTGACTCTTATATAAAGCGATTTTGAATTCGTTAAGAAAAAAGAACTGGACTCGTTCTTAAAATCGTATGCGTAATTGTTTAGTGTTATCGAATCTTCTTTCATTCGAATCGCTCACTATCACACCATTTAATCGTATAAGTCGAAGTATGAATGTTAAACCGATAATTGGCAAAGCTTATATCCGCAATCCTAATGCAGATTGCCTGATGGGGATAAAATTAACTTTAAATTGAGATGGCGAGGAAAGAAGCACTTTACACTTGTATTTCTGTTCTCATCCACTCCCATATAGCATTCCTACATGCTATATTTTGCACTCCACTCTTACTTTAAGCGATGATATCACTTCCATTTGCTGTATTAGTAACTTGTGCTTCTTTTCAAATTGATTGAACCTCTCAAAAGCTGTATCACTAGATTTTTATAACTCTTATATGTAAACCTTGCCGTATTGAAATTGTGTTTTCAAAATTAAATTCTCTAGGAACTGTATACTAAGTATAACGAATAGGTATGTATAAATGAATTAAACCTGGGATAAATAGATAATTGCAATATGTGTCATTAATTATTTATTATAATAATTTACATAAAATTATTATAACTGTTTTCAACTGAGATGAATTCTTCTAACAATTAAATATAATTTAATTCATATTAGAGTTGTACGCTGCGTTCTGCACAATAGGCACTTCGTTCTTCTAAGATTACAGGAGATCTCTAAATTAAACTTTCCGCAGAGAAGCTTTATTCCGGCGATTGCGATAAAATTACGAAGTCAATTATCTGGGCTCCTAACTATTAGTCACGTTCGTAGATCCGACAACCCACGCTCTCTATTAGGACCGTCTTCATCAATATTATATCGGACCGTGCAACTCACTTAACAAGTAGCTCTGTATTAACTTATAAAGTGCTATGGAATCCAAGTGCTTATGTGCATCTAATGGATCCTATACAGGCGGACCTGCTACAACGCGCCTTTTTATCACGCGGACTCGAAGTTACGCGCATAATTTTTTAGCACCATATCTTTAGTTACGCGTAGGATGATTCATAGATACGCGCTTAGTTTAGTTTACCCGCGTTACGCTGTGTATGTTTTCAGTTGCTTAGATTTTGTCTTGTTTACTCCGTTTCAGCCATTGAACAATTTACCGAGAAATTTTCACAATTATATTTAGTTTGTTTTAAATTTAGTTAAAGAGTTAATTGTTTGATTTATTTAATTAAGTGTTAAGTTTTTTTTAATTAATTTCATTCATTTAGATGTCTAGCGTTTGCTAGTTCTATTGAATGCATTTTCTATTAGATTTTGTCGGTAAATTGTGCGTTTGCGTTATTGTTGTAAGAGAAACGGTTGTAGAAGTTGTGTAATAAGTGTTAAAATATTGATGTGTACACATTATAGATATAAGATCATTTATTATTTTTGTTCGGGAGGATATATTTTAGTTTTTATTCTTTCATTATAGTTAAAGAGTTAATTTTTTCGTTATTCTATTTTGCTCATTCATTTTTATTTTATCAATCACCTCGTTTCCATTTTGTAATTTTACCCATTTTATAAAATAAATTTGATTGTTACTTAGCATCTTTGGGTTGAAAATTCTTTTCGATTTTTGGGGTATTTAAGAGAGTTTGATTTCATTCACTCACAATTTATTACTTTTCGTGGTTAGATTCATGTTTTAATTCGCGAGGGTAGCTCTGAGGTTAATAGTTCTTTTGTTCCCTTTTAAAATTTTATCCGTTGCGCTAGCTAATTTTAAATTTCTTTTTCATTTTTAAAATTTATTTCGCATTTTTCCTAAATTCAATCAGTACACAGCAGTACGGATATATAAACTGTATAGTAATATGTAAACTTCGTCAAAATATTGTTAGTTTGATACATTCCTTGACAGTGTTTAGTCTATCTAGTCCGTGGTATATGTATGCGTAAAAGCACTATTACTATTGTTACTATTATTAGTATTATTATTTTTATAATGGTTACAATAGATAGAAAGAAAGTTTTACGTAAAAGAAATGCATTAAATATCGAACTAAAAATGAAAGGTTTAAAAAATATAATGAGGGAAGAAAAGTGATGCAGATTGTAGGTGATTTAAATTTATCTGAATCGACAGTTAGAACTATTAAACAAAATGTAAAAAAAAGGGAGTGCGCCGATATGATATTTAACACAACCGCAACTAAGATTATTGGCCCTCACGATTCTATAATTCATGCTATGGAAAAACTTTTGCACTTATGGATTTGTGATCAAAGGCACAAAAATGTAGCACTACATAATGCTGCTATCCCAGTTAAGGCGAAATCTTTATATCAAATGATGCTTCAGCATCAACGTCTAGCTTCAATGCGAGTCGCGGTTGGTTTGAGGATTTCAAAGAAAGGTTTGACCTCAAGAATGTTCACTTACACGGACAATCTGCTAGTCCAGATAAAGAAGCCGCGAACACCTTTTTTAGACTCTTTTAAGAAGATCATCGAGAAAGGAGATTATATTATAAACTGCACTATATTGGAGAAAGAGGACATCGCGTTCTTATATCACAAAAGACGAAAGCTCTGCTTCTGGATTGAACATAAACAAAGATCGTATTACAATACTACTTGGGGATAACCCAAGAATCTTAAAAAAATATTGAAAAAAGCAGTTTGCCAACTATTTGGAGCTACAATAAGAACGCTTGGATGACAAAAAAAAAATTTACGGTCGACAATTACTTCGTGCCATTTGTGGAAAGATACAATAAGCAAAATAATTTGGACAATAAAGCTATACTATTATTAGACAATGCACCGCGACATGTCAATTTAAACGTATCTAGTCAACATATAAAGATAGTATTTCTTCCTCCTGCTACGACCTCACTACTACAACCGATGGCCCAAGAAGTAATAGCTACTTTCAAAGCATATTACCTTCGAAGAACAATGGAGCAATTAGTAAACAAAATTTCGGGTACAGAAAACAGTGTAGTATCGTTTTGGAAGGAATATACTATAAAAGATGCAATAAGCAACATCAATTATGCTTGGAAAACAGTCACGAAGAAGCAGTACATTTGCTAGAAAGTTAGAGGAACTACTGTTTCCATTTAAAGTTATAATGGAAGAAAGAAAGATCCAAGCTAAACAACCAACTATAGATGATTTTTTTCAAAAAGATATTAAATAGAGACGTTTAAATATGTACATAGATTACAATATTTATGTTTGAGAATATATATTTGTTTTCTAATGAAATAAATTATATTTTTTGTTGTCGTTTTTTACCAAATTACTTTCACACAACAATTTTCTTTTATCACGTATTAGTGAAGAACAATATTAATTGCTGCATCGAAGGGACCCAAAAGAATATGTATGCTACAACGCGTGTTTCCATTACGCGATTTTTTTTTTGGTCCTACCTTGCGCGTTATAGCAGGCTCACCTGTAGTCGAAGGCCGCTTGCATATAAACGCTTTGTGTTAAAGGAATTAATTTTTGTACCATTTCGATTTGTGTGTATGCAGTTGGAATAGATTTCAAAGGATTCTATTTTAAATCTTTGTTTTATAGTAATTTCACTAATTATGATATGTACAGTGTGAGTCGTTAAGAATGGGGAAGAAGGATTGAGCGCAACATTACCTATAGAAATGTTGCTCGTTTAAGACATACAGGATGTTCAAGTTAATAATTGTATTTCTAAATTTCCCAATAATTCAGCAAGTTTTCATAGAGTCAACGTGAAAATTGGTATTACTACGTTTTTCAGCATGATGAATGGGAATTTGTAATCACTTTTACCGGTGCTCATAGAGGACGCTAGTTACACCCTGCTGAATAGGTAAATCGAAGCTTATTTTTTTTGTGTGTGCAGAATAACATAAACCGAAAGGAAAATTTGAAAGAGCAACCTTTTTTACATGAAAAATATATACTTGTTTAATTTTGATATCTTGATCCGTTTTCAAGATATTTGCATTTGAAAGTCTTAGTGCATTTCGTGCTACTACCGTAATTTTTAATTCTTAAAATACGAAGTTGGCTTATCCATCTGAGAGCTATCCTTCTTGTGAAGCTTGTGTCAAAAAGTACTAAGTAACTAGCTTTATCTTTTTTCTGCGTTATTTGTACAAGAATAAGTAGTCATACAAAATGCCACAGCATAATGACTTTTCAAATAGTGAAATGCGAAATATGGTTTATGTTTTTGCTCAAACAGATTTTGATGAACATGCTGCAGCCCTGGGATATTTATAATTATATCCAAACCGAAGACACTCAAATCGCCTCTGAGAAACTGCATGTTTTCGCCCTAAACGTCATAATGGTGCTCTAAAAACAACTTCAGTAGAACAAGAGGAGAAAGGTCTAGTTTGTGTTACCGAAAATCAAAGCGTAAGTACATTCGGTTTATGTGATTCTGCATACACAAAAGCTTCGATTTACCCATTCAGAAGGGTGTAACTAGCGCCCTCTATGAGCAACGGTAAAAGTGATGACAAATTCCTATTCATCACGCTGGTATGATTGACGTCATACCAATTTACACATTGATTCTATGAAAATTTGCTGAATTATAGGGAAATTTAGAAATAAAATTATTAACTTGAACATCCTGTATGTATTAAACGAGCAACATTTAGTGGTGGGCACTATCGATATTTACAACTATCGATAGTCGGACCAACTATCGATAGTTGACTATTGATAACTATCAATAGTTGAATATCGATAACTATGGGTTGTTTGATTATCGATAACTATCGATAGTGCCCACCCACTCTACTGAAATAACAAGTCCTCAAAATTACATTGTATTTTGTTTCTTGCTATTTATTATATGTGTTTTTTTATTGCATGCTAATGATAATTGTCTTAAGGCGGTACTTCAACCAAACCGAAATTCTATCGTTGACTGCGAAACGAAAGTTCTAACAGAGATGGTAAATGTGTTCCGCTGTGTAGTCTATGTACCTAGAGGTGGAAGCCAAACACCAAATTAATTCACTATTAATTTTTGTGAGTTGGTTTCTTCCTACAGAATCTCATCCAGTTGGTAAATCAGAATACAAGTATGTAAATATTACACAAGTATACATATATTATAACGCACACGTTAGGGCGCAAATGCTGTCGGGTATTTACGCCTAAACACACGATTTGGTTTTTAACAGTGTACGTTTGAATTTACACATATGCGTAAATTCCAAGCTGACGGGCTATACAACTCTCCAGTCTGAGTGCCTGTAAGATATGCAATATGTATTGAATTTTTAGTAAAACATTGGTGCTCTCGATCAAATATTTCTCCCTTAATGGCGATTATATAATATATTGTTTTACATCATTAGATTAAGCATTGTTCAATTTAGGTACCTACATCGGGCATTTTCGATTATTCAGTATAAAATATTTGTTATATGCTTCTAAAAAACAGATAACTTAACCATTTTACTCGAAACAACCGAACTTATTTGATAAAATTGAAGTCTGTAGGTACCCTTATTCGTCTTTACAGACACATGGTTTTTTATTTCAAGTCATAATTCGATAAAATAATAGCGCAGGATTTGATTTACTGAGGTCGTGCAATTGCATAGCTACAGTACCCCCTTAACACTAGTATTTCGTTTCATGGTTTCATTAATACCAACTACTATAGATATTACAAGAGAAAGAATTAGTTCCACTCAGTGAATAGTTGATGACTGATAATCTAAACGTTTTTAATTAGCACAAACCTATCACTTATTTATAAAAAAAATAAATAACACATTTAGACGATGCTTGTAGTGTTTCTATTGAATTTGGGCATCCTTCTGCGTTAACTAAATATAAATATATTCGTGGTGGGCACGACGACGTTCAACTATCGTTACTCGAATATCCATAATTATCGATAGTCAACTATCAATAGTCAAGACTATCGATAGTTATCGATAGTCGCTATCGATAGTGCCCACCACTAGCAACATTTGTATAAGACATGTTGTGCTCAATCCTCATGTTTAGGCTCTACTATTCTCAGTTTCTGAATTTCCCATTCTTAACGACTTACACTATATAGCTGTTTTGTTACAACTATCCAATATTCGTATAAATTCATAGATATTATGCAAATTATAAATCACTGCCATTTAGTTATATTGAAAGATAGCTGACAAAATCAGTAATTACGAGAGCAATATACGTGTGACCGTCATAAGGAAGCTGAAACTACGTACGAAAGAGAGCTAACATAATTCTACAGGCTCGTAAATCCATTAAAACTCCGAACCCAATTTTCAATTACGTTGAGTAGGATAAATTGCAAAATTAATGGAATAAACTTTCATGCAATTGCTTCAAAGAAATGATATTTTTCATGTTAGGGAAAACAAATGCGTAACATATTAACAAAATAAATTAACATCGGCGTGTATACACGCATAAAATTCTGGTTTCCTGTTTCTTCTATACCTTTTTACGAAGTTTGCAAATAATCTTTATATATTAATTTTCATTTTTTTTTTTTAATATCTGAAAAATTTATTTATAGACATATGCTGTTTTTATAAAACACGCCTCAATTAGAAATATGTGTCCCAAGTAGACCTTTCCTATTTTTTTTTTTCTAGGAAGCTGTTGTATTTCTAAACGAGACTACCGCCATCTATTAGGTATCGAATCATAGTATATTATATATTTCTTGGATACATTTCTATCCATAAAATCTAACAAAAATATGTTGAAATGTTTGAGATTATGCGTTTTATGGCCCCCTCAAAGTGACAATCAACAAAAAATTACAAATTATTACTGATTGTACCTGTTATAACCCCTGTAAGTTTGTTTAAACAATTATAGGTGTAACACACTAGAAAACTAATTATGATTGTTATTGTATGTACTTCATACGTGTACCTATTGCGATCCACATGTATTTATTATTTCCAATTAAAAAAAAAACACAAAAACGGAAACGCATTAAGACCGCCGATTCACACTATCGGTCAGGTTCCGGTCAAGTCACGCTCAAATTGACGTGACTTGGCGCCCTAATGTGAATTCAACAATATAAAATGAATGCTCGGGTTGACGGACGCTATTCTAGCCAATTTTGAGGAAGCGATTTGAGCAAGGCATTCGACTCTGTGTCGCACAGTATACTCTTAAGTAAATTGGAGTATTACGGTGTCAGAGTCACGGCTTTGAAGCATTTCGAAACATACCTCTCGGGCAGATGTCAGCGAGCCTATTGCGACGGTGGTTACAGTCGCCCGCTGACTGTGGAGTACTGGGTACCACAGGGCAGCATACTTGGCCCTGTTCTTTTTTTATTATATATGAATGACCTACCCGCATCAATGCTATGATAAGGCACTGCTTTTTGCAGACGATAGCACCTTCCTGCTAAATATCGGGAAAAACGAATGTGCCACTGGAGTCGCGGGCACTATGGTCGCCGTCGCTGATTAATGGTTCACTGCAAACAAATTACGTTTGAACACCCATAAAACTAGCGCCGTCAAATTTTCAAACACAAACAAAATTTCTGAGTGCCACGGTCGATTCTCGGCTAAATTTTAAACCACACGTCGAGGATCTATTTCTCAGATTGCCCTCGATCATTTACGCCATACTAAGGGTATGAAACACAGTTGGCTGGAAGCAGCAATTATCACGTATTATGCCATGTTTCAATGCACTATTATTTACGGAATACGTGTGTGGGGTACAGTGACGAACATCGACAAATTGTTTGTGCAGCAGAAACGGGCGATACGTGTGATTGCCAAAATTAATAATACAAAATCTTGCAAGCCCTATTTTCATCATTTCAAAATTTTAACTTTACCATCTTTAGTGATCTATAATAATTTAGTTAATGTTTATGTCAATTACGGAAACTTTAGTCATAATTACAAGTTTCATAACTACAATACAAGAAAGGCACAGAATCTGGTGATACCTGTACATCGGCTTGCACTCTCGAGCAAGATGCATATCAGCCATAAACTGTATAATAGATTACCGATTTCGTACGTGAACTTTCACTGTCAAAATTTAAATTCTTTTAAAAGACCATTTGTTGGGAGAGTGCTACTATCATGTGGATGACTTTAAAATGTAACGTGCAACTTTTAATTTTATGTATATCACGTTATCTTTGTACTTATGTCCAAAGATGCATAAAAAAAAAAATGTTACAATATTCGATCGTACGGGGACATGATCATGACCTGGCCGATAGTGTGAATCGGCCTTTATGTCTACTATAACCTCCAAGTGTTATTAATAAATAATGGGTGCCACACACTAAGAAAACATCTATTAGGATTGTCGCATATTAGCCCGTCACAGCACAGCACGGTGTGTTCCCTCCAAAAACGAATAGCATTAAAAGAATGCATCCCTCTAGCTCGTATTGTGCTGGAACAGTGAGCGCTTATAAAAATGCGTTGAAGAAAACAAAAATTACGATTTGATAATGATAATCATTTCTGTAATATAAATTAATGAAACTGCTTGATTTATTTTATGGTAGTTGGATAAAAGCACTGTATTGATCGAACGATTTGGCAAGAAACCACGCAGACTGCTTGAAAATAGGTTAAATTTACTAGAATAATTAATTATCTTGTTTTTAATGGTGCTCTCATATATCTTACAATTAGTGAATTTGGGCAGAACACTATAATTGGTGAAGAATTGCTTAAGTTATTACGGTCACTCTTCCTATATAAGTTTTAACTATAGCTATCAAATCAATGGTAAAGAATCTCTTATGAAGTGAGAAGTTATTTTGGAGCTAAAAGTTAAGGTGCAACAATGATATGCACAGAATGTGTAACAAAGGAAGGCAAGTCATACAGTCATTGAACCCTCTAGATTATTAATGGATGTGTTATATCGCTTTCATCATGGGCTTTATGTATTGGGGAATTTAAAATTTCTATAATATCAGCATTAATGTCGTAAAAAAAAATTATATGGAAGTTGGTGGTGGAATTTTATATTTTGATGTAATTTATTCCAGAATTTATGCTCGAAATTGCCAACAATCCCTAGGTAATTACATATTATTTGTTACAATGTAGTTCTCCATATAAATAAAAATTTTTTACTTGAAACCGATCTATACTGTGTTATTCAACTTGACAGTGTAAGTTTGTGTTACGGTAATGATTAAAAGAGAATGGTTTGGGAACGATTTCAAGAATCAACTTGATTATATTTACGTAATTTGAACCTGTTAAGGGATAACGATGTATACGGTCTCAGATAAAAATGCGTCCCGTGGGGTATCCTGGAAACGGTTGGAGGTACGAGTTTAGTTAATGGAGAAAAAGTTGTTCGCTTGGGAGCTATCTGCCCTTTGCTGTTGTAGTCGCTTTGGAGGTAACGTTTTCGTGTAAAATCACAAACAAGCAAATAATTTGAAAAAACCAGTAATTGTTGAAAATATGGCTAATTTTATAAGTAAGTTGAGGTTAACCAAACCTTACTCTTGCTTACAACTTAGACGGCGTAAACGTTCAATAACCGTTATATATTTTATATAAATATGCCCTGTTAAAATATTTGAAATGTAGTTTATCATCTACTAATTGTTGATATGTGACAAACTGTGCTTTAACGGAATATTTCTAAGTTCATTATACGACATGTACAATGAACCATTTTTAAACGTTTACTCAATTTTTCTGCGTGTTATTCAAGTTATGTTTTGACCATTTATTATAAGTATTATTGAGGTGTATCAGAATTAAACATTTATGCAACGTTTATCGAATTACTCGATTAGGCTGAGATCGACATTCTTTTTCTCTGCTAATTTTTGGAGTAATGTTTATTAATTTTTAGGTAGCAGAAAACCTGTTCAACAAGAGGCGAAGAAATATTTTTTTTCAATACCAGGATTCTAGTTAGTAAGTGGAAATATAATGATAATCTAGCAACAATTAATATATTTCTAATTTAAGATATCATTGTAAGAAATTGTCTGAATCTGATATGGTAACTGTTAGTAATTAAGTTAATAAATGAAAATTTCTTCAATAAGTTGGCCATGTAGCATTTCATCAATTATTTTACATAAAAATCCATCGTTATGTAGTTGTGGTGTATTCTTGCTTAACAGTTTTCATCAGATCGATTTTTGAGATACTTGTATTCTAAACAAGAGCTCATGCAGAAAACATGTTAGGACTTAATATTCAATGCATTTATGTTTTATAACTAGTGCGCCAGGTCAGTACTAGATTTCACTATATGACCTTAACGCTTAACAAGCAAACACAACACAGTGTCGGGAAAGAGCAAAATTCATTTATTTAACTATAAATATTATATAGGTATAAATCCCTTACCTTATTTAAGTAGCAGAAATGATGTAGGATTGCTGAAACGTTTATAGCATTAAGTATTCTTGATTTTTCTCACTAAATCGCTTTCGTCGCGATTATAAAACATATTTGGAAAAGACCTTTCAACATCTACGGATGTACACACGCTTAATTAAAATAATGTGTAGTCCTTATTTGTGCCAGCACAATAACTGTTTAGCGCACACTGTACAAATTACTTTGACACCACTATAATGTAAATCCTGGAATTCACCGATATACTTTTTTATATTATGAAACAATGATCGTTTTCTGGGATTTTCTGCGCTCTACATTTTATTACATATACAGTTTGTAAAACGTTAACGGAGAATTGTACTATCTCGCATCAAGACTCGACTAACACTGATACTAGATACTAGATTAGACACAAGTGCTGCGGAAATCGTTATTTATCTAAAATCGGTTAACCGGTTTTTCCTTAAACTGGCTAGGAATTCAAAAATCGATTTTTAAAATCTATTTTGATACGGTTACAATTTTTTTCCATTCTGACGGATTAGCCATATTTAATACTCATGTACCTATTATGCAATTTTGAGAAGTACAACTGTAAAAATCGAAAAATTATTTAATGAACATGTCGCCATTTTCATTGTTAACGTCTGCATTTTTAAAGTAGATATGCATTTTAAATACAAAAATATATTACTAATGCACGATAAATGCCAGTTATATCTTGACACACACCTAATCTTGTTAATATTATTGGTTTAAGCAGATGTTATTCACTATTACATCTGAAGACGGTCCATTAAATTGTTTACAACTCTACAGCTATATCTCTCAAAATTAGGTATATGAATATTAAATCTCTGTATGTCATTGAAAAAATTGTTATCTTTTCAAAACAAATTTCCAAACCCAGTTTTAAAAATTCGTTGCGGTTTCTGTTTTGAAGGCGATTAATCGCTATATCCGAAAGCGATTTCACATAAAACCGGTTTCAATGCGCTCGGAGGGAGTGATTTTAATGTCTTGAAAATATACTATGGCTAATCGTTTCTCATAGCGCGAAGCGAGTGCGGCCCGTGTAAGCAGACACGTCTGACCACTCTAATTATAACTAATCATTTCATTCTTTTAAAATCCAAAGAAGTTTTGTCATGTTAGCCTATAATCATTAAATATCATTAAAGAGATCACGTCGAAATAAAAATAGAAGTCTAGTGTTGTATTTATGGAATTTGTATGAATAGTTGAGTATCCCCAGACAGTACAGCGCTTACATGATTGCTTTTACTGTACCAGTTTTCATAATCCAGTGCCTTCATATACAGGTATGATATTAAGTTGAAGCTTATTTTAATTTTAAACTGTATGCATTAGTAGGAGTTTACTATATTGTTTAATAATAACTGGTTCCTAATTTGGGTGTATTTGTTTAATCAGTATGAAATGAATGCAACATATATCCAATCTCCGTTCTTGTACCTAAACACTCACAACACGATAATGATTAATATGTGGTATTAACACAGCATGTGTACACTCTGTTATTATGTGGAAATACATAAATAGATACAAACACAAATCCAGTTAAACCGTTTTGCCGAGGTAGAAGTGAGATATGAGTATTAACTTTCAACCCACACGTTTAAATATAAATTTTATGACTTTTGTTTGTCACGAATGATATGTAAACGTATAATAACAGGAGCTGGTATTGATGTATTTGATAAGTAAACTCCCAAAAAGCCTAAAGTTAAACAAGTAATATTTAATGCACGTTGTTTGTAACTTGGTTCATGGTGGATTGGGCTGAGTCGTGAATAACGGTAGCCAAGTTCCTCGAAATAGAGGTAATTGGTACCAGCGTGATATTTTATTTATGTGCAGCCATCGAAAGGCTAAACAAAAAAATATTAGCTTTCATCTAGTACGCATGAAGCAGCCAGACGTAATAACTAATTATATTTTTATATGTATATGTATTTACATAAGAAAAAATTAAGTTCGAGTATTAGTGTTTCGTTTACGCAAAGGTAGAGATCTATTATTTATATTTTAAATGTATCCTAAGATTTATTAATATACATATTTAATGGAGGATGCACACAGATTTAACTTTTGTAAGCGATGAGGTAATGTTTTTCTGATCTTTATATTTTACGAGAAATGTTAAGACAAAATTTCATTCGCCGGGGTTGTAAAAAAAAAATAAATAGGCTAACCGATTGAAAAGAAAACACCACAAAAGAGATAAACCTTGTATTGCAAAATTAAAAGCTAGTTTCTATTTCTATTTCGATCTTATAATTCTTAATAGCGCTGACAGTCGACACAAAAAGATATTGGATTACTCGCTACTACACAAGTTTATTTCTTTGGTATATTTATTTTGGATTTACATTTTCAACTGAAGATTGCATGAACTTTGAAAACGATCTATTTTATTGTAGTACACAAATATGGATCGTTATTTCTACCTAAGGGTTTGTCTATTATCTTGGAGAAATATATTTTTTATTAGCTTAAAGTCTCTATTTTTAATTGGGGAGGTTTGCGGGTTCAAATCTAGCTTTGGTCAATTGCGGTAACTAGTTTTATTTTATTTTTTTCTGGAGCCATAGGGGGGAGATCTGGCTATGCGAGAATGTCTGATAAACAATAAATTGCTTAGACTTTACCTACCCCGAAAAAGGTACCTTGCCGGGTGTTATTTATATGTTATGCCATACTCCGATATTCAAGCTTTTGGTAGCCACAATCTCCTATGTGTTGTTTAAACACACTGCAAACCTTATTGCAATTACTGCACTTAACTTTGTAAATAACTGATTTTTTGTTATAATTGAGTTTATCTTTCTGGTTAAGTTGTGAGTCATTCATTGTGTTTGCGAGGCAAAAGTCATACTCTGCTCTTTAAAAATACTGCTATTTGTTGAAGAATAACGATTGTAGTCGCTTTTTCTTATCGTTTTATTACCAAAAAAGTACGAACTGTAATTCTTTGCTCTGCTAAGTCGTATCTCTTGTAATTTGTTAATATTGTTCCTCTTCCGGCTCCTTAGGAACACATGGCTTCCTTTGTAGGCTTTTTGTGTGAGAATGATGTTTTTTCCTTCTTCTTTCTTTCTATTTCATTAGCAATAAAATAAACTGAAGCAATCTCATTACCTGTACATCTCACTCGTGCTTTATGCATCGAATTCTGGCAGTAAACTGTAGGTAGCCCTGATCGTAGTCGCCAAGTGAAATATCTTTTAGAAGGTATAAAATAAGATGCACACAACTTCAATGCATATTATATTGCAGCCTGCTAGATAATATTTGTTGAAGATAAAAGAATTCTTATATGTAGTTTCAATTTTTTTGTGGCCAGGATTTTAATATTCTATACATTATTGCTTCCGAGAATTAGTGATATTAATAATTATAATCCCTGTTATACAAAACTTGCAATACGCCAACATCAGATAATTATATCACAGTAATCGTTTCCGCAATTATACCTGGGTAAGTATAATTATAATTTTTAGATTAAGCAGATGTGCTGGAAGCTGACTATACTTAAATATCAATCTTGTGATAGTGGAGAAGAAATACCTTGCTACTACTTCGCATATTATATCATAGATGTATGTATATTGCTACTACCAAGTTTATTAACGCCTCGCCTTCTTAGACAAATCTCTCCAGCATTTTTCTACCTTACCTATCTGTGAACTTTTGACAAACACTTGCTTTAGGCAATGGATTATTACTATAATCTCTCACAAACGAAAGCACATCCTCAATATCATAACAACTGACAGGAAAACCGAAGAGAGAAAACCGTAATCGAAGTTTGTAGAGCCTCACTGATTAGTGGATGGCTTCCACTATCAATAGCTTGGGCCTAACCCGGCTGCTCCCCACCAACTGAAACTGTTTGCCGTCCCACACCTAAATGCGATATCATTCTCCGTCACCGTTCAACTTCAGCACGAGAGGTTTAAGAGCCCGTGACTAAACTCATAGGACAAAGCAGACAACAACATCATTGAACGACGAGTCTTTACGAAGAATAGTTCGGCCTAGCCGCTGAAGGTGCTTACCATAGCACTAAGCGAAACTTTCAGAAGCAATGCCAATAGATCGCGGCTCATCAGTCCGGAACTACATTTGATATATAATTTAGAGACTCTAACTTTTTAAGGATAGTTTCTTTGTCCCCAATTTATGGATCAGAAACCAAGCTTACATAGCAAAAACTTTTAAATATAGTGATGGTTTCATTGTTTTTATTCTTAATGCTTCTACGGGCGTTAATAGCATGGCTCCTTCGTAGACATATTAACCTAAATTTGGTGAAATTTTTGAGGATATGGCTTATTGTTAGTACTTATAGGATTAGATTATACTAGATTTGGATGGAGTTGCTTATAGGACTTATTCCACATTCTATTGATCTGCGTTTTCCTAGAAGACGCTCTTTGATTTTGCCCTCTTAATTATGCTTATCATCTTTTGGAGCGGCTTCTTTGTGTAGCTGCTAGCTGTGGAGTTTTCCACGCCCATTACTAGAAACCTTGTCCTCGACAGGCCTTCACATTGGCACAGCACATGAACTGGTGTCCTTCCTCTTCTTGCAGAAATCTACAGGTAGCGTCATCTGCCAGGCCTATGTTGTACATATGCCTCCTTAGTTTATAGTGACCAGTCAGCATTTTTAGCTATTTTTATTCAGTTGATTTCTAGTAAATTCAGGCCTCTGTTCCTTTAGGGACTCTTTTGCCTGTCTCTGTCTNGTTGTTAGTACTGGTAACATAACTTCTTCGAAATTTTACAGTTGTACAATACTTCTTAAATTTATTACTTCAATTTTGTTCTTTTACCTAATCATAATTTGGTATCATAAAAACTAATACAATACGTGGCTTTCGCGGTCTTGCCGTATCCTGGATCTCTTTCTGCGACGTTACTGCTGTTAATGGGAGCCAGGCTAGTTCCACCCGTTTCAAATCAAAGTAAGTAGCATCACCCTGAAGCTGTCCTTGCAGTGTGGCGAAACGGCGGGTGCCAGAAAGATGTGACGCATTCCAGCCAACTCAGCAGAATATAGTCGTCTTTCATAACATGTTTAGCTTCTTATTAATTTTCACAGCTAAATAAAGTCTAATTTCGTTAAGGAAAAATATTAATACAAAAACGAAAATCGATATAATTGGCCAAATTATTTATTTATTTAACATAAAATTATATATAGCTCCTTACATTATTAATAGCAGAAGTGTTAGGATGCTGAAAAGTTTTAGCATTAATGTTTAATTTCCTCATTAATCGTTTCTCCTATGATCGATATGCTATGGTTTGAAAACACTTTCAACTATAGATGTAATACACGCACCAATTAAAATATCTTATAAGAGCTAACGGATAGATACACGCCACCATTTTTGTTCCGATTGTGAAAGCACAATAACGTTATTGCGCTCAACTTTTTACACCATATATTTAAACCCTGGATTCACGATATACTTTTCTACATTATAAACAATCTGGATTTTCTACGCCCGACTCAATTTCAAGCGTAAGTTAATGGGAGAATTGTACTATCTCGCATCAGACTCGACTAACATGGATACTAGATCACGATCGAGGGAGTGATTTTAACAGCCTTGAGATAACTATGGCTAAAACGTTCTGCATAGCGCGAGGCGAGTGCATGTTTTTTTCATTAATTTTTCAACTAAACGCCTAGATATCTAATATACAATAAGGGTAAGCTATTAAGTATCACTTTATTGAAAATCAGCGTGAAAGTCTACTACATCACAATTAAAATCTGTGTCTCAATTTCTTCATATTAAATCATAGTAATAACTTAAACATGCGTCGGTTAGTTTATATCCGTTATGTGAAGTCGTTAGCATGGTACACAAATAGCAAACGAATAGTTATTTAGTTTTTAGACAATATTTATACAATTATTGGAAATTAGAAAGTATATTTTGCATACAGTATTGTTTTACCTGATATGTGCTCTCGTTTACGTTTTCATATAATCAAAAAATGCATAAGAAAGCCAAAAAAAAACGATTTCCTATATTTCCATTTTGTCCTTAATTGATAATATTAAATAATACAAAATCATATATATGTTTAATTTATAAATTTTTGTATCAATTTGAATGTTCGATAAAGTTTGGAAAGTTCTTTAAAAAATTTGGAAACTATCAAAATTTAAACTTTTAATATGTGTGTCATATAATAACTTTTTTTTTTAAATTTAATGGCGTCATTTTAAGCCTGAATATGGACTAGGCCGAAACTGTTGCTAGTAATTTGTGTTGCTGTTAGTTATACTAGCTATTTATAGGTAACTTTGGTGAAATTTATATTCTATTATGTATTTTTCTTTATCTGAACATTATTTATTTTATTTATATGGTGCTGCGTTCTTTATTAATATGCTCTTGGTAGATTCCAATTAATATTCAACACGTTTCGATATTTCAAATTGTTATTTCAAAATTCTGCTACTTAAGTGGAATTTACCATAGAAATTAACTTATGGACAAAGGGCTGGCTCATTGCATACTTCGGGTTAGACCCTAAATGTTTACTTTTATACATTCTTATGTATTTTCCGACACAATTTTATTTTTTTCTAAGAGTATAACCAGTAAGAATCTTCTTTCATTCAAATCGCCCACTATCATACCATTTAATCGTACAAGTCGAAGTGTGAATGTTAAACCGATAATTGGCAAAGCTTGTATCCGCAATCCTAATGCAAATTGCCTGATGGGGATAAAATTAACTTTAAATTGAGATGGCGAGGAAAGAAGCACTTTACACTTGTATTTCTGTTCCCATCCGCTCCCATATAGCATTCGTACATGCTATATTTTGCACTCCACTCTTACTTTAAGCGATGATATCACTTCCATTTGCTGTATTAGTAACTTGTGCTTCTTTTCAAATTGATTGAAACTCTCAAAAGCTGTATCACTAGATTTTTATAACTCTTATATGTAAACCTTGCCTTATTGAAATTTGTGTTTTCAAAAATTAAATTCTCTAGGAACTGATACTAAGTATAACGAATAGGTATGTATAAATGAATTATAACCCTGCGGATAAATAGTAATTGCAATATGTGTCATTAATTATTTATTATAATAATTTACATAAAATTATTATAACTATTTTCAACTGAGATGATTCTTCTAACAATTAATATAATTTAATTCATATTAGAGTTTGTTACGCTGCGTTCTGCCACAATAGGCCATTTCGTTCTTCTAAGATTACAGGAGATCTCTAAATTAAACTTTCCGCAGAGAAGCTTTATTCCGGCGATTGCGATAAAATTACGAAGTCAATTATCTGGGCTCCTAACTATAGTCACGTTCGTAGATCCGACAACCCACGCTCTCTATTAGGACCGTCTTAATCAATATTATATCGACCGTGCAAACTCACTTAACAAGTAGCTCTGTATTAACTATAAAGTTGCTTGGAATCCAAGTGCTTATGTGCATCTAATGGGATCCTATACAGGGGGACCTGCTACAACGCGCTTTTTATCCGCGGACTCGAAGTTACGCGCATAATTATTAGCACCATACTTTAGTTACGCGTAGGATGATTCATAGATACGCGCTAGTTTAGTTACCCGCGTTACGGCTGTGTATGTTTCAGTTGCTTTAGATTCTTTTTCTGTTACTCCGTTTCAGCCATTGAACAATTTACCGAGAAATTTTCACAATTATATTTAGTTTGTTTTAAATTTAGTTAAAGAGTTAATTGTTTGATTTATTTAATTAAGTGTTAAGTTTTTTTTAATTAATTTCATTCATTTAGATGTCTTAGCGTTTGCTAGTTCTATTCAATGCGTTTTTCTATTAGATTTTGTTCGGTAAATTGTGCGTTTGCGTTATTGTTGTAAGAAGAAACGGTTTGTAGAAAGTTGTGTAATAAGTGTTAAAATATTGATGTGTACACATTTAGATATAAGATCATTTATTATTTTTTCGGGAAGATATATTTTAGTTTTTATTTTTCATTATAGTTAAAGAGTTAATTTTTTCGTTATTCTATTTTGCTGATTCATTTTTATTTTATCAATCACCTCGTTTACCATTTTTGTAATTTACCCATTTTATAAAATAAATTTGATTGTTACTTAGCATCTTTGGGTTGAAAATTCTTTTCAATTTTTGGGGTATTTAAGAGAGTTTGATTTCATTCACTCACAATTTATTACTTTTCGTGGTTAGATTCAAGTTTTAATTCGCGAGGGTCTCTCTGAGGTTAATAGTTCTTTTGCGCCCTTTTAAAATTTTATCCGTTGCGCTAGCTAATTTTAAATTTCTTTTTCACTTTTAAAATTCATTTCGCATTTTTCATAAATTCAATCAGTTACACAGCAGTACGATATATAAACTGTGTAGATAATATTAAATTCGTAAATAATATTGTTAGTTTGATACATTCTTGGAGAGTGTTTAGATCTAGTCCGTGGTATATGTATGCGTAAAAGCACTATTATTATTGTTACTATTATTAGTATTATTATTTTTATAATGGTTACAATAGTTAGAAAGAAAGTTTTACGTAAAAGAAATGCATTAAATATCGAACTAAAAATGAAAGGTTTAAAAAATATAATGAGGGAAGAAAAGTGATGCAGATTGTTGGTGATTTAAATTTATCTGAATCGACAGTTAAAACTGTTAAACAAAATATAAAAAAAAAACAAGGGAGTGCGCCGGTATAATATTTAATACAACCGCAACTAAGATTATACGCCCTCGCGATTCTGTACTTCATGCTATGGAAAAACTTTTATACTTATGGATTTATGATCAAAGGCACAAAAACGCAGCACTAAATAATGCTGCTATCCCAGTTAAGGCGAAATCTATATATCAAATGATGCTTCAGCATTAACGTCTAGCTTCAATGCGAGTCGCGGTTAGTTTGAGGATTTCAAGGAAAGGTTTGACCTCAAGAATGTTCACTTACACGGAGAATCTGCTAGCACAGATAAAGAAGCCGCGAAGCAATTTTTAGACTCTTTTAAGAAGATCATCGAGGAAGAAGATTATAGTTCAAAACAAATATTTAATTGCGATGAAACTGCGTTATATTGGAGAAAGAGGACATCGCGTTCTTATATCACAAAAGACGAAAGCTTTGCTTCTGAATTGAAAATAAACAAAGATCGTATTACATTACTACTTGGATATAATGCTAATGGCGATGCAAAATTAAAACCACTGTTAATTAATCGCTCCAATAACCCAAGAATATTAAAAAATATTGAAAAAAGCAGTTTGCCAGCTATTTTTGGAGCTACAATAAGAACGTTTGGATGACAAAAAAAAAATTACAGACTGGTTCGACAATTACTTCGCGCCATTTGTGGAAAGATACAATAAGCAAAATAATTTGGACAATAAAGCTATACTATTATTAGACAATGCACCGCGACATGTCAATTTAAACGTATCTAGTCAACATATAAAGATAGTATTTCTTCCTCCTATTAGGACCCCACTACTACAACCGATGGACTAAGAAGCTATCGCTACTTTCAAAGCATATTACCTTCGAAGACAATGGAGCATTAGTAAAAAACTTTGGATACAGAAAAGTGTAAATATCGTTTAGGAAGGAATATACTATAAAAGATGCAATAAACAACATCAATTATGATTGGAAAACAGTCACGAAGAAGCAATACGTTTGCTAGAAAGTTAGAGGAACTACTGTTTCCATATAAAGTTATAACGGAAGAAAGAAAGATGCAAGCTAAACAACCAACTATAGATGATTTTTTTTTTCAAAAAGATATTAAATAGAGACGTTTAAATATGTACATAGATTACAATATTTATGTTTGAGAATATATATTTGTTTTCTAGTGAAATAAATTACATTTTTTATTATCGTTTTTTACCAAATCACTTTCACACAACAATTTTCTTTTATCACGTATTAGTGAAGAACAATATTAATTGCTGCATCGAAGGGGCCCAAAAGAATATGTATGCTACAATGCGTGTTTCCATTACGCGCTTTTTTTTGGTCCTACTTTGCGCGTTATAGCAGGCTCACCTGTAGTCGAAGCCCGCATGATAAACGCTTTGTGTTAAAGGAATTAATTTTTGTAACATTTCGATTTGTGTGTATGCAGTTGGAGTAGATTTCAGAGGATTCTATTTTAAATCTTTGTTTTATAGTAATTTCACCAATTATGGTATATACAGTGAGAGTCGTTGAGAATGGGGAAGAAGGATTGAGCGCTACATTACCTATACAAATGTTGCTCGTTTAAGACATACAGGATGTTCAAGTTAACTTGTATTTCTAAATTTCCCAATATTCAGCAAGTTTTCATAGAATCAACGTGAAATTTGTATTACTACGTTTTAGCATGATGAATGGGAATTTGTATCACTTTTACCGGTGGCTCATAGAGGACGCTAGTTACAACCCTGCCTGAATAGGTAAATCGAAGCTTATTTTTTTTGTGTGTGCAGAATAACATAAACCTAAAAGAAATTTGGAAAGAGCAACCTTTATTACATGAAAAATACATACTTGTTTTGACAATTTTGATATCTTGATCCGTTTTCAAGATATTTGAATTTGAAAGTCTTAGTGCATTTCGTGCTACTACCGTAATTTTTAATTCTTAAAATACGAAGTTGGCTTATCCATATGACAGCTATCCTTTTTGTGAAGCTTGTGTCAAAAAGTGCTAAGCAACTAGCTTTATCTTTTTTCTGCGTTATTCGCACAAGAATAAGTAGTTATACAAAATGCCACAGCATAATGACTTTTCAAATAGAGAAATGCGAATGTTTTTGCTCAAAACAGATTTTGATGAACATGCTGCAGCCCTGGGATATTTCATAATTATATCCCAAATCCGTAGACATCTCAAACGCCTCTGAGAAAACTGCATGTTTTCGCCTTAAACGTCATAATGGTGCTCTAACAACAATTTTGCAGTAGAACAAGAGGAGAAAGGTCTAGTTTGTGTTACCGAAAATCAAAGCGTAAGTACATTCGGTTGATGTGATTCTACATACACAAAAGCTTCGATTTACCCAGTCAGAAGGGTGTAACTAGCGCCCTCTATAAGCCACGGTAAAAGTGATGGCAAATTCCTATTTATCAGGCTGGTATGATTGACGTCTAATACAATTTACACATTGGTTCTATAAAAACTTGCTGAATTATAGGTAAATTAGAAATAAAATTTTTAACTTGAACATCCTGTATGTATTTAAACGAGCAACATTTAGTGGTGGGCACTATTGATATTACAACTATCGATAGTCGGACCAACTATCGTATAGTTTGAACATTGCTAACTATCAATAGTTGAATATCGATAACTATGGGTTTTTGATTATCGATAACTATCGATAGTGCCCACCACTTTACTGAAATAACACGTCCTCAAAATTACTTTGTGTTTTGTTTCTACTATTTATTATTTGTGTTTTTTATTGCATGCTAATGATAATTTTCTTAACCACTAGTATTTCGTTTTCATGTTTTATCAATACCAGCTACTTAGTATTACAAGAGAAAGAATTAGTTCCACTCAGTGAATAGTTGATGACTGATAATCTTAAACGTTTTAATTAGCACAAACCTATCATCTTATTTATAAAAATAATTAATAACACTATAGACGATGCTTGTAGTGTTTCTATTGATGGGCATCCTTCTGCGTTGTAAACTAAATATAAGTATATTCGTGGTGGGCGCACGACCGTTCTACTATCGTTACTCGAATATCCATAATTATCGATAGTCAACTATCAATAGTCAAGACTATCGATAGTTATCGATAGTCGCTATCGATAGTGCCCACCACTAGCAACATTTGTATAAGACATGTTGCGCTCAATCCTCATGTTTAGGCTCTACTATTCTCAGTTTCTGAATTTCCCATTCTTAACGACAAACACTATATAGCTGTTTTGTTACAACTATCCAATATTCGTATAAATTCATAGATATTATGCAAATTATAATCACTGCCATTTAGTTATATTGAAAGATAGCTGACAAATTCAGTAATTACGAGAGCAATATACGTGTGACCGTCATAAGGAAGCTGAAACTACGTACGAAAAAGAGCTAACACAATTCTACAGGCTCGTAAATCCATTAAAACTCCGAACCCAATTTTCAATTACGTTGAGTAGGATAAATTGCAAAATTAATGGAATAAACTTTCATGCAATTGCTTCAAAGTAATGATATTTTGCATGTTAGGGAAAACAAATGCGTAACATATTAACAAAATAAATTAACATCGGCGTGTATATACGCATAAAATTCTGGTTTCCTGTTTCTTCTATACCTTTTTACGAAGTTTGCAAATAATCTTTATATATTAATTTTCTTTTTTTTTCTTTGATATCTGAAAAATTTATTTATAGACATATGCTGTTTTTATAAAACACGCCTCAATTAGAAATATGTGTCCCAAGCAGATCTTTCCTATTTTTTTTTTTCTAGGAAGCTGTTGTATTTCTAAACGAGACTACCGCCATCTATTAGGTATGGAATCATAGTATATTATATATTTCTTGGATACATTTCTATCCATAAAATCTAACAAAAATATGTTGAAATGTTGAAATTATGCGTTTTATGGCCCCCTCAAAGTGACAATCAGCAAAAAATTACAAATTATTACTGATTGTACCTGTTATAACCCCTGTAAGTTTGTTTAAAACAATTTATGCGTGTAACACACTAAAAACTTAATTATGATTGTTATTGTATTGTACTTCATTACGTGTACCTTTTGCGATCCACATATATTTATTATTTCCAATTAAAAAAAAAAAAACACAAAAACGGAAACGCATTAAGACCGCCGATTCACACTGTCGGTCAGGTTCCGGTCAAGTCACGCTGAAATTGACGTGACTTGGCGCCCTAATGTGAATTCAACAATATAAAATGAATGCTGGGGTTGACGAACGCTATTCTAGCCAATTTTGAGGAAGCGATTTGAGCAAGGTATTCGACTCTGTGTCGCACAGTATACTCTTAAGTAAAATTGGAGTATTACGGTGTCAGAGTCACGGCTTTGAAGCATTTCGAAACATACCTCTCGGGCAGATGTCAGCGGAGCCTATTGCGACGGTGGTTACAGTCGCCCGCTGACTGTGGAGTACTGGGTACACAGGCAGCATACTTGGGCCGCTGTTCTTTTTTTATTATATATGAATGGGCTACCGCATCAATGCTATGATAAGGCACTGCTTTTTGCAGACGATAGCACCTTCCTGCTCAATATCGGAAAAACGAATGTGCCACTGGAGTCGCGGGACTGTGGTCGCCGTCGCTGATTAATGGTTCACTGCAAAAAATTACGCTTGAACAACCGATAAAACTAGCGCCGTAAATTTTCCAATGGATAGTAAGGTTGAATTAGAACAGAACAAAAATTTCTGGGTGTCATGGTATTTCGCTAAATTTAACACCACACGTCGAGGATCTATTTCTCAGATTGCCCTCGATCATTTACGCCATACTAAGGGTATAAAACACAGTTGGTCTGGAAGCAGCAATTATCACGTATTATGCCATGTTTCAATGCACTATTATTTACGGAAATAGTGTGTGTGGTAACATGACGAACATCGACAAATTGTTTGTGCAGCAGAAACGGGCGATACGTGTGATTGCCAAAATTAATAATACAAAATCTTGCAAGCCCTATTTTCATCATTTCAAAATTTTAACTTTACCATCTTTAGTGATCTATAATAATTTAGTTAATGTTTATGTCAATTACGGAACTCTTAGTCATAATTACAAGTTCATAACTACAATAACAAGAAAGGCACAGAATCTGGTGATACCTGTACATCGGCTTGCACTCTCGAGCAAGATGCATATCAGCCATAAACTGTATAATAGATTACGTTTCGACGATTTCGTACGTGAACTTCACTGTCAACATTTAAATTCTTTTAAAAGACCATTTTGGGAGAGTGCTACTATCATGTGGAATGACTTTAAACTGTAACGTGCAACTCTTTAATTTATGTATATTCACGTTCTGCTTTGTAACTTATGTCCAAAGATGAATCAAAAAAAAAAAATGTTTTACAATATTCGATCTTAAACGGGGACATGATCATCGTACCTGGCCGATAGTGTGAATCGGCTTTATGTCTACTTAAACTCCAAGTGTTATTAATAAATAATGGGTTGCCACACACTAAGAAACATCTATTAGGTTTGTCGCATAATTAGCCCGTCACAGCACAGCACGGTTGTGTTCCCTCCAAAAACGAATAGCATTTAAAAGAATGCATCCCTCTAGCTCGTATTGTGTGGAACAGTGACGCTTTATAAAAATTGCGTTGAAGAAAACAAAAAATTACGATTTGATAATGATAATCATTTCTGTAATATAAATTAATGAAACTGTTTGATTTATTTTATGGTAGTTGGATAAAAGCACTGTATTGATCGAACGATTTGGCAAGAAACCACGCAGACTGCTTGAAAATAGGTTAAATTTACTAGAATAATTAATTATCTTGTTTTTAATGGTGCTCTCATATATCTTACAATTAGTGAATTTGGGCAGAACACTATAATTGGTGAAGAATTGCTTAAGTTATTACGGTCACTCTTCCTATATAAGTTTTAACTATAGCTATCAAATCAATGGTAAAGAATCTCTTATGAAGTGAGAAGTTATTTTGGAGCTAAAAGTTAAGGTGCAACAATGATATGCACAGAATGTGTAACAAAGGAAGGCAAGTCATACAGTCATTGAACCCTCTAGATTATTAATGGAATGTGTTATATCGCTTTCATCTATGGGCTTTATGTAGGGGGAATTTAAAATTCTATTAATATCAGCATTAATGTCGTAAAAAAAATTATATTGGAAGTTGTGGTGGAATTTTATATTTTGATGTAAATTTATCTCCAGAATTATGGCTCGTAAATTGCCAACAATCCCTAAGGTAAATTTACATATTATTTGTTACAATGTAGTTCTCCATATAAATAAAATTTTTTACTTGAAACCGATCTATACTGTGTTATCAACTTGACAGTGTAAGTTTGTTGTTAGTTAATGATTAAAGAGAATGGTTGGACGATTTCAAGAATCAACTTGATATATTTACGTAATTTGAACCTGTTAAGGGGATAACGATGTATACGGTCTCAGATAAAAATGCGTCCCGTGGGTATCCTGGAAACGGTTGGAGGTACGAGTTTAGTTAAATGGGAGAAAAGTTGTTCGCTTTGAGCTATTGCCTTTGCTGTTGTAGTCGCTTTGGAGGTAACGTTTTCGTGTAAAATACAAACAAGCAAATAATTTGAAAAAACCAGTAATTGTTGAAAATATGGCTAATTTTATAAGTAAGTTGAGGTTAACCAAACCTTACTCTTGCTTACAACTTAGACGGCGTAAACGTTCAATAACCGTTATATATTTTATATAAATATGCGCTGTTAAAATATTTGAAATGTAGTTTATCATCTACTAATTGTTGATATGTGACAAACTGTGCTTTAACGGAATATTTCTAAGTTCATTCTACGACATGTACAATGAACCATTTTTAAACGTTTACTCAATTTTTCTGCGTGTTATTCAAGTTATGTTTTGACCATTTATTATAAGTATTATTGAGGTGTATCAGAATTAAACATTTATGCAACGTTTATGGAATTACTCGATTAGGCTGAGATCGACATTCTTTTTCTCTGCTAATTTTTAGAGTAATATTTATTAATATTAGGTAGCAGAAAACCTGTTCAACAAGAAGCAAAGAAATAGCTAGTTAGTAAGTGGAAATATAATGATAATCTAGCAACAAATAATATTTTCTAATTTAAGATATCATTGCAAGAAATTGTCTGAATCTGACATGTTAACTGTTAGTAATTAAGTTAATAAATGAAAATTTATTCAATAAGTTGGTCACTTGCCATATTATAGCATTTCATCAATTATTTTGCAAAAAATCCCCATCCGTTCATGTAAGTTTGTGGTGTATTCTTTTGCTAACAGTGTTTCATCAGATCGATTTTAGAGATACTTGCATTCTAAAGAAGAGCACATGCAGAAAATATGTTAGGACTTAATATTCAATGCATTTATGTTTTATAACTAGCGCGCCATGTCAGTACTAGATTTCACATATGTGATCTTAACGCTTAACGCAAGTATACAACACAGTGTCGGGAAAGAGCTATTTAACTATAAATATTATATAGGTATAAGCCCCTTACCTTATTTAAGAAACGGAAATGGTATAGGATTACTGAAAAGTTTATTGCATTAAGTGTTCTTGATTTTTCTCATTAAATCGCTTTCGTCCCGATTATGAAACATATTTTGAAAAAGACCTTTCAACATCTACGGATGTAACACACGCATAATTAAAATAATTTATTATGTGTAGTCCTATTTTGTGCGAACACAATAACTGTTTGCCGCACACTGTACAAATTACTTTGGCACCACTATAATGCAAATCCTGGAATTTACCGATATACTTTTCTACATTATGAAACAATGATCGTTTTCTGGGATTTCCTGCCCCCTACATTTTATTACATATACAGTACGTAAAACGTTAACGGAGAATTGTACTATCTCGCATCAAGACTCGACTAACACTGATACTAGATACTAGATTAGACACTAGTGGTGCGGAAATCGTTATTTATCTAAAATCGGTTAACCGGTTTTTCCTTAAACTGGTTAGGGATTCAAAAATCGATTTTTAAAATCTATTTTGATACGGTTACAATTTTTTTCCATTCTGACGGATTAGCCATATTTAATACTTATGTACCTATTATGCAATTTTGAGAGGTACAACTGTAAAAATCGAAAATTATTTAATGAACATGTCGCCGTTTTCATTGTTAACGTCTGCATTTTTAAAATAGATATGTATTTTAAATACAACAATATATTACTAATGCGCGATAAATGCCTGTTCTATCTTGACACACACCTAATCTTGTTAATATTATTGCTTTAAGCAGACGTTATTCACGATTATACCTGAAGACGGTCGATTAAATTGTTTACAACTCTACAGCTATATCTCTCAAAATTAGGTATATGAATATTAAATCTCTTTATATGTCATTGAAAAAATTGTTATCTTTTCAAAACAAATTTTCAAACCCAGTTTTAAAAATTGGTTACGGTTTCTGTTTTGAAGGTGATTAATCGCCATATCCGAAACCGGTTTCACATAAAATTGGTTTCAATATGCTCGGAGGGAGTGATTTTACTGTCTTGAAGACCTACTATGGCTAAACGTTTCGCATAGCGCGAGGCGAGTGCGGCCCGTGTAAGCAGACACGTCTGACCACTCTAATTATAAACTAAAGAAGTTTAGTTATGTTAGCCTATAAATCATTAAATATCATTAAAGAGATCACGTCGAAATAAAAATAGAAGTCTAGTGTTGTATTTATGGAATTTGTATGAATAGTTGAGTATCCCCAGACAGTAGGTACAGCGCTTACATGATTGCTTTTACTGTACCAGTTTTCATAATCCAGTGCCTTCATATACAGGTATGATATTAAGTTGAAGCTTATTTTAATTTTAAACTGTATGCATTAGTAGGAGTTTACTATATTGTTTAATAATAACTGGTTCCTAATTTGGGTGTATTTGTTTAATCAGTATGAAATGAATGCATACATATATCCAATCTCCGTTCTTGTACCTAAACACTCACAACACGATAATGATTAATATGTGGTATTAACACAGCATGTGTACACTCTGTTATTATGTGGAAATACATAAATAGATACAAACACAAATCCAGTTAAACCGTTTTGCCGAGGTAGAAGTGAGATATGAGTATTAACTTTCAACCCACACGTTTAAATATAAATTTTATGACTTTTGTTTGTCACGAATGATATGTAAACGTATAATAACAGGAGCTGGTATTGATGTATTTGATAAGTAAACTCCCAAAAAGCCTAAAGTTAAACAAGTAATATTTAATGCACGTTGTTTGTAACTTGGTTCATGGTGGATTGGGCTGAGTCGTGAATAACGGTAGCCAAGTTCCTCGAAATAGAGGTAATTGGGTACAGCGTGATATTTTATTTATGTGCAGCCATCGAAAGGCTAAACAAAAAAATATTAGCTTTCATCTAGTACGCATGAAGCAGCCAGACGTAATAACTAATTATATTTTTATATGTATATGTATTTACATAAGAAAAAATTAAGTTGGAGTATTAGTGTTTCGTTTACGCAAAGGTAGAGATCTATTATTTATATCTTAAATGTATCCTAAGATTTATTAATATACATATTTAATGGAGGATGCACACAGATTTAACTTTTGTAAGCGATGAGGTAATGTTCTTCTGATCTTTATATTTTACGAGAAATGTTAAGACAAAATTTCATTCGCCGGGGTTGTAAAAAAAAATAAATAGGCTAACCGATTGAAAAGAAAACACCACAAAAGAGATAAACCTTGTATTGCAAAATTAAAAGCTAATTTCTATTTCTATTTCGATCTTATAATTCTTAATAGCGCCGACAGTCGACACAAAAAGATATTGGATTACTCCCTGCTACACAAGTTTATTTCTTTGGTATATTTATTTTGGATTTACATTTTCAACTGAAGATTGCATGAACTTTGAAAACGATCCATATTTATGTAGTACACAAATATGGATCGTTATTTCTACCCTAAGGTTTGTCTAATTATCTTGGAGAAATTATATTTTTTATTAGCTTAAAGTTCTCTATTTTAATTGGGGAGGTTTGCGGGTTCAAATCTAGCTTTGGTCAATTGCGGTAACTAGTTTTATTTTATTTTTTTCTGGAGCCATAGGGGGAGATCTGGCTATGCGAGAATGTCTGATAAACAATAAATTGCTTAGACTTTACCTACCCCGAAAAAGGTACCTTGCCGGGTGTTATTTATATGTTATGCCATACTCCGATATTCAAGCTTTCGGTAGCCACAATCTCCTATGTGTTGCTTAAACACACTGCAAACCTTATTACAATTACCGCACTTAACTTTGTAAATAACCGATTTTTTGTTATAATTGAGTTTATCTTTCTGGTTAAGTTGTGAGTCATTCATTGTGTTTGCGAGGCAAAAGTCATACTCTGCTCTTTAAAAATACTGCTATTTGTTGAAGAATAACGATTGTAGTCGCTTTTTCTTATCGTTTTATTACCAAAAAAGTACGAACTGTAATTCTTTGCCCTGCTAAGTCGTATCTCTTGTAATTTGTTAATATTGTTCCTCTTCCGGCTCTTTAGGAACACATGGCTTCCTTTGTAGGCTTTTTGTGTGAGAATGATGTTTTTTCCTTCTTCTTTCTTTCTATTTCATTAGCAATAAAATAAACTGAAGCAATCTCATTACCTGTACATCTCACTCGTGCTTTATGCATCGAATTCTGGCAGTAAACTGTAGGTAGCCCTGATCCTAGTCGCCAAGTGAAATATCTTTTAGAAGGTATAAAATAAGATGCACACAACTTCAACGCATATTATATTGCAGGCTGCTATATAATATTTGTTGAAGATAAAAGAATTCTTATATGTAGTTTCTATTTTTTTGTGGCCGGGATTTTAATATTCTATACATTATTGGTTCCGAGAATTAGTGATATTAATAATTATAATCCCTGTTATACAAAACTTGCAATACGCCAACATCAGATAATTATATCACAGTAATCGTTTCCGCAATTATACCTGGGTAAGTATAATTATAATTTTTAGATTAAGCAGATGTGCTGGAAGCTGACTATACTTAAATATCAATCTTGTGATAGTGGAGAAGAAATACCTTGCTACTACTTCGCATATTATATCATAGATGTATGTATATTGCTACTACCAAGTTTATTAACGCCTCGCCTTCTTAGACAAATCTCTCCAGCATTTTTCTACCTTACCTATCTGTGAACTTTTGACAAACACTTGCTTTAGGCAATGGATTATTACTATAATCTCTCACAAACGAAAGCACATCCTCAATATCATAACAACTGACAGGAAAACCGAAGAGAGAAAACCGTAATCGAAGTTTGTAGAGCCTCACTGATTAGTGGATGGCTTCCACTATCAATAGCTTGGGCCTAACCCGGCTGCTCCCCACCAACTGAAACTGTTTGCCGTCCCACACCTAAATGCGATATCATTCTCCGTCACCGTTCAACTTCAGCACGAGAGGTTTAAGAGCCCGTGACTAAACTCATAGGACAAAGCAGACAACAACATCATTGAACGACGAGTCTTTACGAAGAATAGTTCGGCCTAGCCGCTGAAGGTGCTTACCATAGCACTAAGCGAAACTTTCAGAAGCAATGCCAATAGATCGCGGCTCATCAGTCCGGAAATACATTGGATATATAATTTAGAGACTCTAACTTTTTTAAGGATAGTTTCTTTGTCCCCAAATTTTATGGATCAGAAACCAAGCTTACATAGCAAAAACTTTTAAATATAGTGATGGTTTCATTGTTTTTATTCTTAATGCTTCTACGGGCGTTAATAGCATGGCTCCTTCGTAGACATATTAACCTAAATTTGGTGAAATTTTTGAGGATATGGCTTATTGTTAGTACTTATAGGATTAGATTATACTAGATTTGGATGGAGGTTGCTTATAGACTTATTCCACATTCTATTGATCTGCGTTTTCCTAGAAGACGCTCTTTGATTTTGCCCTCTTAATTATGCTTATCATCTTTTGGAGCGGCTTCTTTGTGTAGCTGCTAGCTGTGGAGTTTTCCACGCCCATTACTAGAAACCTTGTCCTCGACAGGCCTTCACATTGGCACAGCACATGAACTGGTGCTCCTTCCTCTTCTTGGCAGAATCTACAGGTAGCGTCATCTGCCAGGCCTATGTTGTACATATGCCTCCTTAGTTTATAGTGACCAGTCAGCATTTTTAGCTATTTTTATTCAGTTGATTTCTAGTAAATTCAGGCCTCTGTTCCTTTAGGGACTCTTTTGCCTGTCTCTGTCTTGGTGATTTTTGCCACCACCCACTGGATTGATTATATATCCATTCATTGATGGATTGATGGAGGGCCAGCTCCAACGAATGACCTTGACGAACCTCGCCTGGCTAGCTTGTCCGCCGCCTCATTTCCTCTCACACCCAAGTGGCTAGGATCCCTTACGCAGTCCCAAATCAGCTTAGAGTCTACGCTTACGGAAGTAATCGCTTTAAATAGCAACGCTTTTACCTAGCTCAGACCATCTTTCGATTTCTCGGACACAATGATGGATTGCAGCAACTTCAATTTGGAGCACCGTTGTGCCTTTGCTGAATCTTACTAAAATAGCCCTTTTAAGCTTCTTTGCGTATATTCCAGCTTCGACGATGTAGTCCGTTTTAGAGGCGTCTGTATACCAGTTTGAATTCGTACTTACTGGAGTATCTA
The DNA here is from genome assembly GCA_004143645.1 of Protaetia brevitarsis. Classification (NCBI taxonomy): domain Eukaryota; kingdom Metazoa; phylum Arthropoda; class Insecta; order Coleoptera; family Scarabaeidae; genus Protaetia; species Protaetia brevitarsis. The sequence goes on from RXPK01000168.1 coordinate 2,309,367, forward strand.
TCCCCCAGTCCTTCTTATCTCGTCTTATAACCTGATATTTTCTGTCTAAGTTGAATTTTTGAACCATGGCATTTTTGAACCACACAGCCCCCTGCACCTACCTAGGACGGCAGTGGCTGTGTTGGTTGTTTTCTGGATATGTGGCTTCCATGTATGCCTTTAATCAAACCGTACACCCCAGGTACTTCGCCTCTTTGACATATAGAATCCTTTCGTACTTATAGGATATAGTTGACATCCATAATAAACCCCTGATGAAAGCTTCAGAAAAATTCATAGTTTCTGTTAGATCAGCCTCCCATATCAATTTAATGCACGCAAATAATTGATGAAAGCTTCATATTTGCAAACGGTATAATTGGTATGTTCTGTCCATAAGTTCAGAAAGTGGTGGCAAACATCAGCTGGACGGAGACAAGCAAAAGAGTTCCTAAAGGAACAAAGGCCTGGATTTACTAGCAATCTATTGAATAAAAATAAGAAGATTGTCAAAATGATGCCAGGTCTGCTGAATGGTCGCTGTAGAATAAATAGGCATAGGTACAACAGGCCTGGTAGTTGACGCAACCTGCAGATTCTGCCAAGAGAGTGGAAGAAATACCAGTTCATGTAATGTGTCAATGTGAAGGTTTCTGGTAATGGGCGTGGAGAACTTCACAACTAGCAGCTACACAAAGAAGCCGCTCTCAAAGATGATAAGCCTAATTAAGAGGGAAAAAATAGAGAGTGTCTTCTGGAAAAAAAAGATCACAATAGATCTGAGAAGGTCGCGGCTCTGTCCATTTAATTTTATTATCGATTATTCCGAAGGACATAGATTAAACTAAATATTGTATTACTAACTTTTGCCTTAGAGAAAATTCGCATATCTGCCAAAAAACAATAAAATTTGATTTATGGAATTTCCTATAAAAAATTCAAGTGTGTGATAGATTTATCTCAAACTTGTATGTGACGTTTATGGAAATATCGGCTAAATATTGGACATACAGTCATTAGCATATAAAGTACTAATAAATGGTGTATGGTAAAATGCATTTTACGTTTTATACTGCTAGTATTTTATCGTTTAGTATACCAATTATAAACCAAAATTAAAGTCTATTCAACTATTTTGGCATTTGATGCGGTTTATTAACTTATAGGGCATGACCGTTCTATCGTTTGTTAGAGGAAGCAAAATGTCGTTTGGGGTGAATACCGAACCAATCAATTTAAAAAAATTAATTCAGTTTTTACAGGCAAAACAACCTTCGATACAAAAACATTATGAACATATTTCCTAGTAATGTACGTTAATGTATATGCATAGGATAACATTAATTTCACGTAGTTGCTCTTTCAACAAAGAGCGTTTCCTCGCTTTGATAATGGTTACCACTGCATTCCTCATTCAAGCTACTGTTCTAAACCTCATACTTTTAGGTTTAGGACAGTGTTAAAGAGATAACAGATTTTTCTGTATAAACACAATGAAAAGAAAAAAAACGTATTAATGAAAGTCAATTCAACAGGGATAAAAGAAGAACTTAGAAATCAGATTTGAAGCAAAAATTTTAGGAAATAATTCACAAATTTATTACACCAGCCTTGTTGTTAGTATATTAAATAGGGTTGATATATAGGTATAAAATTCCGGTATAGATTTTTACAAAATATATCCTTCTTTTTCGTTTTATTTGAGGTTCCCACTCGTTATGGACACGCGGTACGTTATTCGAAACATTTATTTTGCGCAGAGCATTACTGATGTGCGTTTGTACGAAACTTGCAAGCGTTAAACCGAATGCCTTGCACGCTTAGATGTATTCCAATACCCCTGAAATGAATTCATTGTGTTACTCGGCGAATCCATTCTCCCCTTTTCTTTTGCATTCCTCAAGCATCAAATTTGAAATTCTATCCCAGAATTTCCATATTTTGCGGATAACCCTCATAAGAGTATCGCTCTAACCTTCGCGAAAGATGTTGCACGATAGAACGCGCTTATCTATTTTTCCTTATGAAAAATTCCGTAAAATATTAACTATCAATAACTAAAGAAGATCGGTATAACGTCGGCTCATCTTTGAATTTATTACAAAGAATTTGTTGGAAATAGCAGCAATAACTATTATTGAAATACGAACGAAAGGCATCCACAACCAAACTATTCAAGCTTACTAATTGAAGTAAAGTTAGGAAAACACAGAGCGCCAAATACACGGTATATTATTAAATAAGTTAATATCGTTCGCACGATGTGATAATACCAGTAGCCCTGCCGTATAAATACACTTACGCGATTTAGGCATGCGTTGTTTTCAAGTTATGGTAACTATGTATTATGACGACGTTATGACACTCATCCCCAGTGACCAACTATATTTATTTCATATTTTATAAATATTTAAAAAATATTAAATCTTTCTTGAATATTAGTTATATTAATATAATATGCATAAAATATATTATAGAAAATATATTAGGAAAACATTTAAAAAATATATATGTTATGTAGCATTAATAATATTTTATTGCAAATGTTTTCTCAATATATTTTTCATAACTTTGCAAGAATATTTTGGTTTGTATTTCTGTAAATATTTATTTCATATAAAAATAATATAAAATGGGTAAAATATGCATACATATTAAGTAGGTATGTACCTATTTAAAATGATAGTTTAAAAATTAAATTAGATAATATATGTCTAATATGATTTAGTTAGTATCTAAGTTGAGCACTGTAACTTTTCTATTAATATATCTGCGTTTTGTATTATAATATATGTAATATTTGTAAGTTGCGAACATCAACACAACACCTCTATTCATTACGGTGCCGGTGTTATATGATTTAGTATTGTTTATGCGTCTATGGATTAGGTACATAGAATGCATACGCGCACGTGCGTATCATCAACGTTTTCATTCGTTTGTCCGTTACATGTTATAGTTTATAATAGTATACGATTAGGGCAGATTACGGTTAACTGTGTAATTAAAAAATTGCGCGGTGTGTTTTAGTTTTTGTGGTGACTACGAGGTAAGCAAAACTTTGAACATGTCATGGCATTTATAAGATAATTGGAATGCTCAATATCGCTATGTACAGAAATCGCTTAATAATATAATTGTAGAAATTTTATGCATCATATATGTACTGCATCTACCAGATAAATTGCTAGTTGATTTGCTTAAGAGATTCATCTCGGTAGATAAGCGTCATAACCTCAAGTAGAGGTTAGAATACGTTGTGTTGTTTTATTGTTTGTACGTAGAATGTTTTCAAATATTATGAAATAAAGTAAAAATAAGTATCGTAAGTATTAGAATGTATCTACCACTCCAATTATTGTAAATGCTCCAAATGTATTAGTAGGTCTTGATAATGTTGTACGATGTTTTATTTATGGTATAATCTAATACAATTGGCATTGTTTTAGAGGCCACAAGGAAACGCCATGAAAGCGCCACTATCGAAGATATGGAAAAAGCCATAGGGTTGTACTTGGCACCAGCCAAGGCTAGACTTAAAAATGAGTATTTTTAATTTTTATTGCCTTATTCAAATAAAATGATGAGAAATACGTTTGTTTTTTATTTAGAACACTTCAATTAAAAAATAGTGATTAATTTGATAAACCTTCAGTAGGCCTTAAAAGATGCCAGAATTATTGATTATTAACTTGTATGGTGAGTGCGAAAAAACAAGTTCTTGCCTTTTAGACAACTCTATGTATGTTTCAACTTTTCGTTATCGACGTTATACATTCTGAATAACCAAGAACAATTTTAGTTCATTTTGACAAATTAAATAGATTGCATAAAAAATCTTTTCATATAAATATTAAGACGATTTGAATACCAGAGGAAAACACAAATCAAAAATAGCAGATCCAAGTGCAAATGAGCTCATTTCGGAATAGAAAGAAAATAAATTCCTAGGCTAAAGAAGATAAGCGAAGTCATTCATCGCAAATTGGGATCATAGAAGCTCAGTAAAAGAAAGAATTCAAGCAAACAATTTAAGTAGTATAAAGATTGCAAGCTTTTACAGTAAGAAATTAACAAATTAATGAATTAATTGTAATAATTAGGAGGAATTTTTACCAAGAATTTTTTTGAGTCTATTTAATTAGAATTTAATGCATAAAAGACAAGCAAAATATGAAAATTTCTAATGCATACCCTAAAGCCACTACACGTGAGTTACCTGCTGCCTCTCCACATTGGCGATTAATTTGTAAAAACTAAAGGCGACCGTATGCACTCGAGCAACTGTTATAACAACAGTTCCTAAGAATATTTATCTGGCAAATGATAGATAAATACAGTCGCGAGCAAATGTCTGCTGCATTTTTTTTGTAACAGATATTTCAACGTTTATATAATCGTCTTTATAGTTACAATAGTCTTTATAGGTACCTTTTGTAAATGTATTATTTTTCTTTTTATATATTTTCAAGTCTTCGAGATGTCACTTTCCCCCTCCCATCTAAAAAGTATTATAGCTGCTGTACTAAAAACACTCTAATAATAATAATATATCTTTATTTCATAATACCAAACAGTATGAAACACGTCAATGGAAACGGAAACTGACAGTAGTACACTGGGCAAACTGACATAGAAATTGTTATTACAAACTTAAGGCTTCAAAAAGAAATCATTAATATGCAATAAATTAATAAGATCGCTTAAAATACTGCATATTTATAATGTATTACCTACAAGTTATTATTTTCTCATTTTTTACTGTGATATTCGCCCAAAATTTAGGGTGCCTATAACATTTGCTCGCGACTGTATTTGATCACTATAGCTGCCATGTAGGAAACTTATGTCGAGTACGGAATGTTAGGAGAAATGCCATCTTCACGGCAATTTCTGTACTTGTAGAATATGTTTAACGTATTTGCTACTATATAGCCAGAAAACTTTGCTATTATATGTTTAAGGCATCATGATGTGATGATTTGCAGTTTTGTAATACAATTTTGATGTAAATCTACTACTACTTTATCTGTATCGACTTTGTATAAAATAAATAGTTTCTTTAAGAAAATCGTAAGTACTTGATATCATATATCCAAAAAATATTTTTTTGCTGTTCAGATAATTTATTTGAATAAAATATATTATTCTTAACTTGGGAGATATTAATATTTTTCTTAGTAATATTACAATATGTATGTGTATATTGCAAGGGTGATATTACACTGCGACCTAAAAGATCTATTGTGTCCCTTGTTCTTGCTGTTTTACAGCTGGTCTTCCAATCCTATTCCTTTCAGAAAGTGTAGGATAAGGCCCCAAGTTAGGTAAGTCTCCCTATTCGATTTCACGTGCTCCCAGGTGCAACGCCCTTGAGTTGCACAGTGCGACGCAATTTGAGAGGGAATGGCCATCCTGTTCCCCAATCTGCTCCAGTCGTTTTGCTCCTCCCTTTGTTTCTTCTTTGTGAGGTACTCTCACTTTGGAAGTGGAAGGCTTCTTATGGAGGTCCTGCTCCAATTCCGGTTTATTCGCGATGTCGACCCGCTAATAAACGTCCTTCCTCCATGGTTGATCCCACGAGTAGTTAGGGAAGAAAACGTCCACCTCCACAGAGCCCCGCATGCAGAGGTAAAGCTAAATACAATGGGATGCGCCAGGTGCCCCAAGGTTGGACTAGTAGACTGGTCTTCTATCCAGCCACGCATCCCATCAGCCTAGTCCGCCACTTTAGGATTTAGGTTTTTATTGAGGTTGTCTCCTCTCGGTCCGTGCAGTTAGGCCAAGCCAACTGGCATCGTTGTAGAACCCTGTGCAAGCCCTTAGCCACGACACGACAGCTTGGGCGAGGGGGGAGTGGTTCACGCCAACGGTCTTCATTCACCCTGCTCCGGTTTTAAGCAGAGAGGATGCACTTATAGCCACCACTAATCATCTCGTCTAGAGCGAACCCTGACAAGATAGCCTTTCCCCTATCCACCACCTCGAGGACGCGCCTGGTAGGTACTCCCAACCCCCAGGATTACAATGCTAAAGAAAAATTACCTATTTTTTTTAGTGTGTGTATGAGTTTTTAACAAATAATGCTGAATTAATTCCAACCTGCAAGCTCTTTCGGATATTTCATGTTCAAATTGTAGCAGAATGCGTAATAGATTTTAAAGCATTTAAAGAACAACAAACAGATTTTCTAATATAAATTAATACCACCTACTTATAATCAATATAATAGTTCTAAAATAACAAGAAAACAGAACCACGTGTGGCCGAACAAACTGTCATTTCTACCCACGTCTGACTTGAACCAGACCATTCTAAGTTAACGCATCATGCGCGCCTTGCTTATTTCCTTATCACTTTAAAATTACTATATTTATGACTGTAATTTTCCAAATTCTAAGAAATTTTAAGTTTTTCCTGAGAGATATTAATATCTTTGATAATGTTAGAGATTTTTTTCTAAGTGACAGAAATTTTCCTATAATATTCACGTAAAATACTAGCATTATGGAAAATTTTTAAACATTTCAAGATTTTCCTGAAGTTTCTGTACATTTACCCCTATTCAGTGCGGAAAATTATCAAAAAAATAATTTTTGAAAATAGTAATATGTGTTCACCGGTAGACTGGTACTTGATGGTAGTTTTCTTTATCCAAATATTGGAGCTTCGATAAAATTATCAATGGTTAAAAATGTTTTCTTCATATTTCTGGATTATAAGACTTGGAGAGATATTACAAGGAATAGAGAATAATTTGTAATACTTCACTACTTTTTTTTGTTAATCATCAATTGCCTTAAAATTTAAATTATTCCTTTCTAGTTATTCGAACCACCTTTTCATGTTCTTCAAGATCATTTGCAAGTGTAACACACTGCTAATTATATTGACACTTAAAACTTAAAACAATCAATTTAAATTTTTCATCTTAAAATCTGGCCATCCTAACTGCTTAAAATTGTAAGTATTACCTTTTCTTTAAAATATTGTTCATAAATTATTATGAACACTTATTTACATTTATATATTTAACTGGATTGCATTGTTCAAATTTGATTATTGAATTGTACAGCTCCTACCATTGTTAATGACCTACACGAAAATGTATGTGGCGAGCGCATTTAGGATGGACTATAGCTTTTACTACGACTCGGTGTAAACAGATGCTATGTATGATTCCTTGTGCATTTATCCGACACAGGCTTTTTTTTTATAATTTGGTTTTTGCTAGCAAGCCATAAACAAGCACACGTTGAAATAATATATTGATGTATTCCTTGGTAAAATAGATTTTCTGTTTCTGAATGTTCTTATTGATTTGTTAGAATACCTTATTTCGCATATATACGGCCAATATGGAGTATAGTGGATAGACAAGTTTCTTTCTTTTATTTTCGTAATTTTTTAATTGTAACATTCAGCAATAAGTGAATTTGAATATAAATAGAATTTATAGTTTTCAATAGTAAGAGCAAGGACATACTTTGCTAGTAACGTATCATACAGCATATACACATGTGATACTGTAATAACAAAATGTTCTCACTATAAATTTATTTTATTGTTTTATCTAATTATAACATTTGCATAAATTCATTTCTTCAATCTTGAAGCATCCAATGTCTCCAGTCCCCATCATTTTCGATTACTTCCTAGAAGTTAGTTTATCTGCATTTTCAGGGATGAAATCTTGTATATGTATGTATAAATATATATTCTGCTTTAATGCAGCTCAAACACTTTCAATAGGACTATTTAGAGGCCAGGTGAATACTTGTTAAATAAATGCTTGCGGAACGTATCCATTCTTGCACAATTTCTACACGGGACAGTTATCGTCCTGAAACACAAAATTGTCCCCATATTTACCGATGGCATCATCAGATTTATAAGGATGCCTTGATTTCTACAACACCTACCGCTTTCATTTCAACCATTCAGTGTTCTAATTCTTTTACTATTAAAAGTATAAGAGTGTCGAGATATACAATCGCTGACAAGAGTTAATTCCAATTTATTTTTCAGTATTATGTTCTAAAAAATCAATGAAAAGCTAACTATTTAGGAAGTATTGAGAAATATAAAAAAAAATTAAAGTTATGCAAAATTTTAATTAAAATGTTTTATTAATTTTATTATGAAAGAATATGCGTATGCCATTAGTCCGTAACTGTATGTATTTTAGTTATGCGAGGTTTCAATGAAAAATATGTTTATATATCTTATAAGAGGCGAATATCAGATAAATGCGAATGCCTCCCTTTGTGGTTTTTGCCACAAACTTGTTGCGCGAATAGATACCCTTATTTGAAAACTAATAATAATAAATCATGGTCGTCAAAACAACTTTCATAGACAATTTACCAAATGAATAGCGGACATAAAATATGAATTTATGAAATACGAGTAAACATTACGTATGTGGGCTACTCTGTGGGCTGCCATGAATAAAATTACCTCCAATAAACACAGTTGTATGTATAGTTCAACCTGAGAATATATAATCAAAATCTAGATTCAGATTGTTAACCTTTTTGTGGAAGGAGCTATACTTATTGTTAGTTCTACTTTGAGTATTCATACTTAATTAATATTCAGTATTCTCAACTAGACAAGAAAATCCTGTTTTACATAGCGTGGAGTTTCACGATTGTAGCTACCAAACTGTAAGTTCTGCTAAGGCTTCTCGGCAAATAGAATTAAGTACGGCATTATTGTTTGAGGAAGCAGCCCCGAGTACTTGTTTACCAAGAAAAGTTATTACGTAATATACTTTATTTGAAAATTATCCAATCCTGCAGAAGTTTCTTTAAAAAGCTTAATATAATCACGGTAACTGGAATAATATCTATATATATCCCAAAAAATTTACTTTTCTTTTTTAAAAATAAGCACACACTGGAAGACTTCACTTTAACACATAATTACGGTATTCGACACAAAGATCAGTACTGTATCCCAAAATAGTAAGTATAAGTGTAAGTGAAAATAGCCCTATTTATGCGGCATTGAAGTTACCAAGCCACAACAAAGCAATAAGTAACTTAAGTTTGTGTAAACAAGCGCACAACTGGTTACTCATGCAAATGGAGCCATATTCCTTGCAGGGGAATTTTGCATACACTTAAGGGTGTATAAGCTTCACTTATTGTAATATTTATAATTTTCGTTTGTAATTTTTCATTTGTAATCCACAAAGCAATAAAATTATTCTATTCTAAGGTAAAAGTATTGAAAAAAAAATATTTTTTCTTAATTGACCGTATTAAGCAATAGCAAATATATTGACATTTTTAACATCTTAAATAGTTCAAATTAGTTCAAAATTATAAAATATAGTTTATATATATAGTACATTGGGTCTTTTAGTCATGGCTATTGCGTACTGAAACGCTGGCTAATGAATCATTCTGGATGATGACGAAATTCTTAAAGAAATATTTAGAATAGAGGTATTCGTTACACCACGCACATCGTAAATAATGCGGGGCAACGCATAGCTGAGGGAATGTACAAAACCCTGTTGTGTAAAATGAAAAACTACTGGATTTTCAATCTTACTTGGTTTTTGATCCATGTGTGTCCACTTTTATACTAACCATAGGCAAATGCATCGTAATGCTTTCGCGCCGAAAGTTGATTTTGAATAAAAGACTAAATAAATAACACATATTGCGTTCGTGTAATACAATATCGTAACCAAACAATACTAAAAGGTCGAAAAAGATCTTATAAGTTCAAATTATCAAATATTACTTCAGGCAAAACCTATACTTTGGAGAATCCTATGCTGTTTTAAGAAATAAAAGTTACACAACCTTAAATTTTTCTTAAACTTGTTTCGTATTGTTACAAAAACATTTCAAGTATAAGCATAAGGATTAACGTAACATCCTGTACGTGAGTCGCGTATTGTAAAAGACCTTTATATATGGTGCAACTATTGCATTTGACCCCTTCAAATGTCGGCAGCAAAGAAAAGATTGCCTATTATTATTTACAAGCTTTGTTTTTTTTAGCTACTGGACATAAAATAATACAAAATTGGGAGCACACTAAGCAAACTATGAATGTAATTTGGAATCAAAAATATTTATGTCTAGCATATACAAAATGATATAAAAACGGTTATTATTTAAGTTGGCCTGGTTATTATTAGCGTCAGATATATTACAGATTCAAAATCTTTCCATGAGCTTAAAATAGTCATACTCATGAACTATTAAAATATTTTTTTTTCTTTTCTTAAAATTTCCACTGGAGAGACTTTAATTTTTAATCTTAAATATCCGTAGTCGTACTTAGTTCCATACTATACATCTTATTAAATTGTTTTTCTTAACTAGATCGTTTAGGTGGCTAGGTTGATCCTTTTATCAAGAATATAGCTTATTTTCGGCGTTGTTTCCAGTGACAGTTGACAATGGAGGATTTAGAGGAGACAAAACCTAGAGAACTGACGCCTGTCTTCTTAGTACGCCTTTGGGATATTCTTATTCGGCTCGAATTCTATTATCGTCTAACCAGCATGAGATATATTTCATGTATAAATTCAAAGGAAAAGGAATTTTATTTATAACTTGAAATGCATTATGTATCTTAACGTGCCATTTAGATGCTCACAGACTTAAAATATAAGATCTTTAAACTGCAATAAAGGTACACGCATAAAAATCTGGAGTTAATTCAAACACTTTTTCAACTCTTTTCTGGTGTTCCCTGGCGTCCATCCGTTTCGGGTGTTAAAATAAATAGAGTCATCAACTTGAAAGTCACAAAGTATTAGCTTTGTATTTGAAAGTGAAGCGTTTATCGCTAAGTAGTTAAGCTTCAGTAGTTTGGTGTTAGAATATTTACTATATTTAATATGTAAAAATAACTTTTCCGTGATGACTGTAGTATGCGAGCTGTAATGTTACGCATTACTCTCTTCACTCCTACTGCAATGTATCGGTATGAATAAGTGTAATCTAACACTTTTAGGAAACTTCCTTCACTTTGTGGAATTAAAATGGGTGTTAGCTTTCCCCAATGTAGATAAAATATTTTATTATGCAGAGTAACTCAACACTATGTTGTTCTTTTGTTTAATTTCGGATGATATCTTTACTTTGCGGTGCAAAAAAAGTGTTGATTTTATCCCTTTTGGTGTCAAATTATTTCGCGTTTCGTTTTACTCCTATTTAATATGAATTTAATATATAATTTAATCAAAAAAGTGGATAGTTACACCAAATTTGATTAAAAGTAACACTTTTTGGTAAAATACCTTATCCAAATACCAACACCAGGCACACGGATAACATCTTTCCCATAAAATTTTTATGTGCATAGCATCCTTCACAATGCTACTTTTAGAAATTCTAGTTGATGACGCGATCGCATAATGGCTAATGCCTCATTTAGTATCGTTATTCCTGCTAGCTTAGACCTTAACAAAGGTGTACTCCAAGGACTATTCTTGGCCCTATTTTATTTTCAGGTGCACTAGTTACGGATTTCTCACTCTATTATGCAAATGTACACAGACGACACTAAAATTTACGAGAGTTTCTGTGCTAAATATATTAATAGGGCTGTGGATCTTATTAATCGTAATTTAACAAATAGATCTCCGACTTTGCATAGGACCATATGCTTAAAATTAATCCTGCCAAATGTGTGGTATTATTGTTAGGAACGATTAGAACTGTAGAAGGCAGAAAGTCTGCACTTAGAACGATGATTGACGATTCTAGCTTCCAACTGTTATGTGGGGTCTTTGTAGTTTCTTCTTTTCACTACGGTTTGCAAGTATACGGACCTTATTTCGATGCTGTTGAATGGATAGAGGGGCAGAGACTATAAAATACTTGCATGAGGTTCATTTTTTTGTATAAAAAATATGAATTTCACATAAGCTTGTGGAATTGAAATGGTTTGCAATGCAAAACCGTTAAAGTGCAGACCTTAAAACTGTACCATAAATTGCTTGCAATAAAAACACCACCATATCTCTTGAATAAGATACGCTTCCATATGGAACTACAAACGATTCGAACTTGAGCAAGCAATAGAGGAATATCGGTTCGTAATTATGGAAGGAGCCCGATATTTTCTCTCTCGCTCGCTTAGGCTAACATATTAATATTAGAAGTAAGCGTCAGAACTGCATTTTAAGAAAGGTGCCTTTCTGTTAATGTCTATGCTTTGTACAATTCATGGCCAGCCAGTTTCAAAATATTTTTTAATGCAATCACTCCAACGTTCCTTTTGGGACATGTATTGTATTGGTTTAATCATTTGATATTAGTTAAGTGTAACGTTACTAGTTTTAATTTTATGTATTTTAAAAATGATGTCCAGGTGATGTAGGAAACCTCTACATATGGCAAGTCCTTCAAGGGCATTTTCCTTCAGGAAGTAAAGATGATTAGTAGTGAAATACCTACACATCGAGATCAAATATTAGAATTTGAATAGTATATTTGTATAACAGATATTGACAGATCAAAGTTGGATCAAGTTTCAGCTCGAATGAACATTTTAAATTTAGTTAAATAATATTTTTATATGTATTTGAAATCCTAGTTTATTGATATGTCAACAAAAAGACAGGGAAAATTGTTGGAATTCGGTGTCGTCAAAAATTGACGTGTATGCAAGGTAGCATGCTCTTTGTACAGAAATTAATGTTAAGATTGTTCATTTAACACAGTAATAAGTATTAAAATTTTTTAAATGTACGTACACCTACCTTTATTTTATAATGAATGTAAGGTGATTCCCAGAATTTTGCAATAATTATTTATTCCAATTTAATTTAAACATTTTATAGTTCCATTTGGTCACATGAGCATTCCTATGTATTAAATATCTTATATTCCCCTCACTTCGGTGAAAGTAACGGACTTTCTGAGACAATTTGCCTTCCTGACTAAGACAATCACTATCGAAGTCCGTTAGAGATTTCCAATTCAAGAGGATTCACTAGCCAACCTCCGTGAGAGACGGACGTGTCTCCATTTGATGCCTGACCTGATCATACCTGCTGTCCTGATGCCTGCTGATTTGCTCCTTCCCAATGTATTCCGCGCCCAAACCAACCTAAAAATAAACGCATTATTTATATCTAAGTTAAATTTTAATATACAATGTAAGAGAAATTTCATTTTAATATGTTCGGCATATTTGTTTGGTTAAAACTGTTGTAAACGACCGCTGATCAGTTTGTGTTCACTGATGGAAAATTTTTATAAGGTGGTAGTACTAATATTGTTAGTCAAAATGCATTCACGCCACGAACCGAATATCCAGTAATTTTCCCGTTCAATTGTTGGACATTCTGATTTAATCATCTTTTAAGCATAGATTTACTTAGATGAACATCCCGAAGACGGGTGAATTTTTTAAAATTAATTTTAACCGTACTAAATTTTCTATGATGAATTTATATTACAAAAAGTGAAATTACTAACAAAAAATGTAATTTTTATTCAAGAAGCGAATACATTTTATGTACCTGAGATTTTTATTTTCTTATTTACGTTGTTTTCTCACTGCTTTAAGTTTAGAATCTTTAATTAAATAAAATCACATTTGTTTGAACTTAAATGTTGTCTTTGTCGTTTACAAAGTTGATCATAATTGATGTACCAAAGCTTCATGCGCGCTATATCACATAAACCAAGCACTGTAAATACCAATATCGGACAGGAGACATAGAAGCAACATCCTCTACAGCACCTACTGCCGTACTGAAAAATAAGGGGGATGTTTTAAAGTTGATATTAAATAATTTAATTCAAATATTATATTTAATTTTGTTTTTTTATACTGGGCTGCCTGTAGCATTACAGTATGTATACATACCTATATAAAAGATAGAAATATCCAGCTATGTTTTTCTTGCCTTTTATTAATTCGTTCTTTCTTCTTTGATTTGCTTTCGTTTACATCGCAGAATACATAGCGTAGTTTGTAGTTTTGTAGTGTCAATTCCATTGTACTTCTGTTATTACCATCAGATGGTGACATTTATTACCCATATAAACTTCTTTTCAAGATTTAGCACGGGATCAGGCCATTTGTTATGTATAACGCACTGAATAAATAAATATTATTGTTATTATTATTAGCATGGAAATATGGCACTACACAAATAACGTGCCTCACATTTTCATTGATATATGCATATTTGAATGATGCATAAAGCCTCAAATATAGCAGGTATTGAAGTATGCATAACATTTTACATGGTAAGAGAATAGTGCACATACCTATGTATATCACACAAAAGATGTTATTTATTTATGATGGAAAGGCGAGGCGCGACCTACAATGAGCATATAATCGCTACCACATTTCTACATTTGAATTGGAGTAGGTATGTAATGCATTTTGCCCATAGTGAAGGCAGTCAGTGTAATATTTGGAAATATTTACGGAGCTTTGCGCTATTTCACATTTACTCCAGACAAACACACACAGTAAGAATGAAAGGTTGTTGTGAAGGCATTCCTGCTAGGTTGAACTTTTATATCTGCTGGTGTAAGTTACGCCAATAGAAAAGTTTTATTTAGCTTCTCTGCGTGCAAACAGAATAACATATTTCAGCAGCCTTACTTCGGTGAAGATTTTTCCTATATTACGTAAGTTAAGTTATGTATAAATGTATTGTGAATTGTCTGTCATATAACAAGAAGCGAGTAGTATTTTAGTTCTAACACAAGTTGGACCAGGTTTCCATTTAATATACAGCGTTAGTTAAGTGAATGGGGACCACAATCTGTTGTCGTTAATTTCAGTTTAGTTAATCATTAGTATATCATAATAATTGATTTGTGTTTAATTGCTCAATTAAATTGAACATAAAATTCAAATTTCCTCGCGGTTTTTTGCACGTTAGTTCTTATTAGAACTCAGTCATTTTTCACCACTTGCTGATATTAAAGCGCGTACTAAATACCCAGCACAAGTGGAAATGAGTAAATTTCTATCTCACAGAAACATCACACAATTTGTCTTTAGATTGAAAGTAAGATTTTGTTAACATTTACACGCAATTATCGGGTATCTAAAGTGGTGATATATAATCAGCCTTTTTAACTTTAGACGTTTCACAAAGCACTATTGTTAAGGTATTAATTGCATACAAAACCACTAGAGAGTAGATTAATTCCACGAAATATACAAGGAGGCATTCATTAATCACTGACTTAAAATTATGTAAAGAGAAGAGAATTCATAGTTTCTTTTTTAAAAAACGTAGCCTCTACCCCAAATAAAATAGATGCGGAAGTCAAAAACCATTAATCATCTACGATCTGACGAATCGTTCCTCGTTGCATTTATTAATAAACAAAAAAATCATTTCAAGCATATAAAAAGAAGTAGTAAAAGAATTTTGATTGAACGTGAAGACATCTAATTGCTATTAGATTTTACAAAACAGAAAATTGAAGAAAGATTTTATTTAGATGAAACCTGGTTGGATGAAGGATTCATTCATTCATTCATTCATTCATTCATTTCCAAAGTTAGGGCACGGCATGATGTCCGGGCACTTGAGCTAGGTGCTCATTGTACCATTCCTATTGATTCTCTTATTTCCACTTGAGCAGCTAGGTGTTCTTTATAAAGCCCAGTATCTTGCCCAGTGGAAACTTGAGGACCTTCGGGGGCTCCAATAGATCTCTCCCGAAGTACTTCTGCCTAAGTACCCTCAGTTCCTCACATGTGCAGATTACATGTAAACTCGTTTCCTCTTGTAGTTCGCATCTTCTACACCACGGTTCGCTTACCCCGCCTGTGTTGTATAGATGCTTTTTCAGAGGACAGTGTCCAGTTACCAACCCAATAATGGTTTTAATTTCTTTCTTACTGCGCCTGAGTTGGTTATCAGAGAAACTACCATCCCCATCCCCTATCAGCGTTTTGGTATGGAGTTGACCTTCAGTCGACCCCCATTTCTTTGTACATTCTTTACCTAACCAGGTCCAGATCTCCCTTCTTGCGGAATCCTTAGTAATCCCACATACGGGCTCTGGACCCATGAAGTGTTTCTTAGAGCCCTCCTTGGCTAGTTCATCGGCTATTACGTAACCCTTTATATCCTCATGTCCTGACACCCAAATCAGAGACACCGTGTAGTCTCGTGCCAGTGCATTGAGGGATTGTTTGCAGTCCCTAACTAGTTTTGACCTAGTTATGGGGTTCGAGACTGCCTTAATGACAGGCTGGCTGTCAGTCATATATTAATTTTCCTCCTCATGTAGCACCCTTTTGTAATCATTTTTGCACAGGCTGCAAGGGCGAATACCTCTGCCTGGAAGACCGTTGCATGTTTCCCCAGGCTTATGGATATCCTTTGATTAGGACTGGGACCACAAATACCGGCTCCTGTCCTCTGGCTGGATTTCGATCCATCCGTGTACCAGGTTTCGTTAGCAGTGATCTCACTACGTGCCTGGTCTCTGTTCGGTATGGAGGTTTTCACCTTTTCAGTGAAGATAATTTCGGGTGCCATGCTGTCCGTGGGCATTCATTCATTCATTCATTCAAGTTAGGGTGGGCACTTGATGTCCGGGCACTTGAGCTTGGTGCTCATTGTACCATCCCTATTGATTCTCTTATTTCCACTCGAGCAGCTTGGTATTCTCTATAAAGCCCAGTATCTTGCTCAGTGGAAACTTGAGGACCTTCGAGGGCTCCAATAGATCTCTCCTGAAATATTTCTGCCTGAGTACCTTCAGTTCCTCACATGTGCAGATTACATGTAAACTCGTTTCCTCCTGTAGTTCGCATCTTCTACACCACGATTCGCGTACACGGCCTGTGTTGTATAGATGCCTTTTCAGAGGGCAGTGTCCAGTTACCAACCCAATAATGGCTGTCCGTGGGCATTTGTAGCAATGGCCCGTCCAGCAACGTGCCCGTAGTATAAGTGTGCCCTCCCACCTTGAAGTTGGGATCTACAGGTTGTTGGCTTTCAGTCTAAGGATGGCATTGATGAAGGATATTCAAAACCAAAGTATGGACAGATATGAATATTTTAACTTCCCTCCACTTTTTTTGTACAATGTTCTTACAAGTTAAAAAAAGTCTTCCGGAAAAACCAGAAGTCTTACTAGAACACATATTGATTTAAACTATCAGTTTGTTGAGGTTGGATCTCTTGAATTTTGAAAATAAAAGGAATGGTAATTGTTATGAAGATATAAATTCTACCTATATTTGAAAATTGATGTAAATCACGCTGAATAAATTACCCGAAAAGGTAGTAAGCATTATAGATAATGCTTCAAATCATTCACGAAGTACATAAAGTGCCCACTCTTCTGCAACAACAAAAGACATACAAACTTGGCTGCGAAAGAAAAATGAATTTTCCTCCAGAAATATACAATAGATTTTTTAGTTTAATAAAACTACATAAGGATAAGCTCAATAATTATGTTATTGATGAAATGACAAAAAAAAGGAATAAAATAGTTTTAAGTTACAAAAACAAAATGAATTAACTTGAGCACAAATTAAAGGTAAAGTTTCTACGAATAGTAAAACATTTAAATTGGCAGATATAAAACTCCTACTACTCCAGCCCATTTCAAATATTGATAGTAGAAAGCTGTGCGCCGCATATCATAACAGAAGTGTAGGATATGTGTGGATTAAGTAGTTTAGTCGATAATTCAGTGGAAACGTTGGCCATCTTTAGCAGGTGACTGGTGTGATTTATGGTTTGTTACTATTATCGTTAATTCATTTGTGTAATGATTTAATAACATATAAATGGATTATATAGACTTCTTATATCTTAAGGTTTTAAATACCTTTATAAAATTTCACGTTAGGACTTACTTTAGTTTAGTTAATTTACTATACATATTGGCCGCAGCCACCCATATGAATCATAGACACAATGGATGATTACAATCTATTGTACAGAGAGATCGGTCCTTTAATTCCATAACTTTGCACTCCAAATTCTCTTGCATCATCTGTCCCAATTCTTTACTCCTACTTGGTGAAAGCCTCCGATTATTTTCTGTCGCCAAGTATTTCTAGATCAGCCATGATATCTTCGTAACAATGGTAACGAATTTGCAATTTTTTCTACTTGTTTTTAGTTCACGACTTTTCTCATAATGTCCAAGCCATTTTAGCTTTACGACCTTATATGTCGCACAACTTCCTCTCCATCTAATGCTTCATCCACTTCGTTGTTGGTTTTTTTTTTCTGAAATCTATTGTCATCATCTTTAATCGCGCTCGCAATACTTATTATTTTCCTTTCATTAACCGTTTGTTAACTTCCTCTGACTATTAAAATTGCGACCGATAACTTCATTGCAAACAATTTCACTTATCTGCTATATGCCTAACATTTGTTGCGTACCTTGAAGAAAAAAGTACTTATACGAACGATGCGAGCGGAAGCGAGTGAGATAAAAGATATCGGGTCCCTTCTATTACAATGAACCGATATTTTCTCTCTTGCTTGCTCAGGCTTCAATCGTTCGGTTATTATTTTCTTCAAGTCTACCAGGACCGACATTTTGTTATAAAAAAAAATGAAGAACAAAAGAAAATAATACGCTTTATGGAATGGTAGAATAAGATTCACAAGTTCCTATGCAAAACAAAATACGTGCAAAGACGTAAATTAAAACAATTGAAGAATAAAAAAAATCATTACGCTTTTATATTGAAGGTTCTTTCCTAATGAGTACCAACAAGTGATATTTCGTGATCTCCATACTATTAACTAACCCTGTGAAACTTATGTCTACCGCAGAGGTAGGTCCTTTACTGTACCTGATGTAAATAAATGCTAAAACATTGGTACAAATATATAGGGCTAATTTCATTATTTAAAATTTATAATTGCATAAAACAATCAGTAACCTATTATTTTTTTATGTGTTGGTTATTTGTTTTGATTTGAAAGAAAAGCTTGTAATAGACTATGTATTTTATGCACAATAAACATTGTTTTTCCGTCCATTTTTAACGGGAAATTTAATTTTTATATTCCGAAAACCCGGATATCCGGAGGCCATTTTTATTTTTACAGATATGTGTACTTAACAAACAAAACGCCCACACATTATTCTAAATCAATCTTGGAACCGTTGTAGGACTTATCGGTATAAATCAACGCACATTTTTAAGGAATCAATTTACTTTTGAAGTTTTTTATTATTATGATTATGATAATACATCCAGGAATAAATATGAATTAGTATATTAAACTGTTAAAGTTATAACAGTCATCGTAACACGTTTGTTTTATTCATTTTTTTAAATTTGCACAGTAATCGCTCTTTTTCAAATTAAGATGTTCCAGTAAAAGTCCTTTATAAACCTTTTACCACAATTGTGGTAACTCATAAACGCACTCCGTCTAGTGTATTTATACCTTTATTGTAGGTCAAATTAAAAAAAAATAGGTATGTTATCAAATTCGCTACTATACATTTTATGCAGTTCCATTTTATTTCTTTTCGAAGAACGTGCAGCTTTATTTGGTTAGGTTTTAATCTGCGGTAATTCGATGAAGATTCAGTTCTTTAGATACTTTTAGCGAAATGTGAAGGAAAGGATTTATTTTTTGTCTTAATCCTACGCTGCCATTCCGAATTACTTGAGGATAAGTATGTTCCTTTCCTTGAAATTAATTAATTCAGTTGCTTTTTATACTGTTACACGGCAGAACAAATTAAGGATTACAAAAAAAAAGAACGGCATTTTCTGAGGACGACTTTGCGGATTTATAGAACAATGTGAACCGAAGGTAAATAATGCATTGGTTAAAGAGGTAAATATTGGTTTTATTAAAATTCAGAAGTCACCAGAACTGTCTTTAAATCTAAGCTTTTTGTTTGTTTTACGTGTAGGTGGGATGACTTAATTGTTTTTTTAGGTTTCTTAAGTTATTATCCCACCATTTTCTAAATGGTTTCTTCGGAATTATGTAAAGAGGGTAGGTATAATGGTGTAAGTTAAATGTCAGTCACAATGTCATATACTGCCCTCTAGAGAGACTGTGACTAAATGACAACTAATTTAAGTAACAAGAAGTTAAAGCGCTAATACAGACTTAGATGTATTTGCTATTTGCTCACATAATCCACAAGCATTTGAGTAGTTCGAAAACTAACACTAATGAGCAATACGTTAATGACAACTTTAGAGTAGAAATGAAAAAGAAAGATGTGATAAATAATAGAATCTACTATAATGTATACGTATCATAAGCAAGCCAATATTATTCGCACCAGAAGAAGTCATTGATCAATACGCTATCTAGAAAGTTGCTGGAGGTCAGTGGTGAAGAGAATGAGCTTCAAGAAGTAGAATAAGTCACACTCTGCAATGTAACGGCCACGAAAGGAAATTTAATTAATATTGTGTATTGTAAGTTTATAATTGTCCTTAATTTGGCTGAAGTTGCTGGATAATAAACCACCATTATTATTATTACTATTATTATTTTATTATTATATGTTGAGGAAATTTTAAGGACAAGCAATACTTTCACGCAGGGAAAGGCAGTGAAAAGGACAAGCTACCGTCGTTCATCAAAAACATACTACTTCAGTTAAAAACAAGATGTATGCCTGAAAATGCCATCGTGGAAAGATAATTAAAATTAAACTTTATAGCATACCAAATACTAACGTAATCTAACTCTACATATCAATTTATAACTCAATAAGGAAATATTATGTACGAATTCTAATAGAAATTTTATGTTGCTGTCCTGAAAGTAACATTTGATTCTTTATGGGGTAGCGATTTCAGTAAACCACGCCTAGCGTTATACATTTTATAGATATTGTATGAAAAAAATTCGGATCTAAAATTGCTAAAAGATAAGTAAATAACTTCATTTTCTTTCAACCTATCAGATTTTTATTTCGATAACTACCCTGAAGATAATATAGAATTATTTATGAAAAGCCAAATCATTACAATTCATCCTGAACCCAGTGTTCCACCCAAAGGTAGCTATTATACTACCCCGAAGTCAGCTATTATAAGTACTATATGGATTCTACACTGAAAACCTATTTGTTTGATGATATCCAATTTTGTTAAAGCTAACTAAATATTGAGTTAAACGTCGGCAAGCATTTGGTTAATTGAACAAATTATTTGTTTATTTAATCCTTTATTTATTTGAAATAATGAAATATCTTGTTGGATTAACTAATTTTTCGTGATAAACTTTTGTTGAAATTATTTTGTTGTCCTGAACAAATGGGTTTTTCAGCGTATAACAATTGAAATTATTATACTCATACTTCAATTAAATAATTTCTCGATGATTATCAATAATAATAAGTAGGTCAACTAACAGTTGTTATTATGTTCCCGCCCATGGAACGACTTTAGTTATCTCCCAGCATTCGCCAAGGAGTAAGAGAAAATAATCTCTGGGAGAAGGACTTGGCAAGTATCCCCAGGCCTTTCTTTTTTTTTTTTGAAATTAGGGTGGACACCTATAGTCCAGGCACTTGAGCTAGGTGATCATTGTGCCATCCCTATTCCACTCGAGCAGTTCGGTGTTCCCTATAAAGCCCAGTATCTTGTCCAGTGGAAACGTGAGAACCCCCGAGGGCTCCAATAGATCTTTCCCTAGCCTGCGTACCTTCAATTCCTCACATGTGCAGATTACATGTAAACTCGTTTCCTCCTGCAGTTCGCATCTTCTGTACCACGGTTCGCTTACTCGACCTGTGTTATATAGATACTTTTTCAGGGGACAGTATCCTTTACCAGCCCAGTAATGGTTTTAGCTTCTTTCTTACTGCGTCTTAGTAGGTTATCAGTGAATTTAGCATCCCCGTCCCCTATTATCGCTTTAGTATGGAGTTAACCTTCAGTCGACTTCCATTTCTTTGTACTTTCTTTATCTAACCAGGTCCAAATCTTCCTTTTAGCCGAGTTCTTGGTGATCCCACATGCGGGCTCTGGACCTATGAAGTGTCTTTTAGAGTCCTCCTTGGCTAGGTCGTCGGCTATTATATTGCCCTTTATATCCTCATGTCCTGGCACCCAAATCAGAGACACCGTGTAGTCTCGTGCCAGTGTATTGAGGGATCGTTTGTAGTCTCTAGCTAGTTTTGACCTAGTTACAGATTCGAGACTGCCTTGATAGCAGCCTGGCTACTAGTCATTTTACTTATTTTCCTTCTCATGTAGCCTACCTTTGCAATCATTTCTGCACAGACTGCAAGGGCGAATACCTCTGCCTGGAAGACCATAGCATGCTTCCCCAGGCTTATGGATATCCTTTGATTAAGGCTCGGTCCACAAATACCGGCTCCTGTGCCCTGGCTGGATTTGGATCCGTGCGTGAACCAGTTATTAAGAGCAGTGATCTCACTACGTACCTGGTTCCCTGTGCGGTATGGAGATTTTCACCTTTTCAGTGAAGATAATTTCGGGTGCCATACTGTCCGTGGGCATTTGCAGCAACGACCCGTCCAGTATCGTATCCGAACTATCAGTGTGCCCTCCAACCCTAATGTTGGGATGCCACAAGTTGTTGGTTTTAAGTTTGAGGATTACATTTATAGCCACCGCTTTCACATAAAACTCGGGAGGAGGTTCACATCGGTCGTCAAAGAAGCTCCTGCAGCGTTAGAATAGTTGCGTGGTTCTGATCGTTGTTTTAATTAAGTGATTTTTCCAGCTCACTTTCGCATCGAGAGTAACACCCAGCTACTTTACTTCTTTGGGTAATTGTAGCTCCTGCCCAAACTGTCTAATGTCGCCTAGGTCATTGAGTTTTCTCATGTTGGTAAAAGTAATCAACTTTGTAGATTAACTGAGAATCCTCCACCATTCGCATGATGCCTGCCACTACGCGCGGGAACTTCCCTTTAGCTACTATGACAATATCATCAGCGAACACCTGCGTACATATTCCTCTCTCGTTTAATGACTTAATGGGATCATCCACGACCAGCTCCACAGCAGTGGTAACCCCAGGCCTTGTTACTGATAGTCTCCGCGTTCTTTCAGTTTCTTTCAGTCTCCAGATAGCACTCGGTTCTGGTTCGTGGAGTTGCCTCTTTCAACAGTATAAAGTAGCAATAAACTTACAGTGAATAAAACAAAAAGCAGGACCTATTATAATATATATCCAACAATAACTTATCCCTAGTTACTCTCATCGATAGTAATCAAATTCAAGATTTA
Source organism: Protaetia brevitarsis (assembly GCA_004143645.1). Classification (NCBI taxonomy): domain Eukaryota; kingdom Metazoa; phylum Arthropoda; class Insecta; order Coleoptera; family Scarabaeidae; genus Protaetia; species Protaetia brevitarsis. The sequence goes on from RXPK01000168.1 coordinate 2,332,542, forward strand.
TAATTTAAATATGCCCAACTGACAGTTAAGTGGCTTGCACGCTCGGCTATCAGTGCGGAGTCCGGAATTCAAGTTTCACTCTAGTTAGTTTAGTGATTAGGAGAGAGATTTGGGCTCTGCGGGGCCTGACAAGCTTCAGCTTAGGCATATCCCGTAAAAAATATTTATTTTATACATCCGTACTATAGTAATAATTTAAAACCAAGTCAGACCACCAAAGAGTATGAAATATTCATTTCCAATGCGTACTACCCTGCTAACTATCTGAATATCATGCCGTAACTTAATTCTTAAAGAATTATTAAAAAAATTCCACCATTCAACAGGCTCGGTATCCGTAATATCTGTTTCGCGTCGCGCCTAATTTACACACAATTGTCCACTCATCGGTGATTGGACAATCAAATAACATTGTATCTACCCCATCACATTGACAATGCGAATCATTAACCCCCAATTCTATAAAAAAATGATTTAAAATTACTATGATCCGTTATTAAGTCTACTGTCTGATACGACAAATTAACCCTCATTTCCCTAAAACACGTTACGTTACCGATAAATTTCCTATAAAGGAAGCTGAAATAATGGAGGTTAGCTGATATGTCAAACTGCGAAAGAAATTGACTGATCACCAACGACGTAAAGCAGAGACTACAGACCTACCGCTTATCTCATGTATAAGTAGTCAAATAAACAAACTTAAATCAGAAATTAAATGAGTGCATTAATTAATCCGGTTGAATAATGCAAAATCCTTACGGACTTAAACTTACCCAGATTTACGGTAACAAGTAATTATAATTATCAGTCATTCTTACGCTTCTTAAAACATGTGGCGAAGACTTTACTAGATTAGTGCGTCTAATTAAATATGTTCACTTAGTGTAAATTGACTCGTCTCTGCCTTTTACTTCATCGTCGCGTAACAATTGCTGTGTTGATTTCTGTAAGACAGTAAACCTGTACACGCATACCTGATTTACATATACACGGTTTTGACATTATTGTTTGCCGATGTTTGCTCGAAATGTACCCATTAAATCCCACCAGTAGAAACTCGTTATACGGTATTCGCAAATTTCTATTTGCATACATTTGCTTTTGCTCGCAGTGGTTTAACGTAATAAAGTGCTGCGTGATGCGGTCTGAGGTCAGGGTTGCCACAATATCCTCATACAAATTCGGTCGCTTAGAGACTGCATCCAAGATTACACATCTCGTGGTGATGCTGATTGGTGTCCATAAGTTTGTAATCTGCCTACATATATGCAGTAGCTTTATTCTATACGTTCAACCAGTGGAGATAGTTAAAGCAAAATAAAACGGTTACTATTCTGCATACAATTTTCTGTATCTCTTTGCATGAGGTTGTGCTAAATTGGGCGTGGGTGAATAAAAGTGTATACAAATATTAGTCACTGCATTTGCATTCATATGTGCCTTAGCTTCATATTATACACCAGGGGTGGCCAGACTTCATCCTGACAAGAGCCAAAAATCCTTAACTCAGAATTTTCAGAGTCACAAAGAGATAAACGTTTTAATTATGTAGTATTTAAATTTCACGGTCTTTATTTTCCCTTTTTTTAAGAAACACACTAAGGTATACAGATGCAATACATTTACTACTTGAATTTTTTGTATTCATTACTGGTAAATGCAATTGATTTATGTGTTTGTATTTTGGTTGCGAATCATTGGAAACCTGGTTCATAACTTGTTAATGCCGTACGAGTAAAAGCTCAGATAAATGTTTATTTGTTAGCTGGGAACTCTGCTTCTATGTAATAAATTTCATTGCTGAGTACAGAGATTCGTAGCAATACGTTGTACCAAATTTCCAAATCAATTTATATGCTGCATTCTTTGGAAGAGGATATTTTGGTTCAGCAACCAATTGCCGAAATTCTATTGGAGATTGTAATGGTTTATGGTACATATTCAATGAAATAATTGGTAAGTGTGGAGTCGTCACTAATTACGCCAATTTCAGATGGATTTACAAGAAAATTGATACAAGATTTAAAATTTTTTAAACCACAAATCTTACTTTAAAATTCACCATCAATTCCTTCCATCAACTTGGTTTGATATTCTTAAAGCTTTGCATCTATGAGTGGTGATTTCTTACTTTTTAGAAGAGAAAAGTGATTAAACGTTTTTATCATCACATCGTGTTCAAGTAGTAGCATTTTTTTTTTTTTTTTGAAAACTGCAAATTGTTTGAGTAAGATCAACAATAGTTTTTTGTTTACACTGTAATTCTAGTTAAGTGATTGTAACTGTTTGATTTTATCAATCAAAAACATTAAATCTTGATCCCCAGTGATTATTTTCTAACGGGAACGAACACTAACCCAAACACAGCTAGTTTTAGACTAGCTCAAAACAAATTTATTCCAAAAGTTCGTTTTTTCTGGGGTAAAAATCTGGCGGTGAATTTTAAATTTATGTATACTAGAAAAATTATTTAATATTTGTACGAGTATTTTGCACGTACAACAAAGATAGCATTGGTTTTGGGGAAGGTTCAACGAGAATCGGTGTCCTAAGATTTTTGATACTTGATTGTAACTATGATTCTGTATTGTACATACAATATGACTGAAGAAAAAAAACGATAAGTCTGGGAACTTATTTCTATGTTTAAAATAAGTTGTAAAAGTCTAATAGCCTTCTATTATTTTAATTTGTTTCACTAAAATGCGGGTTTTCTTTTGATACGTTTATTCGTAACCCTACCTTACATTGCTCCGCTCCCTCTTATCTGCCATGTACAGCAGTATTTACTGCATGTAATGACGGAAAATTTGAATATAGACTAGATATAATAGCCACAAAAAAGCTAGACGTAATAATATTCATTTCTTGTGACGGGTTATTTTAAGTTATTTTTAGCTAAAGTTAAATTAAACTAAATTTTATTTTTTTGGCATTAACTAGAGCCGCATTGAGACCTAGGAGAGCCGCATGTGGGTCGCGAGCCGCAATTTGGCCAAGTATGTTATATACAATCATAGGATAAAGCTTTTGTTAAATTTATATTGATATCAAATCAAGGACACTACCGTTAAATTTGTTTCTTTTATTTTATCTATTTATCAAATCTAAGATTTAATTTTCCTATGAATCAGGTAGGTGGGAGAATAGGCAAAGGTTAGCAAAACCCTATTTAGAACGGTACCTATATAGTCGTGGGAACTGCAATAACAATAATAATAATATATTTGTCCAACAGAATATAAAATCCAATTACAAGACAACTCACCCAAAAGAAAAGTTACAGTACAGCACAATATACTAAATATAAATAAAATAACAATAGATCAACCTATATCTAACTATGTTAACAATTATTATATTAACTTACACCTACATAGCGGTAAGGATAAAAAATAAATACTGTTTAGGGAACAAATTTGTCAAAATTCTCCGAGAGGGATATCTTTAACTATAGTTATTGAAAGTTTTCAGATTGGTGGTATGTACAGAATTAGTAGTAATATATAAATAAGTGTTCCTTCCAATAATTTATTTACAGTGAAATTAAAAATAAATGATTGGAAAGAACACTTATTTATATATTACTACTAATTCCATATCTTTAACTGTTTTAAGTTATTGCAATGTGTATCATTTATGTGAAAGATTTTGTTATAGTTATTACACATGACATATAAGGGTGACGTTAAGCATCAGATTGATTCGAGGAAACGGCAAATAAAAGGCAACAGAGGGTGTAGTGGAAATCCGAGACAGTAGGCCGTACTCAAAGAAATTAGTTTTTGAGAAAGTTGAGTAAAAAAAACTATTTTAATGTTTTTCTTTTTTTCAAATTTGTGATTGGCAAAAGCTACCTATACTAGAATATCATGACCAATAGGTGCCACTGCTAGCAATCAATCGTTTTATCTAAAAGAAAAGTTCGTTACCGAGATTCGTGTTTTAGGGAAACATCTAAATGATGGACTTCTACATTTCTTGACTTTAGCAGGTTGTTGTATTTACCTTTCCCTTAATTAAAAGAAAAGTGTAGTCAACATCTACAGCTAACTCAAAAGAATATACGTACATCTGCAAAAATAAATCAATTCACACCTAAAAAAAAATATGCTGATCTATACCTGTGTGTTTATAAAATTTAAGGGAAATAATTGAAGTCCTAGTTTCTCCATAAAGAGTTTTTTGTTTGGTAATCAAATCGTTTTTAAATAAAAGCAACTCTCACACAGCCATGAGGGAGAATTTTTAAATTTTCGCTTGAATCGATGCGAAAGCACTCTAAGGAAACTCAGTGATTTGTTCAAAAAAATAATTGTTTAAAAAAGTTTTTTTTTTCAAAGATATATTCACAGATCTGCGTTACATCGCAGGAGTTCCATCGATAATATGCAGCACTAGAAAGCAACACAGGGCAAAGGATTAAAAAGTTTTAACGATTTTGGGCATCAATGATAGTATAATTAAACGAGCTAGAACTCTTTTATTTCTATTTGAATTGCTTGGAGTCATAAAAATAATTTATAGAATTGAAGAAGCTACCGAAAGAAAATGAAAGATTCTTTAATTCAATAATACTCATATTGGCAATGTAAAGTGTTAAGGCCGTTTTACACCTAGCTGTTTATTGCGCAATTTATTGGCCAATTTATACGCGTTACGTAACAATTTCAAATTGGTCAATAAATTGCGCAATAAATAACTAGGTGTAAAACGGCCTTTATAGCGATATTTGCTCATCGATATTCAATTTTACATATTCCATTTTGCAATGGTAATATTATGTCAATCTGGTCCCGTAAACATGCCCTGAATTACACGCAGTTCAATGCGCAAATTGTAATTCAATTTCAAAAAAGATGCCGACATGAAGCTCAGCTACGTTTCAGTTTATGCTATGCCTTCGCTGCGGGCAACTGTAGAAGAGAAAGAAAAATGGTAGATTAATACTGGGTGTTTCTGCTTTGTCTTTTGAATGATCTATTCATTCACCTATAAAGAAAATGACATAAATATTCTACAAACATTTCCTGAAAAAATAATAACAAATCAGTCGTTTTCATTAAGATTCCGCTAGCCTCCGACGAGTTCTATGAATTACTTTTATGACTCGAAGCGATTCAAATGGAAATAAAAAGAGTTTTGGTTGGTTTTATTATCAATGATGGACAAAATCGCTGAAACTCTGCAGTGTTTTATCTTGCCCGTTTGATGGCTACATACTATTGATGGAACCCGTACGATAACGTAGATCCTCTGAAACATCTTTGAAGAAAAATCTATTTTTTTAAATAATTATGTACCTATTTCTTGCATGGTTATGTCAAAATTGGGTGATATTTAATGATAAGAAAACCAACAGGTATATAAGAAAAACTCAATCAAAGTCTACAGGCATGTAGCCATGACATGTTTGGCTCTTAAATTTTTACCTCTGCTTTAATACGGCTCTGAACATGGCTAGTCAGCCGATACATGTTGGCCAATAATTACCTCTAAATTTTTCTTACCTGTTGGTTCTCTCATCATTAATTATTTCTTAAATCATTCATTTTCTTTAGAGGTACGATGGCCCTTCGACGTGTTCTTTAAACGATTCTTATGACCCCATGCGATTCTAGCGAAAATTGAAAAGTTCTGCTCCCCGGAAATCGCAGGTTGTTTGAAGGTAGCCCCCATTCTACGAAATAAGGCTTAAACTAATTCAGACTATTTAAGTCTGAGGCTGAACCTCACTTCACTTACTACTTCAGGTATGATCTACATTTGTTATTAGTAATTAGTAACTCAAGTAGTGTAGCTGTCAACTAACAATAAGTTAAACTCGCGTGGCAAAGCAATATGGCGGACATAAATATCATTGCATTTACAGCACGATCTATTCCATATATTTATAACCGCAATTTCTAAATAATTTGTACATAAAAAGGTGAAATGTAATCGTGAAGGTATAAATTCAATAATAACCTATAGTACAGTTAAATAAATGCATTAGTTACAGGGAAAATATTGAAATTGTTAGGTATAAAAAGAAAAAAAGGATTATGACGAACACAACGGCAATTTACAAAATCTGGAGTAGTCAGAGTACAGACAGATATATATGCCTCAAACAACAATAAGCAAAAGCAAAGTTTACCGCCTCAATTTTGCAAAAAAAAAGTAGAAGAGATGAAAACCGCGCTAAATATTTTGTTGTAAAATAGAACACGAAGCAAAATCTATAGCTTAGTCATCGCTGCGTAGATGGCGTTGTTCTGTATTACAGGGCTGGGCGCTGGGTGCGCATACACGCAAGAAATTTTGTGACCTGTCATGTTTTCTTACTGCAAATAGCAGCGCGCAACGGTATGATAAAGTTTAAGGAGATATTTATATCTTCACTGTTGTCCGCGCGCCTTTAGAGAGTTCTTTTTCTGAATCAGTATACATTATGCATTGAGGTAAAGCATGCTCTAGGAGCAGTATAAATCGCATTTTTGTTTAAGCAGTGAGCCCGAATACAATTTCGAGTGAAAGAGAAGAAGTAGGAATGGATAACGTAGGACCTAAAGTAGAGCTTTATCGGGTATACCTTATAGTTACGATGCTAAATTGTTTAGTCTTTATGCTGTTTACTATTGGAAAAGGATTTAAGAATAAAGTACCTACATCGAGAAAAAACTGTGAATTTACAGCCATTTTACATGATAATTACGATTTCACAAAATTAACGGAAATGTAGGTACGACCTCCATAACAAAAGAATTAGGAAGAGTACGTTCCTAACACCAACAAATCATGGCAAACATTTAAAAAAAAGCAAAGTATGTAGAAAACTAGAAAATGAGAATTTGATTGTTACACATACTTTTAATATAACGCAATTATATTAATTAACGTTACAGATAATTAACGTATATATATTGGCTAACCGTCGTCCTAAAATTATTATATTCTCATTTAGACACACATTGTCGCTATAGATCGACAATTTAACAAATATCTTCACGAAATTATTAAGATTTCCGTCTCAAATATTTATTTATTTATTCTTCACTTCCTGCTTTAGTTTTGTTGGGATTTTCCACAATATAAAAGGAATTTTACGAGTGTCTTCTGGTTGCTTTCACGTATGTACAATTGTAATCTCGTGCCAGATTGTATTTAGTAGGCAGAACAAGCATTATATTTTGTATTTACGCCATACCTATGAAGTTAAGTTGTAAATAACTTAGATTAAATTAGATTATTTGATTGAAAACTTTATAGACACCAGTTTTACTGTCAGCTCTCCAGATCTATTGTGACTTCCTTTATCCTAGAAGACGGTCTCTAATTTTGCCTTCTTAATTAGACCTATCATCGTTGACGGCGGCCCCTTTATGTAGCGGCCTGTTCTGGGATTCTCCGACCCGAGTAGTAGGAATTTAATCCCCGCCAAACAAGCGCATTGGCACAGGACATGCATTAGGGTTCTTCTTTTCTTCGCCTTGGCAGAATCTTCAGATCTTTTCCCAGACCTATTTTACTTTTATTGAACTCAGTTAGAACGAACATTTTTTTCCCAGGAGGTTTTTATGTTCTATGCACAAATAAACATATATATTTCTAAATGTATAATGTGTAGATAAAATGTAGGGATAGATAACTTGGTTATTTGAATTTAGACTCAATAAGCACCTAATTGCAATATATGAAGTAGTATATTTTCCTGGTTTCATTTAATCGATACCCAAGGCAGGCACACATTTTTAAATGTTCTCGGGAAGAGGATTACTTCTACATCCCACGTCAGTCCCTTTAAATACCATTTAAGCTTGAGAGAAGATTGTCCTTATATACTTGGCTCATTTAAGTTGGTTGGCATAGTATACTATAGATGGTGTATTTACTACAATAGCACGAAAAAACTTATTTAATCTTGAGCGCTTAAAATAAACAGTACTACTTGCACCAACTGTAGGGATTGTGGGAGATCTATTTTGTGATCAATTGCTTGGCGCTAATTTCGTACGAGAATAAACGGAATTGCATTCGATTACGTGAGTTATTTCGACGTAAATTGCTTCCCTTTCTATGAGACGGGTTCGCCGTTTTCGTACATTTTATGTATCCGATGAAGGTAAAGGGTTCGATACTTAATGCTCTATCCATTCAGAAGCAGTTCCAGACGTCCCCTCGCGGGAAATAGTACCTTCAGCGGCGTATTGAAATTCGGTTTCTAATATGGCAATCCGGGAGCGTGAACTTGGATACCCGAAGATAAGATTAAAGAGATTAGGGTGGTTTTACTTTTCAATTTTGATTGGTGCTCGTCGTTAAATATGGTTGTCACAAAGTTTTTCTTTAACATATATTCAATAGAGAGCCCGTTTGTTCTCCGCCCAGTTGAAAATTAACCAAAATTGTGTATGTATTTGGAGTCGTAATTTTTCCTCAATTGAAGTTGACTACACTACACAACTCTAAATAAAGCTTGCACATATTGTGATATTGAAGAAACAGTAACAACATTTTTAAATAAATATATAAATGTCTTAGATATACTTTATTTTAATGAATGGCAGAATCTCATGTAATGTAATTTGCCTGTGGCCTCCTAATTGGTCAAGCGAAATGACCAAGCAGACAATTTGCTGCGCACTAATTGAAAATTCGTATTTGTGGTTCTGCATTACGGTTGATGAAGGTTTTCAGTCCTGTTGTAACGAATATTTTATGATGTCAAAATACTATCGCGACTACAATCTGCTTCATCGTTGAGTAAGACCAATGGTGCAAAATGTTGCAACAACTCACAATATTGTGCACAAGGTCTACAATCGTGTTTTAACGATGTTGGCTATTTTGGAGAGACTAAGCACTCATTCATACTAACTTGGAAAATGGAATTTTTTAAATAGTGGCTTTGTTATTTTTTTTTCTATTTAGATTAACAGCACCAATATTGAGTTAGTGTGTAAATCATGACCACATACTATATCAGCAATTTTCTTCCATCTGTATTTAGGACACCATAACGTATTCTTATATTACTTAGATTATTAGAACTTTTAATGTTAATTCACATTAGAACATTACATGGTAAACTACCTACAATTGAAAGCAATGAAGTTCTCAAAAACTACGATATATACAAAACAGGATTTCTAATACACAATTTCTAATCTAAATGGAAGACGGAATGACGTAATTTACTTGATTTATTTGCAAGAGCGAGAGGGATATGTAAGTTACGAGTTCCATAAACTGCATTAGTATCTGTAAAAAAAAAAAAAACATAAGAGGGATAAGATAAACACGATTCCGTGAATTATCTCGTTAGCTGTGGATACTAAGCCCTATCGTAAAGCGAATGTTATCGCAAGGTTCATCCAACCAGGTAAGGCATTTAGGTACACAGTCAAATTTTCAAATCACACATTTGATTCTCATCATCTCTCATCACATGTCATTCTCTCAATGACAAAAAATGTGATTTACTGGCTTTGAACACGGCCCAACATTCTCTGAGTTTCAAATACTTTCTAAATCTGCTTCTTACTGTAAAAGTGATACAATTGCTTTGAAGTTTTTACGCTTCAGCACACATAGTTTTATGGTTCTTGGGCAAAGAGCGTTCTTTCGCTTAGGTAAAACCAATACAATGGTTCCAATACTAGAGCACTTACTCTATTACAAAGAAACGGATGGATGTAGAAGTCGGTTTTCTTGTGTATGAAAGACTGAGGAGCTACCTGAAGACCTCACAGCTATGGGAATTAAAAAAAAGTGGAGCATCCCTCTTTCAAACCAACTGGTCGGTTTATTATGTTTTTGTTATTATTATTAAGAATCATAGGAAAATTATTAGAGTAGCAACATTTCAATTGTTACAGAATCTATATAGTATATATGGAATAGGGGTTTAGGATGAATTGTAATTATTTAGCTTTTGAGGAATCGTACCTTAAAAACCCCTGTGAGTGAAAATTAGCCCTAACACATTTGAGCAGTCCCTCGAACACCACGACATAATACATGCAAAAAAAAAATCACTATGTCGGTTGCGTTAAGAGTAGACTGCTGGCCAGATCAGTTCAGAGTTATATTTAAAAACCTCTACTGCTTCCAGTACTGTCTGTCACAGAATTTTTTATTGTATCTGATATTTTTGTTTTTCTCTCTAGCATGGATCAAGGGCACACATCCAAGGCTGTAGTATTTTCTAACTCTTGTTCTATTTTCGAAACTAGATTCGAAAATATTGGTTGAAACTAATACAGTTTTATTGTTTTCCATTTTTTGTGATGTGTCTCCTGATTTCCTCAAGCTTTAGAGCTTATATAATCCATGGTTTTTGACTCTGTCTGAGTAAATTATAGCAAGGTAAATGAAAGTAAACAGTCTAATTACTTACAAATTCTGACGAAAAACACAAATGACGACAACCGGTTTCATCCACTAAGGGACATCTTCAGGTCCGAATTATAAAACACAGTTTTACAGTCATTACGTGACTTATTTTTAAACTGTTTTATAATTCTGAACCGAAGATGTCCCTTACTAGATAAAACCAGTTGTCATCATTAAAGTATTTGTGAGAAATTCGGCCGTTTACTTTCATTTACCTTGCTTTAACGTTTAACAAAATATATAACAAAATGTCATTCTTTAAACCAAAATTATTATTTAAGTAGCTACATTGTTTGAAGTTGAGTTACCAAGTTTTCCAAAGTACTTGAACGCGCGGCTTATGATCAGTTAATATGTTACTTATCATATTAACAAGCAGCATGGATTTAGACAACAGAGATCAACCGAAACAGCCTTCATAGATTTAACTCAATATGTATACAGTGGAACCTCGTTAAGTCGGACCTCGTGAACTCGGATCTCCGGATAATTCGGATCAATTTTGAGGGAAAAATTTTCTTTTTAGAAATGCGCATGTATCAAATAGTGTTGTCCTTATTGTTTAAAGTGAGTTTAAAGATATAATTATTCGGTTTGTTTTGTACGAAATGAAGTCATTTTTCTATAACTACTGTCTTATTATTATTTTTTTACCCTCATGTCCGTGCAACCCGGATTTTCGTTAACCCGGATCGGCTCTGGTTCCAATTGATCTGGGATAACGATGTTTCACTGTATACTGTAATATGGATCTTCACAGACACGCAGCTGGGAACTTTTGTGACATAACCAAAGCATTTGATTGTGTTGATCCACAGGTTCTATGTGAGAAATTATAAAATGAATAAAAGTAAAAATAGATAGGACTCTTTCGACTGAATTTGGCATAGATTAGGTGTTCTCAAGGCTCTGTTTTGAGCCTTCTATTTTTTCTCTTGCCAATAAATGATCTTAACGATACCGAGGTGGAATCTCGTCGACGTGGAGGTTTTTTAGTCGGTGCGAGTCTCATACACCAGGCTAACACCCTGAAGATGCATAAAGAATTTGTCCTTCCTGAAAAAAAAATAAAAAAAAATATTATTATTAAAAATATAAGAACTTAAATTACACAAACTATAATTATATTAATCTAGAAGAATAAAATATTATGTTGGGAATAAACTAGTTATACGTTGATTATAAATATGAATATATTTCATTTTCTTTTTACAAATTTTAACAATTAAAATTTATTTATAATTTTGAGAAAACCAACACATTGGCGAAAAGTCAATAAAAGTAAAATTTTCTACATTCAGAATTTTATTATTACAATTTCCGCAAAACCAAGATAAATTAGAGAATTAATTGTTATTATTAATAAACATTTCTACTTCCAAAGCATCACGTCCCAAATACAAATGTTTATCAATCAATTCCAATTTCTTTTAAAAAAATGGAATACCAACATGATTTTGGTTATATTTTGTTAAATTGTAGAGCTTGAGAAAGAATGCAACAGAACAAAACAATTAGTCCAACTTGGAGTTTTCGTATTTGTAGTAAGTAACCTGGTAAGACCAAAAACCTAAATAAACAAAAAATATAAGTAATATTATTACGATAAATATAATAATTTCAGGATGGCGATTTGAATAAATAATAATAATATCTATTATAGATTATTAAGTTTTATTACCAAAGGTGCAGGAAAATGACTACAGGCACCCAATCTGGAAATATGTATAATGAAAATAAAATAGTAGATTTACAAATTATACAATATTGCTTTCTACATATTCTATATACAGCAACAATTTCGCAAATAAATAAATTGGTTATCTTTGTTTCAAAATATCGGTAGGTATGGTATTAAATAAACTTTTCAATACAGGATTTATATCACACGAATATTGAACACCTACATATTATGCGCTATTTCGAAATATACACGTGCATTTGAAATACATTAACGGCATGTAAAATGATTAGGTGTGCCTAACTTTTCTCTATATATTTTGAGCGAGCTTAATTTTACCTGAAGATGTGTCAAAAACATTTCCGATCTAAAATTCGTTTTGAATGATATACCTTTAGTTAATAAAACCAGAGATAACTAGAGAGAAAGCGCCATTAGTTGTTCTTATCAATTTTATTTTAGCCATAATTACCTAATTTTACAAATTAATTTAAATCAATATTTCTTATAAGCTTGCGGTTTGATTGTATAGGCTGGTTCATTGTGTAAGTAGTAGTTTTTAGACTCATATATATTTATACTCTGTGCATTCGATTTTTCTCATTATTTAAGGAACCTTGAACATATACGGAAATTCTTTCAATATATGTATATAACAATCTCAGATTACAGAAAGTCTTCGTAAATAATACACAAGAAGGTGACGTGAGAATCCAGTGTTCAAGTTCCAATTTAAGAAATATCGAGCAAACTCAATGTCAAGTTGGAACAAAGTTTCGTCTATGTACGTCTTTGCACCTGCTGCTCCGTGAACTCAATTCTATTGTTTGAATCGAATCTAAAGAAAAAAGGAGTTGTAGTAATGTTATAAAAGAATTAAGATTTCGATTGGGGTCAAACGCGTCCCAGAAAATAACTCTTTTATTGCATCAAATAAGGAATTTTACACTTTATTTCATGAAGCGAATAGAGGCTAACGCAGTATCAGTGCGTCAGCGCAGTTGCGTGAAATTATGTAATATTTTCAATTGCAGATATGCCCGTATTAATATACGTCACCTGTCACAATCTGCTTCTCTAGACACGAAAACGTGCCATATGTGTTATTTATTTCATGACGTAAGCGTGATATGTAATGTAGAGGAGGGTGGCGTGCAATGACGATGTTGAGCTTTAAAAATTAAAAATTCGATTGTTCTAGACGATTAACATTTAGGCAATACAATTTTTGATAGCTTATAAAAGTGAATATTTACTACTGAAGTTACACAAAATTAATCTCGTCAACTTTGCCGTCTTTGAAAACATACAAAAACAAAGGGTAAGTGTGAACTGTATCAACTATTTCCACACTTTCACTTATGAACAAACGTTAAATGTTTGTGTTTATGGTAGCTGTTTCACCAAAATCGCCCAAACATTTCTGTAATTGCTTAGAGAAGAAAGGGAATTCTAGGTGTACTCGCCTAAGTTTTCATTAAGATATTTTGAACAAGTTTATCCCAGAATAGTTTCCAGAGGTTAGTGCAAAGATAAGGATTGTACATAGTATCTTTACCGATTTTCTCTTGTTTGTTGTTTAATTAAATTTCACTAGAGAAGTGTAATCACATTAAGATTTAGAGTGGGGAATTGACCTGATATCTATTGATCATGCCTTAAGCAATAAAAAAGTTTGTCTTTAACTTTAGGTAACTATTAGAAAGTTTTTCATTCATGAAGTTATTTATGGTAATGTAGATTTAAATAGGAAGTTTTTCGCTACAGACGGGAATTTACTCTAGTGTAAACATGGCGATTAAAACTATTAAGTTTAATAGTATTACAAGTTTTTCTTTTTGTCTTAATGGGTCTCTATTAAACGGCGATACTTTTACGAAAATCTAGGCTTTTGGTTGAATCTTTACCCTAATGAAATAAATGCCCATTGCCGTTGGAAAATGTAAATCTTTCCTTTACTAGAAGTGAGACTGAGAAATGCCAGAAGATGTTTTTTTTTTTTTAAGAAAGTGCCGCGGAACTGGGCGTTGCAATAATATAACATAAAACAGTATCAATTATCCGAAGTGCTCCCATGTTAAAAACCTTCAAGATGATAACCTCAGTTTATTAAAGGAGAAACACGTCTGAGTTTTGTCAGTGCTAAAAATGTCAAAATTTACGAATACTACTTACCTTGATGAAAATATTTGTCTAAAACATTTACTTACGGGAGCTCAATGAATCATTTCTTTTTCAACAAAGAAATGAAATATTTCCTCCATGAAGTAAAACGCCCACTACAAAGTGCGAACACCAGACAATTTATTTTCGGAGCGACGAGGGCCTACACAAACGGTGATTGGCAATGAAGAACTGTTAGAGCTCACAGAACAAGAAATACGTGAAGTATATAAGAGTTAAAGAATAGAATGAAAATGGAGGAAGAATATAACAATAAGTATTACAACAAGGAGAATAATAGAAAAAGGAGAATAATAGAAAATGTGTTGAAATAATGAGGACAAAATGGTAAATAGCAATGGGTGTTTATACGAAGATCGAGAGTGAATCAAGTTTTAACGCTGGAAAAATCCAAGTTGCTACGAACAAAGCCGAGGGCAGTATAATATGCTCTTTGTTGATTTCATATTAAAGCATTTAACTTCAATACTTGAACCCCTAAAACTTCAAAGTGATGAAATAAATCTTTCAAAGGAAGTGACATATTTTGGCGTCATCCTAGATTCCAATCTTATTTGAAATCGATAACTTCAGATGATTAAAACAAGGGTTCAGACAATACTTATGTTGACTAGAAAAGCTCATGGAAAAACATGAGAATTAAGACCTAGTATGATGTACTAGACATACATCTAGGTGGTCAGACCCATGATCACTTATGCATCTCTGGTACGGTGGATAAAGGTGCAAACTGCTGTAACTGAACTGAAAATACAGAAGCTTGCGTGTTTATGAATAAAAGGATTAATGATGACTACTCCTACAGCAACAATGGAATGCCTCCTAGACTTCCTTCCTTTCCATCAGGTGTTAATGGGCAAGGCATTACTGCAACATGTCAGATTGCAAGAACTACCAAATGAAGATATAAGAAATAAGTCCGGTTAATTCATTTACTATGAACGCTTTCGGCGTACTTCGCAATAATATTTCTAGCCTTATTTAGAATTAAATTTGAAATATTCATGAATAGATTTGCGATAAAGCTCAAGAAGTGTGCCCAAAGAAGAGGGTTTGTTTTTCTGTTGCCCTCTCAGCTCAAGCGACTGTCAGATAAAATAAGATATCACAATACGCTTCTTAATGGAGAAGGCAAAACATGTCTAGTGGTTTTTGTTAGTTCTTGATGAGTCAACAGTCATTATTGATACTGCCCAAGTATTTTTGTTTTGTGCGAAGCTTTCAATAAGTCATTGCATAATTCATCAAATACCTCTATCTATTTTACATTATTGAACCAGTTGTAGCAGTGGTTAACTTTATTGGCTCTCGGCGAGTTAACCATCGCCAGTTCGATGGTGCAATAGTGGAAAATTTTATTGAGATTTTTGGAACTCAGAGAAATTATTAATATTTTTTTAAATGAGAAAGAATTTCTATAATTGTTCCGTCCATTAATAGTAATTATTGCTTCTGCTTCTTATGCCCTCTCAACTAAACTTTCGTCCCCAAATTATTTTAAATAAAAAGATACTAACATTCGTTGAAGTATTACAAAAAAATATGTCGCAATTCATTTCTTGTGATCTAGATTGGATTAGAATTCCTAAAAATGGATCCTATTTTACTTCAAAATTTTCTGGTCAGATGCTTTCAAGGTGCCCAAATCTTCAGAAGTGGCAGGTATTGAACTACTGAGATGTGTTTCCAAATGCCCTAAAATAGTGGAATCTTATTTTTCTTGGCTTTCTTCATAACACTACTATTAGGTTTGTCTTTTTTATTAATAAATTTTTGGTTTATTGCGTAGTACTTGATTGGTTTATCAATCGTTTATTCCAGCATCTTGTTTTCCTGTTTCTTCCAATGTTACTCTTTAATATTTAAATTTCTCATTTGCTCTATTTAGTATCATTTATTTAAATTTTAGTTTCAACATTCTGGTTTCCCGAGGATTTTAGCTTTTTCTATGTTTATTGTCATGCCCTAATTCTTCCATGTTTCTTCCATAGGTCAAATTTTCTTTTCGCTTTACTGTCTGTTATTATTACCGACATCGTCTGCAAAGATTCCATTATGTAGCTGTTTCAATCCTCTGTAATTCTTATATCACAAAACACTTTATTAACTTTTGTTCGCATTTGCCTCATTTTGTAAAATGCGAACCATTGAGAAATAAACTTTTAATATTTAATATTTACTGTTTGGTTTATATATTGCGTACTTTTCTGGGTACTAACATATAGAAAACAATGATTAATTATGAGTAATTTACTAGCAATAATAATTTATTGTAATGTTATTTATAATCCACCAGGTAAAAATTATTTGACCATTTGGAAAAGTTAATAAATAATAGGAATAATTTAAAATAAAATCACTCAAGCCTATAGGGAATGTTGCAGAAAAATATAAGAATATACAGGGTGTTTTTGAAGAAAAAAAAATAAGTTTTGTAACTTTAAAATTCTTTGACAAGTCAATAATTTTTAAACACCCTGTATGATACGACGAAAACTTTGGTACATTGTTTTCGGTTCAATGAAACACAGAGGAACACTTAATAAAAAATATACACGTTAGAGTTTACAACCTGGCCCGCTGAACTTAATTTTCGTTACGATTTGGCCTTGTCCTAAAAAGTTTGCCGACCCCTGCTGTAGACGCAAGAAGACAAGCAATTTTTGGCAAGCCAAAAGTGAACACAGAGGATTACTTCGATCGGAGACCTGTACAGATTAATGCCGGATACTAGGATCCTGCAATGACTGGTATAATTTAATGGATAAAAGAAATGGGAGACCAAAACAAAAACAAAAGAAAACCTAATTATTACAGAAATATCGTATGAGATGGTTATAAGATTAAAAATTAAAAAAGAACAACTATGTGGAAATAAGGATAGAAGATACAACAACAAAAAACAATTAGTAGATGACAGTTATTTTTATTACGTATAGTTATTACATTCATCAATTTGGAGCATGAGAGATTTCTAATAACAAATGTAATTATATAAAATCGCGAGACGGATAATATTACCTGTTTGTGGACGTATTATCCCCAGCTTTGTCGGAGTGTCGCTATGCTTCTGTGCGGTGATCTCAATATCTCAAGGAATATATTGCTGAAAAATTTATTTGGATGATGACTCTGAACTGCATAGGAGCTTTGGAAGTCCGAATTAAATAACTTGTGTCAAAGGCATCCTTTTACTGAGTCATTCAAAAACTATATCTCTAACATTTACGCAAAACTAGTCTCGATTCACATCTTTGAAGATCTTGTGAAGTTCTTAGAACTGTTCATGGACTGTGAACTATCTCAGGGGAAAAGAAGACATATTGAATAAAATTGTTAACAAAGTCAAATTCCGCCTATTATGCTAGTATGAAATTAAAACATAATTTAATCATTGCTGCACACCTTTTCTATATTATTCCCTCGTGCATCCGCATCTAAAATGCAATATTTATTACTCAAAAAGAAGCTCACTTACAATTTACATCACAGAGCCAGTTGCCGACAAATATTGAGGTTACACAGAATTATGTCGTTTGTTTGTACTTATATATTGCTATGGTATTGAAGGTCTGAAATCTATTGTACAATCATTTAGAACAGGTTTCCAAACTAAATGAACAAGTAATTCAAAAGTGAGGCGTGTGCTCAGTTGCCTACTTTACAGGCGAATTACAAATTTGTTAAAGATAGTTATTTAAAATGGACAATATTAACATTAGGTGCTAAATATTGCATTTATATAATGTAAACTTTATTTTGTGTGTTAATTCAAGCTTACCTGGTATATTTTATGTTTATTGTTATATTTTTCTCCGAGATTTTTCATTTTTCGGTATGTTTTCTTTTTAATGTTGAGGCGTATTCCGCCTCAAACCTAGAAAAGAAAATTCAAGTTGATTCCACCTGTTAGCGATAATAATCGAAGGCTGTTAACTGATAAATCTGGTTTGAATCCTCATTCTGTTGGTGGCCACGAGAGACGACAGTTGTATTAATTTCCTATAACGATTTTTATGCTACAATTTCAAAAAAATATCAAAGTTCCAAGAAGTGTTACCTAAAAAAGTATCGATACAACTCCTTAATAATTAAATCCTTATCGGATACCTGCAATTTGTTAAGAATTTCCTATAAAATATCCTACGAAGAATCCCGACCAGATTGCCTTTCCATGCCATTGACCGAGACCAGGGGCCCGTCTAACTGCAACTAATATCCCGTACCAGAGTTTGCCGAGCGTCGTGTCTCTTCAGTAGTATTCTATTGATTTACCTCACCTAAAACAGAAAAGAATTAAACAGTTTCCTTTCAATATTAATCAGAAACTTAGATTTTAATAATTTATTTCACTGTACGTTAATTTGGGGCTAGATTTATAATAACCGCCTCTCAGTTGGTTATTTTAGGAATTTTAATATTTAAGGGTTGTAAAGAAAAATCACTGAGTTTAGTCTGTGATAAAATAGCTATCTTTAATATCGATAATCACAGATGATCGTTTGCTATAAAATTTAGTATATTGCTGTTACGGGTAGATGGCGCCGTTATTATTGAAATGAAGTTTGTTACATGACATTTCCATAACCTCATTAGTTTTTTAAAATGCCAGGAAAGTTCGAATACGTGTTTTTGTATTAAATAATTTGTCTTATATAGTATGTTACTGATTCCAACATACGTACCTTGTGATCAAAGAGTCGCAATGGTGATGAAACCTAGCATGTAACTAAATAAAGATTTAAGCTTGTTTTGGTTTGAAACGTTTCTTTTATTTGTACAGTTAGTGTTTTTACAGCGATTTTCGATAATTACTTATTTCAAATTTTAATAAACAGAGAAGGGGCTTTGAGTGTGCGCCCGTTAGGTGAGAAAAACTGCTTATTCGTTAGTAAACGTCCGGAGTATGATTTTGACTAACGATCTGGTACTTTTTGAAGCGTCCCGTGCCACCTAGCAGGTAGGAAGTCACTTTCCACAATTTCCTTCACTTATCAGAAAGGTCGCGGGGTGTATTAAATCCATTATTATATTTTAATTGATTTTTATTGAAAAAAAAAAGAAAAAAATAACAATCGTAAACGGACAAGCTAAATAATAATAGAAATTGAAAATATAAAATTAAATATAATAATAAATTGTACTAAACTTTAAGAAGAATTAAATTTTGCAATCCCGGCATTGTGTTCTGAAAAAACGGAGCAATATATTCCCATTCTGTGCATATAATAATATTTTTAAGTAATCCTTCTAATCAGAGTGCTGTTAATCATAGTTACAATACAAGAAGCTGTGGCAAGTTTAGAACTCCTACTCATAGAACTACCAAGTTAGAAATGCTGGACTATATAAATTTACAGAAATTGACTGCTGAATAATATATCTATAACTAATGTTTACAATGTTAAGCACAAGTTAAAGACCTATATATATATTGTGATTTATATGTATTTATTATGATGTTTATTACACTTTCTGACTTTGTTATTTGCCTCTCAGAGATTGATTTACCATTTCTTACAAATATTTTGTAAAAATGGAAAGAAAGAAATGGAAATACAGATCGAAGTCAAGCACAAGAATCCTAACTACATACATTCGTAACTCGAATGGTATATAGTTAGGATTAACTTAGCCTTTTTTATATTGGAAATAATGATAATAAGTAAAAGTGAACTACTATTTCGTATAAAGGTAGTTAGTATGGGTAAATTGATTTTCCGCTTGGGATCAAAGTGGTTTTCTCTAAGGGTAAGGCTCCTTGCAGCTTTATTAAAATTATTATAATTAATTTGTATTGGAACTTGTGTATGTATACTACACCCTTGTCACAAAGTTGTTTCATTAAAGTTAAGGTGTAATATCGATTAAACGTTTAGTTTGAATAAATTGGATTTCAGTGGAACTATCGCAGTTAAAACCGCAAATAATTATCTACGCTGCTCAGTAATTCATTTATTCAAATTAGAATCCAACCCTATTCCATGCAATTCTGCGAAGCTGTTTCGTAAATCTGGTTTTCTACTTGTATCCTGCAATAATAAAATTATTTAAATAAGTTGAATAAATGAAGAGTGTTAATTTATTGATTCTGGGGGTGTTGAGCTGAGAGCAGAGGTTCATTTTTGTTGAAGTGCTTCATTATTTTGCTATTACTAAGTAGTGGTCTGTTTTAGCCTGTACTCCTCTGTATGTTCTTGTGTCTACTGTCTTTCTGTTTACGTCAGTTGTTGCAGCTATATAATCACTTTAATTTTTACAGCTCCTGCTGGTTATTTCCAGGTGGCTTTTCGTTTCATTTCACAGAACATCCTAGCAAATTATTAATGCAATATAACAAAACCTTACTCTGCTTGGGATTTACTTTAATGAGGATATCTACAAAGTTTGTTGTCCACCATATTAGGATCTAGACCTTGTACCCCTATGTGCAGATTAATCGTCCCGTTCAGTGGGGCTTAGTGTGTAGAGCAAATGTTATGTTAAAATTCATCCAACAGTCCAAGTCCTTAGGATAGTGCAGAATCTTGTTGAATGAAGACCATTTTCAGGTCTTCTAGGGAAAAGTCAACTCAATCGATATTCAGCCTCCTCAGAGTGGACGATTCTATGTAGTTGTTATCTGAATCTGTGTGACCTGTAAAGATAGAAATAATTGCTATGACACATTTGCGGTCAAGTACAAGTCTGACATGATTGGTGAAATGCACTGCTTGACATGTATAAAACCAGGATAATTGGTTCAATATTGGATTAATTTCTGATTGTTATCCAGAAATTGATTTGCTGTTTAGGTGTTATATCAATGGCAGGTTCTGATCCCTGAAATTGCTCCGCAGTGCCCTTTCTCGCAAGGATGTCTATTTTCTTATTTCGCTGAAGTAGTAAATACCCGGAGTGTCAGTTTAGGATAAATTATTAGCTGTTTTCAATACATTTAAAGTATTTTCACAGCTTAAGGTTAGCCTCTAGTTGCATTTATATGCCTCTATTGATTTGGAACCACTTGACTGTCACTAAGTTTTTTTTTTTTATTGAATTGTGTCTGATGCTTTTATTTAAAATCTTTCTAACCCCTATCTCAGTGGCGTAAATTTCGGCATGCAAAATCGTTGTGTGTTGTCCAAGTTATAGTATCTATGCTTCTGTTTTGAACGATCCGTAAACCAGCGGCTGTGTGCCTACGTCAATGCTTTTTCGTTGCAACCCTAATCTTCACTGTTTGTGAAAGAGGTAGTGAACTATGCATTCATCATTGGTTAAGTACACATCATCTTCGATGGCTTTCGTAGCTTACCGTCGGAAGTGACCGATTCCAGCAGTTTGTTGGTCACACAAATATAAATACGAAGCGATTTATTCGCTATATGCCAAAGACGCATTTATTTTATCTGGGCTTATGCCAGAAGAGGCCAGAAGAGTTTCTAATGCCAAAGTCGGAAAGAAGGAATTGCTCCCATAATTGTCATACTTCCAATTCGTTGTATAAGTGTAATATCCTGCTGTGGCGCAATCTTAATTTGCGCCCACCACGTTGGAAGCAGCATAAGGCATAACACTACATCACTTGGTCATAGATCCGTTTATATTGGAATGATTTTTCCAAAATGTGTCGTACGTAATGCCCATAATTGTACAGTTGTGCTTGCATTCTCATTGTTTATAAATTTTAGCAATTCTGGACGTTTTCATATCTTTCTCAATCAAGAAAAGCTCTGTGTTTCTTATTATATTAGAATTTTCTTTTAAAAATTTATACTTGAGTAAGTACTCCATACCAAAGCAAGTCGCGTGTGAAGCACTACAATGATTGATTTTTGGTTGGAATACTAATTGAGAAAGGTAAGCCTGGAGATCGGCTAATGAGGAAACGACTCAAAATTTGTAATTAATGAGTTCATCAAATGAGTAGAAGGATTGTTCCGGCAATACAGCCTTAAATTTATGAATAAATACATTTAAATTAGGAGAATCTACTATAAAAGAAAGAAGTTTATTGAAGAAGGAGAAACCCATATAATCAAGAGATTTTTTACAAAGGGAGGTGCTCGTCTTTGAAGGATTAATATAATTGCAGGCACGGGTATTATAAGAATGAATGTCCAGCCGGTAAGTATGACTATCTTTTCTAACTTCATGCACAATACTCAATGACTCTTAGATAATCAAAGAATATAAAATGAGAATTTCATGAGGAACAAACAAGAACTGGCAGCGCGTTCTGCCGTCCACTCTACCGACTATACGCACTGTCCGCCTCTGCAACTTATAGTGGTGAACCTCAGCAAGGAAGACAATATCTCATGCGTGACTCAAAGAAAGCAAAGTATGCTGTTCTTGCAACATGCTCACCAAGGTTCTGTCTTATGACTCTGAGAGCATAGCAAGAAGGTGTAAGACCTGAGACAGCTGCTGCACGTACTCGGCCCTCCCCAAACCGGCATCCACATCCACTGAGCCCTACGGCAACCATACACAACTTTGCAAACTTCTGACTTAACCAAGTCGCTGCCGACTTTCAACTTCACGTATTGACGGCGATCAGCTAAGTATGAGAGAAACCAATCATTAACTTTACCTCTAAAGCCATCCTTCAAGTTTGCGAAGAAGAATAGGGTTGAAAACAGCTTTAAATAAGTCGCAGAATATGGTATCAGTCATTTGTTTATTATTAATATTATCGAATATATGATATAAGAAATTATAAACAGCACTTACGGTGGACATTTCAGGCCTAAAGTCATACTAACAACTAGAATGCAAACCCTCAGCCTCTAAGAACTTCTTAACTCATGAATCAACAACTTCCTCCAATATTTTTGGACAGTGTTGAGAGCACAGAGATAGAGCTCTAAACTGATAGCGCAAAATTACACCCGGCATTATGTATGGGAGTTGCTCTTGCAAGCTTCTAATAGGAAAAAAAATTTTAGGAGAGGTTATGAGAAGATTAAATCTTCTACTAAGTAATTTATGGATGGAGGCGACAAGAAAATTAAAATTTGAAAACCTTTGAAATTCTTATTATAATTATACCTATACTGTATAATTAAGCTCTATATGAATTAAAAAATACGATAGAGTACATTCTCTAGGATACAGTTCCTTTGTCGGTTGATTTACTGTAAAGTTGCATCTAGCTCCTGTTAGGTGGAGATATGCAGTTTTTGCGTGTATCCGACTCTATTTGTGCACTAGTTACTACAAATCGTCTGTGTCACGGATCGTGTAACAGTTTGCGATAGGATACGTTATATTTATTGCTATATTTCGTGTTGCAGCTTCTGACCCAGTGAATACCATTGCAATCCGGGTGTGTAGAGACGTACATATTCAATAAATGCGACGGATATGGAAAGCATGCAAATGTGTAGCATTAAGAAAAACGGCCTTTATGCTACGTTCCAACTGGAATGAGGACAAAGCATGAGCGTTTAGTATATATGCTTCCAGTTCACTTTATTACATTTATCAATCGCGCGTCTAATAAATTTTATCCACAAATAATGTAGGAATACCTACATATTTCTACTAGCTATTGTAAATCCTAAAATCTACGAACGAAATTGCTTCTATCTTTCCTTTGTGACGCTTACCTACGCCATTTACGCAATAACGTTTGGCTAGCTCACAAGATTCCGTTAAACCTGGCAGCAAATGCATTAACATCTTAAACACTTTATTTTTCGCCTACTAAGAAAACATTTGACACAATCCCATTAAATTCAATTTTCTCGGGCCTACTCGGACAAAGCCAGGGTAACCAAATAAAATAAAACGTAACCGAATTGGGTAGACGTAGTACGAAATTACGTTCAGATAAGAGATCTTCCGAAACGAATAACGGCGCGGCCGTCAGTTCTGTGTTTAACAAAACGTTCCGAAACCTTTCGGGCCAGGATTCCAAACAATTTGGGACATACCCTGGCTACAATGTGCGCAAATGTGTTGTGATATTTTTAAACATAGTCCCTACACACACGCAAATTAGAGGTTGCTGGTGAGAAAGGAATGTGTTTTGTAACATCAAATCAATGGGGAATTAAAATACAAACTGTTTAAATTGATCTGGTTTCTGCTGTACACAGAAGAATATATAGTGGAAACATTCGCTTCGTAGAGTTAATATCCATATGTATATATGTGCGGGAAATGTTACATCTGGCGACAGATATCTAATTGGTTTTATTACTTTTTCCAGGTAAATTTCTTACAAATACAAATAAACTAACGCATTTAATATTGACAATTGAAGAGTTTTAGTTAGCTTTTAACGAAAATAATGAGTAAATTTTTCTAGATACCTGCAACAAACTTAGATATTAAAAGAAACTGATAGAAATATATGGTAAATACGCAGCTTATATTAAAGAAATATAAGGGAATCGCTTGAAACTAAACATTTTATCTTAGAATGATTCTGTGAATGTGCTCCTTTTGATGTCACAGAACAGTGTTAAAAGTAATGGCAAAATGGGAACTGCAGACTCAATAATTTAACGAAAATTATATAGTTCAGTGCTCGGTTAATACTGATACAGATTTAAAGTAAGAGTCAGGTGCTTGAAGTAACCAACAAGGCCAAAAGAGCTCTGATGGTGTGCAGAAACTTTGCAGGAAAAATTGGGGATGCAATCCAAAAATACTGCTTTGGATGTATACAGTGATAGCGAGACCGATCATCACTTATGCATCAGTAGCATGGAGCAAAAGAACTAATCTGGCAACTGCGAGAATTAACCTCTCGAAAGTGCAAAGATTAGCATGTATATGCATAAGGGGGGCTATGAGAAGCAGCAGCTATTGAAGTAGTATTAAAATCTTACCCCTCTCCACATTGTAGTAGAGGGCGTGGCAAAAGGAGCCACACTCAAAATGGTGAAGGAAGGAATAATTAGGCATAGCCCCCAATCTCCTGACGGCGATCAAACCTGGGACATGCCCCGGGATGATATGTTAAAAAAATTCAGCTTTGTGAACGAATTTATCATAAAGCTCAGTAACAGGAGCGAGTGGGATCATAACACCATCTTGAACTTGAATAGAAATGCCATCAAATGGTATACTGATGACTCCAAAACGGCAGATGGAACTGGAATAGGAATATATGGGCCTAGAACCACATATTTCGAAAGCTTGGGAAAATATCCAAGTTCAGGCGGAAATACACACTATTGAAAGATGTGTTCAATATTGATAGAAATTATCGAAAGCAGAAGATAATCATAATGTCTGATAGTCAAGCAGCCATCAAGGCGCTGAGCTCATATGAAATCAGTTCCAAAGATGATCTGGGAAGCCCTAAGAGAAAATTAAAATGAGCTAGGCAAAAGGAATAAAGTAACCCTCCTGTGGGTTCCGGGTCACCCAGGAGTGGAAGGAAACGAAATAACGGATAATTTCGCAAAAAAAAGGGGCTAGAATACCTTTTGTAGGGTCTGTACCCTTTTGCGGGTTACGCAGCAGTACAATACTGAAGAAACTGAAAATAGAAATGGAGCAGAGAAAATCCAGTTACTGGGAAAATCTCCAGGGAATGAGACAAAGTAAAATTCTTCTGGGAACTTATAACCAGAAGAGGTTTACAGAATGCATCAACCTGAGTAAGAACAACGTTCGCATATTAACAGAAATACCTTCAGGGCATTGTAGATTGAAAGGACACCTGAGTAAGCTTGGATTGGAAAAGAAATCTGAATGTAGATTTTGTGGGGAACAGGATGAAACACCCATCCACCTCGTCTCAAACTGAGTAGCACTGTGCAACTCAAGCGCGTTGCACCTGGGAGAATGTAAAATCGAAGAAGGAGACTTACCTAGACTGGGGCCCTCTGATATCCTACACTTTCTGGAAGGAATAGGATTGGAAGGCCCGCTGTAAAGCAGCAAGAATAGGGGACACAACAGATCTTTTAGGTCGCAGTGTAACATCACCCTTCCATTTATATACATACATACATACAAGAGTCAGGTGAGAAATCGTGGTACTGAGAGTGAGGTTAAGGTGGAAATCAATTACTACAAGAAAGAATGTGTTTTGTAATAACTTTTACTATGTACTGGAGGTTTGATTTCAAAAGTTGGGTGAAGACAGATTATAAAGCAGAAACTAAGCTACAATAAAAATATTTTTATTAAGTTTCAATATGAAAATCATACTTTTCGAAGGCAGTTTTACTAAAAAGAAATGTGTATGTTAGTAATCTGCAATATTAGTAATTTACTGCTACTTTTAACACGAATCATTTTATCTAGCAATCTAAAAGATTAAAATTTCGACTTTTTAAAGAGACATAATCTGAAAAAAAAATTATGTGATTTTAAGCAATAAAGCACCAAAAGATTGCTAATAACCAGAGCTTTTCAAAAATGCACCACTCAACGCCCCTTCCTGTTTGAACTTTTCGATATGATTTTTACCTCCGATTAGGGGTTGAAACTAATGGGTTCCCCTAAATCGAAATTAGCGCTTGCTCTTGCTAATTTCAATTCAAGGTATTTTAAAAGTTATTCCGTGTGGCTAGTTTTGAAATGAGAGCCCGGTATAAACACTTATCCATAAAGCGTTTTTTTATCATTTTAAATAACGTGAACAAGATTAATCCCAACATTGAAACCTGCGGAACACTAGCTTTAGTTTTCTCAATACTTTAAATTACCATCGACTTGAACATATTTAACTTCGGTGTAATATGACTGAAAATCAAATCAAATATGCACGTAGATACGTATGTAGGCTCATATTAAGTCCAAAATAGTTTGGGATAGGCTACGAACGGATTTCATGCCTGCCTTAGATGGTGCTGTTTAAAGGCGACACATTTTAATTAGAAGTCAGGTCGCTCTTTTCAAACAAGTGTGATCTAAGATGTTTTATTTCAATTATATCGTCTTACTGCAAAACTTTCCTGGCGATATTAAAGTTGTTTCGATGCAAACATCCTCTGAACATCTCAAGATCTTCATTAAGTATGCAACGTGTACAGGATTTCGTCCGGAGAATGCAAAACAGCTTAGAATGGAGATTGTGCAAACGAGATGTAGACGGAAAATCCCTTAATTTTCATCCTCTTGTACAAATATTTACTTTGGGGGAATATTTATATAAAAAGAAATTGTATAGGTGAATTAATGAACGGAATCAAAATCCTTTTTTTTCAGTATAGGGTAAAATTTAATATGTCGATATAGAGTTAATTTTAAAGAAGGTTTATCTTTGTGTTAATAACGAACCTATTTCCGCTCTCTCATTCTACTGCGGATTATTCTAGTTAACAAATACCTTTGACGACCGTCTCAATAGAAAAGCATTACAAGAGTGAATTTCGTCGCTGTAGTAAATCGTTGAATATTTTATCTCACTAATAGGTACTGTAGGCGTGTTATTTTCTCTCAAGTAAAGCACTATTGATTCGAACTTAATTAGATCAGCTTATTCTGGGAAAATACGATTTTCTGTTTAAATGGCAACATTGTGCCCTATTAACGAGGAAATAAAATAAACGTTGTATATATCCAGTGTCCTAAATCATAAGAATTATTTTCTACTTCTTATTCTATAATAATGTTTGTCCCGTATACAAGTTTTTGAAATCTTAATTAAAATAATTCGACTAATTTGTCAATATAGAATAATAAAAAAAATATGATACGTGAATTATAAACAAGAAGGATATGTACGATGTGAAAAAAATAATTGTAGAAGTAAATATCAACTAGTAATTAGGTTAATACAAATTATAACAAAAAAAAATGTGTTATAGGGGAAATAATAGTTTGAAAAAGTTTATTAATCAGCATGACTACCGTATATACTTATGGAGTCTTATTTCTAGGCCATATATACAAAAGAATAATCATTTGGTAATCTTTGCTAACAAAGTACAACGCAATCCTTTAATTTATTACATGTTTGGGACGAAATTTTTGCCTGGCCGAAGTTGTACTTCAATATCACTTTCGGGTTGCTTGACTCTACTATCAAGCAACCCGAAAGTGATATTGAAGTACTTTTAGTATTACTTTTTCATTACGTTTATATATTTACCCTGAGATTCATCGCATAACTGATGGAAAGGGAAAAGGGGATCCACCTCCTAATGATCCAAAGACATTTTTGGTTTTATTACAAGCTTACCTTTGCAAATCTCCTTAAAAGACAATCTGCTGCTTCTCAACAAATTTTTCACCTCGAAGTAGTTATCTGATTTGGTCTCCCACACAAATACCTTTCTTTACCTTAGCATCACTGATCTTAGAGAACTTACTCTTTTCACATGCAAACCCACTATTGGTTTTATCTATACCTTTGACAAAGTTTTTCATGAACCCAAGCTTAATGTGCAAAAGGGGCAAATTAATTTTTTGAGCATCAACAAATGGGGTACCAATGACATTCTTATTTTGTGCTGTCAGTGAAATTCGTTTTGGCCACTCTTCTTCGTGTAATTGCGTTGCATGCCAAGCAAAAGTAAAACAACTTTCAAATCGCCACAAATATTCCACTTAAAGTCGTTATACTTATTATTTTTTTTTTTTTCCAAAAAAGCTTCATGTTGCCATAAGATTCTAAGGAACAGAGGGGACATTATTTTTATTGTGGAGTAGGACCGCTTTTAAGTTTAATTTGGAAGAGTTAATGAACAAACGCCACTTATCTGTATTATATTCATAAGCAAGTGCCTTCATAATAGAACGGACATCATTACAAAACACAAGTCCTTCTTCCATAGAGAAGAAATTCTCAAATTCTGCGTGACGATTACGAAAAAGAGCAACTTTTGTTCTATTTTGAAGAAGATTCCGGTCTTTTATTCTAGAATCTAGAAGTTTTGACTTGCTTCTTAGACAACTTTAAATCGCGTTTAGGTCTTCTTGATTTAGAAGATGCGGCACACAACAAGACGAATCTGGATTAAATGTTGGATCCAAAATTTTCTTCGTTTACTTCGTCATCCGCACCTTCATCGTCAGTCTATGCCAATATGCTAGATAAAAATATCGCCATGAGGACCACTAGAGGGTGTCCTCAAGGGGGAGTACTGTCACCACTGCTGTGGAGCTTGGGTCGTGGATGATCTCGTCAGATCTATTAAACGACAAGGAATGGACGCAGGGGTACGCTGATGACATTGTCATCGTAGCTAGGGGGAAGTTCCCAGGCGTGATGGCGGGCATCATGCGTAATGCACTGCGAATGGTGGAGGAATGGTGCCTTTCACAAGGACTCTCAGTTAATCCACAAAAAACCAAGTTGGTTGCCCTTACCAACATGAGAAAACTCAATGACCTAGGCGGCATTAGACTGTTTGGGCAGGAGTTACAATTAACCAAGGAAACAAAGTATCTGGGTGTTACCCTTGATGCGAAACTGAGCTGGAAAAATCACTTAGTTAAAACAACGACCAGGGCCACGCAATTATTCTGGCGCTGCAGGAGAGTTGCTGGCAAAACCTGGGGATTAAAGCCGAAGGTGATCCATTGGCTATATACTGCCGTGATAAGACCAGCGATAACTTACGGGACAGTAGTCTGGTGGAGGAGGACAGAAGTGTGCTCCGCAGCGGAGCTGCTAACGGCTGTTCCAGAGACAGGTATTGCTGGGTATCACTGGTGCAACTAACAGTACAGGGACCGCCTCTCTAGAGACCATTGTGGGCTTCCCCCCGCTGGAACTCTATGTGAGAGCGGAGGCAATGAATGCGATCCTTAGACTGAAAGCCAACAAGCTGTGGCATCCCAACTTCAGGGTGGGAGAACACACTTATACTACGGGCACGCTGCTGGACGGACCATTGCTGCAAATGCCCACGGACAGCATGGCACCCGAAATTATCTTCACTGAAAAGGTGAAAATCTCCATACCGAACAGAGACCAGGCACGTAGTGTGATCACTGCTAACGAAAACTGGTACACGGATGGATCCAAATCCAGCCAGGGGACAGGAGCCGGTATTTGTGGGCCCAGTCCTAATCAAAGAATATTCATAAGCCCGGGGAAACATACAACGGTCTTCCAGGCAGAGGTATTCGCCCTTGCAGCCTGTGCAGAAATGATTGCAAAAGGGGGCTACATGAGGAGGAAAATCAATATAATGACTGACAGCCAGGCTGTCATTAAGGCAGTCTCAAACCCTGTAACTAGGTAAAACTAGTTAGGGACTGCAAAACAATCCCTCAATGCACTGGCACGAGACAACAAGGTGCTCTTGATTTGGGTGCCGGGACATGAGGATATAAAAGGCAACGTAATAGCCGATGAACTAGCCAAGGAGGGCTCTAAGAGACACTTCATGGGTCCAGAACCCGTATGTGGGATTACTAAGGATTCCGCAAGAAGGGAGATCTGGACCTGGTTGGATAAAGAAAGTACAAAGAAATGGAGGTCGACTGAAGGTCAACTCCATACCAAAAAGCTGATAGAGGATGGGGATGGTAGTTTCTCTGATAACCTACTCAAGCGCAGTAAGAAAGAAGTTAAAACCATTACTGGGTTGGTAACTGGACACTGTCCTCTGAGAAAGCATCTATACAACACAGGCCGTGTAAGCGAACCGTGGTGTAGAAGATGCGAACTACAGGAGGAAACGAGTTTACATGTAATCTGCACATGTGAGGAACTGAAGGTACTCAGGCAGAAATATTTCGGGAGAGATCTATTGGAGCCCTCGAGGTCCTCAAGTTTCCAATGGGCAAGATACTGGCCTTTATAGAGAACACCAAGCTGCTTGAGTGGAATAAGAGAATAATAGGGATGGTACAATGAGGCACCAAAGCTCAGTGCGGCGAACATCAAGTGCCCACCCTAACTTGAATGAATGAATGAATGAATGAATGAATGACCTTCATCGCCACTTAGTGTCATGTTTCGTAGAGGTTTAGGCACAGTTAATTTCGCACTGTGAGGTACTGGTCTCAGTGCAGATGGAATATTAAAATATTTTACAGTATGTTTGGATTTAGAAGTCATATACAACTTATATTTGTAAGACGAAAATAGCAATCGGTAATATGATCTGATGGTTCCCTCCAACTTATAGGAATAGCAAAAGGAATAGGTCGTTTATCTTTTGCCCACGCTGTAAGAAGTCTGACACAGGTAACACAGCAAATCTGGGGACCTCAGCTTTTGTCTTCATGTCAATCTGCTGCAAATGTAGCAAAAAGAATTCGGCTGGTTTACAGATTTTCATGATGATCAAATGTTCATGGTTTCACTACAATAGCTTGAACGCCCCAGAACGCAACACTCATTAAACATAGAAACTAAAGATGATGAAGAAATTCTGAAAACATCATTGATTGCAGCATGCAAAATTATATGGGAATCAGGCATTTTTGCACTTAGGAAAAAAATCTTGTTAATCAATGTAATTAATTATACTCTTATTTTCTTTCTTTTTTATATCCCTAGCCTTGAATATATGTAGTTTAATAGATAAAGATTCACAGAAATTAGGAAGAGTGTTCTAACTCCTTCTAAATGGATTGGGTTGCAATTCATTTTCCTGATTGTATGCAACTGAAAATGCATCAATTAGATTATTTAAAACCAGTAACTATATTTAAAGGTGAATATTATGCGTTGTTATATGAACTAAACGGAAACTTCTTAGATTATTATTTAGTAGTAAATTTCTTCCACAAACTAAAAAAAATGTAATGCAAAACAAATGTTGTTCAATCCTTTCTGATTTATTAAAAAGCTACATATTTCTGCCGAAACTGGCCATTTTCACTTGAGTTGGAATATAAATATATTATTTAGATAAGTACACTCGAGCAGTGGTGGCAGCAACATTACTTTCACGCATGATCATATATAGAAATATATTCCAGAGTAAGAATAAATTCCTTTTTGCAATTAAAGGTCTGTCATTTGTGTACTGTAATATTACATTAACTTCCCTAAGCATGAAATTTCCTTCCCCCAAGTCAGAGAAGGCTACCTCCTACTGGGTATCCTCCTGCGTTTCTCATTCGCACTGGTAATGTGTTTAGCGTCAAAATGGAGAGTTGCTTTCCGGAATTGTCGCGATGAAAGTGTCTCTCATCTCTGTGTGCTTATGGCGAAGTACTCCTGCAATACAAAGGAGATTTATTTTTTTCACACTAATGTATAAAAACTGTAATGAGTAAAGCGTAACCTTAATGCATTCAATAGTCAATGGACGAAACATATACGATATACAACGCCACCTGATGGCAGAAATCTAATTTTCACCAGCTTCATTGCTGTCTTTTTTACAACTAGTATGTTTCATTCAACTGTGATGCATTTTTCAGTGTTGAAGGTTGCATGTCATGTATACCAGTAGAACTCTGTTGAAAGTCATCTGGGGTTTATGTTGTTTACGTGACGAGGATTTTCTGAATTAGGGTGTTGGTAAATCTTATCTCGACTTTCAAGGTTCATAAAGTTACAACTTCGCTTTATTGGCAGCTGATGCATTTCTGACGGTGCACATTTTAAGTTGCTAATAATTATGTAGAATAAGAATTATATATATACCTGTTGAGGATTTGTAATAAACTTGTTCAATCATCCAACCAAACAATCGATCATACATTTTAGCTCGAATTTTTTTCTTTTTCCTCGAAATGTTCAGTGATCGAGAAACAGTAATTTACTATCAATCCAAACGAAACTGTTTGTAGTAACAAGCAAGCTTTGACGTGGTTAATCCGACGCGTATTTAGTGTCGTATACCAGGTTTACTTTCTAAATATACAAACTATATTTTGACCATCGCAATTATTTTTATCAGGTAACATTTGCCCTCATCATGAATATATACTCCGCTTCATAGAGCTCCCTCTCTCGAGCAGAGTTTCTAACAGAAATCATTCATAAAAGGGCAAATAGATGTGTTTCTGAAAAATCTATGGAATGACCTGTTAAGAAAATATTTAGTAACTTCGTCTCCGTGGTTGAACGTCATTGTCATGGTTGTCAGAGAAACTGCATAATATTTTCTTCAGACGGGAAATTTCGTGGTACTGCTTGATGTGGTGATATCAGTGGACCATTGTTTTTGTTTTTCTCCAATAGGCAGCAGTTGTAGTAGTTGGACATTCGGTGGGTTCATATGTTGGCGTGCCTGCATTTCTTTCTTTTGCTTTGCTTTATAACCGAACTTTGGCCTTAAAACTTTCGACCCTAATTAACATTCATATTAAATTATATGACAAAGAATTAGTGGATTTATGGCTTAATGAAATTCTTTGTCGCATAATAAAATTTATTGGCTAACTAATAAACTCAAGAAGTTAAAATTAAAACAAAACAAAACAAGAAGACTGTTTCATATTTACGTAAACAGGTACAAATGTCATTGTCGCGGTTGGATCCACCACAAAATGGTATTTGTAAATGATGAAACATATGATTTATATGATTTTTTTGTCGTTGCAAGCTTATAGTAGCAATTTGTTTTTTTTTTAGGCCTTAGTTGCAAAGTTAGGTAGTTGGTATGTTTGTGGTTATTAATGTGTATTTCGCTTTGCTTTTGCTTTTTGAACGAATTAATAATCAAAACTGCTTCGTCATTAGAGTGAGTATGTATAAAAGTCATTGTTGTGGATTTATTATCCTCATATATGTGTACGCACTGTCGATAAAGAAGCGCACAGTATTGAAAGCTTCCTTATTAAGTGCGTTTTTTTTTTTATTTTTGAAGAATATCGACACACATAACTTTTAAATGTCAATGTTTTATTAGTCGATATTTCTTTTTTAATTCCCATGTTCTACTTATGGTAGTTATGACGTCACCATCTTCTATTTTCTCTTTCGTTTAGTTATTTGCTCTATTAAAAGAGAATCCAATAACCAAATAATATCACAAAAGGATTCAGCAGATTTAAATCTGTTGTAGGAGGTGATGCGTTTGTTCCACAAATTTCCTACAGGAACGAAATTATTATTATTACACAAAACAACATGT
Source organism: Protaetia brevitarsis (assembly GCA_004143645.1). Taxonomy (NCBI): domain Eukaryota; kingdom Metazoa; phylum Arthropoda; class Insecta; order Coleoptera; family Scarabaeidae; genus Protaetia; species Protaetia brevitarsis. The sequence goes on from RXPK01000168.1 coordinate 2,366,733, forward strand.
CTTCTTATTTTATTGTGCTATGCCCCTATATATATTTGTAGCTTGTATATATTGTGGGGCTATGTAGAAACTATATTTGGTGCAAAGTGTCCCCAGAGGGCAACATGTATAAAAAAATATTATGAAAGTATTTACTCTTGTCCTTCGCATATCTGTGGGACGTCTAGGACCGTTAAAAAACTACAGATAATTATTATCGACCCAACTACCCAACTACCACCAATATATTACAAACCCAAGAAAATATATCCCATAGGTTAACGAAAAATATTCCTTTCTGTTTTTATCCTTAATAGTTATTTATTCGAAAACTATACACATTTCAAGATTCAACATTATATGTAAAGCTATACTTGAAAAAAATAGCCAAATCATTGCATGGGTCGATTTCGTAATTTTTCGCCCATGGCCTTTATCCATATTTACATTTAAATTATTAGTTAAGAGTGTAATTGTTACTCAATGGGTGACTCTACCTACATTGAGTTAGCGGTATCTATTGTAATATATTGGACATATTAAAATGACTGAAACAATTTGTTAGGCATTTTGATAAAAAATGTTTTTGCGCCTCTGTCCAGAAACACTCATTTTGCAGTACCTAAAAGGTTCCTGCCTAGGCAATAGTTTTCCTGCCTAAACAGACAAAAATGTCACTAAAGGCTGGCCACAGTAGATTCACATGACAGATGTGTAATAAATTGTCATTAAGCTACTGTTCAACCAAGCCAAGATGAACTGGTGTCTTCATTGCACTTCTTATTGATAAATAGATATTAAACTAGAAGGGAAATTACAGAACATCCCTCTCTAGCATCTCCCTGTGAACTAAATAAATTATTTTTTGCTTTACTATGAAATGACAGAGATATAATAATAATAATAATAATAATAATAATAATAATTTATTCTGCTTAGACATTATATACATGTTTTGCAGAGGAGTTCGTAACAATATATAACATAAAACATCACTACCAGCTAATCTGAAATTAAATAATCTTAATTAACAAACACAAAAAGAATGAAATATAATAGAACTAAATGACATTTCTATTCATTCATTATAAAAGACCTTAATCAGGCACCGTCAATGTAACGATAAAGATGGTTCATCCGCCGTTGGTCAGTTATTGTAGCAGTGATTCCACTGTCATTGTTTCATCTTGATTCAGAAAGTGGATTCGGAGATGGTCATAAATGGGGCATTCAATCAAAAAGTGTTGTAATGTTTCCGGGTCGTGAGTGTTGCAGATGGTGCACGTTTCGTCAGTCTTGATTGTGTAGGTATTCCTGTTGTGGTACCATTTAATTTCGTTTTTATTTGCAACGCGAGTTTGGCTGATCAATCTAGTTTTTTATATTCATTTTAAAATTTTATATATTCCTCACCCATTCCTAAACTGCTTATATGGCGGTACAGGGTGCAAATTCTGATGTCATTGCTGCATCAATGTCTTTACTAAGTAGATGGTTAGTCATTTTTTGTAATATATCGTCTTTGTTTATTTTTATTAGTGAGGATGTTTGTTTCGTATTCCATACGTTTAATTCGCCGATCTCTGTACAAATCTCCTTAGTTGTGATACCCATTTATGCGTCTTTATTATTTGATGTTTGGTCAAGTATACTAGCGCATTGTAAATTGCTTAGGAAGACGGTCGTCGTGCATATCGAGAATCTTTTGCCACCAATTACATATCTTTTAGTGCTTCTACTTTGATATGTGTTTGCCTCGTCTCAAGTCGTACTATATATCCTGGTGTATTCCTTGGCCAATGGTAGATTCTCTTGAAGAAATCAACTTGCACTTTTCCTATCGTGTCCATATAATGCAGGGCCCATATTTCCGCAGCATACAGGAGCGTTGAGCGAGTCATACTCTCAAATAATTTAACTTTACTGTCAAAGCTATCAGATTTAGATTTAAATAGTATGTTTCCTATTTTGGCGGAGGCTATTGAGGCTTTCTGGATGAAGAAGCTACATGCACGGTTAAAGATACCGTCACTTTCAAAAGGTACTCCGAGATAGGTAAATGTCTGTACACTGTCGAGAGGGCATTTATTATAGTATAATGTGCCTATATCCTTTTTTTTCCTGCCCCTGTGAAAAACTACGACCTTTGTCTTTTCAGTATTTAGTACTAATTGATTGATATCGCAGTATTGTTTCAGCACCTCAAGCTTTTTATTCCCGTCTATCGGTGAATTCGCAAATAGTACTAAATCGTCTGCATACATCAGTAGTAATACGGATATACTGCTGGTTATTTTAATCCCATCTAATTTTTGATCCTTGAAGTGTCTCAGTATGTCGGAGGTATAGATAGAGAAGAGGAGAGGTGAGAGACAATCTCCTTGCATCAACCCTTCTGTCATTGCTATTTTCGATGTCATTCCAGTGTTAGTTTTCACAATCATATTCGTATTGTCATATAATGCCTTCATGATTCTTATTAGTTTTGCGCTTATACCAATATCAAACAGCTTATTCCACAATTTTATGTGATTAATTGTATCGAACGCACGTTTAAAATCAACGAACACACAATAAACATAGGATGACTTGGGAGTAATGTTAATAGTAATTGCCGAGCTGAGAGTGAACAAATTATCCAAACATCCCGTCCCCTTGCGAAATCCTGACTGTTCTTCTGGTAATATTCCATGCTGCTCGCACCATTCGTATAGTCTGTTGTATAAAATCGATGTGAACATTTTTAAGATTGCGTTTGCCAAAGTGATTCCGCGGTAATTTGACGGGTCTTCTTTGTTGCCTTTTTTGTGTATCATGTGCAGATTGACTTCAGACCAGGCTTCCGGAAGAGTCTCAGTTGTAAAGATTTATTTATCATACTGAGGACATAATGAGTCCAGGAGGGGGGTAGCATCTTGTAGTACTCGTTGGGTATTTGGTCTGGTCCTGGTGTTTTGTCCGATTTAAGTTTATTTAAACAATGTAACAGCTCTTCCATTGTTATTTCAGCGTCTAACACAGGGTGCAAAACGGATGTATATTGCACATTTGAAATCATCCTATCACCATAAATATCCAGGAAAAATTTGTACCATGCTTCCGCTGATATGAAATCTTCTGTGTAGTGCTTTGGAGAAAAGTACTTAACCATTTGCCAGAATGTTTTAGAGTCTTTAGCTTCTGACAATTTATTGTATAGTTCCCTGTAATAATATTGTTTCTTCTGTTTTAATAATGTATGGTACTTATGTTTCAAATTGAGGTATTCTTCTAAAGCTTGGTTGTTTCTTTCTTGTTTATATCTTCTCAGAGTTTTTCGCAATTCAGACTTCTGTTGTTGACAATTTCTGTCGTACCATCCATTGTAATACTGTACAACATTTGCAGTAGCTTTGGTTCTAGTTTGTGCCAAATTACATGATACGGCAGCTTCCTTCAGTGCATCGGCGAGGTTAGTGTTTAATTCGTTCACATTTTCATTATGGTAATATATCCTAGGAGATGTTTGTAAAACCTCAATAAATGCTTCAGTCCGGTCATTCAGCCAATTGTATTTGAGATATTCTTTGTTTAGAGCAGGTCGTGTATCTGTGTTTTTAATTATCTTTTGCGCTTTTAGTTTTACTACCACTGGTAAATGTGGCGACGATTGTAATATATTATCAACTGATAAATCTTGGATACAGAGACAACTTTGCTCATTGGCAAATACCAAATCAATCACACTTTTCCCAGTCCGAGCAATAAATGTAAAATCCGCTGGTGTATCACTTTGTGTTCTTCCATTGAGCAAGATAAAGCCTTGGCTTTCCATTACATTTATTAGTTTTTTCCCTCTTTTATTCATTATTAGATCTCGCGAATTTCTTTCATATGTCAAGGAGGTGTTCATCAAAACTTCATTTTCTAATTGGTTTGATTGCCCAAACCCTAGCATTAAAGTCTCCTCCAATTAGCCATTCCCATTCAGAAAATTCTTCTAGTTTGTGGTTTAGTAATTCATTTAATAGTTCTGTACAAATTTCTACGTCTGCTTTTGGACTCCAGTAATGGGCCATCAGAAGAGCGCTCTTGCTATCATACCGATAATGGCACAAAATCCATAAATTTGTAGCTTCTATCTTTTGTACCTCTATCGAATTTCGGTGCTGGCTAATCATAACTGCTAATCCTCCACTTGCCCTTCGCAAACTTTTCTCCTTATGTGCATGGCCAGCAGTATGCATATTCTGAATTCTTGGGGGAGAGCTATTGTTTCATCAACTAGCCAAGTTTCTAAGAGACATATTATAATTTCCTTGCAGGTAGCTAATTGTTCCCTATTAATTGTATAAATTATGTATACCATTTATATTCCAGAAACAGATTTTAATATAGTTAGCTGCGCAGGTCTCAATATCTTGTATAATTTTAGCTTTTCCGATTTTCGTTGTCCGTTTATCAGTCGTAGTCATCATCAAATGGCTGTCCAGTTTGTAACTCCTCAGTTTTTTGGTATAGACATTATATTATTTGTGGTACTGTCCCATTTATACCATACGTCATCGATCGATATTTTCTGATACGCAACTTTAACTTTCCGTCCCCTCTGCCTTTCTTCTCGTGCTTTCTTTCTAATTTCGCTGTATGTATTGTTCTTTTCTTGTCAAGTCGCTGTTAATATAGATATTTCGCCCTATTAATTTTTGTTTATTTTTTAATATTTCCAGTTTATTTTCAAACGTTTTAAGTTTGACTATAACACGATTTCTTGGTATGTGAAACGTTGTTGTAATTTCTGCGTTAATTCCTATTTCTTCCTGGATGAAATTTTGAACTTTAGTAGGTAGCTGAGAGTTGTCAGATCCAAAATCAACACCGGTTATTATTATATTATTTTCTCTGTCCTTTCTCTCGTATTTCTCTAGCCTATTTTCCATTATCTCTAATCTTCCGTTTATTTCTTTCTTCTCCATTCTCCATGCTTCTCTTTCAAGTTTCATTGCTTCATCTCTTTTTAATAATTCTTCCCTTAAACTTGCTATGTCTTCATTGTTTTTCACCAGTTGTTCATTATTAGATTTCATTTCATTTTTCAGCTCTATGAACATAGAACATTAATTATAGTTTTTAAATTCTTCCATTTGTTCAAATTTTAAAGCAGATCCTGTACTCTCTAAAATATCTTTATCAGAAAGTGTTAATTTAGTTGGGGAGCGTTGGGTTTTTTTACTCCTATCAAAGATATGTTCGTCACTTTGTTCTGCTTCAATTTCTTCCCTTTTTCGTTTTAAAAAAATCAGCAATGTTTCCTTCGCTAGCTGTTCGTGGTCTATAGAGCGAGCCACTTGCCTTTCCCTTCTTACGTCCGTCGCTCGACATTAATAAGCGAGCACACTGTGCACAGTCCGCGTCGTCAATGCAGTTTCGTCGAGTCCCTACTCAATTCAAGAATCGGCCCGCAAGGACGCTAGCCAGGCCACGCACAGCTACAGGCCGGAGGGGTCACACATAAAAATCATGCATAAGAAATGGAAGGATATTTGCGTTTTACATATAGTAATGTGCATATACTTATATAGCATACGCTTATACTAATAGATGTTATTAGCAAACTTCTATTTTATGATTTTATTCTAATAACGGTAGAGACAAGAAAGTATGTAGATTTCACCTACCTATATAATCTGCCATATAATTGTATCTAAACAGGTGTAAATTTTACTGAAGTATTGAATATTTAAGGAGAGCACTGTCAACACGTGTTAACTGCACCGCATTCAGCTACGAACTCCCGATATTTAAGGGACGGTTTAATTTTAAAAATTAAAATAGATAATAGGGTGGTTGCTAGGATCTAATAAAATAATTAAAATGACATAATAATATTTATTGAAATCTGAAAAACAAAGTAATTACATTAAGTTTCAAACTTATAAGAACTGTGTTTCTTGTTATATTGAAATTAAAATTAGTATTCTTGGCATCGTGCTGGGGAAAGTAAATTAATATATCATATTTAATGAGGGCAACCGTATCTTTTTTTGTTGATTTATTGTTGTTATTGCTCTATAAGACTAATAATGTTACTAGTCGCACTAATATATAATATTAAATATTATATGATTACTATTTAAAAGGCTTATATTAATTAATAATGTCATTTTTTTATATTTTAAAATATTTTAATTTCAATTTAAACTTGGCTGAAAAAAGTATTTATTAACATGGTTGTTTTCAATAAGTTAGTGTTTACTATTGCTTAAGAAATAGCAGTTACCTTTAAATACATATATTTGTATTTATAGTCAATGCTTGTTCATAATAGGTAAACACGTAAAATTATTTTGGAAAAAAAATAAAATATTCTTGAAAAGCAACATTCTCATACACACAAATTTCACGAGTGTATTCTACCAGAACCAGAACGTATTGTTCCTTTTTCAACGCAAATATGAAGTTTATTACTTTTAATCTAGGAGCTTTAGAACTAACCAGGCAACAAAAGGAAGTTAAATGCGCAACAACCTGCACCTCTATGGTATTGTATATTACACAGTGACAAATTAAATTATGAGTGATATAGCTTCAAAAAAATTCATTTGTGTGAATGAAAGCAGGTCTACTAATTAAGAGTGAATAAATTTAGCAGTACACTATAACTTTTTAGTTTTTGCAGAAAAAAAAAGAAGCGTATTGTCTGGCAAGTATACACAGCAAAAGTCGTGGTGAATTTACCCCCACATTTGGCAAAAATATATTACTTGTTTTGTAATTACATAACATTACATAGCATGCGGTGGATTATGCTCTAACAGGGGGTGTAAATTCACCATAACTTCCTACACTCTAAGAATTCCTAAGTATTTTTATGGTTCCTGGCAAATATGCTAATATCGAGCTATGCTATAGAGGGTGGTAATAGATTAGATGTATTTCATTTATAAAAACTGTTCTTGGCATAATGCACAAATATAGTGGTGAAACAACAATACACCAAAACAATGCAATACCTATCTTGGTACTGAAATTATCTCCATAACGGCTATAATCCACATCTTACCGTCTCAGACATATATGTACTTACAAATGAGTACGAAGTATGGAACATATAGGTACAGTACAGTTGAAGGTTAGATAAAACAATAAATTTGTAATAATCTATTTCTGGGAATAACTTGACATGTTTCCTAATTGGAATTTACCGGCTTTGTAATCACTCGTACTGCCATTCATACTTGAAGAATTATCTCAGATGCACAAGCAGCTATACAGCTTAAATAGCTTAGCTGAATTTAGATACCTTATCTGACATACGATAGATACAATCCCCAATACTTCATAATGATTGAAGCTTCCGCTAATTGCTCCGAATCCTTTGAATTTGACTACTCTAATTAACTTCAATGTATAAAAAATGAAATTTTAAGTATATTTTCATTTCGTTTTAAACAAACTAAAATCAACCTTGCTTCCGTTAAATTTAGACAAACAATCAATGCTAGTAAAATACTAATAGTGATTTGGGAAAATTTCAGGGCGAGAATTTAGCAAATATCTTCACGTTAATAATATTTTCAGCTTAAATTCTCATTCAATTGTTCATCCACTTATTATGTATATATACGAATTTCTCTGTATAATACGTTAGATAGACCAGTAGCACTGAAGATCCTTGGTAAAGTGAAACATATGTATGCTGATATCAACTGAGTGTTGCACACGTTTTAATCTCACCTAATTATTAAATAGCATTAGTTAATTAACGCATGTATGGTGGCTTAAAGTCGTCTTACAATTATTGTTATCCTTTATAGATACATATTGTAGTTTCAGATCAACAACTTAGCAAATATCTATCATGTCAATAATGAGTTTTCCATCTTAAATTCTCATTCAATTATGCATCCAGTTATTAAATTTATGTATATACGAATTTTACAACGCAGCAGAGTATCTTTCTAGCTGACTTTCAGATGTGCGACATTTGTTTTGTGTGTTGTTTGTTGTTTGAACGTCATTTTTAAATGTTACCGTGATATTGCAAAGTTCATATATGTTATATCTATATTGACCATTTTTTTTCTCCTGTAATGCAATATTTACCTTTGGACGATGTCAGTGTTTATTTCTAAACGTATGTCAAATAAATAAATAAATTTAAAAAAAATTAAAACTAAAATTTCTCCGTATAATACATTAGGTTGACCAGTAGCACCAAGATCCTTGGTAAGGTGAAACATAAACTTAGTGTTACACACGGTTTAATGTGACTTAATATTGAATTGCTTTTCAAGAATACGTATTTGAAATTTACGCTTAGGAATTTGGTAACTTTACAGTTACTACGACAACCTAAATATAGGAGACAACGAGGCAAAGTATCGGAGGAGGCAAGTTCTATATGCCTCTATAAATTTACATGTATGTATTATCGGAGTGAAACAGCATAATTATCACACCCCTTTCTATGGTAAATGGAGAAATCAATAGAGTTGAATCTCAACCATGTAAACTTTCCTTTCCGTCTTTACTCTTTATCAACAGAAAGTCATCATTTTTGAATTAACAAATATAACCATTTGTGCTCTTTACAATATGCTTTAATTTTCTTTCACCGAGTGGTTTGCTTTCAAAGGTAATGTTTATATGTAAACCTTGTTCAGAATAAGCGCATCTTTTTAAACCAAATTAGCTTGAAATTTTAGTGACTGTCAGGACTAAACAAGGAAGATTTTGGACGTGGCTGAGGGTTTCTGAAAATTTTGTACCGAAACTCAAATGTTTTAAAACTTCTATGCTTCTTAACACTATTTTAAACCTTTTGAACAGTTTTGAACCCAAGTTTAAAAGAAGCACAGAAAGCAAATTTTCAAAACTTGGATATGTTCCAAGTTTTTATATAGACACCAGTGGGCTTTTATCTCCTCAGTCAGTCAATCCATTTCATAAAGCTTTCATGAGTTCTGAGTTTTATATTTTGCTGATAATGAACGTTAGCATAAAACTTTGTTTTCATATACAATCGTATCTTTTTTATTACATGAATGCTCTATTAAGTTTATGATAATATTATTCATTTTAAGCACTTCCGTCCGATCTTAAGGTTTCTACTAATTGTGAAAATAATACTGCTTCTAGTTCCAAACATTACATGTTGATTTATAAAAAGTGAATATGTGAGGCATAAAGTTTTACATTTTAGGAGGTAAGGCTCGTAAATTGTTTGTTTTACTGTTTCACATCCTAGTAACTGTATAGATAATATAGTAAACATTATGGCATTGAAGAAACTTCTTCAGGATGAAATGGTTTTGAGCTAATTTGCACCGCAAGCTTAGTTTATTTCTTGGTTTTGCAAAAATTTGTATACATTATGGATTTGAAGATTAAACAATAGATAACTAAAAGATTGTAATGTACTTAAAATGCCAATCAAATTACTGCGAAAAGTTTCACGTCCTTGTCATATAGTCCATGTTTCATTTTGATAGCCAGTGTAATTAGGGACACTGTGATTTAACTATAAATCTAAATCAGGGCAACATACATGCAGACCGCAGACAAATGTTTGATTCTGCGACGTCTATATATTTTTTTTTTTTAGCTTCATAGGCGAAGAATTCTAACAAAAGAAGTTTTAGCAATACTAATTTTGCTTTCTCAAACACAATTTTGAATTCATCTAATGAATGGAGCCAAAATTCTAATAGACTTTGGTTTTGAAACGCGATTTTTATTTCACTGTGTTATGTCAAATCTATGAGGAAGTTACATTATGCCGAGTTTAAGCTAGGTGATTTTTCGTCCGCTATCTGAACGAAAAGAATTTATCCTAAATATGAAAATCTTATCCCGCAATGTATTGATTGATTGTGATCTGCAAAGAAGAAGCTTCTCCTGGTAGTTTTTCCTACACATAACGAACAAATGCCATTAAAATCACCAACTCTGTTTGTAGTGCCAATTTGGTACTTCTAATGCAACTGATAAATATCCCTTTCACGTCATCAGTTATATCGCTGATACATCTAGCAACGGCGTTATTTGCCAAAGGAATATTTGGGACTAACTAACAATTTTTTTTAACAAGCAAATGCTTGACAATATCGATTTTACACGGCTTAATAAGAGTGTCTGCAATATCTAGTAGGTGGCAGGCTCCTAATGCTTTCAATTAGTGGTTTTAGCAAATGCTATTATAGTTGTTTCTGAAGTCAAGATTTCGTTGCACATTCTACCGGACGGTCAGTCTTCCAACTCAGAGTAATTTTCCTCTAAATGGTGCTGCAACATAGTAAGAAACATGGAATTGTTAGTCAACACATTTCCGTAAATAACATACAGAGGCTGGCCATCACTTGTCTCTGTGAATCCTATATTCAAGTAACATTCATCGCATTTTTAGTTTTTATTGGTAGATCTTTCTCCCTCTGCCGCACTTCTGTCGCGTTACGCAAACAAGTTGATGTCACTTCACAGATTCGGATATGGTTCTTTTCACGCAAAAACTCTACTAATACGCTAGTATGAACTACTTGATCATTACTTTTCTTTATTGTTGGTTCATCTGAGAAGTAATAGAGTAAGTTTCTGGTTGTCCTATTTTTCAGATACAATACTTAGTCTTCTTCAGCGGATTCCAGGCATACTCAATGGGGCGATCGATAATGATTATACTTTACTCAATAATGATCATAATATTTTTTTGTTCATTCGAGTCAGGATGACCGAAAAGGTAGTGCCGCTATTTGGGCAACGCATGTGGAAGATATTAGACCTGAAGTGCACTGTACATCTTCGTACTTGCAGTGTAAAACAAATTTGCTGTTACTAAGGTATTAAAAGTTCTATTGATGACGAGATTTTATTTCCATTGGAAATTAAACGCTATTTTCAATATATTATTCATACGCCAACCAAGTAAAATTGTTATAATATGGAAAGAAATTCAAATTAAAGTTTGAATAATAAATAAGTAAATTAATAGTATATTACCTACCAGCGATTCACATTGTTAGTACGAAGAAAACCGTAATACACCTCAATTCGGGTATCCTTGATGTATGCTTTGTTCGTGTCATGCTGAACATTCAAGTGTTTATGTTTGCACGTATGTAGTTATGTACTTTTGTGTGCATACATATGTAATGACGTACATACATAAACGTAACCTGTTTCCGGAAAGCTCGAGTAATTAATAGCAAATTACATTAGTACTGTACATATTCCGTATAGTAAATTGGTATTATGTACTTTTCTTGGTTGCCACTGCAATCAATAAGTTATATCATGTACACATGATGTTCTCTGTTTCCTGGGTTCCGACTATTTTTTCTGAACCTATTGAAATGATTTGATAATCTACGAATATTCAGACATCTTTCGAAGATATATCGCACCAGTACGACTTTTTTTTATTTAGTTTCAAAAATTTCTGGATTTTACCAACAATTTTATCGAGATACATCCTCCCTAGAAGGCTTATGTGAGGTGAGCGGTAGAAAAATGATGAACAAGCAAGGTAGGAGCGCTGATTTGTGAGAGCTTTGCGGGTCATGTAGAGTTTATATTTCAGCGTTCAAGCTGGAAGTCATTGATTGTTGTCTGCGAAATACCGGACCTTTGTTGTTCTTTTTTTCTTTCAAACAAGCTATTTCTCGATAGTGCCTACAAATCGCCGTTGCAGCACTTCTATACGTATAAAATGGGTAATCTATAACTACCTCTTTGACCACTACAAATCACTTATTGTTAGTGTATTTAGAAGAATTTCTTAAGTTTTCAAAGTAATTAGTAGATGTAAGCAGGTGCTGTTTATTTCACCATTATTAATTTTGTCGAAACATTAAATTTTCTACAATAGAACATTGTCTATCGACTTGTCGAAAGTATGATATACATATATGATATGACATTGAGCGTATTAAGCAACTAAAGTGCATATCGGAATAAAACGTATTTCTCACGGATACCAGTATATGAAATGAATGTTGTTGGAAAAAAAACTTTCATAAGGCTCAAACTAGTGATAATAATCCTTAACAAAAAACAATGACTATCTATTAAAGTAACAGTTAAGGCTGATGATGATACCGTCCGTCACTACTGACTGAACGCAAGCCATATAGTACGCGCGCAAAGTATCGAAATTAACTGAATCTCTTAGTCTATAAATGTTGTAGTGACATTTATTCATTTTTTTAATTACACTATTTGTATAGTGTTCCCACTCCAAAGAGGACTAAAGCCATAGCCACAGAAATTTAAATTCAGCACTTAACTGCACAGACTTATCGGAAGATCTTACCAACACAGAAGAGCGCGGCTGAGTAAGAGTGAATTGAACTACTTCTCATTGTATGATTTAATATCTCCCCGTGACGAATGCACCAATCAGTCATGCATTGCATTAGCAGATAAAAAAATTGCTAGTTATTAATAAGATTAAACGTTTATCTTTAGAGTGAAATAAGGTATATTAAAAAAGTTGTCTTTAATTGAGCTAAATAAATAACATATTTCTTTTCTCTTGGTAAGGGATTGTCTCTTTGTATTTAATTCTCGCATTTCTTGTTTTCTTTAGATTGAAGCCTGATTTGGCTATCAACCTAAGCTCAGAGTCAGTTCTTTTCCCATATTATATAAGGGTCATCATAAAATAAAGGTACCAATCCGATAATTGTAAAAGTAGGTCTTTCACATTGTTTTCACAGTAACGTGTAACGTGTGTAAAAGACTTATTATTTATTTTATCAGTAACTTGTTAGTCGAAAAAAAATAAAAAGTAAACTATTGTAAAAGCAATGTCGTGAACGAAGCTGCTTGCTTCTGCCTTTCACGAAATGTATCCACTCGTCGTCAAAGCAACCTTTAGCATTCGTTTCATTTCTTCTCTGGCTTCGCACTGCAATATTCACTCATAGTTATACGGGCGAATAAACTACGTTCATTCCAACTTTAGTTCTATACTTTGAAAGTTTTGCTGAAGTAATCCACTTCTGACTATGTGTGAGTAAATCAATAAGGGATTGAAATAATGAGATCTTTTCTTACAAACTCTATTTACAAGACGACATCCTCAGGCAAGTAGTAAAAGCAGATTAAGAATGGTAAAAATTTTGTTGAATATCAGTTTACGTCCAATGCCTCAGATCTTTCCCCTTTCTGGTTTCTACTGCCGAGGTATCATGGCTAGCATCCTTGGATACTTTTGCCCATAGGTTCAACGGTAATGAAATCGAAGCTCAAAAATCCATCTTAGATGCCTTTGTCTTGAGCTAGGTTCCGTGTCTTCGCTGTGGAAGGCCATCTACAATTCTCTAGCGAAAAATTTTCTTCGTGAATTGGAAGAAATTGGTACTGCTACTCGAAGCAATCGCAAGCTACATGTGAATCAGGTCCATCTGCTCTTGATTCAATTTATCTTCCAGATGACGTTTGCCTATTGCTATAATTTGTATTCTCATGTTGGCTGCTCCTCTGGAACTTCCAGTGAGCTTCGTCCAGGTGTTTTAGAGTCCTCGTCAGATTTTTTTTTACCCTAGATGCTCTTCTTATTATTCCTAGTATTCCCAGCCACTCGGCCACGGACGAGGATCTTCTAGGTCATTCGTTGATATTCCGTCAGCATTACCAAATCGCAGGTTTCAAAGTTCATCAGCGCATGGATACATAATAAGCGCAAGGTGAAGTCAGAAAGTTCACCACAACCAGGAAAAAAAAAAAAACTTAAAGGAACAAAGGCCTGAAGTAATGAAAGGCAGGTAGGAAAACTGTCAAAATGATGCCTACTGACCGATCATTGTAGACTCACTAGGGTTAGAACATAGACCTGGCGAAAGAACGTAGTTGCAGATTCTAGAAGGGAAATAAGAAACTCGTCTTTCTATCCTATGGCATTGCGATGGTCTGGCAAGGTCAATGTTTCTAATGCTAGGATCTCTATCCGCATAGCCGCTCTCAAAAATCATGGATATAATTAAGAAGGCAACGTTGGCTGTCTATAAAGGAGATCACGATAAATCTAATCTAAACCAGATCTAAAATCTAATCTAATCTATTTTTCTGTTTTTGGTCCCTGATATCTGCTCTCTGCTGGAGTGAACTCTTGTGTAAACTTGCTACTTTAAATAGAGACCATTAACAGTATGTCTTTGATCCAGGTCAAATAAAACCTATTCATGATGCTCCTCTTCTACTTCTTTTTCATCTTCTTATCCACGCTTAATATAACAAAATTTTGCCTACTATGGATATGGAATACTTAAATTATATCCAGTAAGAAACCTTGAAGAAGCAGAATGCCAGAGTAACGATATAACAGGAGAGTATTGGAGAAAGGGAGAAGAGGATATAACAGAAAAGGAATGAAAAAACGATTAGATGGGGTAATTTGTTTAAAGATCATTGAGATACACTAGAATTCACACATAATTTCTTTACGTGTTTACGTCTTCACAGAAAGCTTGTTAGAATGTGGAAATTAGTTAGGTCTACGTTCTGTTCAAAATGGTTGGATTGCTTTAAAATCAAAGGTAGAGTATCAAGACAACACAATGTTTACCATATTAAAACACAAAATTGAAAAAAACGATTCAAATATTTATTAACAGTATGCAGGTGTGAGAAATGGAAGTGCAGAACGTTAAGTGTAAGAACATTAATTATTAAATTATTTATAAAAGATATAAATTATAAAATAAAATCATCTTTAGAAAACCATTTCATTTTAGTACTTTTGAGTCGAAAGTGTTATTTCCCGTTTATTGGCCCCCTACTATATACATGTATCATATGGAATGTTTGCGATTTTCGAATATCACTAAAATACTTGAGATTATTTGCAAACCTCGCGCTTGATTCGTGGCGTCGAATTATTTGCATACCCGTAACTTAAGGACCAGCTTGCTTGCATCTATACAATAGTTTAAATTACAATCTGAAGTTGGGATAAACTCGTCGCGTTACGGCATCACAATTAGCTACTTATGCAAGTGCCTGCACATATTACGTTATCTGAGGGCGCATATTGTGCGATTACGATGAATTATTACGTTCTAGAGATACTATTATACGTAAGGATTTACATCCAGCTCGGAAAATGAAACGGAAAATGCTGTTGCAAGCATTTATAGTATGCTTAAGGGAGAGGGACTAATAGTGTTACGTTCAGTAACTCAAGATATTGTTACTATTTACAATTAATTTTTTGTTTTTGGCTCCACATTCTAGCACTTCTGTGGTTATCCTCTTTCAGTGGTTAATTTAATAATGAATAGAATGCTCTTAAGTACAGAATTTATTAATTCACGTGTGAAACACGTCTTACTCTCACACCGCATAACCATTAAAGTTGGTGTGATTTTTTTGATATTTACTCACCAAAAGAACGTAGGTTCAGTGGAATATTATTTTGAAAACAGATTAGCGTGATAGTATGAATTCTGTCTTTTTCTTTGTATTTTTTCTTTTATTTTCTTCTTTTATGATGTACCAGAACCAATGACACTTTTACCTTTCTCTAACTTGATGTGAGTTTTTTTCTTACTTCTGCTTCACGATGACTTTCAAACCGATGAATTGCCTTGTATTGAGGGGACAATTTCAAGTATTAGAATTCTAGATGTGCTGTACGAATAACCGGCTTCTCGTTCGGAGTCTTCCTCGATCAATTTGATGGTTACCCCAGTTCATAAATAGATTTTGGTTCCATTGGATGACGAACTAAGTAACTATTTCCTGCAGAGTTGTGTACCAATGACCCACAAATCTAGTGGCTAAAATGAATTAGTTGCATATGGGGAAAAGATTAAAAGACTATGTTATGACCTGCTGGTCTGGACGGTTCCGAAGTAGTTATCGGTGGCTCGTCTTCTTTTTCTTTTTTAACAAGACACTTCTTGCAAATCTATTTTTATTCAATTTAAATAATATACATGATGTTTGACTTTTTCTCATTGAATTTTTAATAATAACTTTTTTGTTTTTTCGTTACACTGGCAACATGTCTACTGCCAGACAGCTCTCAACATGCCGCCCACCTTGAAAGATATGCTTTCAAACATTGAAATATACCGTGATGAATAATTGATGATAGGTTAAAGAAAAAAATTATAATGTAAAGTTATTTGTGATCACTAATAGGTAGCAAACATAATCTGGACGTAGCTCTGGTTATTGGGCCCTTGATTGTATTGATAACTGCGACCCTTGATGTGTTGTCGACTCCTGGATGCAATTTCTGCACTCGACCTGTGACCCATAGTAGTGGAGGTATGTTATCCTCTTGTATAATAACCAAATCTCCTTCTTGTGGTTGATTTTGTCCATTTGTTTTCCATTTTGATCTTACTTGCAAGGATTGTAAATATTCCTTTGAGCAGCGATTCCAAAAATGTTGCTTAATTCTTTCAATTAACTGGTATCTTGATAATGAATTCAACTTCAGATCCAACAAACTTGGCTCCAATGGTGCAGTTAGTGGCATTCCAATGAGAAAATGACTTGGGGTTAAATAACTAACATCATTAGGATCTTCAGACATTGGAGAAATGTGACGGGAATTTAAAATTGCTTCAATTTGAGTCAAAACTGTGTACAGCTCATCATATATCAGAACTGCGTTACCTACTATTCGTTTTAGATGATATTTAACAGACTTGATACCTGCTTCCCATATACCGCCAAGATGAGGTGAATGAGGTGGTATGAAGTGCCAATTGATTTCTTCTTTTAACAAATAATTACGCATCTTAGAATTATAACCTTGATGTGATAACTTTGCAAGTTCCCGCAACTCATTGTTTGCTCCAACAAAATTTGTAGCATTATCTGAATATATGTTATTGATTCTTCCTCTTCGAGCTTTCTCTTCATACAATTTAAAAATTAATCTGTACTTAAAATCCATGACAAGTTCAATATGCACTGCCTTGGTTGCAAGACATATCAATAATGTAACATATGCTTTTATCTGTTTTGAACCTCTGCGCCTTGTTTCTCTTAACAACATAGGACCAGCATAATCTATTCCATAATTCATAAATGGTCGAGATGATTGAATGCGATTGCTTGGCAAATCTCCCATTATATATTGATAAGTGGTTGGTTTAGCTCTAAAGCAAGTTACACACTTGCGTAATAAGAATCTGACTGTTGCCTTCCCAACTAGTGGCCAATAAATCTGTCGTACAGCAGCTAATGTTGCTTGTACACCAGCATGATAGTGAATTTTATGTGTGTGAATAATGAAAAGATGTGTGAATGCATAATTGTTTGGAAGTATTATTGGGTGTTTCGTTGAAAATGTTAAATTTGAATTACGTAGCCGACCTCCGACTCTTATTAAATTGTGTTCGTCTATAAATGGATTTAAGGATAACAATTTACTCTTTCTGTTTAATGGTTTATTGTTCATTAATGCTCTTTTTTCTTCATTAAATACTAATGATTGAATATTTTGTGCTAATCTTAACTTTGCCATATTTTGTTCTTCTACTGTTAGATGACCAATTTTAATCTTTGAAGCCAATGATTCAATTCTCACACGTATATTATGAATAGAACGAATGCAATATGCAGTGACTTGTATTAAAGTATTGAAATTTGAATATCTTGAAAATATCTGAAATGGTTCTGTTTCAATTAACATCATTGATATACATGTTGCGCCTCTCTGGTGCATCTGGTAATAATGACATATCCACTATACTTGCAGGGAGAAGAGTTTTATTTGTTAACCATACCGGTTCATTCCACCATAGATTGTTATTTGCTAAATAATTTGGTGTTGTACCACGAGAAATTAAATCTGCAGGATTATCTTGTGAAGATACGTGATGCCAATCAGTAATACTTGTTAATTCTTGGATTTCTGCCACTCTGTTGGCGACAAATGTTTTCCAAGTCTTTGAAGTTGAGTTTAACCAAGATAACACTATGGTAGAATCAGTCTAGTAATAAACCTTATGAAAATCAATTCCTATTATATTTCTTATCTTAGAGATTAAATTAGCTAGTAATAATGCACCACACAACTCTAAACGTGGTAACGTTGTACTATGTAAAGGAGCAATCTTTGATTTCGCACACAATAAATTACAAATTATCTCTCCTTGTGGAGTTACTATACGTATGTATATACAAGCACCATACGCCATTTCACTAGAATCACAAAATCCATGTAATTCTACCTGATTACAAGAATGCTGACCACATTACATTACGTGAAACCTTTATTGTATGAATGTCATTTAAAACCTTTTCAAATTCAATCCACAATGTATGAATATGTTGAGCAACTGATTCATCCCAATCTAATTTTAATTGCCATAGTCTTTGCATCATCAATTTTGCTTTTATTATTATAGGGCAAAGTAATCCAAGTGGATCAAATATTGTGCAATTCTTGACAAAATGTTACGCTTTGTGATAAGTGCATCTGACTTGATACTAGAAACTTTATACTGTAATGTATCTGACAATGGATGCCATTGTAATCCTAAAGTTTTTATTAAATTATCTCTATCTGGTACTAATAACATAGGTTCGCCATTATTATTAAGTTCGCTTAATGCCTCAGAATAATTTGAACTCCATTTTCTAAGGGTAAAACCCCCGGAGTTTAACATAGAATTCATTATCCGAAATAAATATACATGATGTTTGACTTTTTCTCATTGAATTTTTAATAATAACTTTTTTGTTTTTTCGTTACACTGGCAACATATCTACTGTCAAACAGCTCTCAACAGACTAACTTCATTTTTTTTTTAGCAAGATTAAGCACATCGGTAGACAATTAATTTTCTTGCTTGTTATATAAGAGGAGACTACGGTTGTCTTTAAAATTATTCGTATTTCTAATAAAATCTAGCATCATTTTCAAAAACAAACCGGGGTGTTGCAAACATATATTCACTAAAGTATATCCAATAGGAAGCACAATTTGGGTGGAGAATTATTTCTTCTAGCATTATTTACAACATATGTTTCCACAAGAACTTTCTTTTCTCCGCTCATAATCTTGTTAGCCTGCTCGACGTCTCTCACAGCAATAAAATTAGCAGACTTTTAAATAATTACAATTCTGGTTTTACCCAAGATGTAAATTCTTGTACTATCACTAAACCGCTCATTGCATTATGTCAATT
Organism: Protaetia brevitarsis; assembly: GCA_004143645.1. Lineage (NCBI taxonomy): Eukaryota > Metazoa > Arthropoda > Insecta > Coleoptera > Scarabaeidae > Protaetia > Protaetia brevitarsis. The sequence goes on from RXPK01000168.1 coordinate 2,385,845, forward strand.
GTAAAAATTCTATAATTCTTCTATGTGTGTCAACTTATTGGTATTCCATATTGACTATGGGAGAAATCAAAATGGTATTTTTACAACAGGGTTGCTACAGCAATTAAATGGTTAAACTAATATAACAGGCAAGGTTTTCAAATAAGCAGATGGTTTTGTTAAGGTATCAATATTCAAAGCAGTTAATTTTTTAATTAAAATTCTAATATTCCTTTGGTTGACTTAAAATTATATATTTTTTTGCATCGGAGTTATTCCGTGTATGAATAATGTGTGCTGGTATGATTTATAACCTAGAAAGATGCAAAAGGGAAATAATAGGCATAATTATATTATGTCATCACTAACTGTTAACTAAATATATCAAATTAAGCTCGCGTGAAGACATATATAGACAATGGTTTCATTATTTATTTATACGATACATATTCCTAAAACTATGTGTGTACAATTAGTAGTATAGTTAACTATATTATCTATGTACTGTTAACGATTACACAACTTCTTACAGTGTAATGAAACATGTGCTTGTTAAGAAAAAGATTAATGATAGCGCTAATGTGTTGAGTGAATTCATATTATTTATAATTAAGGGTATGTAACACTCTAACACCTGCATTTGAAAATCTGCATTAATATACAGTGAGTCAAACCAAGAATTTTCTCTCTTTCTAAGGAGATTTCTATGTGTTTTTTGTAATAAACTGTCGACGTGATACGGCCAGAGCAACACACAAGTATTTTATTGATGTGCTTCTACGACTTGACGTTCTCAGCCATTTGATATGTGCACTCATTTATACATATATCCCCGCATGTTTATAGGCCATTAGGAACAATTTATAACTGCCAAACCACCTGTTATTAAAAGAGTATTAAAGAAACGTCAAAACATGTAGCGACATTAGTAAAAAAGTCATCATTATCAGTCCTACTTAATATTGTATAAACATCTATATAATGTGCATTCTTATTTGTTACGTTCATTAAACCTTGGGATAGATATATTTTCAATGTTGCACTGAAACATTTTCAACAGAACCTGTTAACCTTTGAAAATGCAAACTAATTAATAACGAATTGTTTCTACATTGTTATAATTACTGGAGCCCTTGTTCCACTTTCAAGCACCAGTTGACGAAAATGTAACTAGGATGAAATTTTAATCAAAAGTTATCTTCTGTCGCAAGAGGTGGAAACTTTTATATAATTTTCTCGCGAAGACGTCCTATCTTGCTTGACCTGTTGGAGAGAAAGAATAAAAAAATGCGCGAATTGTTAGGAGTCTGTCAAACGTTTCTGTTGTACATGGAACCCCAAGAAGCTTTAAATCTACGTCATGATGCGTATTAAAAATATCATACGTTATATTTCTTGAATAAATCTTAATTTTAGGAAACAGAACACTGAATAAAAGCTGTATAGCCTGAAGACGGTTTGCCAGTTAATTATAATTTATACCCGCATAAGTTACTGCTGAGCTTGGAGAAAAATATTTTGTTTGGGTGAAGGACTAAAATTGCGTGATTAAAGGTATATCCATATATTTACAATTCAGGGTGTTAATAATGACGTGAGAGTACGGTGGTAGGTTAGGTACTACATTTTGAATGATTTTTATGAATATGGTGCAGGGTATTTCGCATAACTTGTCTATCATCTTCTTCTTCAATTCATCATTTATTGCAGCTAGGTTAATACGGGAGATAATTTTGAAGCCAAACCATATCTGAAGAAACCTTTAAAAATAGTTTCACCTTTCGGAAGCATTCCTTTATACCAGATAGCAACTTGCTTTTGAAACAGTATTGTTTTATTTCCTTTAATAATAATAATAATAATAATAATAATTTACTTTATTGGCTCATAACTAGATACAAATATATATATTGTATGATGTATATAAACCAAAAGGACTAAATCACCTAATGGTGTTCTTCCTTCAGCCCTGATTGCAGAATTTTCATAATTTTTGGCTGAAACGATCATTTCCTTCATATGATACTCTCAATTTAGTCATTCTTCTTTCTAAATCCGATTCTTATTTAACTCATATTCACTCTTAATTTTATTTTACATAAAATCATCAAAATTTAATTTTTTTTTTTTAAATAGCAACTAAATGTTCTACAAACTGTTCATGGATTGATTATTAAGTGTAAAGTAACATTTAACTTTAGCAAAACTTTTTTTTCGAACATAAAATGTAGTATTGTCGAAAAAATGTATGGCATAAATCTCTTGTGAAAAGATATTGAGGATTGGTATGTGCAAATTCTGCAGCTTTCGTAACGTTAAGAATTATTTGTTTAACCACAAACTTAATATACATTTCTTTCAGAACAATTTGACAGATATTAATGGTCTTACATACTTACATACCAAAATAATAAAATCATGCTATGACATAATACTTAGTTTCTCCATTAAAAGTCGTAGATCTCCCTGCATGTCCCTTAACAATAAAAGACTAAGATCTGTCCAATGATCGAATCGGGTGATAACAGCCTTCTTTCCAATTGCCGACCAAGTTTAGCCCTATCAAATTTTGCTAAAGTTTGCCTGCTCTTAGTTGTTTCCGAATCAACACGGCTTCATTAGAGGTCAGGCTACAGTCATCAATATGACATGTTTTATAATTATTGGGAAAGCGCGATCAAGTAGATATAAGGAACTATCTAAAACCTTTGATACAATTGAACACCCACTCCTCTTGTCGAAGCTGGACGCTTTTAGTTTTGTCCATCAGTCATTAAATTACAAAGGATTTGTATTTACGGAATACATCTTACATACTGCTGTGCCACAAAGTTGAAATTTCAACCCTCTAGTAACATTTCTTTAGAAAGGAAAACACAATGTAAAGATTTTAGGGTTGTCTTTGATACCGATTTTACTTTTTAAATCGCAAATCATATCTTCATACAAGGCTGCATTCAATTTTCTTGGTTTCTTGATGCATATATCGCGTAACTTTACTGACACATAACGTATCAAGATTTTATTTAATGCCTATGTTCTTCACAAGCTGGAGTATGCGCTATTATCCATCCATACATTACTTAAGTTCTTATCTTTCAAGCTGGACGGAATGTTTCCAGAAGTTCCCGAAGACGCGAAGCTCGCAAAACATTGCTCTCTAAATCGAATCATTTTGAAAAACGAAAAAATAACGCGTTCCTACCTCATTTTATTGTCGGAGCAGTAAGACGAAGCATATAACTAGCTTTTTCGACATCAACCCCGCCTCACCTGAGTTTAGCAATCGATCGAGATACGCGAGATTTAACGTTTGGTGACCTGGTCTGGTGCGCCATTTTATGAACCCGTAAGTCGCGCGCGCCTCAAGATCCTTTACGGTAGAATGTTTTTTTTTTTTCTTTTTTTTGTTGGAGCATATCCTTATCAGAATGTTGTAATGCACCATGTCGTAAAGTTTTTAATAAACTGGCTCAAGAATAAGATTGTTTCCCCCTATCTTATGGAAAATGGTTCATGTCTCGTGTCATGTTTAAACACTAGGTGCGGATACAGCTTTAAGCTACGTCAATCCAGGGCAAACTTGATGAGACGTTCATCTACTTCAGTGATGGTAAAGCTTGGCAATACCAAACTGTGATGTGCTTTGTTGAACTATTTGACACATAAATTCTCTTTTAATTGCTTACACCTCAGTCTCTATCAATAATTATTTCCCTTCATATAATTGTAATTTTTGCATTACAATATTTTGTGCCTTTTTTAGGTGTGTACCTGTTGGAGGTCAATAAACATTAATATTATTGCTATTATTATTATTAAATGGATTGTAATTACGAGAAATCACCGCCCTACGTATTTCTAAGGTTGCAGAAGTATGCAATGAAGCAACCAACGAGTTATTGCCTACCAAACAAAGTAAAATGTATACGAATAACTATTATTACATCGTTAATAAATTGTATTCATGTAATGAAGTTTTTTTATTCTAATTTATATATCGTAGATAAAATCTACATCGCGTTCGAGCGAAAAAACCTCACTTTACGCATAAACTGTTATAGTTTATAATGAAATTCAAATCAATTAATCCATGTTTGCTATTACAAAACTTTACTCTAACAAAATTGGTCGCCATAATGGGTCAAATATTAAACATAAGAATATAAAGTAATCCAAATATAAAATAGGAATGCATCAATGATTTTCGTAAAGAAAAACACCGAGTATTAATATATAAATTGTATTTGCGTATTCTGAATGATAAAGCGAATTCATATTAAAGTGGCGTGAAAAGGACTTCTGTTAAGCAGACCCCTTTTCTACATAGAAACATTCTATTATATAAAAAAATGCTCTGGAATCAATGTGTATGTGATTATGAATATATGTTTGTATGCAATTAATTTTAGTGGAATTTGTAAGGCACAAATTAACTTTGTTAAGAGAATTAAACCTGCAGAATCTACAATATGTAATGCTCCGGCATAACTTTTTAAAACAAACGTTGTTGTAATTTTTACCTGTTCAAAACAAAAATTGCGTGCACAAGCACTTCTAAATAACTTTTCAACCGTAAAATCCTAATCACATTTGCCTTTGCAGACTCAGATCTACCTGTTAAATGCTGTTTAACTTTCCTCGTGAGTACCTACTCCGTTGAAATTGGCGAGAAATATTGTATAACCCGTTCCAATAACGGTTCAGTCTGCTGAAAGCGTTCATCCATGATAACATTTGAAATTTTGCAGTTCCGGAATTTTAAACTTAATGTTATTAGTGCGTAGATTTGTTTTTGTTAAATATCTTTTAATTTGTGCTTATGTGCTTTATTTTATCCTCAGTGGGCCGGATTTAAATTAGCTTCTGCTTATAGCGTCATATATATGGATAGCAATACTTTAACGCCATAAAATAGAAATAAATGCATGAATGAATTAAAAGCGTATGATTGGCTGCATTCTGATATTTAAGATACTTATTGAGAAAATATTTATGGCACATTTTATTGAATTGTTCAAAAGTTTTTTCAAGCTATTTAGAAATAGGGTATGAAATTGGATATATGGCTAATGCGGTCTATTTAATAAAAACTACTTCATATGACCTCAATATTTCGTCATTTATTAGTGACTTCTTCAGGAGGTAATCTACAATATTATAACAGGATATAAAGCAATAGTAATGAAAATATATAAATAATACTTACAATTTGAATATAATAATATAACTAAATATTTGTAATTTAGAATTGTTAAAAAGTCAGAAAAACATTTTTGTCATAAAGGTTACTAGATATTATGCAAAATGTTAACTTGATTTGTATCTGTTTTAAATTAATTGAATTTTGATTGCTGCTAATATACACCATTCCTAGAAATAACCGCTTTTTGTAATTAACTTCAACGTCAAGAATTTTAGTGTTTTCATAATTATGACTGTGGTCTAAATTTGAAAATGTAGAGACAAAGCACATCAACATTTACCTATACGACCATTATTTTGGTGTTGAGTTATTCTATTTTTTAACATTTGAGAGGTTTGACCAATGTAACAACCTTGACAATCACGACAAGGAATGTTATATACAACACCACTTTGGTCCAAAACTGGTATCTTGTCTTTAGTTTTCGTAAAGTTTGTTTTTATGGTTGTTACATTGTATTTTGCAATTTAGACGTTTCTAAAACCTTTAAAATGTTTCATTATATTATTAGTTGAACTTTCTACGAAAGGTAGTTTGTAATATTTTAAAGTGGTAGCTGTGTTAGCATTTATATGTTCATGCAAAGAATTTGGGAAAATATTAATTTGGAAAGAATATTTTTAGGGCAGCCGGTATTGGAAAAAAGAATTAAATAACTTTTTTAAATTATCGTTAAGAAATCTTATGTCACTAATCTGTGTAACTCTATTTTTCATAGCTTTTTTATTGACATTGAAAATAATTACAAGAAGCAGTTATTTCTAGAAATGGTGCATATTAGCAGCAATCAAAATTCAATTAATTTTAAAACAGGCACAAATCAACTTAACCATATTAATTGTAACATTTTACATAATATCTAGTAACATTACCTTATTGACAAAAATGTTTTTCTGACTTTTTAACAATTCCAAAGTACAAAAATTTTTTAATTATATTATTATATTCAAATTGTAAGTATTATTTACCTATATATTTTCATTACTATTGCTTCATATCCTGTTATAATATTGTAGATTTCCTTCTGAAGAATTCATTAATAAATGACAAAATATTGATAAATAGACTTCATTAGCCACATATTTAAATACGTATGTACTCGGAAACCAACGGAAATAGCAAGTTTCAGTAAAGTCTAGTCGAGTTGGGAAGACATTGAACATGACAGGTATCCTCATAACCATGAATGGGGTGGAACTATTATCGGTAAAAGCATTCCAAGTAACAACTCTGAAATATTTACTCCGTGAGAGCGGGCTTGTGAATGCTGAGGCCAAGTGTGGCTCAACGTCGAGTTGGAAGGGAGAAAGTGGGCCGTACAATTCCCTTACGATCAGTAGAATTTGACAGCTAATTTTGTGTTGGAAACGCGCATTCATAATGATATAATTCTATATCTATATATGTAATGTCCACAGAGTGGGGCAGAGCCAACTTACTTCTTTGAAATAGTCATATAACATATATGGAAGCAAAGATTTTTTGAAAATTACAGCAGACAGATGATATCCGTTTATATTAATGCAAACTTATCTGTCAGTCGCCATCAATGACTGCAATTACGTCAACAAGGGCTTGCTTGAGTTCTGATTACTCATATGATACGCCTCTGGGACACGTGCCTTTCAGGAACCTTCACAGGAAGAAGGTTGGTACCTAAGGTCAAATGTGCATCGTCCGTCATTAGCAAATTGTTAAGAATGTTTTCCCATAACAAACAAGTATTGCTACTTTGTCTCTTTCGTTAATTTGTAGCGCAATTTGATGCCATTGACCTGTACATAAGATGTTATGGACAATTTGTCAAAATAATCAAGGAAGGACATAGTACTGTTGCACACAGCTAAGATGGCACTAGTTCGAAGTATATTGTGTTTTTAAAGAAATCAGTAGTGTGATCTGAGCGTAAAAAAGAAAATGTCCTTGTATCGTGCACCATCTTTAATCAAAATCTTTAAATACGAACGTAATCTTCACAAATCTTCAATTATTCATGCAATCGAAGCTACAGCACACTGAAATAATAATTAAAAATTATTTGCAAACGCTTCTGCATTATGTTTGCATTTATTGCATTGTAGTTTCGGTTGGAGCTTCAATTCGCGTTTAATTTGTTAAAGACACATGGTTATTTACGTTTTTACTAAATAAACTGCAGTTTCTATGAATGAAACAGCATACACTATAAATAATAAAAGCCGTTTCACCGTTATGTCAAGCTTGATATAATTATGTACATAATGTATTAGATTTGAATTGAAAAGATATTCAGCGTAGCAAAAAAATAATTCACTCATTTCAAAAATACATAAACTTTCCTCTCCCCGATGTTTAAAAAAAAATGTATACGATGGTTTGATACATCTTAGATTCTTTGGAATGAAGAAACGAATTTTTTAAATGTGAAACTCCGTCCCATTAAAGCAATCCTAATATTGCAAAAGAGAAAAACTTGGAATATAGCTATTTTAAACAGTTATGAGTTAAACCAAAAAAAATGCGATAGAATTGGGATGGAGCAACCATCTAACTGGAAAGATGACCTGTAATATATGGAATAAACGCAAAACTTTTTATTCCATCTAAGAGATTGATCTTTGAACTATTTTTTATTAAAAATGAATTAATGTCTTCGTAGTTTTACAGTCAACGTATAAATGCAAAAATTGGATGCTTTTGGCACTTATGGTGTTAATATTGCATAGTTCTGTTTATCAGCGCTCATAGCTGCATGAATTGTAATACCTTAGCAAAAATAAAAATGCTATTTATTTTCAATGAAAATGTTATACTTTGGTAATTTCATCGCACTAATTTGTGGTATTCGTCCGCAAAATTGTAAGAGAGGCTTTTAACAAGTTGATGGGTTTATTAATATGTATGAGGATATGTCACATACTTTTAAATCCTGTTTCTTTCTCGCGGCAACCCTTGCAATGCAAATGACTGATTGCTTGAATATCCATGTGTATTTTGTTTCGGAATACCGAACAAACGGTGAAATAGCTGATTTGCATATGTGAAATTTTTAGCCCTGGGGAATTGATGCGGTGTTTGTATGCCCCTTTTTTTTAATCCACCGCAACTCTGCCAGAAAGTTTTTAGGTAAAAAATAACTCCCACAATGGAAGTGAAAGCATTACAACTATATATTAAACAAACTAAAACTTTCGCAAATATGAATAATGAGTAAGTCGTCATAAGCCAACGGAAATGTATTTTTTCAGTTATGTGAGATTGATAGAAAAATGTAAAAAAATGCAAATACGTTAGAATTTAAAAATATGACCTGATGATAATTATGGAGTACTCTAAAATAAGTAAAGAGTAAATAAATGGAGCCAACATTTGGAAATTAGCGAGCACTTACATTGAAAAAAAGTTCATTTGAAAATAACAAATGATTAACGAAGACATAATATTAAAGAAACGTCCGCTTTAGATATCGCTATTAGATAACATTAAAAAAAAATAATATAAATATCAGAAATTTGAAAACTAATATTTAATAAGCATAAAATTCTAAATTCAACTAGGATACAATTCTTAAAGTTTTACATTCCAAAATATTAATAAAATAAACCAAGCTAAATAAATCTTAAGCAATAATAAATTTTGAAACAAAACCATAAATAAGGGAATTAAAAATCTATCCTCTAATTGGACATGCGCAGATTCTAAAAATTACTTCTAGGATTAATTTTTTCTCGGAAACCACAAAGGACAAATTCACCAAATGTAAATCTCTGTCCAAGTCGAAAAGATTGCGACATATTTATGAACGGTATGTCATAAATATGTCGCAATATCGAGTATTCAATACTTGTAGCAATATTCTTTTATTTTCCTGGAATATTAAATTAGTAGAAAGATTACATAAAAAATACCTATTCATTTCTGTATCCATAAACTATGGAAAATAATATGTAGAAACAGCCTTCACTCTAATTATACAATAGTTCAACTTTGAAGATTACTGAAAGGTGCGAATTTTATTCACACAAAAATAAAATGCTTTATTAAAACGTAATGTTAATGAAAAAATAATAGAAAATAACTGCTGATGTATTAAATACACTTAATATTTTTTATTTAAAACTGCAAGTTTGTATGAAATAACTCGGCAAAATATAAATCCACTACTTACTTTTAGTTGTATCGGTGTGAATGCAGACTGGTTGAAAGAACATGATTTCGACATTTTAGAAAGTATATGGATAACTTTACAAAATGTAAATTAGTAAATTGATATAAATGTTTCAGTAGTGAAATAAATTAGTTTTCATTATTATAGCAAATCATTGTACATTAATCCATGGATAATATTTGTTATGATAACTATATTTTCATAAATAAGTTTGTTAATAGTATGAATATGAACGAATATACATATTGTTACTTTTACGTATAATTATAATAACTATTTTTATAAAATTATAGGATATGAACGTAATAAAGTATTAAACGATAGCTTCTTCGTTAGTTCATTGGTTTGCAATTTATTTCAAAGAACGAGCACATAGTTTATCTTAGTGTGCGGCAGTGTTTGAACTATCAACTGACGTTGTGGCCGTTGACTAATTGTAAGTGAGAGTTGATGTGTGGCCCCTAAAGGGCATGCATCTAAACTCCTGAGTTCTTAGGGGAAAATCGGTAATAACCCTTGAGACACGATACTGATGAAAGTGAAATTTGTAAGAATAATAAAGGCGCTTGGCAGATAGAAACTCACAATTCTATTCCCTTTCCTGTTTGTATGGTGATTCCTTTATACAAGCAGAAAACCAAGAGCCCCTGCCATGCATGCGTTCTTACAGTTAATTGTTTAGGCGTTCCCTTTTGATGTTTTTTTGGTAATCACCAATGTTTGATATCAATGTTTTAATATTATTTTTACTGCAATTTAATTAAATGAAGCCACAAGGCTTACTCAACACTAAATTGAGTTAAAGAAATGCGATTATTGCATCAGTGAATTATTTTCATTATTTTAATTGAAGTTTACTCTATAACAATAATTAAAATTTATTAGGACTATGAATAACATACATTAAACCAACCACTTGTAATTAGCATATCAACAAGTAATATTCATTGTGTTGATGCCTTATTTCTTCATTCTTCTACTGGAGCTCATATATGAATTTTATAACTCGTGGTGACTCAGTAAACCAAATAAAGTTGTTAAAACACTAGAATTTGTTACAAAAATAACATATTTCATTGACCCAATCAAGCTTCCAATTCATTTTCAATGATTTTAGTTTAATACAATGAATGATTTATTACTCAATAAATTCCGTCGCCATTTAATAAAATCTTTTTTATTGATTTGATGAACTCGTTCTTTAGAGCAACTTTAATGCATTATTTCATGTGGACAATGATTTCTTTCATTGTTTGAAGACTCAATTTGGTTCAGTGTATTGTACAAAATGTAATATTGCTTTAATTACAACGTTAAGATGCGTTAACTTTTGGATTAATGTTCTTATTATAATGATTCCTTCTTAGTATCGCATCACCTTACAGCTATCAGTTCCGAGTTAAGAAATCATTCTGTATATGTGCGCACTCCAGGAAAAAAAATGCTATAATGATTCCTCGTCCTATTGATTCTTAAATATACCATGATGCGTGTACATAAAAATAAACAACTCACAATAATAAAATATGGTCGCTTACAATATTACAAACATACGCACGCATGACAATTTTTTCACATTTGTTTCAGCAATTTAATTTTTATCCACAATCGCTATTTGTATTATCTGACACGTCAATCCGTTTTATTATTGGCTTACTGGAAATGGATTTTTTTCAATATATGGAGCTCAAAACGTCAAATTGATAAATTGGGTAATTTTTCAATATCCCCAATTACTAGTGCGAAATAAATGTTTGAATGTTATGTATACGTTAGCCAAAATATTTTTGTACCAACCATAGATGTAGATTTATGTACAGGAATGTATATAATTAGCGTATTCCAAATACAAAGAAATACATATCTGAAAATCATTTATAATAACCTGTAATGTAACCTAAAAGTCGATGTACGGAAAAAATATACGTCGAACGGATCATTCATACCGGAAGGTTATATTTTTAATGAAGTACGTCCATCGTTCCTGATTATACCATGTAGGAGATTATAGCCTGTGTACCATTAATAAATTTGGGCTGGCCGTAATCAATCAGAAAGGTTTATTGGCAATTCGAACTTCTGATACGGATAATTCATTAAAAGAATTGAATTAGCGGTTTCCACGCTAAAAGGTGATTTATAAATTTAAATCAATGTAGAAGCGTGTTAAAGCTACAAATATTCACATAGGTACATACTCCGAGAAAAATAAAAAAGTGATTGCTTGTGGGTTTACTTAATTGCTGGAGTAACGATTTAATAGCAATAAACTCACTTTACTATGGATGCTCGGACATTCGGCGTTCGTAGGAAATGAACAAGCTAATGAATTATCAAAGAACGGATCACAGGCTTCATATGTGGGCCCAGAATGTGTTCTAGGAATGTTCAGAAACACAGCACGAAAGCAGGTAAAATGTTTCGGTGAAGAAAAAAACAAACTACAGTGAAACAACATTACCTTGCAAATTCATGGACAAATTCAACCTTTGTTAAGGAGCCGTCAAGAAGAAGATTGAAAAACCAGCTGTTGTAGGAATCATCCTTGTACCGTAGCAGTTCTTCTAACAGTACATTGTATACCGAAGGGATATCTATAGGAAATTGGGATCAACACGGAAGATTCCAACTGCGGACTCTGTAATGAGACGACAAAGTACGGTTACCATATTCTATGTGAATGCCAGACGCTGCACGCAAGAAAAACATGCAATTTTTGGCAGGCCAAAAATGAGCCCAGAAGATTACTTCGATCAAACAGTCAAAGACCTGTACAAACTAGTATCGGGTACCAAGATATTGGAATAACTGGTATAATTTAATGGGTAAAATAATGGAATATTAATTGAAAAACCCGAACATACCCTAGAGCAGAATCATGTATGATAGCCAGGCCACGTGTAAAAAGTAGAAGGTGTTAGAATGGAGAAGAGAATTCATGATGCAGAGATAAAAAGAGGAATATATAACTTGTGGAAAGACGAAGTAAGAACTTTAGAAGCAAGGGAAATACCACGGTGTCTCTAGGTAGGCACTGAGCAGAAATGAGTGGAAGCGAATTACTACACGTAGGCAATTTCGCTTGCTACAGCCGCCAACTAGTAAGCAAAAATTACCGAAAACCTTGAATACCAAACCTAAACGTATCCGAAAATGAAAATCGCGAGCTGCGCGTCATCCAGGAGATCACCTACCTATTGTCGACTCGAAATGGTAATTCTTCGCTCAACAGCTGCGACAAAGGGGACTAAATTCCCGGTGACGGAGTCCCTGCTGTAGCATGAGCAGTATGCTGACGGCGTAGCTTAATGGAGGTGGAGGTGGGCTATCTTATGGTGTTGATTTAAATCTTGGTATATGGGCGCCAAGGTTCGGATAAAATACTGAAGCATAAAAAACTTAATAACAAAGTGCCAAAAGCCTAATGACATTAAGTTCGCAAATAAAATGGAAAAGTAACCGCAAAGTTGGCCAAAGTCCGTTAAATTCAATTCCAATAGAATTTAATAATAAAAGTAATAAAACTCACACATAAATATAACAAAGTTCGTATTATTATAAAGGTAAAATAAGTTTGAGTTGACTCTGTATCGTAAAGAGTTTTAATAATATGTGGGCCCAGTATATGGTAGCGCCAGGGTATCTCGTTAATAATATAAATACAAAGTAATTAATTATATTGTTATTAAAAGACAAATTTTGTAAAATTAGATAAATAATTTATATGCTTCTTTTCTAAACGATAGATTAATAAAACATTATACATGTACATACTTATTCGAGAAATGTATTTCGCAGAAAATGTTATTATAAAAAAAATACAAGTTTAAATATATTGGCTGCAAGGAATTCCTATTGAGAAAGATTGTATACAAATATCATGCGATTTACAGTAAGTTGTTAAATTATTACGACAACGTAAGTGCAAAATGACTGTAATACTTTATATTAAAAGTAGTAAATATATTAAATATAATTACAACACTGTCTTAGATTAAATAAAAGAATAAATTTTGAAGTTATTGAATTTGACTCAAAATAGAGGTTTGGCTTTGCATTACTTAAGGTTACGATGAAAGTAACTATTAATAAAAGTAGGTTTCGCAGTATATAAAATGAAAAAAGTATCTTGTCCGAAGAGTTGGTAGGAGCAAGGGGCTTGTGGAGGGTACCTGCGTTAAGGACTGATGTTTATTGTGTGTCCAATTTTACTAGGGTTCAGTAGTATAGTTATAAGGTTAATTTCTCATAGTGACGCGCCAAAGGGTTAAGCTCTCGTAGGTCTAACTACAATCGGCTACTAATTCCAGTAGGTGATTAGTAACAATGACTGGCTCCTTACAACGGTGGGTATGAACAGTAGCTGATATTGACAACCGAACATAAATAACACGATAATCAGATGAATGAAGAAAGCGAAAAAGCGAAAATTCCGTGAACACTAGAATGAAAAGAGAAATGGCGTCATACCTGGTCGGTGATGTCGTACAAATCGGCTCTTCAATATTCTCACGAGGAGTGATGAAGTACCTTCATCAAAATTTACGAACACAAAGCTAATATCCCTTCAAATGGGGTAATAATACTTAATCCAAAACTTTACGAAACGCAAAAAATTCTGTGATTCCAATGAAATGACGGTATGTCTACACGCGACCAAGATTGTCTGAGAAGTGGTGAGGACAGAAGGACACTACTGTCCCGGAAATCAAATATCCTACGTTGATTGGCTAAGTCGGAACTACTTTCCTACGTGCGTACGCTCTTAAATGCGGAACAGAAATGCACTAAGTTCAAACTTCCAAAATCCGAATTTATTTTTAATTCTAATTCAGAAGAAGATTTGGTTTTGATTGGTTTGCTTTTACAAATTAATGATAGAAAATGTAAGTAGAATGACCTGTCATTACTTTTCCAGTATTTTCTGTTATTTTTAGTTGTTCAGATTTGCTTGGTAAAAAAATCCCACAAATTTAAAGTACACCACATGCCACGTACGGAGTGCCCAAATTGATGAAGGTATGACTTTCAACATTGTCTATTCATTTCGATTAATTCGAGATAACCAAATGCACGTCGTCAAATCTAGGAAGCCAAGTTTCTCTTCTTTGTTTACTCAGGTAAAACACAACCATATTTCCTCAATTCGAACGACACGTTGGATATCAGTTCCTTAAACTCATTCGAAGATAATCTTTAATCGGAATATAAAATTAGCTAAAAAAAGCTGAAATCGAATACAGTAAACAATCAGTGGTGAATCATGGTAATAGCAGCGGGCCTTTCGTATCGAACGCTAAAGTAATACTTTTGTAACCATGAACTTTCTTATTTGAAACGTTGCCATTATTAACAAAAATAACAGACTTTATTTTTACAAATGTTTCTCCCGTTGCAATACGCTAGCGTCTGCTACATTCGATATCTTTCGGATTCGTGGTAAAATTGAAAATACATAGTGTACTATGACAAATATGGTGTTGCTTGCGAGAGTCGAAAAGCTAAGCGCAAACATCGTAAATAACTGTTTATACAACCAATACTCGGTTTGAAGGGGAGAGAAGCATTTTTCGATTTAAAATGGATGAACTGGTATATGTAGGTATACATGTAGCGTGGAAAGGTATGTAACTTATGTTCGTCTATAAACCTGTTTATGTATATTTGCATGGGTATCGAAATTGGAGCCATCTTGATTCATGGATAATTCTTCGAGGAAACTGTCATAAATAAATAAAATATTATGAATTGAGAAGGAAGGAAAAACGAAGCTTCAACTTTAGCCTTACGAAAATGCGTTTCATTTTATCGTATACATCATCATAAAGCTTGAAGCTTATAAACATATATAAGGAACTGAAACGTACAGCTTCTGAGTAAGTACTTTATGAATTTAAGCATAAGGAACATGCACGTTAGTTTTTATTATCTTATGATAAAATATTTCTGTGTTTCACATCAAACTAGAAAAATATTTCTAAATTTCTGCTTGAATAATAAATCACTAACTATATAGAACAAAGTTTTTCTATTAATTACTGCATATGATAAAGTTATAGGAATATGAATAAGTGCATACCAAAGTTTCAGATTAGGTAAAAAAATAGTGAGAGCTTTAAAAGTTAAACAGCACCAGTGTCTGCACACGAAGAGAAATGCATAATGTTTTAATGGAAAAATCCACTTTCGCAGCTGATCCCGTCCATGGAATCGTTAAAACTTTGTAGTTACTTATAGATCATTACCATTTCGGTATTGCACGTTCCACCTTGATGCATGTTATGCATTTGCACACTGAATATATTTCAGAAAATTATGACAAAAAATAGGAGTTTTTAAAGGTAAAATAAGTTTGGGCTTAAATAAATACTTTTTCAAAACAATCGAAGCAAGATTATTATATTATAAACGGTAAAATGTAAAAAGGATATAAGCGTTTATAATTTAGAAAACAATTAATTGAACAATTTATTTTAGTCCATAGCATAATAATCTTGCTTTGGTAATTTTTGTATAAAATTTAAAACAAATCACTTTTTTTTAACTTTTCGTTTGTTAAGGGTGGCCTTCTTAATTTTATAAAACAATGTAAAGTAGTGCCAATTTTTGAAAAGGCTAATTCACAATTCGTTAATTGTTATAGACCAAAAATAAAGGTGAGTATTTTGAGAATTATTCGGCTCAATGCAAACTTATATACTTGCACAGATAAATTTAATTATTATTTATTTAATAATACAAAATAACTCTACAATACTAGTGTTTCGTGATAAAATAGAATAGAAAGACCACCAATATCGGTATAATTCCCAGCTTAAAGGTAGGTATATAATTACTAACGCATTTGTATTTACTATGGCATTGGTGGATTGGTAAAAAGAAATGCTAATTTGGATCTTTAAATGAGAATTAGAAAATAAAAACAGTTGAAATAAAAACAAGTAACGATAACAAAACCTATTGCAGCCAAGACATTGAAGGAGGAATATTGAAAGACACCATTATTGCTACTAAAAATTTCATTCGACTTTAACTCGTAAAATAAAATTAAGTGAAGTCTCACATTATAAATTCTTTAAGACTTCCTTCCTAAAAGTTCAATTTACAATTCCGGGTCCGATTATACAATTCATAATATATACGTTAAAAATTGTACTTTTGTATAATGTGAACAGACAAATATTATACACCTACAAGGTGTTTCGAAAGTATTCTGAAATATTGTTGTGGGCGGTTCGTCATTCAATTTTAAGACGAGAGGTTCTTATAAACATGTGTGATAAGTTTTGTTTAGTGGCCTTTGGAATGTTGACAATTACTGTGTTAAACCTAAAAACCAACGCATCATTCTAACTTCGTTGTAGTACTAGTCTGCTTTCGTTTGTGTTCAGTAAAATTTTTGACGATGCCTGCGTTCACCATTGCTGAAATGGCTAATATGCATTTTTTGTATGAATGAGCCGATGGTAATGCTTTAGAAGCTAGACGTATGTATGCCCAGCGTTATCAAAAAAAAAAAAAACGGCTTACCATGTTCTGCAATGTTTACTAAACTGCATCTTTTACAAGAAACTGAAAGTTTTGCAAGATCAAGGGATTGTATTGGACGACCAAGAAATGCGAGAACTCTATAACCTGAAGATGAAGTTCTTCAAATAACTGACGAACATCCAGAAACGACTACCAGAAAAATTGCTCAACAACTAAATGTTAGTCACAAAACTGTTTGGAATATTCTAAAAAAAAATATATTGCATACATATCATATTCAACGTGTCCAACATTTGCTTTTTAATGACTATCTGCTCCGTATGTATTGCCAATGGTTTTTAAGAAAAATTACAAACAATTCCAATTCCGTTGCCACTGTATTATTTACAGATGAAGGCAACTTCTCAATGTGGTTATTATGAATTTTCGTAATAAGCACAAGTGGGCTGATGAAAATCCACATACCACAGTTACAGCACGATTCTAACAAACCTTTTGGGTCAACATGCGGATTGGTATTATCGATAATTATTTAATAGGACCATTTTTCCTTCCTCAACTATTGAACGCTGATGCATACTTCATTTTCCAGAAAATGAACTTCTTGTTCTTTGGGAAGATGTATCTCTCATGATTAGAAGGCATATGTCATTAACGCATGACGGTGCATCTTCCACATATTGCAGTAATTGTACGGGAGTTTTTAACGTTTATTTAAACCGTTGCACTATGGTATAGTAATCTATATTTTCTGACCAAAGTTACTAAATACTAATTAAAAGCGTTTAAACTTCGGAAATACTATTTCTAAACCATAATTTTATTAAAATATTTTATATTAACTCGTTTTAAATGCAAACACTAAATAAAATAAATATATAAATGCCTGTAAAGCACTAAAAATAATATATATAATAATATTCGATAATTAACAAATATTATTCCGAGCTAAGCTCTATTATCTAGACCACGTATTTCTGCTAAATCTACTAGGCTTGCTCTGTGTCGAAATAATCACTCTCTGAACAATCGGAAACAGTAATTGGGTGTAGAAGCGCAGGTGATTACAATAAGGATACATAGAACAATAACTTGATAAGGAAGCTTTAATTTATTTTGTCGTTTTAATCGAAATTGTAAGCTAATACATGCTTGAAATAAATCGGATTTGACGTGCCCTATAAAAAATATCTTCTAAATTTTTAGATTCGCTTGTCTTTGCAAGCATGGAATTCTCTATCTCGGTTGTAGAGTTTATTTAGCTTCAGAACCCTCCTCTCCAATATAACCAACAGGAAGTATTGCGTTGGCAATTATTTGTGGGCCATAGTCGCGGGCTTAGGGTACTATAGATATTTTTCCATATATAAGTGACCTGTTTGAAAACAAAAATTTTCGAATTTATCTAAATTAATCGGATACTGAGAGGACAATACAATTAATATTATTCTGAAATGCTGAATGCCCGCCTGACTGTGTTAACGTCCTTCGTATTTTCACTACCATTTACTTTCGTTTTATCAACGTTTAAATTCATTTGTTACCAAAACTGATTTTAAATTTCTCGTTTTCTTATATTAAATTTTGCTTTGTTCTCATGGTCTCTTACTTGCCAAGCTTATATTTCCAAACTATAAGAAATATGTAAAATACACTCAAAGAATCTAATTCAGCAATGCATTGTATTTATTGCATACTGCAGAGTGGCTTTGGCCCAAGATACTTTACTTTTAAAATCATTAATTACAATTAGTTGTCGGGTAGTTGCACTGCGAATTGGACAACTTAACTCGAATAAGTATGTGTTAAAACACTTAGAACTTTTCCATCGATTAGTGACATTGTCAAATTATACTGAATTTGTAATATGTAGTAAGTATAGCAAGTTTCTTTATTTCTTTTTCAATTTTATTTTTTTCTTTTAGAATGTGTTCTCTGGTTTCCTTGATATATTCTAATGTTCATGGCCTACAAAACCGTACTGGTTGGGGTACTATTTCACAAAATAGTGTGGTTTATAGTAACCAATCTAAGAGCTATTACAGATGTTACAAGTAGCATGGAGTCGGAAAGTCTTGGGTTGATATTGGGAGATATTGAAAATCACTCGCTTATACAACTCTGAACTTAAATATAGAAGATCTTCAAAATCGCATTATGGAAGGCTGTAATGTTTTCGCAACACTCCTGGCTTTTTCGAACGGATTCGGCAATCCAATAGATGTCAATCGGATGCTTGTATTTAAGCTGTACATTTTGAACATCTGCTCTGAACTGTATTGAACATTTGAGCACCTTATATCTATCTCATTAACAACAAAATTTATCACACATGTTTTCTTTTCGTTTTAAAATTAAATGAACCACCCGCAATAATATTTCAGACTACTTTCGAAACACCCTGCATATATTATAATAATAATAGTAATAATAATGTTTTATGTATGAAAAACACAAAGTGTATATAAAAACGTCATATAAAGCAAAAGGAAAAACAAAGCATACCAACAAAAAAATTATGATTCTAACCTAGATGCTACCCCAAACCACCACCACATAATAACTAATGTGTAGAATCAATATAAAAGAACTATAAATGTAACATTTATTATGTCCGCAAAAAATCCGTAATGGAGTAGAAAGTATGCTGGAGGAGATAGGTTTTAACTTCATGCTTAAAAGTTCTAAGGCAAGTAACGGTTTTGTTAAATGGCAGACACTTATTAAAAATCTTTAACCCCAGATATATACTCGGTGCTTGTTACATGAAGAGTACATGTTGGAGCGTGAAGATGATCCTTTATTCGGGTATTGTATTGATGTAATTCATGATTGTACAAGTATTGTTCTTTGTTTAAAAATACATATGTTGCAGCTTCCAAAATATATAAACATGGCAAAGGCAGAATACCTAAATCATGAAATAATGGCCTGCAAGAATCTCTATAAGAAACACTCGCAATGCTACGAATCACAGCGACGTAAAAACGTCGTAGGTTTCCGGCGATGAACCCCACAGCAGAATACCATACATAAGCCGAGATTGAACTTCGGTAAAATAGAGTTTTATAAGGGTGTTCTTACCGAGTTGTGACCGTAAGCGCCGAAATAAATATGCTTTAATTAATAGAATTATGTTTGCAATCGTTTATTTTAAACTTGTGAAAGATTTTTTATATTTTATTGACATTGATAAATATAGGTCCAATAGTGTAAATGGTCACAAAATTTATCCCGGCTGATGATCTAGTGGCTTACACGCTTGGCTATCAGTCGCGGTATCCTCGGTTCGAACTTGGCGGACTATTCTCGGAGTCAGGTTTTCGTGGTTTCCCTGACTTCTTGGTAAATGCTGAGAGACGAACATCTTACGTTGCTCTACGGGCGCAGGAGTAATAATGGCTCATGGCTGGGCCGATGCCCCCTGCGATTGACGAAAGCTATTTGGAGATGTCAAGGCATGAATTATTAGTATTATTAATTGGATGCAATTTTATTATACGGAGCCTGTCAATAAAACATACCTATCTGATAAGCATGTAGTATATTTTAATCAACGTAAATGATCAGTACGGTAAATACCATAGACACAACTCTATTTGAATTGTGGATCGCACTCACTTCTATTTACTGACAATTTCAATCAGTTTCCCAAAAACTTGAATATTGCTTTTTAGATTGTTTTCCTTAGATAAGGATATAAAAAAATGGAATGGTGTTTTAAGTCAGGAACAAATTTTCAATACGTGACGTACAGATACCCGATATTTCAGATATTGTCAAATATTGCCAATTTCAAAACTTTTTCCTTTGTTTTAGACCGAGTTTCGCTAACACAGTAAACAATTTTTACAATCATAAATTGTTTAGGAAAATGTAAAGACGATGTTTTAATTTGCCACCTACATCTAGACTGATTACGGCTATATGATTTGTTTTTAATCCATTAGGTAAAAGATAAATGATTAGAAACAGCTATAAATGCATTTGTAATTTATGGTAACGGAATGAAGTTTGCCTTTTAGAATCACGCTTAAATGCTTAATTAAAACCAACATACTTGCTGGCAGATAGTTTCCTGTTATACGTTTTACATGTTTTTGTCTTTTTTATTATTCACTTACTATATATAATTCACGGCTACGCTTTCATTAAAATTCCTTCCGCTGCCGAGAAATAAATGAAATGACTACAGAACTCGGTTTTCAAGAAAAATGAATAGAAACACTTTTGTTGGACTTAGAAATAAACACGAAATTAAAAAAAAGTGCATGGAACTCCATTCTCAACGGTGGGTATGTACAAAAGATGTTCGGTTTCCGACTCACAATAAAGGAAATATACGCCGCATGACACGTACGGGCGTTAAGTGCAGAACGGTCGTGCTTTTTAAAGCTTTCCGACGCCTTTTCAATGCACTGGAAGTCAAGGTGGTACTTTTGTGTATAAACAATTTAGCAGCAGCTGAGATGTCTGTCCCGCTGAAATAAACCACCACATTCAAAAGAATTTTTAGCAATTACATGTTCACTAATAAACTACAGTCGATGACTAATAAATTATGAGCGTCTTGATTGAAATACGTTATGTCTATTTTAACACCTGCAGTGAAAGAAGGAGCTATATTAAACCTAATTTTAAGACAATACATTAGTGATCGTGAGGATTATATTTTGTTGCCCTATTAGTTCAGCGTGCTAACAAAAAGCTTCTCTCTTGGTGTGGAAGTAACGCAATTTAAGAAAATTAGATAATCGGATTGAGGAAATAAATGGAGATGATCATAATGTGCCATTTCCTGCAACTAGCTATTTTCTTCTATTTCGTGTGGTCTATTTGCCATTGCTTTATCTACGCCCTCTGCCCATGTTCGTTGAAGTCGTCCTCTTCTATATCTTTCTAGTGCAATTCACCATCAACTCAGCCATTTCTCTTCACTCATTCGTCTCAGCTGACCGTGAATCGTTTTCTTTCCAGTCCACCGATTATACCATCGCCTGCATTCATTCTTTCACTTATAAGGGATATGCTGACGTTTCGATGCCCGACTAATCTAAATTTTATATATTTTTTAAACTTTCAAGTTTCTGAACCGCAGCACATTAATATCCCTTCCACTACAGTTTGTGTATTCCACGTTTCATACAGTTCTTCACTCCTTTAGACCACCATATTCTATTTACATCCCCTTTTTAAAGGTCTAAATATACTGTTATTCATTTATGCCCTGTTTAGGTTTATTCAATTTGTTTTATTGGATGCTACAGTTTTAATTTTCGAAGTAGGAATTGTGTTGATGTTTTTCTTTCTTCCAATTCTTACAAGATGTTGTTTACTTTATCTCATCTACTAATTACATATTATTATAGGAGCCTGAATTATATTTTTCTAAATCATAAGATAATAATTTGAAGCAACAATAATATGGACAGGGACCTTTCAGATATTATGTCAAATTCTGTTAAATCTTATGTACCTAACTTTATTGTACACAAAATTTCTACTTTATGTGCCTATGAAATATAAATCTTGTCTGAAGATATTAAATATTTGGAATAGTCAACTATGATGGACAAAAAAAGTGATTAATTGATTTTTCTCTCTTGACAACTAGCGAACAAAATTTTTAAAATAGATTTGATATACAATTCGAAATTTAGTCACAATTTAATGGACAACTGAAATATATATAATGTCTTTGAAAATGGAACAATGAAACACTTATCGTGAGGTCAACTTTATAAAGTTTAGATAGAAGTTCGAGGATTTGCATAGTTGCGGCAAAACTACGGATTGTGAAGCTAGGATTGCTGTCTTTGAGAATTTGTTTTTGAGCTAAATTCGATTTTTGAACTTGAACTAAGGAAGATTGGTATCAACAGCAGAGATTGTGAAGTGGATGTTTTATTCAAAAACAATACTCGGGTACTGACTCTTATTTATTTATTGACCCGATCAAATAAATAAGAGAAATAAGAATATAAAATAAAAATATAGCTGTTGGTAGGGTTATTTTAGAGCATTTGTATTAAAAATTTGTAATTAAAATAGAATTCAAATTAATTCTTAAAAATATTTCTAATTTTTTTGCAAAGTTTTTGTCATCTCTATTCTTATATTTCATAGTCGAAGCATCACAATAATACACTCAAAGAAAAAGTGGGGAAAATTACGCCAAAAATGGGTGGCAACTTTTGCGCCTCCCATTATTGTAGCAATTTTACACTTGCAGTGAAATATTACCCTTACAGGGGAAATTTTTCGAGAAGTAGAAATCTGGATAAAAATACAACTGGCATGGTAATTTTACACTAACGGATCGAATATGTCAATGGAAAATTACCCTTAGGGTGTAATTTTTTCACGAAAAAATCCCGTATGTGGTGGAATATACAGGATAGGTTTACATATCAAGGAAGTGTATTTTCTCTAGATTAAACAAGTTGCTAGCTTACTCATTGGGGTAAACTTAACCTTCCTGCCCTCGTTCGCTACGTAACAAATTCCTAATAGACGTACAATATATACGCAACAGATGTTCTAACCCGTGACATTGTTACTTATTTAAACTACACATGTATCTGTGATTTTCTTTGAAATGTAAAGTAAGAAGTTATATATTATAACTACTATAAATAGTGTATTGTTTAGGTCATACGCAGACGCAATAATGATCCATTATTTGACTGACATGTAGCGTTAGACCTTTTTTTCGATTATGTGGTTGTACAATTTTTTGCACCGATATTAGATTCCACCACAGTAATTCCCAAAACTCAGTCAAAACTTTAGGTAGTTAATTTAGTAAGAGATCCACATGGTTCGATTAATTGTCCCGTCTACTGCGATCACTAGGGTCTATTTTACAACGGATATTACCTTAGAGTTCATCCAGCAAGTTCAAATCATTAAAGTAACTCATTGTCAGTATCTTACTGAATGCGATTTTTTTCAAGTCTTCTAGGGAAGTGGCAATCTTTCCAAAGTTTGCATACCTGATTCTTGTAGTACCAGGGCAGAGACAGAAAATATTTACAGCGACCTGTAAAGAGAGAGAGAGAATCACCATGACATTTTTACGGTCGAGTTCTAACAGTTCCTTGAGTCTAGCATGACCAGGTTAAATGCACTCCTTCGCATTCACCAAACCAGGATAATTGTTCCAGCATTGGGGCACTTTGCGACTTGCCCAGAATTTGATTTACTGTATAGTTAGCCACCATAGGTACTATGCCAATGGCAAATTCTGGCCCCTGAAATTGCTCCGCAACATCCATTTTGGTAAGAATGTCTGCTTCCTCACTTCCAAAAATGAGTAGCCAGGTACCAAGATTAGGGATAGATTATTAGCCATCCCCACTGTATTTAAGATGTGTTTACAGTTCAAAATTGTAACTACTAAATGTGTTTGCTTCAGCAACCCCTATGAGTCCAACAATGCGCATGCTTATGCCAAACTATCCCAGTTATAGAATATTTATTAGTTTCACCCAAATAACGTGTAATGTACCTCAAGTTTTGCATAAATACTTATACTTAAAAGGGGGTAAAATTACCTGCTTTTCTAGAGCGTGCTTCCCAATTCCTAGTATGATGTTTTGCTATTAATAGCCTCAGACGAAAGATCCGGGCATGATCTGTTCACTTTAAAACCGTTTTGTTCTTCTATGTCACTCCGTTCCTGTTCAATACGTGGCTTTATTATACACCCGTAAAGTTTGCCAATCTAAGTAAGTAGTAACATTTATAGTTTTTTTTTTTTTCGATTACCATGAATACATGTTATGGGTGCGTCTCTTCATTCATCTGATATAATTTCTTCTCCATTTAAACATTTTGCGGAAACTTTTGACAAAATTTTTCTTCAACATTATAATGCATCACCAGCTCAATTGAAACGCCTCCAGAACACGAAGCTTTATTATTCCTCACTGTTTTAAGGGCTTTGTTAATTTCTCTTACAGTTATTTTCTCTACATCCTCCACAGTGCCATCCCCCATTAAATTTGTATATCCTATATATTCATTTAGATGCTCTTCTAATGATTTTGAAAATATTACTCCCCCTTATCACTATTTATTCACTGGAATACTGCCAATCTTTACTGCGTCTTTTGAAGTTATAGTGTATATCGATTGATACCCTTGCTTCGCCCGCCCTCCCAGTGCAAGCCTCGCATCACCTCTGTGAGCCTCGCTGTCGTTGTCGTATTCGCTTCCACTTGCTACGCCCTACGTCTTGCTACGTCCGTTTGCAACGGTATGGGTAGGCGGCTTTTATGCTTAATAAAGTGCATAGGATTTAGTCCGCACTGTACAAATTTCTATTCCATGGCTGTACATGCAATTGCATCGATTTTAGTTCAACTGTACATAATATACAGCTTATTCAAATGACGCACTATGGTTAACTTTCAGTGAAATCAACTTTCTTGTGCTGATTACAGTCCAATTAAAAAAAAAAAAAAAAATGAAGAATTCTTAAAATCATTAGAAATTTAATGATCTTTTTGGATTTAGTACCCTGTATATCTTTCAAATATTTTGAAGGACAATACATTTTTGGTATAAAAACCTTAATACATTAGGTATATCCTTAAAACTAACAGTAAAAAGGAGCAGGTTCTGTTTTAGGCCAACTTCATAAATTGCGCTACTGCAAATCACAGCAAACGATGCAATTCCAAAGTTATTCAGATGGTCCATTTTTTTTCCCATTTCAGTAGCTAAATGTATATTAACATTGTTTCATTTCCAATCCTTTTATTTACCTATCGTTTGAAGTAGAGTCCGTTGTAATAGAGAATGGTACATGTCGTCACCAAAATCTGCGCGAAGGCTGACGTCAATTACGTGGCGCTGTCGGCTACCATTGCTCGTTACCTAGCAACGAGGCATCGACTACCAATATTCGTCCATTGCGCATGTGATGCTATGTACCATTCTCTATTGCAACGGACTCAACTTTTTATGCGTTTAACTGTAGATATGATCTTGTTATATTTAAAGTGCGATACGACATTTGTAGTGTGTGTATTCTTATCAATATGTACTATTATGTATTAATTCCTCGTTATGTTTTTATAATTTAATATATAAAAACAAATATTTAAACCAAAGGAAGGTAGAAACTAACTATACCACCTTGTTGATGCATTAGGGAAAATACTGAGAGAATGAATTTACCATTTTTATTGGGTGTATATTTGTTCTTTCGGATTTAATCTATTTCCTATGAGCAATAAATGGATATATTGCTTGAATTCAGATTAAAAAATGTAACTCACCTGAGGCAATTTTAAACTCAACGAGCTTTTGTCAAGCGTGAAGTTGGGTAGTCATAAACTTTTATCGTTGAATTTGAACTTATTTATAGGACAATATATAAACAGGTAAAACCAGAAAATTTCTACGGAGGTCTAGTTTCTAATTAGTGTGTTCGCAAATAACACGAAGCTTGGCGAGAGAAACGAGTTTGCAAAGTAATCAATGAATGGAAACGATTCCTAATGTGAAACATGAATCGTTCATGTGTCATTAGCACTATTTTGGTCCGTAGAGCACACACGGTAGTAACTTAATTTGCACAAGCAGGTCGTTTATGTAGTAAAATAAAAATAACTTAGGATTTTATTAGCGTGTAATATACCCTTACGACTTCGTTATATCAACATTAAATGCTGTTGTTTTACCGTTTTCATGTTTCAAAGTTATAAACCATGTACAATGAACCTATTGTCATGTTTATTATTTTAAAAGTTTTTGGTTGTTTTTTTTGGTCAGTTGAATTAACACATTTTAGGTTGATTAAACATTGTTTTCTCCGCGTGAGGGATTTTTCATTTAGTAAACTTTTCAAAAGTTTTCAGTTGGCTAATCATTGTAATTGTGTTATTTTTATCTCTGTTATGTAGAACAGTTACATATATTTCTTGATATGTAAGTATATTTAATTAATCTGTTAACTACTTTTCTTGATAGAACTGACTTGCTCTTTTTTATACTCTCTTTAGGAAATTAACAAGACGCGATAGAAATAACAGTAATCAATAATATGTAATATTCTTTGGAATAGAATAAATATTTTTGTTTTGATAATTCTTCAGAAATTGTAAACCTGTGCTCGCTATCAAATTAAGAAGAGAAACATAGCATAAAACTGACAATAACTTGAGCACCCTTGCACACACATCGATTTTCGGCAGCACGAATAAATTCATGCAATAACATACATCCGTTGCTTGCACATATTCCAGTTTTCACCATGCACGATTTAATTATGTAGGCGTTCTACCTTAAAAACATTCATAGTAAGTTGTTCTATTGATGTAGACAATAGTATAGAAAATACAATGATTAATAAGGACAATGGTTAACGGCTAAAGATGATTTAATGAGAAAAGCAGCCAAAGATTGATGAAAAAACGATTCCTTAGTAACATATATTTAAAGCTAAGTGTATTTAATTAAAAGGATGAGATATTTTATTTTTACCTTTTCAGAGAAATTTATTTTACATCCGCCTTAAAAAATTGTTGTGTGCAAGGGCACACTGACGTAGCACAGCGTAAATTTCCATGTGTATGCACTTGCTTCTTCTTGCCACTCAAACAATTTCATTTTCCGGATTTGTTCGTGTCGGCAAATATCGATGTATATACAAGGGGCCTAAAAATATACACTCACGCACACCTTAATGGGCTGGTACTGCTATTGGCAGAAAAGATAGTATTCGCATGTTTCGATTAATTGTTCCGTCTACTACAGCCACAGCTCAAGCTTATTGTGAGCTGATGTTATCCCCAATTTCATTTAACGAGCTCAGGTTTTACCCTTAAGGTAATTCAGAACCCTGTTGAGTGAGACCTTTTTCAGATCTTCCAAGGAGAAATCAACTCTCTCAAGATCAGAAGATATGTTCTACTGTCTTCCCGCCCTCCAAACACAGCCGGTATATTCATTAGAAAATCCAATTCTGTCTGGATGCTCTTTGAATCTGCGGTGACCTGTAAGAACGAAAGCTTTAAAAGTTTTACGGACAAGTTTAAGTAGTTTCTCGGTTTTGGCATATGCTGATTATTATATAAAACACATGCTTACATTCAGTAAATAAACAAAAATATATAAATAAGGCGTATGAGTTCGACTGCTATTGTTTTGTATGTTTACTTTTACTTTACCTTATCCTGTTCATATAGGATTGTGCAGTAGGCGTTTTCGGATGCGATAACTTTGGGGAAGTAATTCTATATGGCCAAACAGCAATAATTAATTACGGAATTGATTATCAATAGGAGGTGTCGGGTCAAGCGCAATTAATCATTATGAGATTACATCCTAACCGTCATCGCGCTGAGATCTAATACTAGTAATATTACATTGATTGAGCGAATTTTTATTGGCTGAACGAGATGTCTTATTTTTATAATAAAATATTTTTTAACATTAATATATCAAACTTTGATTAAGTAATAACAATATATATAAATACATTCATTTTTATTGTTGTAGCAAAACACTTTACCTTAGTGCCTGAATAATATTTATTATGGTAATTATTTTTTTATAGCTTCAATAAACAATTTAGTTGATAATGTGAATATAAAATTAATACGCGTTGTTATTTTTCAAGTACAGTTTTCATAATATTATCCACCATATATGAATGCAATAAAGTATTAACTGTTATCCTGTCCATTGTTTTATTGGTTTACAATTTACTGCAAAGACCAACAGATAATAGGTCTTGGTGAAAAGCACATGTTATGTGCGCTAACGCACTCACCAAATGTGTAATACGACCCTAATGAATAGAAATCATTGAAATGCTTAATGTTATTTTTAAGTTTCTGTAGCAAGATATATTCATAGGATGAATAAAAACCTTCATTGTATTGATAAAGGATCAAATGAAGGAAATATTTGTCTTGTGCAATGATTTTACGTCTACTACCTGGTATCCAACAATAAGAGTTTGCTGTTATCAGCGATAGTTATCTCGTTCTCATAGTGAAGAAAGCCAGCAAGTCGCACTTCTCAGGTCATCTTTCCCATCAGATAACCATTGCAGTAGACGTTACCGCATGTAATATGGTGGAGAGCATTAAGATGAGATGTAAAAGTAATTCCAATTTCCAAACGAAAGTTAGAGGTGGTACTTGGGATGTTTTACTTTCAAACAACTAGAAAACTACACCAACTTCCACATCATCTTCACAGCTATTATTCACGGGGCAAAAGAAAAGAAAATAAATATAAAAAGCATACCAAAGACAAACACGCAAAGTAGAAAACTACTTGACATCAGGGCAATACTAGATACTATTCACAGTTTTAGAAACAATACAAAAAAAATATGTAGAAGACTGAAGAGAGAATACATACAGAGAAGAAATATCTCAAGAAAGAAAAAGATACATATAACCAGGAAACAAACAAGATCTGACAACAAAATAAATGACATATATGGAAAATAATAAGCGCCGAGATAGGGACACTGATAGACTCTCATTGCTTCACTGATCTAAAGGTGGAACAGCTGAATAACCATTTCATCTTTATTGGCTACCAGATCCACCACACAAAAAAACAGGCTATTAGAACTTTGTCGGGTGTTAATTATCGTATATTTATTACAAAATCAAAAAAAAATCCTTACCTTACATTCACCCACATTTTAACATGTTTGGAATACATACATAATAACAAACAGAAGTACAGCATACAGTGACCACCATGCGGACAATACCCATTTGAAAGGAAACTATGTGATTCCTTACCAACGTATAAATACAGGCAGGTGTGTAGCAAACTATTTTAGGTTAAAAATTTATAACCATCTACCAAAAAAACTTTGAGGTTTAATAGGTAAACAATTCAAAACCTAAATGAAAGAACAGTTGATTGATATGGGAATATATTCTTTTGACCAGTATTTTAGTACGAACTTTTAATGTGTTATTTAGTCTACCAAATTTTATATATTTTATTATTGATTTATTTACTTATTAGTTACTTGTAAAGTATTGACAATGTCAATGCCACTAGAGTTGAAAGACAATAAATGATTTGATTTGATTTATCGTTTAATACTTGGGATGTGTGGGGATGGTGATGTTACACTGTGACCTGAGAGATCTTACTATTTTCCCTGTCTTAGAGCTGGTCTTCCAATCCTATTCCTTTCACAAAGTGTAGGATATCAGAAGGCCCCAGGTTAGGTAAGTCACCCTCTTCAATTTCACATGCTCCTAGGTGCAACGCCCTTGAGTACTACGCGATTTGAGAGGAGACGGATGGGTGTTTCATCCAGTTCCCCACAAAATTTACATTCAGATTCCTTTGCGAATTCAAGCTTACTAAGATGTCCTTATGGTACAATGGCCTGAAAGCATACCTGTTAATATGCGAACATTGTTCTTATTCAGGTTGATGCATTTTGTAAGCTTCCTCTGGTAATAGGTTTCCAGAAGAATTTTACTTTACCTCATCCCCTGGAGATTCTCCCAATAATTAGATATTCTCTGCTCAATTTTTCAGGCTCTACAAAAGGTATTCCAGCTCCTTTTTTGAAACTGATTCCATGTGAGCTCAGCGCCTTGATGACTGCTTGACCGTCAGATATGATGATAATCTCCTGCTTTCGATCATTTCTATCAATATTGAACTAGACGCATCTTTCAATAGCCTATATTTCCGCCTGGAAGATATTTGGATATTTTCCCAAGCTTTCGAAGTACTTGGTTCTAGGCCCATACATTGCTATTCCAGTGCTCTCTGGCATTTTGGAACCATCGGTGTACCATTTGACGGCATTTCTGTTAAATTTCAGGATGGTGTTATGATCGCACTCGCTCTTGTATTTGTGTATAATACCTCTAGTATTATAATTGTGGTAATGAGTGATACTACTAAATTCTTAATAATTATTTTTTAAAAATCTGCATAACTGATAAATTAAAACAGATGGTAGGGGCATAATCTGCAATGCCTTGCATAGAGGTCTGCGACTTATACGAGGTGCAACGCCACACGTAGTACGTATGGTCTTCTTTTGAAGTTTAAAAATAGATATCTAAATCGGATGCGACACTCCAGATAATAAGTGCATATGAGATTAATGAATGAAAGTGAGCAAAGTACTAGGTTTTCAGAGTATCGATACTAAGCTGTTTTCTCAATCTGGAAAGAGTAGAACAAATACTGTTTAATTTTTTGCGTAAAGTAGGTAATGGGAGAAATCTTTTACACGGTTAGTAGTACCCAAAATCTACAACAGCAGTTTTATTGATGTTTAAATACAATTTATTAGTTCGAAAATTTATATTCTTCAGTGAAGTGTTAGCAGCTTTTACATCATCTCCGTTTTTACTTGTTATAAGTAAAGACGTATCATCAGCTAATATAACAGTATTGTCCATCGGTATCTCATTAACATACAATATACAACAACGAACCCAAGACACTACCCTGCGCCATACCCCTATTCAATAATAATTCATGTGATTTCACTGCGTTTACTTCTACATCATGATCTATTCTGCAGGTAAAATGAAAACCAATTCAGTGCAACCCCGCTTACTCCATAACATTTCAATTTCATTAAAATAATTGCGCGGAAAGCTACAGATGTAAAAAATATAACTACAAAATACACCATTAATGATTCTCAAGAATCATTAACTTGTGGGGAAACTGTACAGTCAAATTCAAAACTCATTTCCCTCTATATTAATTCTTTCTAATTTAGGAATATAGTGTTTCTATGTGTTTGCTTAAAATGTGGCCCTTGTTTAATAATCAAGCGCTCCAGCTTTCGTAGAGTGCTGCCTCAGAAATGTTTACATTTAATTTAGATGAATTTTGTATTTCATTGTCACGGGAGATCGAAAACTATCTAATATATTTACAACAAAGAGATTATACAGCCATTTACCTGTGGCATATGAGGCGGTATATTTTAATCATAATCATAATCATGATATATATTTATTGGGACCATACAAAAATACATTTTATATATCCCAAAAAGACCAAATCACCATCATAATAGTGCTCTCCTCTGGCCTTGAATTACGTCCAAACTTAGTTGATTTCAGCCAAAAATATAGCCTTTGATTTGACACATATATGTTTAATTCATCTTCGCTTCTTTTATACAATGTTTATTTTCAACCACATCCTCTTTTTTGATGTGTTTACTATCTGACGATAGCCAGAACTATATGTATACTTCAATTCTATTTTCCGTAAAAACCCAGGAATTTAAAATCAAATACTGTTGACAGGTCGCGTTAACAGTTTTTTTTACGATTGAAGATTTTCTTTAGTTAACTTCTAAAGTGCTTAAAAGCAGTGAATGTATATATTTGAATTTCAACTTTCATACGGGATCTTTTATGCTTCACAGTTTTTTTGAACCATTCTTTTTAAATCCAACGTAACAAAACCTGCAAACGATTTAATTCACAGTTGATTAATTTTACCGACTTATTTATTAATGAAATGAAATAACGAAAACCACAGTTCGCACATACAATAATAAAAGTAAGGTTCTAATTTAAATTGATTTTTATTTTTTGGAGCAGTAACCATCAACTTGTAATATCGAGTTTTTTGCTGTTACATTTACTGCAATCTAAATAAAGCGCTAAATAAACGCTTAATCAACAGAGAATTGTGTGCCTAAAAAGCGATTATTGCATCAGTGGATTAGGTTCATTATTTTAATTACAACTTTACTCTACAATAATTACAAATCAACAAATAAAATTCATTGTATTATGCCTTTGTTCATTCTATCGCTGGCATTCGTATATACAATTGATTAGTCGCAGTTATTCAGTAAACGAAATAAAGCTGTTAAAACAAAGCTGGTGTTCGTTAGAACAATAACATCATTCGGCTAATCAAGCTAGAATTTAATTTTTAATGTTTTATTTTCTTTAGTAAAATTAATAGTTTATCATGCAATATATTTTTTCTTCATTGAAAAAATCTTTCCAAATTTACTGTATTCGTCATTCAGGCCAATTTTAATGCATTATTTCATGTAAACAATGAATTTTTCATTGTTTGAGGACTCATTTTTTGTTAATTCTGTTAGAAACCAGAATGTCATGTAGAGCTACCAGTAAATTAATTATAACCACTTTTACAGATTATTGTGACAAATAGGTAATTTTCGTTATTACAAAAAAAGAATTGCTGTGGTTATTAGCTTCATCTTAACCGCCTATTTTCTATTTTACTCTAAATTTATTAAACAAAACATTTTTGGACATGTAGGGTAAGGATGACCCCTATGAGACGAAAAATTAAAGCGAGTGAAAGAATATTGTTGATTTTATAAATATATATAAAAATATCAATCAATATCAACTTTTTCAATCAATTTGGTGGTTATTTTAAGCTATGTTTCATGAAAATAGGTGCCTCAAATCTAAACTTAAAGAACAAAAACGCATGAAGTGGGCCAAAGAGAAATTTTCCTGTGTTAAAGTTGCTATCATTGTTATTCAATGATGCGGTGATAGAGGTTCCAAACGTGACGAAGTTATTGGCATCGACTACCTCTTTATGACAGGGACAAAATAAAAAACAAATTTTGTTTTCCTTTGATCACAACTACGAGAGATTTTATGAATGTGTCAATGTGGGAAAGTTATTCAGAAAACTGTAAAGCATTAGCGTAACAGATTTGTCCATCATACTTTTTTACTAACTCATGCTTGAGATTAAACCGTAGCGTAATCTGTCTGTGTTACATAGAAACATAAATCATCAAAATTAATCTGCGTGGCGCTAATAATATATTTAGACACCACTTTCAACATAGTTTGATAAATTTATCACACAGCAATCTAAGATGCATTTAATTATTACCACTGTTTGTCGAAATTAAGAGGTTTCCGTTGATTCCAGTATAATAATAATAACAATAGAGGAACTTCCTTTGAAATTATCGATTTAATTAAGCCTGAATAGACGATAAATGATTGGGGAAGCAGGATAGGTATAATTCTACGTAAATGTATTTCCGCCAGTATCTCCATAATTTATTAACGTGAAAAAGCAAAATAATGATGCATCCCTGATATCTTTAATAAAGTATTACGTCTGGGATGAAGTGAATTATATTCGGATCAACCGAAGGCTTAAAATTTATGCCACATATATAGTATTACATTCGTATTATTTAAATACTTCGATAATAAAAAAGATAACTATCATAAAGATTTAACTTTTGAGTTTAAATCTAAAATGATTTATGGACCAATATTTTGAATTTTACTCTAAGTAAATGGTGGAATTGAATCTGCTGTCATTGGCTGTATTCGCAGAGGAATCACAAACTAGTCAGAGCCAATCATATATCGTGAAATCAGTCAGATTCTGTTTCGGATTTCTTTGAGCCAATCGAATCGGGTCTGACTAGTTTGTGATTCCTCTGCGAACACAGCTATTATTATTAAATTCAACACTACTATTCAACTTAACAAAATAAATAAATAAGTTTACGAAAAAATGAAGGATTTTATTTATCTTATTAAGTTCGCCTAGATAAATTACTAAATTAGGGATCTATAACTATAGTATCTATCTAAATAAGAATACAATAATTTTACGACGATAAGCTACTACACATTTGTTGATTAACTAACACTAATTGATTTAATTAAATTAAATTAAAAGTATGTGTAACAATCGATCAATATTTGCATAATGCTAATATTAACCTTTTGTCACACTTACTTTTAATTTAACTAAATTTGATGTGTATAATCAATGTCAACTTGAAGGGGACAAATTTAAAATAAATAATTGAAAACATAATTACTCTGTAATTAATATTTAACAGTTATCTGTTAACATTATACAACATAACAAGGGTATTATTTGCCAGGCACAGATGCATAATGAGATCCTGACTTATAACTCAACTCTGTTCAACTTATAAGTTGAACTTTTCAGCGATAGCGGATTAAATTACACTATGTTTAGTGTAAAAAAGCATATTTCTTTTTGAGAAATTTTGAAAGTTATTTACTCAAGAATGTCCTTGAAATTTCTTAGTTTTTGAATTCTTAAAATTATTTAGCCAGATAATTAATTTCACAGCTATTAACTATCACTGTTGTTCTTGAATAAAATATTCTACTTGATGTTCCTTCTTGAAAGTCATGGCTTGAAGTTGCATCCGACTCGAAAGCAAACATTTTCCTTTTTTAAATCTTCACGAAAGTTCATAATTTTTTATTATCAAGAAGACAGATTGATTTCATACGTGACATTTAAAACTTTAATGATTAAACAGTTTCGTATTTTATTGAAACTTAATAAGAAAAATAATTTCTGTAAAATATAGCAGATATAAATCCATAGCAAAGAAAATACTTTTTTTTATAAAAACGTCTTTCAAATGCATACTTGCCATTACAACATTATTTAAATTGATTATCCTACTTTATTGTTAAATCCACACGTTCCCCAGTATTAGCTGCTACAACTCGTTTTATTGATATTTTTCTAATTTGTTGTTGCAATAAATTCAAAATACTCATACACAATCGTCCTCCACATAGTGAGAATACGTTGTTTTCCCCTCCAAATGTGACGGAGGAGGAGGTGATTAGAATTTTAGCAAAACTTCAAGACAAGTTTACCTCTGGTGATGATATGCTTCCTAGCGTCTTCCTTCGTGATATTAGATTTGTTATTTCTCATCCCTTATGTATTATTATTAATCTCGCCATCAGCACTTCCAACGTTTGGAAGAGGGCTAAAGTCCTACCCATCCATAAAAAAGAAAATCATCTATTCATGTATTTTTAATAATATTAAACCCTTTTTATGTGCGCATCAACATGGCTTTATACCAGGTAGATCAACGGTTACTAATTTAGCAATTATTTCCCAGTATTTAAGTCAACATCTGAATAATGGAGAACAGGTAGATGTAGCATATACAGACTTTCCTAGTGCCTTTGACACAATAGATCCTCTCCGATAGAACTAATTATGTGTTTTATAATGGGTTTTCGTCAAATTTGTTTCTTTCAACCTCAGGTGTTCCACAACGGGTCAAATTTAGGTCCTTTATTATGCATAATATATGTTGATGATCTCCTAAAGACACTCTCCTGTCCTGTACTAGCATACGCTGATGACTTAAAGATTTATTCAACCGTTACTAGTCCTTTTGATTCAGCCCAGCTTCAACTTAATATTGACACAATTGTTCAATGGTGCTTGAACAATAATTTAAATTTAAATGTTAGTAAATGTTATGTTGTTAACTACTAGAAGCAGAAAAACTAAGCCTTTTGTAACCCCCTATTATATACAAAATCAACCCATTTCCAAATCTGAAATCATCAAGGATCTTGATGTTCTTTTTGATAGTCGTCTCACTTATAACCCGCATATTAATCACCTCATATCCACAACTTCCAAGAAAGGTTTTATTATGCGCGCATCCAAATATTTCACTAATCTTGATACCTTAAAATCTTCGTATTACGCCTATTATTATTAGTTCCCTTGAAAATTCTTCACATAAGGAACTCGTTTCGTAAGATTCGGCCTTCGAAAACTTAGACTCGTCTGATAAAGCTAGCTCTTTAATATGCTATTGCAGTCGAAGGTAAGAAAATCTTTAATTTTTTAAATTAAAACGGTTTTCCTAAAAAAGGGCAGACATTAGAAGGAAATCGGTGAATC
Organism: Protaetia brevitarsis; assembly: GCA_004143645.1. Taxonomy (NCBI): domain Eukaryota; kingdom Metazoa; phylum Arthropoda; class Insecta; order Coleoptera; family Scarabaeidae; genus Protaetia; species Protaetia brevitarsis. Next base: position 2,422,390 of record RXPK01000168.1, read on the forward strand.
TGGTGGGTCACAGGTATTATTCAATGTTCGGACACGGATGTCTTAACAATGCTACAATTAAAACTCTTCAAATTCATTTATCTGTAACTCACTGTGACTATCTCACTTGAGGATACAAGCAACAAGCAGAAGAGCTATCACTCGCAGCAAAATCTACGAAAAAGAGTAATCGAATCTGCTTTAACATGACCAAACCCATTATGCTTGACTTGGGTTCCACCATTTATTATATTGTGTTGTCTAGTCATTGTTGAAGTATAGATCTTTGATTTGGTAGTATTAATTTCACTAATTATTGTGCTAGTCATATATGCGACATGTTTCAACTTATGCATAAAATTCATGCTACATATTCAAAATTTGTAATTATTGACTTCATTTTATTGCTTTAGAACAGGTCGTAGGTATAAAATAATTGATTAGAACAGGTAGTTAGTGCCATTATGCAATTTTCTACCAAATTATCAATCAAGTACACAATGAGTGAATGAATATGGACTATGTTTGTTAAGAATTAAAAATAATCATAACTTTATTATAAGAAAGATGTTTTAATTTGAAGTAGAATAATAATAAAGTGTTTTAAAATTATAAATAAAAAGTACCAAAAAGAAAGTTATGGAAGGAACACAGGCTGGAAACCATAATGGTGGAGATAAATATTTGCACTGAAGTAGTTGCTTCTAGTTTGGATATCAAACTCGATAGAAAACAAGTAGAAATATGATAACTCAGAAAAATATGATATTACTTAAATTATTTATATATCGGTTTTAATTTGAACACATTTTGTGAGTTAAACACATGCAATAGTACTGTTTGTGAAGAAGTACTTGTGTGTTCTAATTTAAATCAAATACAGTAAATATCTTCAGAAACCAAACATTCAGTAAGTGGGGGAACACTGGAAAGCCAAACAAAGCTAATTTATGAATTTTTGCGGTGATACACATATTTGCTTGCTAATTCACTATGCATATGTTATTTTGTGTTGCATATTATGTATAATATATACGGTATGTCATAATAAAAAAATAATAATAATAACTTACGAGGGAACATCCCTCTCAGCATCTATTAGGGGTTGAGAAAAGCTCACAACCGCATCATACTAAGAACACGCCGCGGACCATAAACTCGTAACATCTAGTCAAGCTTGTAAGTAACTAGCCCAGCAAACATGCTAAAGGCAAATGAGGAAACAATAAAACCAAATCAATGGAATGAATAATGAACAGATGTTTTACAATCTATATAGAGACTACTAGTTAATGTATTCAGAATCAAACAATGTAGTTATTCCGCTATCTATGAATATGCCTTTATACTTGTGGTAGGTAAACAGAGTGATTAGTATATTATTCATGTATATAAGTTACGTATCGGGGTATATGAATATATTCTTGGAAATAAAAGCTCTCAAATAAAACTCGATTGTTCATCACGGCACCACATAATATACGGTTTTGCATTTGCATTTTCTCTAAAAATCATTATTAATCTTTTCAACTCGTGTTCTGTCTTTCCTGAATATGAATGAATACGATATTCTAGAAAATAAATATAATAAAATATAACTATAAACTTTATTTTTTTTTTTTTGAGGATGAATCTTTATAAGACGCCCATGCACCCGTCTGCATTGGTGTGCGGGACTCTGGTCGGAAGAATAGCCTACCTACTAAACTTCTACTTGTTCGCCATGCTGTATTGCAGCTGGAACCATCCAAGAGGATATTGACATCAGGCGCAAAACGGGTTGTCGCCAAAAAAGTTCAAAGTTGACAGACTTGTCTTTACCTTTCCTCCATTTCTTTACAGCTCATTATGTAACCGATGATGTTCTGTATGAGCTGCCAATTATTCCCAAATCTTAGCATCTAGTGTGGCTAGGTTTTCTTCATTGAGCACGGTAGTAAGTTTGGAGCTTAAGGTTCTTTGTAAGCATTCCATCTGGGGCACTCGAAGATGGTACGCCACACGGTGTCTTCGATGCCGCAGTATGCGCATTCACTTCCCTCATCCTACCCAAATCTTTTGGAATACGCCCTGTCCCCCAAGTAATTGGGTCATATCGCCTTTTTTTGACGTGTCTCGTAAGGAATTGGGTGTGACAGTCCAGAGCCCGAAACTTACAGTATTGCCAAGCTTGAATGTTTGGTATGTGTTTCTTTGTCCTTTCCGCATTGGTTTTATGCCATCGCTTCTGCCATAGGCTGCCTAATTTTTTGATCTCTTATCCCTTGTGCTTCTAGTCCATCATTTTCATAAGCGAACCATCTTGTCCACGCCGTAAGATCTATCGGTATGGTCGCTGTTATTGCTTGCAGCGCCTCTATTTACACTGGCCGACGCGACTCTGTATACCAAATTTTGACACTTTTGCTGAGCAGTAGCGCTCGGACATTTATTCGTTAAGTTAGCGTAGTTTCATATCTAGTAGATCCACAGTTGCCGACCTAGCAGCAATATCTCAATTTATTCGAAGTCTTGGACAGACATAGATGTTGAAGTTGCCTATATTGATCTAACCAAGACTTTTGACTCGATAAATCATGGTATGGTGCTTTTCAAGTTTGGGTTATTCCATCTGCTAAAGCAGACTGTCCCTATTCCCATTCCCCCCTTCTCCTATTTTCTTTTTCTTCTTCCCTATTTGCTTTTCCCTATTATTTTCTATACTCCCTTTCTCCATTCACCTCTCCCCCTTCTCTATTCTCTTTCTGCCCATTCGTTTTAGTATTAATCGAAAAATTAGTTGTTTCTATGTAGTATGTAGTAAAGGTTAGAATATAAAAGAACAAAACAGACAAAACGGTTTTCGTGGTCGGTCCCATGGCGATTTTAACGTTTTCACGTCAAAAAAAAGAGGCCACAGAACATCGAGTCCTCTTTTATTAATTCAGTTAAACAGTTGTTGAATCTAGACACATTATTTTCAACAGTCCACTTTGCACAACCTTTACTCTTGTATGTTCGCATTGAAATGAGGTAAATTATATTATATGGGAACGTAAAAGTTGCTAACTGTTATCCAGGTCAAAGGAATTTAATTACCTTTTTCGAATTAAATCAAATTCGTTTTAGTTGCAGACTTGTTTTCGGATCGTGTAATGTAATTAGATTTAATTCCCAGAATAAGTTGAATAACATGGTTGACAAATATTTAAGGCGCAATTATCGATTTAACAATCATCTGACGAGATAATTCCAGAAGCTACAGAACAACTCGGTATTTTATAATAAACGCAGAAAACAATTCAACAAAATGGAGTACGATCCAGTGTAAATCGAAAATTTAGCAAGAATCAAATGATAATGTTTTATCTCGATTGCGCAGAGATAACATTTCTATATATGGAAAACCATTTCTCGTAATTAAATTCCGTTGAAATTGATTTGATTTCGTGGAACTATGCATCAAATGAAAAATTTAATAATACGAGAGACCCTTTTATGCGCCACGGACTGCGATTTGATATGATATCTTTTTGTTGTTGTAATCCTTTGGGGAACTTTACACTTAATTTTACCCTTATTGTTAGTTACATCCCCCAACACTTTCGCATTACTAAAACCAGGCCTGCGATTGTTATTATTGCATTGTAAAACCTAGATATATCACCCCTTCTCAATATTGACTTCACTTTTATGTAAAGTGTACCTAGTTTTAAGATTCGGTGTTTGGTCAATGTGTTGCAACAAGCGATCAATTATCAAGAATTCATATAAGAAAGAAATCTGTCAAAGTTCTAGCTATCGAAAACTATTCATGTCCAGGATTAAATCTGTAATAATTGAAATTAATGTACTAGTTGTTAACCGCAAAACTCAGGTCAGTCTTCTGGTGATATGACGGATGTTGAACTATGTGAAATGCATTTATTGTAGTTCAAGTTATCACTAATATTGGTAACATTATTGGCACGAGGAACTAAATCATTATTTTTATACCTGGGTACCAGAAAATAATTTACTGATCAAGGATTTATTTATGATAACCAATGTTACAAAGTAAATCGAAAAGATAATTTAAATTAGATTTCGGAAAAGTGGGATGACTTATCTGTTATACCGTTCTTTATGGCTAAGACGAATCTATCAGAATTAGCAGGACTTCCTACACCAGTGAATGTAAATGATTTTATGATTACGAATAACTTTAATGTCAAGGATGGGAATATTACCAAATCCTCTTAGCACAATCATAAACTGAACGTCAAGGTGGAGAAAATTAAAAAAATTGTAAAGCTTTGTTCATTTCATCATAAGATATGAAAGTAGAACAAATAATGCCATTAAGTTATTTATGATTAAAAGGAAAAAAAATTAAACTTGCACAGACAAAATTCTCGTTACGTGGTTTAAAACAAAATCCATAATTAAAATAAAAGAAAGATTGCTTTCGAAGTTTGTCAAATTATTTATTAAATAGAAATAAATTGCAGGTCGTGGTTAAGTTTTCATGTGAAAGTCCACAATTATTTTAGCTAGAATTGGATTGACCATCGGGCCCCTTGCTATGACTGAGAAATTCCATGATCAATTTTATTATCAAAAGAAAAATAACTATTACTAATAATCAAATGAATTAATATAAGAAATGAATTTTCAGTTGATGTGGTGTAATAAATTGTATACGTGTATCCAATTTCAATCTAAATATGCAAAACTAAATCTAATGATGTATTAGTAAACAAGGACACAACAGCTAATGATATGATTTTTAGGTAATATAAAATTGTCTATTCTTCCCTTCAGTTCAAAGCAACTAGAATACTAGAACTAGGTTGATGCAAGATAGGTAGAGTGTATAGTTTCGCTGTTATGTGGTTAGACCCAGATACCTTTATTTATAAATTTATTTTAACTCTTTTGACATATTATTAACTTGACACCACTAAGAAAGCTAGTGATTTTTAAAAAATATGCCGTCCTCTACTGAAGTACAATTCGGACACTTAAATCATTATCATTAATAAAATTAGAAATAAACTCACATTCAGCTAACATCTTACCAAAGCTCGAATTTTTAGAAGTGAAGAAGAAGTAGTACTTAGGTGCTAACGATAAAAAGTTAGCAGTATCAGCAAGTATACCACAACTCGTGCAATCGATAAACCAACCCATATTATCATTATAAAATTTAATGCATTAAATCCAACAAACCGTTAAATATCGTCAAATGCATGCAATTTAATACAACTAATGTTAAATGTGAAATTGGCAATTAAGCAATAAGAGAATTAGGATTTATAACAGAAGCAAGATTCGAAACTGCGGTACCCGATAATAATTGACCCCAAATCACGTGACAAGATGTAGTACATTCAAACTAAATTGCGAAAACCGGCATCTTAGTACTACAAACTCTAACGTAATTTTAAGATTCTAAAATGTGGACGTAAAATATTCAAGACCATTTTACTTTTTCTGTCACTTAGTTACAAGAAAAAGAGTCATCGATATATATTTAATTAAACATCTTCATAAAAATTGTAAACAAAGTTGAGACAATAAAGTTTGTTAAATAAATAAAGTTGAAATAGACAGATAGTATAATAACGCTAGAAGTTTTTTAATTTTGAATAACTATGGGAAAATGACCTAAAAGTGTGTCTAAAAACAAGAAAAACGAGTACAAAATAAACTTCTTGACAATCGTTGCTTTAATCAATACGTGCCGGTTTATATTATTTTATCTTCCTACAAAGGTTTTTTCTTTCGTAGATCCACATGCAACTTCTGTCATGATATAAAACGACATGCTGCACATGTGTAGCAAGCTAGTGTGAAACTATTGTTTACCACAGCGTTATTAAAACACAGCAGTGGAAGCCTGCTTATCTCAAACAGCTTAGAGCCATGTCACATGTGGTAATCAATCGGAGTACTGTTTACTGTTGGTTTATTTTTGTCCGGATTCAGGGGCATTGGCACAATGAAACAAAATGTTGACACAGGAGATTATATAAAAAAATACCTTTACCTGTGCTATAATTAACCTACTAACTAATTTGTTGTTTTGGTTCTTTCATGTTAAAACTGCTATTTCCTGTGTCATGTGTGGAATAAAAATAGAGTTCTACTCAATAATCAAATATTCCTATTTCTAATTGAAGATAAGCTCCATATTGCAAAGTTCTGAAACTCATTCTTTTTCAATATGCGTCAAATTTAATAAATTTAAATTTATGCGGATATCACTTCATCTGCTGGCAGTACGGCTGAGGAGGAAGGATGTATCATTGGCAATCTTGAAAGTCAAGCAGCAATATGCGGTAGCGGTGATTGGTGGGTGACCATTCGGACAACACTTTTCAGCGGCTCAGTGTGTTCCGGCACCCTAAGCCAAGAAGGGCCTTCAAGACCTGTAGTGCTGCTTGAGGTGTTATTATTATTATTATCATTTCATCTATTTTCCGGTGTTCAGCAATTAGTTTGGGACAATTTGCCAAACAAAAATGCACACTGGAACTATTCTATTCAGGAAGAGATTCAGTGTAATAAAGGAACTAAATGAAGACATTTTTGAAATGCGAATCGTCCGAAATTTCTTACTGAAGCCCACAAATCCCATATCTTTACAAAAAGGTCTCTTCTTGTATGATACCTTCTTGCTAAGGTTATACACTTAATTTAAGTTAAACATTTTGCAAAATATTCATAAAGATTTAGTTTGCATGATTAATAAAGGACGTTTCTCTAAGAAGAAAAACAGAGAAGTACGGAGTAAGAAAATTTTCCTCAAGATTTTCTCTAGTCTACTTATTTATTGACTTACATGAAACTAAAGGAAAGAAGACCCATTTCTTTATTTACTGTAGTTCCTGAGAGAATAATTAAAATGTATCAAATCATTATCATATTCAGTGGTTTCGAATTGACCCACGTTAGTAAAACTGATTGAAGTGTAAATAAAAAATTTGAAAGTATTGTCAGCAGCACCTAAACATTTTTATAGGATGCTATGCACATCAACAACACAGCGCAACATTTGGAATTACAGAAAGGAAGAGGTATGAGCGAGCATTGATAGCGTAGTACTTTACAGATGAAGAGGAAATGGAAGAATAAACACTAAAACCTCATCTAATATTTCTACAAACAAAACCATTATTATCTCCTTCGACTGAAAGCAAAATAGCTATTTGTAGCTATAATTCTGTAAACAACGTAATAATAAGAAATGCTTTCAGATATTTTATAAGGATGGAGGTTCTAAACGATGACTCTAAGGAATATGCGATGTGCTGATTAAGACTTATAATACTACATCATTGCCAAACTATGTGAGTGTAACAGTCGATCAATCTTTTTATATATAGCAAAGATATCAAACGTCCAAAAAGCCCGTTCTCAAATTTCCTCCTACGCGTTTACAAAATAGCTATAGACAGTGTAGATTCGATATGAATGTACGATCAATATTCATATGTGTAACGTCATTCTAGTAAGTTTTTTTCCTGCACTATGTATAACTAAAAATGGAAAGTTGCCTAAACGTGCTTAATTGATAACCTATACAGGGCATTTCAATTGAAACGAGCCATTTCCATCTCTTTACCTGATGTGATTAATATAAAGCTTCTTCTTTGCAAACCTGTGTAAAAATGATTAGAACGAAATGGCTTCAAATGCTCTCCCTATGTGCTCTACTGACATTTTTTTGTGGTAACCAAGCTACTCGTTTTTGTCACATTCATTTATCATCTTTGAAGTATTTTTTTTTCTCACTTTTCTTGCTTCTGATTTCAGCTTTAGAAAATTATTTTGGATAGTATTAGTTTACGTTTGTATTGCTTAGTAGAATGCTTTTTAGCGCATTTTGCTTTTAGTTTAGTAGTAAATTCACAATAAATTAAAATGGTCTTTTTTATCCAAGAACTTGAGAAGATAAGAATGGGAGCGGTGCAAGGTCTACAACGCTTATTTAACGAAAATCGTGCAGGCCAAAATGTGCGATATAAGTATGTACCGGAATTAGTCCAAAACATTACGGAAACGGGCTCTATATATAACAAAAAGCAGTAATTTCATCCGATTGACAATAATGAAGATATGAAGGTCGAAGTTTTAGGTCAGGTGGCAGTGCTCGGAAATGCGACGTCGATACATCTCAGGCGTCAGGAGTAAGCCGTTCATCAGTTTGTAGAATACTTAAAAAGTTCAAATTCCATCCCTTTAAAATTACACTTTTACACCAACTGAATGAGGATAATTTTGACAGGAGGCTGGAATTTTGCGAATTAATGACCTCAATAGTAATCGAAACTTACTGTACACAATCTGCTTTTCACATGAATCATCTTTTTCATTCAATGGTAAAGCAAATCATCCCAGCTGCAAATATTTGGAATGACACCAATCCGTATTTGACGCAGGAAAGACATACACAACGGCCACAATAATGATTAGCGAGCATCTCATAGGATCCCTAAACATTGATCGGATATGGTAAATGGTAAAATGTATTTGAACAGTCTGGATGATTCAGTCAGTCATTTGCTCACAGAAAAATTGGAGCAAGATCCAGATTTGTTGGAGCATGGGGTAGTATGACTAGACTTGCCAGATCGTCGAATCTTGTATCACTAGATTTTTTTCTAGGGACATCGTAAGTATAAAGTGTATGCCATACGTTTAGTTTTCTTACAAGAGTTACGCCAAAAAAATTGTTGAAGAATGGAATAACTCCAGAAATGTTGCGAAATGTCAGGAGAGCATTTGAAACAAGTTGATATTATTGTATGGAGATCAATGGTCATTATTTTGAACATTAGATATGATTTTAAATCATCAGGCCTGTTACTAAAAGTTGACCTCGTTGATATAACAATTGACAGATTTCAGCATTGACAGAATTCGGCAGTACCTAACAAATATAATTGACAATTTTTTAATTTATATGTCGAAAAGCGTTGATAATGATATAGAAAATTTAGTCTGGCGATAAAACGACTTTACTTAGGAAAATAATATTGACCATCATGATTTTTTTTCTTATTGGCAATTGCATCTTTTCCTTCAACGCCTTAATCTTCTCCAAATGTATCAAAACGTGCATGATATTGTTTTCCAGAGAGATATTCAACGTTCCGGTTTGTTAAATATGGCGTTAATTTCAACAAAAGTCAAGTTCGGCAAAATATCTGAAATTTTCATGACTTTGCTCCTGAGAGTGCACCTTTCCTAAGGTAGCTTGAATGCATAGCATAAAGGGGTGCCTCGTGAAAGTCGTCACTAATTGTAATAAGTTAGTAGTAGTAGTTCAGCTCCCACAATTTAAAAGAAACGTGTCTCCCATCTTTACCTTGGTCTGCCTCTCTTCTTGCTATCCTCTCGCTATCCGTTTGATTATTCCCTTTTCTGCCACCCTTTCTACGTGACTCAGCCACTGGAATCTCTTTGATATACTACATATTGTAGTATATAGCATCTAAGTATTTCTGGTTTATGATGGATGTTATATATCCTTACAGATCCATCCTCAGTTTTTCTCCCTCCTAGAATCCTGTTTCCCATTTCATTGCTTCCTCTTTTTGTTTCATGTTTTAACACCCAATTCCTACAGCTGTTCAATAATTTACACTTTAAAATAGCAGTTTATATTCTTAATTTTGATTTTCTCGACAAGTATTTCGATCGGATTAAGTAGTTACGCTCCTGCACTTTAGTCTGCTTTCATAATTCTCATCTGTTCTTCTTTATTGCGGTTGTAATTTAGTAGGGTTCCTAGATATATACATTATATTAAATACATAAATATTTCGTTTGCATAGCCTCATCCTCAATTTACCCTTGTTTTTAATGACAATTAATCCTTTTTGACGATGGTTATCGTACATTCGTAACTATTTTCTTTAAATCTTTCTCCCCTCTTGCAATTATGGTGCTATCATCTGCATAACAAATAACCTAGTGACTCTAGTAATAAATATGGTGACTGTTCCTCATAACCTTTTCGAGTGTAAGATTAAATAATAAGATGTAATGTGGGGTTTAATTAAGAGCTCATCGACTTTGATGTCAGTAATTCCCTATAGACGATGAAATAGATCCACATAACATGTCGTGCTTCGCTACATACCAACACCTGCAATTCGCCATGGCAACCATATATTAGCTTGGCTCAATCGACATACCTATACAGGGTGGCGGCATTAGTGTGTGGAAGTTCGACTTAAGTATCTGTCATTATAAAAGTTATCAAAAAAAAAGTTAAGCAAAGAGGTAGGTATTCTTAAGCTTCATATTTTAAAATTAGGTACACATACACAGGCTGTTTCATAACGCCGTATTGACCTACTTTTATTTATTATTTATGTGTGGATAAACACAAAATAAAATTTGTGTAGCCAAATAGTCTTTATAACAAACCATTGTACTACATGCCTTAGGTGAAGGATAAATTCCCATTGTCAATCGTCTAACCCATTGTCTTTTTGAAAGATCCAACCTCCACAGATCATTAAATGTTGTCATAGAACATGTGCAGCCGCCAAAAACATACATAGAATTTCCATGAATACCTTTTCGTTATTGTAGGTGCTATGGCCACTGGAGTTATGGTATTCCAGGCGATATCAAAGTCTGCTATTGCTTTGTTTAAATTCCTCCATTTTATTTTTATCTTATTCTTATCTGAAAAGTCAACAACATTTCATATACAAAAGAAATTCCATTGTGAATACCACCAACGTCTCTAATTTTAGAAATAACCGACGAATACTTACTCAAAACGCAAGTTTTCCATCTCTTTGATACCAGCATGCAATTGTGAATATCCTTATATGGCGGAATTAAACCCAAAATGAATTCTAGCACTTCATCTGGTAAATCGTCTATGGTATAGACTTTCTTAGTTTCGTTAACAGTCACGGTAATTCAACTGTGATTTAACGGCAATAGATGAATAATTAGTAAATACCCAATTTTGCTTCTCTACTGATATTTACATCTTGTTTATATACTCAGAATTTAATTTATGAGGTTTTCGAACATGAAAGAGGGAAAGTTTACGATAGAACGGTTGGGAATTCTGATTCTGCTGGTTCATATTAGACCAAAATATCACTAGATCAAAAAATCAAAGGTCTCTGATGATATTACAGATTTCAATTGATATTTAGCAAGTGCTTTTTTACTTTTAATTTAACGTTAAAATAATGTAATTTTAAATGTTTTGTGTAATTTTCAATAGTTTCTCATTTACCTAAGTGTTAATAAACTTCTACTATAATGATAGCAGAATTCACCGAGTCGGACGAAGACTTCATGTTATATAATGATATAACATGAAGTCTTCGTCCGACTCGGTGAATTTCCTAATTAACTTTTCTTTCTTATTGTATAACCTAAGATTATACTAATCGTTAGTGAAAAATGTCTTTATTAGTGCACCTAAATCCTGTAATGGACCATCTTAAAAGGATAAAACAATTCTTACCACATAGTATTAATATTTCTACCACACAAAAGGTTTGTTTACAAAATATTTATCTGTAGGTTGTTTCTGTGATATTGTCACTTTTAGGTATTATTAGTGTCTGTATCTGCGAGTGTTGCTTTAATTGATCTACTTGCTAGACATATGAGACGAAAAAAAGAAATAGTTGATCCAGTAAAGCTTAAACGGAGCTTATCGAAGCGAACAAGAGGATCGGGCTCAAGATCTCCAAATGGAGGTAAGATCAACATCTGTTCTACTTACAGCGAATTTTTGTTATTTGGTGTAATTTTATATGAAAATAAACAGTATCTATTGGAGTAATAAAATGGAAATTTGTGACTTAAATAAATTATTTGCTGTTTTCATGATTAAAATTGAAGGTTTAACCAGTGTCTTTTATATATTATGCAATTCCTATTTTGAAATTACATGGTAATAAACGTCCATTTCAGTCTAATTAATTAATAAAAGTTTTATTTATTAGTAATATTTAAATTTCTCACGAAATGGTGATAGCAGTACTACGTTGTTTTTTTTTATAGTGTATATTGGGTAGTAGGATTTAAAACACAGAAAAAATATCATTCCGTAAGTTAGGTCTAGACTTACGGAATGATATTTTTTTTTGCGTTTTAAAATCCTGCTTACTTTTGCGAGCCTTCTCCTATAGATGTGCCAGAAAGTTATGACCGTTTTTACGTCTAAATTAAGATATAAGGGGTTCCGGTAAGAAAAAAAATTATACCGCCTTTTCCCGGACCATTACTTGTTTTGCCTAAATTTTGAACTATGGCGATTTCAATGATATTTTTACAAAATAGAAGTTATCCAAGAGTGATATTATCACTCAAGAAGCGCACATAACCTCACCAGGTTGCAGATCAAATGCTATGCCTTTCGTTCTCTCGATTGAGTAATTATTTGGAACTTGCGCATCGGATGGATTCTTCGGGTTGTTAAATAAAGGTAGTCTTACTATAAGACTTATAATTATTTGGGAGGATAACTATTGAAACGATGGTCGAGAAGCAACTGCTTTATTCTATCTAAAATACATACACGTTCCATATGCGTGCTATTACGAAAAACTTACCACTAAAAGCCTCTACACCAAAATGTACAGCTAAACAACTACAGGAAGACCAATATATGAATATATAACAGGTACTTAGCGTTAAAATTAATTCCCTCAGCGATTCTCCTAGCATAATTTCTTGTGCTTTATTACTCTACATGCGATCTTGGAAAAGATGCTAACACATGTTTCTTGGTACTGAGCCTTATTTATTGAACACACTTTCTCGCTTTTATAAATCTTGCAACTTCTTTCTAAAAAAAAGAAAAACACGAGAGTTTTCATCCAGTAGGGGCACATTTAGAGGAAGCTCAGGTCTAAACAACATTGCTTGAAACAAAATGTTTAAAATGTTCTTTGGTTCAAAGAATCTTTTCTACCAGCGCAGTATTCCTAGCATAAAAATAGCAGAATGCTTAATTCCTGCAAAAGCTTTTCTTTAAATTATTTTATAACGTTGTAAGTATACCAGTGAACATATTATCGAAACAATATGCGGAGAGTAATGACTAAACAAGGATCTTGAATTCATAAGTTTACTTACAGAAGGAAAACGAAAGAATCGTTATAAATCGTTTTAAAAACTTCCCAAAATCTGACGTATCAAGCGCGATCTGGAATTTTCAATTAACTGGCCTTTAGTCAGCCCTTACATTGTTGATCAATTGCTTTTCTTTTCCTTAACCAAGCTAGAAAACTCGGTCACAAATAAATCACGTAATAGGATTCTTTGTCCTCTCTGCCGCGAACTTCTTTATAGCCCTTTATTTCGTACTGGGTTGTCTTTCCCACTTTAAAATTAATTTTGCCTGCTTATACTTTCTTTTGTTTTCGTAAATCCGACCGGTACACTCCATCAAATCAGATTTACCTTTGCAAATACGTCTTACCCTCAGACACATTATTCTTTTTGAATCCGTTTATAGGAATCCTTGCCTGTAGGTCATGTAGAGGGCTCCTACGTTCTCGACCCTTTTTTAATTTAATGATATTCTGAAAGTAAGTTTTTTCGTTCCAGGTTTAACTCGATTTCTGGGAGTCCCATAATTCTGATATGCGATGGTAAGTGACTCACAAATTTTTATATCGTAAATAACTATATTTAAAATTGAAAGTATTTCTTGTTTGTAGTGAATCCGTAGTGTTTTCTTTCGAAAAATATATCTATAATGCACAGGTGTCTCACATCAATTAGTTAATTGAGTACATATGTATAAACGAACGGCATTTCAATCAGTATTATCAAAGATAATGGAAAATGTCATGACAAAGGGATTGGTGCCTTTTTAAACAATGCAATGCAAAGCATAGATAATTGAAGCCATAAATTGTGATTTTTGCCGCCGTCGTTTTTCAAATTGATGCATTTACTTACAGCCACAATGATGGAAACGTCAATGAACATATGCAATTTGTGCAATTCTATAAAAACTAAAAGTAATTTTTAAAACATTGGAAGAAAGAAAAAAGCCCATAGCTCTTCAAACATTAATATTCCCATGTTATTTGTATTTGCCACGTGCATGGAATTCGGTAAAAATCAGGAGATTAGAAGAGATTGTCATTTACAGAAAATAAGTCAGATAGTTTAGAGTTAAATTAAAATTTGAAAACGGTTTTGATGTTATATTTAGACATGATTTTTTCCTATACGACCAGTAGCACTTTGGATGTACTGGCAACAGTAACTCCTTTATCCAAAACTCCAAAGATTTTGTTGTACAGCTGAATAGATTGACAATAGATCCCCAGATTTTCCTTGAAAATTTCCAAGTCCAATCCTTATTACCAAAGTTTCTATATCCAAAATCATCCATTTAATCTGTGAAATCCTAGCTTTCAACCCACAGCCGGATGACTTAGCTGCCTTGTGGTGAAAATTTGCTTTACTTCCATGTACTTCCAGTTCCACGGCTTCTACTACAAAGAAGTTGCAAGTGCATCCTCGGCTTCTCCGCTTTCTCCTGTATTTGCCAACATTTTTATGGAGGCATTTGAAAAACAAATCCTATCCTCCTATTAATGCCAGTCATCCTACACTGTTGAAAATATTACGGTGTTGGCGTTAATTTTGCCCTAGTCAAGTTGATTTTTACAAACTTTGCCAGACGAATTGACTACATGTGTTTAGTAGAACAGAAATTACTAGAATTTGGTGTGAATTCTTTGTTCAGATATGAGGATTTACTATTTTCTCTAGACATTCAGAAGCATCAACCAATCAGAATTTTTCCCTCGGATAGAAATATAGAAACCCCACCTAATCAATACAGTATTGCATTGTACGCACACCTGCATGCACGTGTATCTGTTTTCGAGTTTGTTTCTGCGTATTAACATATCCAAACAAACCACCAAATGTGACTGACCTGCATAGTGTAACCTTGTGTTATTAAACGTTAATTCCAGTGGGCATAAAAAATTTCAACATCTTAAAGATGTATTGAGAACAACTATTTACGTAATTAGTTCAGATTTGAATCAAATAGCATAAACATTCACTTAATTTTATAATGGTTCTCAAATAATCATTTTAAAATTAGTACGTTTAGTTGAAACCAAAACTTTTGAATGAGTGGTTCTGTATATTTATAATTGAAAAAACGTCTTAAAGAGAGAATATTATAGCACTAAGAAATAGGAGTTGCATATTAAAAAGACGTTGTGTTTAGAAAACGGTGTTAAATCATCCAATAGATCGCATTCATTTAGTTAAACAGCTAGTAAATTTGTCTAGTCTAGATCAAATAAAATGTGACTAGAAGTATATCATAATTCCACGTGTTAGTTGGACAAAATAACCCCTTAGCAATAGACAATACTTGACCATCTTTGTTCGTCAAATTTAAACTTCTATAGTTCTCGACAAAATAACACGAAAACAGTGTGGACCTCTCCTGACTATTGAATTAGTCAAAAAAGTGTTAAAATTTTCAACAGTGTAGGAATGCCGATTTAAGTACGTTGACAATACCTTCGCGATCTGGCCACTTAAAAACGTGATTCCTTAAACCTTAAATAATTGCCCCATGTCTCGCAATTGTCAACATACTTCCATAAAATTCGTCGTGTCAATTGGGTCAGACGGTACTCGTTGCTTAAATGCCTTTCCACAACATTCTTCAACTCAGAAAAATGGCGCCATAAATTCCTTAATTCAACGGGATGTTGCCGTATCCGAAGTATCCAAGAGTAGCTATTTTAAATTCAAGGTGTTACAGTCCGTATAGAAAAAAGACTGTCCAAAAAATACTGGCAGCCTTGAAGGTGCTCCTTAAAATTGAGGAAGAAACGTCGGCCAGAAGAAGTTTCAGATTACGGTGCCAATCTGAAAGCCAAGCAGTTGATAGAATGGAAAGCGACCGCGAAAGCCTACGGATATGCTTATTATGCAAATTTCTATCAAGCTGCATTATTGACGTTTGTGTAAAGCCGTTCTTGCCATTGCTGTTATCATAATATGGATCAGAAAGGATAAGAGCGGCAAAAGTCATGTTTTATGGTAACGGCACGCTTCTGGTGATCGAGTGTTCTTTTCTGGGTTACTTTTTTTTGAATAAACAGGGTTTGGACAATCTATGCGAGAGGTGTTAAAATGGCCGAATATACAATGTACAACGTCAACCCAATTCCATTGCATTTTAGTGCAACTTCTTATCTCCATTAGTAAATATGTCGAAAAATAGATGTGAGACACACTGTACATAAATATATGTTATGGGTAGACTCTACGTTACTTTAATTTCTACGAGTGTATCATTCGAGGCTGAAATAAATAACATTTTTTGTTGAACGTACTAAAGATACGTAGAATAATACGAGCAGAAAAGTAAGGAAACTTTAAAGCTGCAGTTTCCACATTTTGCTCTACTCTACACGTATCAATTTATTATACTAGACCTTGGAAAGATATTCAAGTATCAGCAGTGCAATTCGCTAGCCGCCCCAAAACTCTAACCAGCAAGGAGAAGCAATAAACGGTAAACCCAACCGCCATTCACTCACTGCTCGGGTGCCCTAAGGACAATAAGTTTTATACGTTACGGTTAACTGTAAATCTCCTCACCTGCGCTTTGTATATAGATATATATATATAACATCTATTTTTTTTTGTTCTGAAATCTAAATGGGTGTTAACGCCTCAGTATTTATCGTCTTCTTAATGCAACTTTCTTCCGCGGAAATAGTTCGAAGTTGTTTGTAGAGGAATTCTAGGCAATAGCTTTTAGAACTCGGCCCCTCTAAAAGCGAAATCTTTTTTATATAAGTCTATAATTCCCTGAAGGATACCGATATAAATAGTTTTAAAACGTTATTCACGGATCAAACAGTTGTGACTCGTTCATATTTATATATGACATCATCTAAGATTCTCCGTTTTTCTTTGTTATTTTGGGAAGAATTGAGGTCGATTGGTCATCCAAAAGTCTATAAACAACAAAAACGCATATTTTTTCCTAACCTCTATTTTGAACACTTTTGATTAGTATACAGTAATCCTTCTATTTACGGGAGTAATTGGTTCCATGATAATAGGATGTAAATGAAAATCGCCATTTATGCGAACCATGGAAAGCAAGTGTGTGATAGAAACCTGAATATTTAAACAGATGTACCTAACTTTTACTAACAGTAAGTCTAAAGAGTTTGCATTTATAAGTTCACTTTACACCTTGTTTTCTTTTTTTTTGTCACGGAATCAAAAACAAACCGCCATCTAGTCTCCAGTACAACATTTAAAATTATTTTTTTTCAACCGTGTAGTGAATTCACGTAAATTGAGAACGTGTAAATGGAGGAATTACTGTATTTTAGTGTCAGGGAAACATTTAAAAACAACTTTATATTACCTTAATATAATAAAACCACTGAGTTGGTATCTAGTACTGATCCCAATTTGTTCTCAAACTGTAAGGAAACCTGTCACGGTAAGAAGATGACTCCTACTCAACTGTAGTAGCTTTTCGGTTTTCTTCTTTTATAGTCCCTTAATAAAGATCTTTACATGAATTTGCCTGGTTGTTTTATCCCAAGCTGTTTATTTTTTTGTTCATATTTTACAGTAGCGTTAGTGTTTTGTTCTACAAGCTTTGTAGTTTGTTTAATCCAGTAATAAAATGCCAATATAATGTGTGAGATTTCATTTCGGCATTAAAACCATCATAAGAAGTTGAATAGTATATAATTCAAACAGTTAAGGTAAATCAGAATAGCGGACGAGATGAGTCGGGCCCTACCAAATTCATAATCCATGTATAAGAAATACTAGAAACTTAAAATGTCCTCTTAGTTGTATGTTGTTGTATGTCGAAAAAGAAAACAATAACGATTCAGGTACATCTTTCACTAATTTATAAAACGCTCGATTTTTTAATTATTTTGTGCTCCAACGTATTATATAGGTAAAGTTATTCCATACGTTGTATGTATGGATGTATATGTTGCAAGGGTGATATTACACTGCGATCTAAAAGATCTATTGTGTCCCCTGTTCTTGCTGTTTTACAGCTGGCCTTCCAATCCCATTCCTTTCAGAAAGTGTAGGATTTCAGAGTTGCACAGTGCTACGCAATTTAAGAGAGGATGGATGCCATCCTGTTCCCCAATCTGCTCCAGTCGTTTTGCTCCTCCCTTTGTTCCTTCCTTGTGAGGTACTCTCATTTTGGAAGTGGAAGGCTTCTTATGGAGGTCCTGCTCCAATTCCTGTTTATTAGCCGGTGGTCGTCCGCTAATAAACAGCCCTTCCTCCAATGGTTGATCCCCACGAGTAGCTGGGAAGCAAAAGGTCCACTCCACAGAGCGCTGCATGCAGAGGTAAGGCTAAATACAATGGGGTGCGCCAGGTGCCCCAAGATTGGACTAGTAGACTGGTCTTCTATTCAGCCACGCATCCCATCAGCCTAGTCCGCCACCTTAGGATTTACGTTTTTGTTGAGGTTGTCTCCTCTCGGTCTGTGCAGTTAAGCCAAGACCCCCATCTCTTTCGGGGCCTGGTTTAACAGTTGGGCTTTCGGCAGCCCTTAGCCACGACACAGCAGCTCGGGCGAGGAGGAATTAGTTCACGGGAATGATTGTCATTCACCCTGGCCCGGTTTTAAACAGAGAGGACGAACTTATAGTCGCCACTAACCATCTCGTCTTGAGCGAACCCTGACAAGATGGCCTTTCCCCTATCCACCACCTCGGGGACGCGCCTGTTAGGTACTCCCAAACCAAACGTTAAACTCTTTGTATATTTCCAGGATCATTTTACAGCATATACCAGAGAAATTACTAAACACTAGACTAAAAACAAATTTGTTGAACGTTACATAATGACAATTAGAAATATCAACTTTTTTTATCTTACATCGGATTTACCGATTTCTTAATGGCCGAAACGAGGTTGAACGAATCTAGTTTGAGTAGCTGCGCTTATTCAGTTTGGGCATACCAAATATACAAACCAAAACTTATCTCCAAAACGGTAGAAAGGTGATATGCAGTAAAGAAGTTTGCTCTACCAGGAAAATGTGCGACGAAATTTTTGTTGTTTCTTCTCTATTAATTTAATGGAACTAAAATTCTAAATTCGTAATGTTCGTAAATCGTAATTATTATAATACCATCTAGATACCTTTTAATACATATTTACAAAAATATGTAGGAGCGGCATCTGCGTCACTAGAGAAATAATTTATGACTTGTTCAAAGTAGCACAGAATTAGATTTCCGGAGAAAAACTGCTGTAGACGTATGCCTAATGGTAGGTTCACGCGTGGACTTGGTTTGCTGTTGCATAGCTATGCAGCAACTTGCGCTAATCGTGTGCACCGCAAGTATTTGGCTTGCTGTCGTTCAACTGAATTTCTGATACACCTATCTCTTTCGTACGTAGTTTGGAATTGCTATTAAAAGTGAACTTGGCACTGAAGGATAAAGATTACTTACAGCAAAACTTCGGATTTTTTTTTAAACTAATAATTTTTTGCGTAAGAATTATTTGGTATATTGCAAATAAAAATATTTATATGTGGTAGAATTAACATTTTTGAACAAAATAAGCAAAAATCATGCAGCAATAATACTATAGTTGTGTTGTCGAAGTATATAGAGACGGGAGCTCTAATGAAAGTTATAGCTCAGTTAATACACTTGTAAAAAGATCTTTTAATTGCTAAAAAGAATTTTGAAATATTTGTAGGGAAAAACAAATTCTGAACACACTAGGAACGTTAATTTGGTATTCTTAAACAGTTATTTACATTTGAGTACGGAAGGTGTTATTTAAATGTAAATTACCTAACTCGCCGCATTTGCATTAAATCTTCTGACAGAGAAATATTAAGAGATCGAACTAAAAAAGTACCGTAATATAACATGTCGGTAGGTATGGATTGTTACCACCGCATTTCGTTAACTCCATTCAAACTTATGTCTATGTCAGGGTGGATTATTTAGTGGTAATTTTTCGTCAATAACAATTAAAACAGTGATGAAAATAATAATAATAAATAAAGTTTTTTTTAAGTAAATTAAAGGAAATTATGCATATTTTATATTGGAAGTAAATCTAAACTGTGAAAAATGCAGTTGACATTACTGCTATAAGATAATGAAAGGAATCTACTGTGACGTTGGTTGGTAAGTAATACTTTAATTACAGATAACTAAATATATTCAATACACTTTGAAGATATGTAGGTCACAAAGACCAACATAAACTATAACTTATATTATTTATAAGACGAGTTCATATATAACAAAATGAGCTTGATTGCATACTTATTTGGAGCTATATGTAGGCGTGCAGCCCAAACTTTACAGATAAGAAAAGAATTATGACTTCGATATCAAGGGTATTAAATTATAGAGGTTTTGCATAAAATACATCCGGAGGTAACCCAGCACGTCAAAAGCTGAACCAATGAATTTCTACCCTAACTTATTGTTAGTCACTCAAGTGGATATTAACCTAGCTATTTTGTGTAAGTCGGTCACAAGGCAAAAGTACATCTGATCTCTTTATTAATTGTTTTCAGCATTCCTTAGGTGTTCTTTATTTTAAAACTAACACTACTTTAACACAATACGTCATGGTTTAACATAAGTGTATCCAGACAGCACCCCAAGCGTTTAATAAACTGTTACTTTCAGTTTTTTTTTAGTTTAGGATTTCCATTCCAACATTGTAAAACCGTGTATAACTAGTTAGTTAATAGACGCTTAATATTGCTTTATAGGTATTGTCGTTCATTCTAGTAGCTGTGACCCAAAATTGAACGTTTATTCCACTTGATATTATAAAGGTTGATGACTAGAGTTCAATTTTACTGCTGATGATAGCTTCGCTATTGACACGTCTGTAGTTAATTTTATGCTAAGGTGTTTTAAAGAAAAAAGTTGACTACTTGTTTGTGATGCCAAAAGAATTGAATAAATACATAATCTAGATTAATGTGGTTGGCATCAACAAATCATCCAATATTTGTGGCGTAACACATTCATAATCAGTAAGAGTTCAACGGGATATTGTAAGTTTATTACCCAAAATAAACCAACATTAAATGTTTATCCCACTATAATGGCGACGTTGAGCTAGATTATTTAACATTCATTTGAATAAGCACTCAGAATTATTGCGTTTTATAGCTTGCTCGTCTTTGTGTTGCATACTTGAGGATCCCTGCTATTATTTTATTTGAAAAGACGATATAGTAAATTAAGAAAAAATATCGAAAAATTTCATTTTTAAAGATCAAATTTGAGGTTAGTTAATTATTAACAGTAACTGGCCATTTACTTTTCCCAAATCGTTAATTGTTGGTGCCACTATGACTTGTAGATTACATTTTCATGATCACATCGTTTACCTAATGATGTGATGAAAAGTTTTAACTGATATTTCGCTCCTTCCTGGATTTCATCTACTATCTTGTTTCTTATCGGCGCATACATCACAATGAATTTCTTTTCTGATTCAAATGATGCATAAACAGATGAAGAATACATTTTTCTACGAAACTTAAAATGGCGTGCAACAAAGAAAAGGAAATGAGATGTGTTGAGTATTTTTAAAATTTATTTAAATTTTAAAATTCAATCATTCCATACATTTTTACAATTCTATTTATTATATAACAGAGACACGTTTATTAGTAAAATAAACCGGAAGATCTTATACTCAGTTGTTGAATTATTATTATTAGAAACCAAACAAAAATAAGGAAAAAAGAATATTAGCCCATTAAGAAAAATTCAAATAATTTATGCATCCTTTAGTGACCAAACCAAAAATAGCTACTTACTGCCGAGAAGCCAAATAAAGGCGTTAGAAAATGAGCGTTTCTCGATTGTTAAAAACGTAAATTTTCACACTACCCTGTATCTCCAATAATAAATGGACTCCTTAGGATGAGGCTCGAAAATTAATTTAAAGATTTCATGTTTATCAATATATAGGCATATTGATGTACATGAAATCTTCCTTCAGCATTTTTTTTAATAATTATATTTTTATGTTTATTTTTCTTTCTGAGGGAATGCGTACATTAAAGGTTTCGAATGATATTGTTCAGTATTTTCAAAGAAATACAGGAATTACATGTGAAACGTTCCCCAGCTTCTTATAAATCAATAGCGGACCTGACTGTCCCACAAAGAAAAAGATCCAAAGGTATTAGGTCCCACCATTTAGATTCATGAGTTCGCCCGTTTTTAGCTTTTACTACGGTAAAGAAGCAATATATTGAGCAAGTGTATTAGCTATAAAAGTAAAATTAAAGCCTTAACATTACATTATTACACGTCGGTATATATCTCGACAACTACGTTGTTATTCCCAATATTCAAGGCAAGCCGATCTTATTCCAATCCTGGAGTTAATTTATGGATGACTTCGGTGAACTCAAACCTGAAATTTAGCAAACGTGACAAGAATAATCACTTTCATGTAATAGTAGAGGTTATACAAAGCTGAATAGGAAACGAGCTCTTTACCATAATATATAGTATCTATTATACCTAAATCTAGGTATCTAAATACTAAATACATACATATACTGAACGGAAGGGTTTCTAAAATTGATTTTGATTGCTGGAAAGTTACCTAGGTTACTATGTCCTCCACGTTTCAAAACTATTATTATGTATACGCCGTCATCTAATTCATCCATGCTTCAATTACTTCCCAAGCGCCACCGAATAAGTTAGTTATTGTTTTATACATAGTAAATAAATAAATATAAGGGTTTCTGATTGAAATGCAATTTATAACATTCTAATAGCATATATACGATAAACTGTAATTTAACATTTTATATATTAATACTTTACTGTTTCTTATATTCGGAATACACGAATATTAAACGTTCATTTAACTATTTCAGCCTTATAAATGTTGAATAAGACAACATTTATAGTTGTTAATGTTGTTTGTGTTAGAATAATCATTTACTTAGTTACTCTGTCGGTCTTTATACAATAGTAAATATTTTAGATGCTCTGAATAAATGCACAAAATCGATCCTTATCTGATTCCAAAATAAAATTCCAAGTATCAGCTGTCCGTCAATATATCTCCTCAGTCGCTTTATCTTTATGTCAATTATTTAAAAAGTGTATGGTTGTATTTTATTAGATGTTGCCATTTCTATAGTTTAGTAGTTGACATATAATATAATAAGTTCTCGCTCTTAGGTATCTTGTTATCAAGTGAAAAAGAAACTAATAACACAAACAGGTACTAACCCTCCGTTAGAATTCAGTGTTCATATTGCCATTGTTACCAAAGTACAAATTTTTATAAGTTAACCAAGAACAGATAAGATTCTAAATGGTTATTTTTGGAAAGTTGACTATAACTACATAAATAATCATCTATAAAATTTGTTCAGTGATCAAAATGAAATTAATTTTGATATATATTTGTTAAAGCTTTTCTAACAGCAATTGAAACCTGCATCATCTTCAGACCTCAACGAATTAATCAAAAAAGCTGTGGCTAAATAGTACACTTGAAGAAAAAAATATCCGAACCATGCGAGCTTAACCTTGCTCACTTAGGCTTGAATCGTTGGATATTTTTTCTTCAAGTCTACCATAAGACCACTGACATGAAAAGAAAGCTGTGGATCATAATTATTAGCAATAATAAAACTGAAGAAAACTACAATAAATATCTAGCTCATAATAATTAATTTACGACAACTAATAATAGCGAAACAACAGTAGGAGATCGGCCTTCTTGCAAAATACAATAGAAAAAAGTTTTTCTCATATATCAAACTACTCTTAAATAGTCACACTTCTGAACTCATTCTTAAAAATACACAAAGAGAAAACAATATTAAATCAAGAGACCATACCGAATATCTTTGCTAAACAGTTTAACAAGTTAGATATTACGGAAGACTCGGACAATTTAGCAATTCTGCCAGTTGCGTCTAAATCATATAATTCTTTAACAACCAATTCGTATTGCTATTGAAAAAGTCACTAAAGCCTTAAAAAGTTGATGACAGACGACAGATGACACCCGTTTTTCTGGTAAACTGATTGCCCGCAATGGACCCATTATTAAATTACATCCATCAGATATTACTTAATGGTCAGATAATGCCAGTAAAATGGTATATTATTATTGGTCTAATATTTTGTGATTCATCTTTATAATTCACCTTTCTAGAGAACAGGTCAAATGAGACGTAATCAAAAAGAAAACAGTAAGGATTTGTACAATAAACAACAAAAATAAAACACTAATAGGAAATTAGGTATTCATAAAAATTAATAGATGTTCTTGTATTTACGTACCAACAGTTAAACAAGCATTTATAATTCAATATTTTTGATCATGTAGGTAAGTATAAAATATGTTTTTCGTATATTTCTTCATCGGAAAAACTCAAGACTTTATTTCTGTCATAAAGCTATATTATTATCAGGTAATATAAAGTCCGTTGAAGCGGATAAGCGATGTATATTATGTCATATACATTTTTTATTACTGCTATTATAAGTTAATATAAAATATATATTATATCCTTAAGTACATTCGATGTGATTTCTAATCCCGTTTAATGATACATTCATATTATATAAAATACTTATTATCGCTTGCCAAGGGTTTAAAGTCTCTTTCGTGGTCGAATTGCTAATGAAATAGTATCGCCAAACTAACCAGCAATTGTGGTTGCAGTGATAGCTAATAGTTAAAATATGGCGTTGTTCCTGCGTGTGATAACTACATATTAAGTGAAAATATTACATTATACGTTTCCACATAAAATGGACATGAATTGAAACGCTGAGAGATTTAGTAATCCACTTGTTGCGCCAACAACCGCCATTCACGAAGCTATAAAAGCGTGTAGGCTTAGAAAATGAAGGAGGGGAGAAATTTATTAGATATATTTATTAAAACGAACGTAGTGCCAAACTTTTTTGTTTTTGTAAAGTAGTAGCTTAACTCTTCGGCAGTAAACGCAAACAATATATTATTGTGATTTTCTATACTGGATTGCCCAGCAATTTTTTTTTTTTTTTAACAAATAAAAACTTATTCTTAAATCTGCTTTCTCTTTGCAGATACCTATCCTTCTATGTTCAATGATATTCAAAAATACAATTCCCCTTCGCTAGACGGCTGTGAGCTTATGAATATTCCCGATATGTCTTGAAAATCTGTCACTGTAGATCATGCGCATTAGTAGTCTCCCCTTTTTTAACCAATGAGTAGTTGTATTTATATTTTTTTAGCAGTAGTAGATAGATTGCCGTGGTGGCTGTACGTGTTGCGTCTTCTAAATCGGTAACTTTCGTATTATTAGACTTTACTTGATTAATTATTAAATTTATAGTCTAACTTTAATTGTTTAATGCATTAAATGCTTCTTTTATTAATAAAAACAACGTGAATATAAATAACGTGCACAATTTATTACTTAACATTGTATCAAAAATATTTAAAGACTCTTACTCAAGGTGAGTACATGTATTTGCAATATTTAAATGAAATATCAACTACTATCCAATATATATTGGATGTTAAATTCCAATTTAAATATCAAAATAACTTTTAAATCTCCGCTACCATAGGATGAATTCACCAACCATGCCTACCAATCTATACATACTAAAATTTCAATTTAAACCGTCATTTACAAATGTGAAAAATAACCTCAAAATTTTCGAAATGCTAAATACTTAATTACACAGGAATTTAATCATGAACTAAATAAGATACCACGAACATCAGCCTGCATAAACCCCAAAGTATCTCAGAATGGAGTTTCCTCGCAGTGACAAACCAAAAATGTTGCAGAAAAGCGTCCACATCAAAACCACAACGCCGGTCAGGAAATCCAGGAAAAATCTTTTTCAAAGCATCCAAAGTGCGTCATTATACTCACGACAACAAAAACATGTACGGTTCCACAAAAGAAAAGGTATCAAGATATGTTAATACAGCAAATTTCTTCTAATGATGGATAATCTTGACGTTTCTTCTAAATACTTTTAGCCCGATGGTAAATACATCAATTTACAAAGAAGATCCTCTTTAATTTCAGATATATTACAGAAATATAATTTATCTGATTTGAACTGAGAACAGTTTTTCAAGAAAGGTTTTCATTAACAACCTTGTTTTCATGGACTCCAACTCATTTATTTAAGTGATTAAAAACGGTTGATATTAGCATACATATGTTTCACTTATACCTTACCAAGGATTTTCAGTGCTACTGGCCAACCTAATGTATTATACGAAGAAAGTCGTATATATACTTAATAATTGAATGAGAACTTAAGATGGAAACCTCATTATTAATGTGAAGATATTTGCTAAATTTTCGATTTGAAGCTACAGTATGTATCTATAAAGGATAACAATAATTGTAGGACGACTTTAAGCCACTATACACGTGTTAATTAATTAACGCTAATTAATAATTACGTCACATTAAAAACGTGTGTAACACTCGGCTGATATTAGCATACATATGCTTCACCTTACCAAGGATCTTCAGTGCTACTGGTCAACCTAATGTATTATACGAAAAAAGTCGTATATATACTTAATTAATGGAAGAATAATCGAATGAGAATTTAAGATGGAAATCTCATTATTGATGTGAAGATATTTGCTAAATTGTCGATGCTGCGATCTGCATGCTTTAATAAAATCCCTTCTTTCTGAATTTCAAAGTTCTTAAATCTAGTCGTTGAAATCTATTAACATAAAGTAAATCTACTAACTCAGCAAAAAGGTTGAAAGCTCTCCATCGCAGTTTTCTAATCAATTGTATACCTTAACAAAGTAAGAGCACCACCGGCTCTAACAATATCTCACTTTTGGCCTTGAACATACAGATTTTATAAATTGCATAGATAGGTCTATCACTAAATGCTTTTTGAAAGAAATATACTAGAACTTTTTGCTATGCTAAATATATGTACTTCGCACTTTAAGTTCTTCGTTATTATTACACCTACAGCTTTTTGTTCAACAACATAATGAACTCTAATTTTAATACCATTTATTTGTTAAGTTTCGTTGGGTTTGTTGATTCCTATATGTAAAACTGAGCATTTATCTGAGTTAAGTGCTAATTGACATTCCTTAATTCAATCCTCTAGTGCTTTTAAATCTGTTAGAAAATTGTCCAGTTGTGCTATGGGGCTTGCAGTATAATTTTGTGTCACCTATGGAAAAAAGTAATATTTGGTTTTGTTTTACAATATACGTTGCTGGTATGCGTGTATAAGAGTAATGGTCAAAGTATAGAGCCCTGTGGAACTTCGCCCAGTACTCCAAACTATTTGGAGTAACTTTTCATAAACCTCTTCATAACCAAGGTAGCCACACCAATCGGTTACCATTATCCATTTGCTTTGCCCATTTTCCTTCATACACATAAGCAGATTAGGTTTTATAGAAGCCCTGGAGGCCTGGAGACCAGGCCGTGTCGGGAATATAATTCGATTAGTAGTCAAGAAACGTACTATTTCGATAGCAATTACTTTTTCGATCATTTTACTGCATATAAAACTGAGCAATCTGTAACTAATGAGTGCCATGTGGATTGCTGTATAGTTCGCGTGTCATATTAGTAAGTAACTAAGTACTTTATTTCAAAGAAGAACGCAGTACATAATAGAAAATGTCAAGATAAAAAGAAAAACAATAAAGAGAAAATATAAAAATATTGAGAAAATATTGATAGAGATAGGATTACACTTTTATCAATAAAAAGAATAAATCATCACATTTCGTATATAATAATACGTTTTGTACTTCGTAGGTTACTTCATTTATTTAAAACTTAACGATTGTTATTTTTCATTTCATCCATCTTGTATAGCAGTAATAAAAATATGTCTGTTGTATTTATTAAATTAAAGCAAACATTAAATAGCCATCATAAAAGCTTACAAGTGTAAAACAGATAAAAGCTTGAGCTATGTAATATAGTAAAATACTAAAAAATCTAAAACAGATTACTTGGCATCTGTGTTTATCGTCGAATGTAAATCAAAATGGCATTAATTTATTCAGAGAATATTAAATGCCAGCTAAGGTAACAAAATATAATGCAATAAAGTTTATAATATAATTATAATTTCCTTGATACAGAATACAATAAATATTGGCTAATGATGGTAAAGATTTGTTAGGAACATACTGCCGATCAAGTGTATCATTTTCGTAGTGCAAGAAAGTTACAAGAAAACTAACACAGATATTGAAAACTTTTTAGGATTGGGTAGGCTGATCAGAGTGCGGCAGGGGCAAAAGAATAGCTGCATGTTGTTAAAATATTTTAATGCTCCCAAGAAATATGACTCGGTGTATTCCCTTGCACCTACTTTAGCTTTGGTTAACATTGTGCCACCACTTGCTGTATTGCTTCTATTTCATTTATTGTATTCATTTAATTACAGTGTTTAAGATTATAAATTTTCAAGTGCTGAGGTTCAGGATAATTTTATTGTTTTATTGAACCATCGTTAGCAAGTTAAATGCGAATCCAAGCTCCACAAATCTTCGATTATTAACTCAATCGAAGTTACACCACACTGAAACAGTAATTAAAAATTATTTGCAAACAATTCTGAATTAAGCATTGCTCGGTAAGCAGTACTTGTAGTTTCGGTTGTAGAGCTTCAATTCGCATTTAATTGTTAAAGATGGTACATTCGGTGTTACTACTACTCCTTTACAAGCTAGGTTGGACATTATATCTAAATTGCAAAGGAAAATTCTGACCTGAACCTTTTTTTTCTCAGCTAATATTATCGTAACATAGAAAGTGTCATACACTAAATGAAACTGCGTACTGCTAAAGAACAAGAGCATTTTCAACGTATAGGAAGAATTCCTGAAATTTTGTCTTCTTGACTGAATTGTAATGTTTCATTGCGAAGAGTTGGTGGCTGATTGCCGTGCAGCTTTCTTCTTGTTTAACGAAAACTAATGTTGCTTTCCAAGGTTAATCTGAAGAGTTTCCTTTGGGTGCCAAACCTCTGCTGTTTTCATAGTTACGCAATGTAAACATTGTATCATCTGCACACTACACACAAAATCCTACTATCCTACTATCAAAAACTATTTGTTTGACAAGAAATGCTACTAGAGCTACGTCCTAGTTTTTGACAGTCTACTCGTGACAAAAATACTCCAAATTGTGGTACTGGTAATGCTGCAACACTGAACTGCTCAACTCAATCCAGTTCAGTGTTTCTGCTGATGATGATAGGTTTGCTATCGAAACGTACGTCCAGTTTAGTGCAGTTTGTGGTGAGGAGTCTAGAAGAAATTTGGTTTTCTTGACATGACAAACATGTTGATGAGGGTGTAGTGGCCTCTGTTTGAAAGAGGTTTTCAAGTATATATTTAAAGGTTTTTTAATAAGCTTCAGTATAAATGATGATAGATTTACGGATAGATATGCTTTATTTCAGTGTTTATTTCAGTTGGGGTTTAAGTTTAGGTATAAAAACAACCTTTGCCCGATTTCACTGGGTTTATTTTAAGTTTGTCTGGTAAACAGTAGTGTTAAATCATCAAACGCCTTGAAAGTAAAATATTCTAAAATTAGAAAATTTGTGACGTGAGATACGCCCATCATGAGGGAAATAGCTGTATTAAATTCAATGCCAATACTAAACTCCTATAGCAAAAACCAGCACTGCCTTTGTGTTTTCATGAAACGTAAATACAAAATATAGTACCAAAATAGTCGCATAGAGTTACGCCTAATTAATGAATACGATGGTTAATGAAATGTTGCATTAAAAATAAAGTTGTAAACTATTTTTTTTTTTTTGGAATTGATAAAAGTATGTGCTTCCTCAATATTGACGAAATTAACTTTACTATCAAATGTTAAAGTTCAAATGTAGCAGAGAATATAACAGAGAGCGTAAGCCCATGAAGTACCCTATTCAAATAAAGTTAGAGTTCTACATAAATTCCGCCTTTACTTATAAATTAAACTAGGCGAAATGCACTTGCGGTAATTGACGTAGCAGAGTTATGGAAAGTTTTAATAGTGTAAGATAAACGCCCCCACAGGCTTTTGCTAAAACGCAGCAGACGTTGAATTTAACGGTATTTTGTTCCCTATTGTACTTTTGCGATAAAGACGAAACATTTTCTGGACTCGATGTAATTCATTAAACTTTTTAGTTCAATTTTTGCATAATAATAAGTTTCAGAATAAGAACTTGATTTCAAAACAAAAAGCTTTCCATAACTTAGTACTTATAATTGGTTTCTGTAAAATGTAAATGCATATTTCCAACTTTTGTCTGATCATTGTATGAAAATTAAAAAGTTTGCTAGGTTCATCCTTAAATTATAATTGTTAAAATTAGGTTGTGTAGAAGTACATAATGGGTAAACCACATATATCGATTGTACAACTTCTTTTTCTTACAAAAACCAGATTTCCATCAATGTTCCGTAAGAACTTCAAATCGGTAAGCCTTGTTTTTCTAACAAACATAACGTTTCCAAACATTTGCCACATTCCTACAAGAATTACTTTTGTACAAAGTTTGTACACTCTCCCAAAGCTTTCACGTCTGATAAATTCTTGAGATTAAGCCCAAACGAATTACCGTTCGGAGCAAAAGTCAATCGAACGTCTACAGATCGGTCGCACAGGAACAATATTAAAAAGAAATTATTGAAGCTGTGGCTGTTGATCCACGATATTGAATTTTCTCAATGTTTCAAACGTTGAGATTTGAAATAAAAATGAATATTTTTCCGTACATTTTTCATACAGATGAAAAGTATAATGTTGTGAATTGTTAACCTTGTTTGTGACTGTATAAAAATATGTCACACAGATAGATTTCTTATACACTTTATAAACTATCTACTATAAGCAAGATATAAAGAAGATCTGTCAATGAAACGTGAATTCGACACGATATAACATTACCTAGATACAATCTTTATTTCGCTTTTACTCCTAAAACAAAATTTCTTTTTCTATGCGATCCTCATATTTCATTTAGAGAATTTATGTTTCCTTCAAGAACACATTGATTTTGTAACTGCTTTGCTGTTTTCTACATTACCTTATATTTATACCCTACTGTTTGGATATATTCTTAATTTCAATTTAAAATCAATAACAGATCTTTTTTTAACACAATTTTGGATATTTTTATTTACCGACTGATATAAATGCAGTCACAAGTTCTATACTACGCTTACAAGATTCAATATATTTTTATAATACAATATATTAGTAATATAGGAGTAAATAAGAGCAGATGTAATAAATAGATCGAAACAAATATTTCAAAATCAATGCAGAAAAATTCGAAAAAGTTAACGAGTTAGAGTACCTAGGGGTAACAATAACCTCAAAAAAAAAAGAAACAAAAAGACTGGGAAATAAATAAGATAATCTTTGAAGAGGAGTAAAGCGGTGGAGACATTATTAATATTGGAGGTAAAAAAAAAAAACCTGTAGACAGCAGTCAAAGTTAGAGCTTAGGACGTGATCATAAGACCAATTGTGCTATAAAGTAAGTAAAAGACAAACGAACATTTGGGAAAAAAGAAATATTCCAAGCCGAAGGAACAACAGAAAATGAATGGAGAAGATTCACAGTGGTGGTAATGGATCAGCGTAGAGCAGCTAAAATGACGGAAAAGATGTGAACATCAAGAACGAGGTGGTTAGGACATAACTGAATGCCTGAAAAAGGAATTAAGAAAAAATGTTATGAAGAGGAAGATGCCAGTAGGAGAAGCGTAAGACCAAAGAACAGGTGACTTGGCGAAACATATATGTGGGAAGAAACACCAAAATAACGGAAAAGGAGAAGGATATAGTAGAGAGTGTAGAAGCTAAGGGCTTGCAAGGTATGTAGCGCTAATATATATACCGCAGGAGCCATCCAAACTCCAAATAGCTACATACGTTGTTATATGCATGAAGAACACGCTGCTGTTCGCAGTTGATGTGACTGCTCCGGTATATACTGATTTGAGCGAGCGTCCTATGGTCACCTAACGCAATCGGCATTCTACGGCAATGCGAAAGCGAAGCCGTACCCGGGTTCCAAGTGAGTTAAGAATGGGTCGTACCATAAATCTAGGTAATAGGTAAAAAAAATAGATTCTTAAAATATTCTTAAAAACATGCAGGAACAAAGCTTAAACTCTTTAAAACGGAACTACTTAAAATAAAAAAATACAACAACGATAAGAATATTAGACTTAATCTTCACAATTGAGACAATAGAAGACGAACTCATCCACGTTATTCGCACAGCCTCCATGTACCTCCCATCATTGGCATTGTATCACTGTTTCCCCTTACAATACTAACATTGAGCGTCATCTTCCTCAACAGAAGAAGAACTTGATTATTTCCTTGATGTTTTCTAAAAATCTATCTCTTTGCTTTCCTTACAAAATTCGGCTTCTTGATCTTTTCTGTTTTCTTTTTTGTCATTTTCTTTTTGCTTTAACTCTCCCTCAGCACTTCTAGTTGCCTTAGGGATTCTCCAGACTTCTATTTTCTTATAGCAGATTTTTATACGTAGTGCTTGTAAGGATTGTTGTCTTTCCCTTGTTACGCTTTGATTGAACCTGTACTTTATTCCTAAATGAGAAATAGGCATTATGTTTCGAGAAAGCATAATGGATATCCAGGCATAAGGACCAGACTGAAGAGTGAGATAATGATGTCTCCGTGTTGCCCCATACCAATAGCCATCTTGCCCCTTTGGGACATTTTCTGGTTATGTTATAATAACATATTAAATATTTGAAATAAACAAATAACGCCCTATAGAAAATACATGCAATACATGTCAATTAATAAGCACAAAAAAGTGTAGTTATAAATAATTTACTTATGCTTCCGATACTGGCCCTTGAACTCACCTCATCAAAATAATAACGAAACTCTGGAAATTGCAAAGTTCACGCGCAAACAGCAATAACTTTGTTATTACGACTAGTAAAGTTTCCTACATTACAACAAACATAAAGCAGCACTTGTCAATATTAGGACTGCTATTATTTGACACATGCTTACTGCCGTTTTGTAGATAAGACGATGTCCCCATCATGCCTCATGGCCTCATCTTGCCTCACTCTCCCCTATATTGATTTTTTAATAATATATTTCTTTCTGTAAAAGTGTTCTCAAAGAGGCTGACTAAAAAACTGAAAGTTAATCCAAATAGTGTTAAATTAGGTATAAACAAAAATAAAATTTTGGTAGTACAGTTCCTCAATATTTTTGTAGTTTTTAATCTTTAGAGATAATACTAATTGAATATGTGTATCTCTCGAAACAATATTTTGTTGATGTTGTAAGTTAAACTGAAAGAAGTCGTGGTAAATAAAAATTTTAGGTAAAAATGTTACCTAAGATGGAATGTGAATTTACTGCGGCTTCTTACGACGTACACCAAAATACAAAATTCATGTCTCCCTAAAATTTCTTCGTGAGCGAATAAGACATCTAATTTAAATGTAAACATGTCTGATGCAGCACTCTACGAAAACTTGAGCGCTTAATCATACAAGAGCCACATTTTAAGCAAACACAGAAACTTACCTTAGGGAGACATGAGTTTTGAATTTGACTGTACATTATAACAGTGCGAAGATAAAGAAAATAATTAGCTAAATGCACGTTGCCTTATGTACGCAAGTACCTGCTAAATATACCACTTAAAATTTTATTTTAAACCTAAGATATTTTGAATTTAACAGATTTTTATATTCATTTCACTATTTATCGATTACATTAGCAATACTGCAAAAATAATGCAACAACTTTAGCATTTTTTTAACTGTCAGTATTTTTTTGTGTATCATTTCAAACTTTTCTTTAAAATGAAACGAAACAGAAATGTACAAATGTATAAATTGTTGCATATATTCACCAAAAGTAAACTAAAGTAAGTTTCCATTATATAGTCTCTTTATCTTTTATCACAGCACGAGATATTTAATTAGCACATTTGGGGATTACTTCGAAAGGATGCTACGTCAAATGTATATGAATAAATGTATTTATACCTACGTAATTACGTATGTATGCGATGTTGTGCGAACGTTTAACAATAACGTGTGGTTTTGCGTCACCGTTTCCTCTCTTACCTATAATTAAAAAAAAAAAACATGCGGAGTGATAGCTCAAAATCCTCACACATTATTTAATTACCTTTCCGCAAATATTGTATTAAAAACATTTTGTTCCGGTTTGCGCTTATCGATGTAAATGTACCGTGATGTTTCTGTGTAAAATATGCCTACTGTTTGGATGGATATATGGTATTAGGTATATCACAGGAAGCAGGACAATGCTGGTAAGCAATTTTCTATATTTGTAATAATAATAGGTGAAATGACACAGAAATTATTATGAAGGTAGATATTTTATATAAATACTGTATTGTTCCGTATTATAACTTGTATAAACTGCAGAAATACATGCAATAATTTTATCATTGTAGTATATCGTCATATTTTCAGTAAATTGATCAATAAATTGCATTAGTGAACGTAAACTACAAGTTATAAGAGACAAAAAAATGTGTCATTCAAGAGTGCAAATTAAATTTAGAATTTTCTAGAAATTCTTTTACTTATTTGTAAGTATATCCCCGTTTTTTATTATTTTACAAGTCACGGAGTCTCGAGGAAGTGAAGAAAAAAGTAAAATAGAGGAACGAACAGACGGTCTCGCACAATTCGAATTCTTTTTGGAATAAAAGCGTATTTTTTATCCGTCCCCAACATACTGACTTTGACAGCTTGAACGTATGGGACGTCGCACGTTTTGTTGCTGAACCGACGATTAGTCTCCCTTTTCTCTCATTTCTCCGGGTTAAGTGACGCTAGATTAATCCAATGTAACTACAGTTTCAGATGTTTTGAGCGGTTTTCTCGTGAGTGAACTCCTAAAGCCAGGGATCTACCTTTTTTAGTTTATCCCCTGGTGGGAAAACTTTATTTATTTTCTTTTTCTATTAAACTGAGTACACAGGTATTTACGTTTATAAGCGAGATTACTTCCTTTAAATGCATATAATTGTACTCAAAGGGGTCAATGGGATTTACCTAAAATCTAGAAAATTACAAATTATGATATTAACGAGAACCAAAATACCAAAACTGGAATTATGGAAAATTACGAAAATCCTTTAGAAGAAAAGAAGTTAAAGAAAAGAACAATCAGTCAATAACAACCACTACGAAATATACACATATTTTAATAAAACGACTGAGAAAGGAGAGAAAAAAATCGAAATTTG
Organism: Protaetia brevitarsis; assembly: GCA_004143645.1. Taxonomy (NCBI): domain Eukaryota; kingdom Metazoa; phylum Arthropoda; class Insecta; order Coleoptera; family Scarabaeidae; genus Protaetia; species Protaetia brevitarsis. The sequence goes on from RXPK01000168.1 coordinate 2,457,702, forward strand.
AAAAAAAAATAAACCAACAAGTTTTGCTATAATGCTAAGGTTGCTATAGTAATTAACATTAATAAAAGATTTCCTGGATAAAGTTCGCTCGTTGAATACTTAATTGATGTGTAAAAGCGACTATTTTGAACAATATTTTTTTATTTATATAACCGTTTTTAGAAGTGTCATAAGTTATTATATTTAAAGACAAAATAGCAAATAATGTGGAATAATAAACTGATCGAAATGTGTTAAAATACATTTTTTTCCTCTTCTTATAAAAACAATTTCAATAAAAATATATTTTTGCTAAGCTGCTTGAAATAAAATGCAAGTGGCTACAGTAGTGATTAACCAGAATTGTGCAGAGTTGTAATTGAACGTTGAATATTATGCTGAGCTTTCAGACTGGAACCGCAGCCTGAATCTTCTTCTGGTTGACATTTCGTCCATGGTCGCAAGCAACATTTTCAAGTCGACCTGAAACTGGAGTTTCGACGTCGACCAGAAGAAGATCCAGGGCACGCTTCCAAGCGCAACCAAGTATAGTATGGACAACGACCGTGGAAGTATGCGTGTTAAAAATTTGAATATGTGTAGAGCGTGTGTGTGTAAAAAAAAATCGATTGTATTTATTAAAACTGAAAAACCAGTACATTTAAGTGTAAAAAAAGAACAACCAAATATATTAAAAGATGGAAGAATAAGTGAATGAGAATTTAAGACGGAACTTTCATTATTAACGTGAAGATATTTGCTAAATTGTCGATGTTAAACTACAATATATATCTATAAAGGATAACAATAATTGTAGGACGACTTTAAACCATTATACATGCGTTAATTAACTAACGCTAATTAATAATTAGGTCAAAATAAAAATGTGTGTAACACTTGGTTGATACAGCATACAGCTAAAACCGAGTCAACCCCAAATACTAAATACATCGTGAATTACCGAAATCGCGAAAATCCAGAGTGAGGACGTAATATCTATCAAACGGGTAGGTGAATAAGCAGTAGTTAAGTAGGAGCTGCATAGAGGGGCAGTATGGATTACCGTTATTAGGCAGACATATTCATGCCATTATTTATTACACCTACTTATTGGTGTATTTTTATTATAATTAATTATGTCATATATTGATTGTAAATTTTTATATGAGCACTTGTTTGGCTGGGACTAATATTGTTTTCTCCATTTTTTCCCTTTTACTTATTTTATAAGTTCTAATAACAATTTAGCCGGGGATATTTTCATTACTTGAAACTTGTTTTAATTTCCATTTTCGAAACCTTTTTGCGTTTCTCGATTTTAGTTATTTATTATTACTTACTTTACACAAAGTTACAGAAACAATACAAACAAATTCAAGCAAACCACAATTATTGTGCTGGTATTTACTGAAAATATCATGGGAAATTACTAGCAGAAGTAGATATTCAAATGTTACTTGAAAAAAAAGACAAATAATTTATTAGTAACTATTACGAATGTTGGATATGCGCTTATTTTTTTATTTCTAACTAGATAGGGAGACACTACGCAAATTTTGTAAATGCGCCCATCATCAATGAATGCGTTGCGTTTCTCAAATCAGACTACTTCGGTACATATCGTATCGTCGCCTCAGCCAGCATAAGAGCGGCGCGCTTCGGGAATATTTGGGTGTTCGCATTTAGAGTAGCGCGTACGGTATATGTTTCACCTTACCAAGGAATAGTGGCTTAAAATCGTCCTACAATTATTGTTATCCTTTATAGATACATATTGTATTTTGAGATCGACAATTTAGTAAATATCTTCACGTTAATAATGAGAGTTCCATCTTAAATTCTCATTCAATTATTAAATATATAATACGCCTTTCTTCGTATAGTACTTTAGGTTGACCAGTAGCACTGAAGATCCTTGGTAAGGTGAAACATATGTATGTTAATATCAGCCAAGTGTTACACACATTTTTATTGTGCGTTAACTATTGAAATATGTTATAAGAATTACTAAAATTATTTATATTTGCTTTAAAATTACTATTCTTTGTAATTCTGTATATGGATAACTTCAGACTGATAGCGGTTCATGGATATTGTCTTTATTATCCTAATAATTTGATGCCATTTTCTTTATTATCTATATCATCGTCAAACCTTTTTTTGCAGTAGTAGACCAAACTTAACGTTGTATTACGCAGAAAGATATGGTTACGATCTTTATAGATAGTGAACTATTGATAGTCATCGATAGTCAGCTATCGATAGTTATCGATAGTACTATCGATAGTTGGTCCGACTATCGATTAGTTGAAAATATCGATAGTGCCCACTACTACCAATATCGTTTCAACATTGTGGCGTCGGTATGTATTACAAGGTCATTCTATGCATAGTATAAGATCCCTATGCTAAAATTGAATTTTGTTGACTATGGCATAGGTCGCGTTCAGCGTACGAATTATGGACACATTTTAGTAACTGTTTCGGCTATACCCAAAATGAAAACCGCTCTGTTGTATGTTGTTGATGTAGCATTGCGTTTTTGAGATGAATTATCTGCAGTTTCCAAAACCGCTAGAGAGTAGCTATATGTAACAATTGATAAACGTTTATTGCGCCAGGTTTGAATATATTGACTAGGTGTAGAAAAGCTTAGCATAATAATAATAATTATAATGATAATAATAATAATAATAATAATATTAATAATAATAATAATTATTATTAATTATTATTATTATTATTATGATAATAATAATAATAATCATAATACGGTTGCATAAGTCATTAAAAATTTTAACCTTGGAAAAAACATTATATTTAGAGATGCAGAGATTGGTACTACTTGATTTATGCAGCATGCTCCGGCGAACCATAGGTGAGCAGAACAATACTTAGGCATCTTGTTTTCAGACCGATGCACAAAGTTCAAGACCAAGTGGATAACTAAGCCAAGTAGCACATTATATTGGTATAATGTCTGTTGGCAATGCCGATCTAATCGGCGGTATCTAGATAGTGGATCGGCGTTACCATCGACGCGATATAAAAGTGTGAACATTTCTCTTTATTGGTGGTACATCTTTGTAGTAACTTCATACCGATATTAATATTCGCATTCGAACCGTTATACTTTCAATATCTAGAAGATTTTGGCCCAATATCGGCTCAAAGTTAATGTTGTATCGGCATAGTATCGCTGTAGATATTGGACATACATAAATACGTGAAGTTCATCTGATATCCCAGTACATATTAAGTCGATATCCTGGATGCCTTGGTATGCCGACAATTGTCAATCGCGTCGTTCAAATTTAAATGTAATCCAACATCTGTGTGACTTATCGGCTGGATATGGTATTATGGCGATTTTATGTAAAAATGGAATATCATGCTGATGATACAGGTATGTAATTTACCTGCAAGTGGTCCACTGAACAGTGGATATTCAATTAAGTACAATTTCATTATATACATTTTACAAAAAAGGATTGTTTACAGACATTTTCTAAAATTTATTTGCATTCATGCATTTATGACACACTTTGGCTAAGTGTCAGGAGAAGTTGCTATTAACAGTAAACATGTGGGGGTTTATATACTTTCATACAATTTCCTTGCGTAAAAATTAAAAAAAATTGTATTCATATAAGATATTTCATTTAAAATAAGGAACTTGCTGAGTTTACTAATTTTTGGACAGGCAATTTTTTTTTTAATTGAGCAGCATTGAATTAATTTTTTTTCGTAGAAAATACTACTTCCAGAATAATGAATAAAGCCGTAAGGTGGCTCAACAATTATTGGTATCTCATGCAATTATATCGGATTTACATATAGAGTGTGTACATTTAAATAGTAAAACTGCGTATATCAAATCAAAGAATACAGATCACATCTAGTCAACATCACATTTGTTTAACCAAAAGCAATGAGATCATATTTATACGCATATTTCTGGCACATAACAGGAATACTTTAACAGGATATTAAAATCGACAACCTATTCAATTTATTAAGTTTTACAGTTGCACAACAAAGCTCGATTATTAGTTAAACTCAACGCGTATAAAAGAAAAAAAAACATGAAAAGAACAAAATAGTAACAAAATTCCTGTTGTATTGCCCTGGATCTGGAAGCTTCATTGTTTTGCTTGCCTTCTCTATCGGCGGCAACAGCCAAGCATCGTCCTACATATTTGCCAATATCAGCACCAGTTGCGTCTTTTACTCGAACTCGAATTGCATCTTTATAAGAAAAAATTGCCAATAAGTGAAATGAAATAGTTTTAAATGAAATACATGCCTGTCAATACTTTATAAATAAGAAAAGAAAAAATTGTAGAAAGCACGCTTGTTCTACGTCCCTTTCAGATAATACTGCAGACTTATATACTTGGTAAGTATTTTTTTAACATTGCGTTAACAGCCTCTCTTTCACTGTGTCTCCACCAGTCAATGATAATATATGGACCTACAAGTAATTTAACGTTCCGTACCCACAATTATTTGTAAAATAGCTATTAAACTTACCAAACTTTCATGACCTTTACGGGAACAGGTTAGTTGCAAGCGTTGCAGCTCCTCTTCATTACTTACTGGTAACTGCACATAACAAAATTTGTTTCAAAAATAATCATCTGTAGCAATTATTTTGTTCTATTCTACGTATTTTACATGCTCTTTGTTTTCGCATACGTTGCTCGATTATAGGTTATAATTCATGAACGTAGGTGGAAAAAATCAGATGTTAACAAGTAACAAGTTACAAATAGCAGGTAGCTTAAATGTAATACTTACATGGTTGAACTAGAGGTTATCTCACACAATTTTGCACCAAAATACTTGTTACTATTGCTCACTACTGCTAAAACGCCAGAAATACAGAATACAATTTCACAAAACGAAAAACACAACTGCCGTAACTACACAAGCGCACTATATCTAACGTTAGACTAATGTCCAGCTACAGTATTGGTCTGATTAAAAGATAAAATTATAATGAATATTACATCGATATCTGTGTATGACACAGGGTCAATATTGTAATACTTATATGGTGCCGATACATTACAGACGCCCGTGATTTCTTGCTGACGTTGAGACAATACTCGAGAAGAAATATTGCACTTATATTTTAAAAATGATACTCCCAACCCTAATAGCCAAATTTCAATTTTCCGCCACTATTTTTAGTGACTTCAACGTAAACGCATTGATGTAACTGTTAATGTAGTACAAAATGGTAGGAAATTTTATGTTTTAACGTTGAAGTTACTAAGAATAATTGCGAACAATTTAAATTTGGCTATGTGGGAATATTCAACTATGACATTGGGGTTGTTTCTCTAAAATAACCTAATACCATTCATTAACCGATTTTTTTGACTTTCCGCCACTATTGCTCTTATATCAGTTTCTTAGTATCTGCTTGATATTGAAAAATCCTACTAATGAAATATTGGGTGTTAATTCGAGATATCAAACCGACACTCTAACATCGGCTTATATTGTATCCAATCGACAGCCGACTTTCAGTACTACTTGGGAAACTTGTGAAACTGTGAAATAATAATAATAATATAAAAAAAAAATACAAAATCGTAAGAAATTTCACAATGCAATATTCAAATTAACAAAAATAATTTTAGGAAATTTATTTAGCGAAAGTTTTGTTTATACTGTTTACAACTTACAAGAACATTTATTATTTGAAAAATACTTTTATACTATGCACTAAAATTGTCTTTTTCGAATTTGATGTTTACGATAAAGCTATAAACAGGCTCGAGGGAATGTGTGTATGAGTTATAACATAAACGCACCAGTGCATTAATTACGTTGTAGAAGGATTTTTATCGGAGTATCTTCAGTTAAAACGGGTAATTAATGTGCAAACTCGTCTCATAGGACCTTTCTATACTTGTTCTTTGAAAAACTCGATGTTGTTCTTTAATATACTATTTTACTATCCTCATTGCTTATTATCAAAATACTGATATTTTCAATATTTATTATAAGATTATAAAACATAAATATCGTATTTTATCAATGTTATAATGACACGATATATCAATAGAAAATTGATATTTTTGTTCCTTCTTCCTATCACTACTTCTTAAACTATCGGCAAATTGTTAACATTGTTGAGGTGCTGGGCATTAGTTTTCAGAGCAACTCTGCATGGGTTCAACAATTCAAGAATGTATTGTGAACATAGTCGCGCATTAAGTAATGCCAAGGTCATTACAATGGGACGAACAATTTCATTCATAAATACGGTTAATGTCATTGTTATATCTCTATACGTGATATCTTAGTAGAAATATACTTGAATTGAAAAAATAAAAACATATTACAAGTTTATATGGTTATACACTGATTTAATCCACTGTGCTTTTTAAAGAGACTCAAGTGTATTAAGAAAATGATTATAAATAAAGCTATTACGTAATAAAATACTATCATTTAATAGTATACTTGTGTTGCACGAAAAAGAAGAATCTGCAGAAACGACAAAAAGTATTATCTCTTTTAAAATTCTTCAATTATTATACATAAATTGTATTTTTCCGATAATACAAATTCACTCCGATATGTATATATACTTGTTTCATAAATTTATATGACATTTGTATTACATTTCATTGCCTTATAGGCATGTAATTACATACTTGTATAATAATACTAATAGTAAGATAATATGCAAGCATATGTCAGGTTACAACGAAGAAATCAATCCAAATGTTTTTAAATGTTCTGTACTAAAACTATCCAACATCTTAGTGATGGTATTCAACATTAAATTGACTATTTATTTGTGAGTGGTCTGTGGGTAAGCTATGCATGACACTCTAAACATATTTGAGTTCATTTTCAGGCACGAATCCTTCCCTCTCTAACTCAGAGCAAAATTACAATTTTAACAGTTTTATATAAGTACAGTGCAAAACAAATGTGCGGAATAATCTTATTAGATTAAAATTTACACTCCGAAACAAATAAATGCAGCAGCTCTACTATAAAAAAAAAGACATTACCGTAAAAATACTGTAAAACAATATAATTTTATTGTAATATCACAATATTTTTTGAATGTGTACATCAAAAGATTTACTAAGATTAACATATATAAATTTAAACAGAAAAAGATTAAAGATTGCATGTATACGAAATTGAGTACTTATTGAACAAGTGTGTGTATCAATACCAGTTACCCGAGGCAGTTTTGTATATACCTATATAAAAAATATATTCTACGTGTAATTTTTTTATATCCTGTATACTAGATAGAAAATGACAGAAGGGAAGCTGTGTGCAAGGCAGATATGTAACGATTGTGTTTATGAGTTAGGATAGAGTTGCTTTCACTTTCATCCAGAAGCATGTATCGCCCTCTGTCGTTCTCTTCCAAGATACAAGATAGTCGTGTCTGTTGCTTCCTTTTTTTTAAATCGACAAATATCCATGGAAACATTTCTCCTTTTACATCAATGTGAGAGAAGGAAAAACTATTTTGGGAGTTGCCCTTAACATATCAAGCATTTCTACGTACGGAGAGTAATGACCACGCATTGCGGTGGACAAGACCGTCGTTAATTATTCAAATGGCGACACGTTTCAGTCGTTGTCCGTGTTCATCGTATCGGATAAAATATCGTTAACTTGTGTCAGTTTTTTCAGATAGATGAAAGAAGAAAAATTCACATTCGCTGTAGTTTCGTACGTGTTCTAGAAGATAAATGTGTTACATTACACGTCGACCATTTACGCATTCCCTTCTTCATTTGAATTTTAAAATGAATATATATTTATACGTTGTGTGTATCTACACAGGTTCTGTTAATTTAAAATTAGTCTGTTAATAATTCTTAAAAGGGAACAGTTTTTGGGAAGCCTGGTGTGATCAAATTTTGTAGCTCTTTATTTTAGTTATATTATTGGAGAATGCTAACCTGCCCACCAGATGTAGGGGCGGGGTCTTAGCCAGTACTAGGAGGACTTTGGTGGAAACAGTCCTATACGTTCTCGCGATAATTAGGGCGACTTTCCTCTGGACACCTTGAAGCCTTTGCCTGTGGCTGCGTTTCTCCATGGTCTTGAACTACATTGGTGCTGCGTAGAGCATGATGGACTGGATAACGGACGCATACATCGCTCTTCCCTTTTCTTTGGGACCATACGTTCTTGAAATGAGTTGACACATATCTTCAAGGGCGTTGGCAGCTTTTTGAGCTGTTACCCTCACACGAGTACCCATCCTCATATCTCTACCGAAGTGCACACGGAGGGAATGGGATTAGCATCCCATGTGGATGCTAATACTCCTATTCTTCCTCCCAGCAATAATAAGCACCATCTTGCGTGGCGCAAGTGTAAGTCCGTTGAAGTCTAACCAATTCATGATGTTGTGCAGCGCATGCTGCGACACAACCTCCAACATATCCGCGGTCTTTGCGGTTACAATAACCCAAGTATACCCCTCCATGGCGCCGAATTAAAGGCATTCTGTACGTCTACAGTGATAGGGCGTACAGCTTTTTGGGACTATATGAATTGCTTATTGTTAGTTAGTCATTAGTTCGTGGTAAATCATGGTTATCAAGTTAATTATGCCGATCCGGTAGTTATCCTCCGACATATCCTTGTCCCATGGCCTATTTTGTCTGGGACCAAACGCTTGTATTTTTAAGTATTTCTGGGTTGGGTACTTTCTTACTTGGGTACTTCTACTATAAATCAGTTTCCAACCCCAGGCTCCTTACCTTATCTTTATTGATTCCTGCTGAATTGGATTCAGAGCTAGTATCCTGGTATACTTAGTCCTTCTTAACCGACTATACTCTTGTTATTACCTCATTGCTTTATCTTTTTACCCTGCCGGTCTGATTTCTGCCTTCTGCTTGATTAGGATATCTGTGGTTCTAAGTAGACGTCTTTTAATAAGTTGCTTTTCATCGGGGCCAGCTAAAATCTGCTCTTTACAGGGGTTGATACTCCTCCCCTACTCGTTTCCACTATCACTTTAAAAGTCTTCCTATTTCTATTCAGTAACAATGCGTTTGCCCTGTCTTAGTAATGCCGAAAGAACACTAGCTCCAACAAAAGAAAGAACTTTGAACATCCTTGTCTGGCCAGATCATCTTCCCGTCTTATTTCTTTTCCCCACTCGCGTAGCTGAGTACTTAAACCAATGTGATTTTTTTTGGAGCCCACTTTAGTAACTAAAACAGTCTTTCGCCAGATTATGATCAGTGTCACAATAATAAATCGCGGAAGGCTCAGGTTAAAACACGTTCGTGTCTTTCTTGAACCTAAATGAAATACCCATCCTGGACTTTCCCGTATAATTCGTGTTCTACTCCTTTAACGGTTTCGAAGCTATTGATGAGTTGGAGTATGCTTTCACTGGTTGGCCCTTTTGCTGAGCCTTTTTTTCGCCCATGTTATTTTTTAACCATGGCATTACTTAGTGCCCCAATGAAGTGAGCCTTCTTTAGTTCATCTAGTGAACTTGAGAAGACTTTGATAGTTGACACTATGCGATTTGTATATGCTTGTATATAAATATTTACTGGTAGCAGGTTTAGAATTACCCTTGCTTCTATTTAACCTAGGATTTAGAAGAGGATTCTCCGCAAGGGTCTATATTGGGGCGGATGGCATCCTTGAAATTGCTCTGCATCGCCTTTTTTTAACCTAATAACTACTGGAAAAATTAAATAAAGAGAAATCATCGATTTGTATACAGTGGCTTTAGAGCAAACTAATTCAAAATTAAAAGGAAACAAGCTTTTAAAAGAGAGTTGTTTCCCTAACATTTCTTTTGCCGCCGCAGCTAAGTTTCATTTGCCGACAGAGTTATCAATTTCTTTAAAAATTCCAGATAACTCGTGCATAAACTAATTATTGACTTATTCTAATGATATTTGAATCTAATTATTCTTTACGGTCGTATTTTGTGAATGTTACAACTAAAATCCGAAATTATCTCGGAGGTACTATCAGCAGAAGTATGGAAGACCTCAAGGGAATGCAAAAGGAAGTGCGCTCGGAATACTTCAACTTCATTTCTAGTAATGAGGGTACTTCTTGTAAGCGGTTCGATTAATCGTCGTATAAATATCTTAAGACAAAGAAAAAAATAAATAATACAATCATGATCAGATGCATTAGAGAAGGTTAGAAGAAGGATCTGTCAAGTCCTAATCTGTTATCGAAATGGGTGTTTATTAAGATATGGATCAGAAATGAAAGTTTTAACATAATCTCGAATGCAATATCAAGAAAGCTACCAATGAAGCTTTATATTGGACAGATTGCACTTAAATTTCTGCGTGTATGTTATCAGTTCTTATGTGCTGTTCCATTTACCCCGTTTAGATGTGGTGTTATATCACTTCTAATAAAATGAGTTCTTTTTGTAACCCAAACTATACTCTAGATAAGACTCGATTTTAATGAACCTAAACAAAGAAACACATTTTCCTTTTACAGTGACTAATGCCGCACCTTTCTTTTAATTTTTTTTTTTTTCGCCAAAATTTCACGTATTAATAACGCAGATAGATATACATAAACTGCAACATTCTTAATGGCTTTCAATATATTAAACTCAAAGCATCGTCCACGACGGAGGAAGGGTATAGAGAATCCAATTAAGAGCGTTAATCGAATACAATCAGCGCATTGGAATTTAATTGACATATTTGGATCTACGTTCAACAAAGCGTGATTTTGCTTTAAAAAACGTCATTGCAAATTATTTCTGCATTCTTCTCAAACTATTGGCAAAATCAATCTTTTATTTCGGATTCTTATGTACATTTACACGAATTGATTGGAAAGACTCTGGATTTAAAACACCTGCACACTAGTGTCTGCAGGCTATTTTGTACGTATCTCCAATATTCTGGAACAGCGTTCGGGCAAGAGTGTATTGTCTTTTAAAAATTTTATGAAATACTTAAAATTCAAGTTCAAAACTACAATAACTTGCATTTATCTAAGTACTAACCAAATCCAATTGCTACCTAAATTTGTACAGCACCAGATGTCTCATTGATTATTTCTTTATGTTTAATATTTGTGATTAGTTTCCACTTTTTTATTTATTTTAATTTTGTATTCGATGATAAAAGCAATAAACATAGTAATTGCAAATATGTTACTTTATTTTTATATTTTCAGAAAAGAACATTGAAAATTATGTCAGCTTACTTAACTAATATTAGTAACATAAAAATATACATAAAATTTAGTTTGGCCGGTGTTATATAAAAGGTTGTAGACTTGTTCTAAAGAATTCTTTCTGTTACTGTAATGTGCTATTACTGACGCGAAACTATAAACAACTGTAGAACTATCAAAAGTCCTTTGGAAGTTGAAGAGAGCATATAATTCCATTCCGGAAATTTGTATAAATTAATAGTATGAACAATTAGCCACATAGTTTGATGTGGATACTTGATTATTTCTATTTTTTGTTATAAATTCATTGTTATGATTCTTTGAAAGTTCAAAGCTTCATTATAGTTTGCTAACGCTAAGGACCCTTTATGGTGCCTTTGTTGTAGGTTGTGGTGGTTATCTGTAGTATATGTTAGCTAACTTTGCAAAATCGTAGTTCCTTGCTGTAGCATGATTATCCTATTGCATCTATTAAATGGTCTTTTGGTATTTATAAAATATTCCAACTACACACAGTTTTATAGGTCATTACGTATGAGGCGCATGCTTCTGTTTCTAGTAGAGATGATATGTGCGATATATTTATGATCGTTTTGATGTATGTTTACATAGTTGAATGAATTGCCTGCTTAATATTTTGGTGAAAAAATAATTACTACAATGTAATATAACGCGCCCCGGGATGATATGTTAAAAAAATTTAGCTTTGTGAAAGAATTCACCATAAAGCTAAGTAACAGGGGCGAGTGGGATCATAACACCATCTTGAACTGGAATAGAAATGCCATCAAATGGTACGCTGATGGCTCCAAAACGGCAGAAGGAACTGGAATAGGAATATATGGGCCTAGAACTACATATTTCGAAAGCTTGGAAAATACCCCGTATATTTCAGGCGAAATACACGCTATTGGAAGATGTGTTCAGTTCTTATGGATAGGAACTATGGAAGCAGGAGATTATCATCGTGTCTGATAGTCAAGCAGCCATCAAAGCGCTGAACTCATATGAAATCAGCTCCAAGATGGTCTGGGAATGCCTAGGGAAACTAAATGAGCTAGGCAAAAGAAATAAAGTAACCCTCCTGTGGGTTCCGGGTCACACAGGAGTGGAAGGAAACGAAATAACGGATAACCTCGCAAAAAAAGGTGCTGGAATGCCTTTTGTGGGGCCTGAACCCTTTTGCGGGTTAAGTAGCAGTACAATACTGAAGAAACTAAAAATGGAAATGGAGCAGAGAAAATCCAGTTACTGGGAAATTCTCCAGGGAATGAGGCAAAGTAAAATTCTTCTGGGAACTTATAACCAGAAGAGGTTTACAGAATGCATCAACCTGAGTAAGAACAATGTTCGCATATTAACAGGAATACTTTCAGGCCATTGTAGACTGAAAGGACACCTGAGTAAGCTTGGATTGGAAAAAGATCCTGAATGCAGATTTTGTGGGAAACAGGATGAAACATCCATCCACCTCCTCTCAAACTGCGTAGCAATCCAGAGCTACTGCAAGGCTAACATCCGTACAAAGAATTACAAGTATAGCAATTATGGAATTAATGTCCAGGCCGTCAACATAGTTGTGGAAATGATATCAGATTAACTATATTTTGCCTTTGGCATGCAAAGAATGAAACGCCTTGCTCTCATACTTGTGTAACTAATAAGTTGCTGGAATCGTCTATTTCCGACAGTATGCGTGATGTATATTCCAGCAACGATCGATGCATACTTCACCACTTCCCTTTCAAACAGAGAGGAACGCAAAAACGCCGACGCAGGCAACCACCTGCTGGTTAACGGACGGCTTGAGAATAGAGCAGGGTGTGAGGGCAGGATTTTTTTGTCGCACTCCCAGAGTTAGAAAGTATTACAACCTTGGGCAATACATACGGATTTCTCAGACTAAAATCTATGCTATTGAGATGTGTACCAGAAAGATTTTGAATAAAACTATCAGACACAAATCAATAAAGAAATTGAATAACAGTCAGGTGGTGATGAAAGATTCGCGTAAATGCAACTCGAAGCTAATCGGAACTATAAAAATACTCTAAATATATTAGGGACGGCTGATAATCTATCTCTAATCGGAAAAACAAAGAAGCAGATGCCCTTGCAAATACTACTTCAAATCGACCACAAAAGTTTCAAAACCAGCAGGTCAAGATAGCAGCTACAAAGAATCAGGGTCTCGGATGCGGTCTGTGTTTGGAGGACGAGGAGATAATTGAGCACATTTTCTGGCACTGCCTTGCTGTCCCATGAATTAGTTTTCCGTTCCTTGAGAAAGTTGATCTTTCTCTAAAGGTCCTGAAGTTTCAACAAAATTCTGAGCTACCTTACGGGGCAGAATTCGTTGGATTAACTTTAATATCCGCTTTACAGTAGATTCTAGTGTCTGTAGCGGACTGGACCATTCATCAATCCATGCAGATCCTACCTCTCCTAATCTAACGTAACGCCTGTAATCAATAATAATGTGCAATTACGCGCTGCTTACATTATGTTATACTATCATGATTGTTTGTGTAAATTTCATTCGGCATTAATGCATAGAATACTTGTTTATTTCGTACATTATAAATAATAAATGCGTCTAAATCCATAAACGATTAAAATTTGTAAAAGTTATATTCATAATATCTGATTCATCTAATTCACCCTCTATACAAAACACCACACCAAATCTAATTTTACATCTAAAGATCACCCCAAACATGTGAGATACTTTCTGTAAAGAGGCAGAAAAGGTTAATTTAAATTAAGTATATAACTGCCACAATATTAAATGCTAAATTACTTCTGTAGAAGACGAAAGGTGCAGACAAATAGCCGTAGAAATGAATGAACTAAGCAGACGCGCCCCAGTTTCGAGAGCTGTAGCATATAAAACGAGAAAATCCATAGCAAGTTGAGAACAACGCAAAACGTAGTTCAAACAAATTGAAAAAAAGTACTGAAGTGGTTCGGAGAACTGAACATGGAGGATGAAAGATTGCTTAAACGTTTGTTTACATGTAGTCCGCCCGGTAAACACAGAAAGACACGAAGTCGTCATTAATGATATGAGGCAATGAGAGAAGTCATAATTTATAGAAATATGGAAGGGAAAATACGGTACGACAACGAAGTTTAAAGCAGCCGACGGGAAAACGACGTCGAGTTGTATGATCTGAAATCTTATTTTATGTGTATCGTACTTCCACGTTTATTTTCTTTATTGCTCGATCTTTTCCACTGCATCAACCAACTAACAAGATTAATTCGATCAACGACATGAGAAATGAAGTACATCTTTTAGAAGCAGGTATTCGCTTACGCGCAAGAACACCTTGCGACAATTGCTGATGTCGCAGTACCTTTCCTGCGGTCAGATAACGAAGTTGTCTAATTACTTAGACTTGTCGTATTAATTAGGGTGACGCTCTCACGTCACAGCCAGTTAAATTAATTGTACCGTCTGTGTATTTCTAAAGTCGGTTAAAGCAATTTTAACAAATTTTACAAGAGAGAGAATTTACCGTATTTAATAATATCAAAACTTTTGGCGAAGATTACCAACAAAGTTGATGGCGCTGTTCTTGTGCAGAATTGAATATGAAACTATTTCTATTACAAGGGAATCTACATTACTGTTGACATTTGCAAAATTAACAGAATTAGATTAAATTTGCTTTTCTGTTAGACACTCACAAGAAATTGGACGAATGGTATTTCAGAAACAATGAAGAATCGAAATTACATTTCAAGTTCGCAATAAAGTGTAGATAGTATATTTTATTTCACGAAACTTTCTTAATTCAATAATAAGACTTTATTAGCTGGAGCGATTAAGACTTTTTTTACAGTAATCATGGCTATAAGAGGTTTTTGAATTGAATGAAATTACCTCTATCCAGTAATTTTAACCTTCTTAGGGTTCTTAGGACCTTCTCCACCCAAGTACTTTAGTAGAATATTTGGAAATTCTAGTGCGAGTCTAAATTTGAAACTTGCGAAGTAATCGTAGTTTGATATGAGTTTATTAATATACCCTACCTAATATACCTACTTATAATATGTTTAAGCAGGATATTTTACTTTTACTTTAGCGCTTCCGATATTCGTATATAAATAAAATACCCATGTATTTATGAGCGATAGCACTCACATGGTTTAATTCATTATCACATTATGTTATCTCAAAGTTCATGCAACAAATTCAGACTACAAATTACCTTAAAAACTTATTGAATGAGATCGTTTTCAGGTCTCCTAGGAAAAGATCAACATTCCCAAAGGTCAAATACTTGATTCTCATGGCGGCGGAATACTTGCAGAAAATATGCTGTCTTCCTCCTCTAAACACAGACGGTATTTAATCTCATTAAAGAGTCCAGTTCCACAGCTTCCCAACATCCTTTCTCGTAAGAGTGTCTGCTTCCTCGGTTTCCTGAATAAGTGAGTGCGCAAATAGTCAAACTAGGGATAGATTATTAGTCGTCCCAAATATGTTTAGCGTATTTTGCGAGTTGTATTTATGGGCGTTTTAGTATCGTTTGATTGTCAGAAATTTTTATTGATGAAACACAGGTTTCAGCTTACAAAATTGTTGTACGAGTATACTGTCCAAGACTATAGTATTTTCTGACTCTTGAACTACGACAAAATATTCTGCATCCACATTCCGCTTTATTTTTGAACCATACGTAAACCTGCAGGTCTCTATCTGCATCAGTGTCTATTCGTTGCAAAGTCATTCCTTTCTGTTTGGAAAGGAAATTCTGAAGAATACTTCGATCATTGGTTGAATACACATCATGTTCGAATGTTCGATGGCACTCCCATGCCATTGCATGCTAACGGAGGTTTCCAGTAGTTTGTTCACTACATAGTTGTGTGGATATTGAAATTGATTCACGATATGCCAAATGCAGTGTGTCGTTAATCTGGTATTCCTTTCTGCAACAATGTACAAGGGTGTAAGTCTAAAAGAGTTTCTATGCAAACACTATGCATTCATTTTAATGTAAATTTTTCTAACTCTGGCTTGCTGCCCTTTTTTGTTACCATGATACTGCTCCATAAGTAATAGTTGGACGTACCACCATCAAATAAAGTCATTTGACTGGCTTTTTATAACCCTCAAAATTTTCATACATTCTCCAGCAGGTCAACATTGTAACATTACTTTGTGAGTAATTCTTTCTAAACCCGAGTTCTATATTAGTGACTTATCAAATAAGACGCCTAGATATTCAACATTGTATGCAAACGCTTGGTTCACACTATGGATGATGGGTGGTACTACGCGCTTCACTTATCTCTTTCTGGTAAACGGTATTATGGTGGTTTTGTTTGGGTTAATGCTCAGTGTCTCCCTACTGCATCAGCCACAAATACGTTAATCAGCTGTTAGAGGACTCCGGAGATTTCCTCTCTACCGATCCTCTTAAAAGTATTATGGTATTATTCTCACAGATGTGCACTTTGGTTCCCAGCGTCTTCTTGATAGCTAGAAAGTAGTGATCATAGCAGTAGAGATAAAATGTTTTTATGTGGACCCCCTTGCCCGGTCTGATACGAGCTTTGGATACGGATATTAAAGACTTTCCTATTTTAAATGAAATAGTGTAATTTTTATCAATTTATTGCCAGTATGTATAAAGGTTGTTTATCACTAAGCTCAACCTTTCTGAAGATAGGTCTTGACGTTTAAACGGATTAAATTTCAAATTATGCCAAGAACCGTAGGTGTTATTTTGTAGTAGTCATTACTATGTATCACACAGGGAGTTCATAAGTTCATATCCAGTATTGACATAGGTATAATAATCCATTTTTTTTTTTTTAGTAATCCCATTAAACCAACTTGTAACATAACGCTGACAGCACCTATTTATTATAATATAATTGTCCTGGCTCTCCAGTATTCCATAATTAATGGGTACCTTGATCAACTAAATGAAATTTACTCATAATCGGGAAAATAGCCTCCAACTGTAAATACCTGACGTTTACATATGGATCAATGCAAATATACGCGATCAATTAACTCCAAAAATAATATTTTATACAAAGAATACGAAACTTGAGCTTTTTTTTTGCCTTTGAAACCATGAAGTTTTACATATTTCACATAATGTTATGAAATAAGTTTTAGTATTTCAAAAACAATCAGAAATACATAGACAACGCAGAAGCGCTTTGGCATTAAAAAAAAAGCAAAATTTACATTACGTCTGCGTTGTACGAATTTTGAGAGAGAGATTTTTGTAGGTAAGAGAATTGTAGGGTTTTGTGAAGGACTTCCTTGTTCGACTATTGATGTAAGTAGACGTTTTTCTTAAATTACTGCTGCCATTTTGTTATTCATTTTGTTTTGTAAAATTTAACACTCTTCTTATACATAGTCAATCAAGGAATTACAATTGTAATAATTGAAGTGTACACTTGGTAGATATAAGATCAATTATAATTTTTTTGTTTAGGAAGATTTATTTTAGTTTTTTCTCTCATTTATATTTTAATAAGAGTCAATGTTAAGAGTTATGTGAATCGATTTTGCTGTATCATTTTCTTTTCTATCACCTCGGTTGTGTGAGTAGAAGCTCTTTTTTCTGTCATTTAGCTTTTTCATTTTTAGTAAATTTCTAGCATTTGTTCACGCTTAGATTATTTTAAATTATGAAACCACGAGGATAAAAATCCAAAGTTTTGTATAATGAATAATCGTCCTGAACAAATAAAACCTTTCTTTTTTGCTTTGCATAGGAAATAGCATTGTCCTATTTTAAATTAGAGTCTACTGCAGTTTTTATTTTAGACCAGAAGCTTCAGTTCAGGGTTTTTTTCTGCACAATTGCTTTTTAGCCCGTTTTGTTGAACTAATTTATTGTTTAATGGCGTCAATTGGTTAAAAATTCAGTTCTTTTATTTTATATTAAACCTTTTCAATTTTTCGTGTAGTTAAGGAATCTGATTTCTTTTACTCACAAATTACCTTTCGTGGTTAGATTAAAGTTTTAATTCGCGAGGGTAACTCTGGGATTAATAGTTTTTTTGTTCTATTTAAAATCTTTTCCGTTGAGCTAGCTAATATTATTTTTCTTTTTCATTTTAAAATCATTTTCACCTTTTTTTATTTATTTCAATTAATACACAGCAGTACGTTTTAAGTATTTCGCACATGATTGAATCGTTTCAGGTTTAGCCAGATGTTTTCAACACAAAATTACGTCTTCTTAGTGTGATTGACAATCATATGAAATAATATAAAAGATACAGTAAAAAAACCTACAGAATATTATTCCAAACTCCTGGCGTTCAGGAACTCGATATGACATAACGTTCTAATTTATTCAACGATGTACGATAATGAATGCTGTCAAAGACACTGGACGGATGAAATAAATAATAAAATATAGCATTTATACTTAATAAGCGACAATTATAAACTCTATTGAAGTACAGCAAGAGAGCAAAAAGTTTCCGCGTAACACGGTAGTAACGAAAAATATGAGGTGAACACAATTTTTTCGGGATACATTGTAATATCCGGCTCTACTCAATAAAATAAATAAAAAGAAATTGGATATTCGGTTGCCTAAAAGAAATAAGATTGAGAGCCGAATATTACAATATATCCCGTAAAAATGGTGTTCGGACTACACACACGAAACGATTTAGGTAATTTTTCTTGATAAAAATCACTTTTCTTGATAATTTTCCGCATTGAATGGGGGTAAATGTACACAAATTTAAGGAAAATTTCGAAATGTTAAGCATTTACATATATTTATTACATTATTAACAGTTACAATACAAAGTAGTGGTATATTTATGTCAAAATTGTGTTACTTAAATCATCGTGTCATAGTATTCTAAACATATAATAGCAAAGTTTTCTGGCTATGTAGTAACAAATACGTTAAACATATTCTAAAAGTACAGAAATTGTCGTGAAGATGGCGGTTCACTACATTAACTTTCCATACTCGATATACACACTACATGGCAGACACAGTTATGAAATATTTATCTACAGCTTGCCAGATAAATATTTCTTAGGAAATGTTACCATAACAGTATTTCTAGTGCATGCGATGGCGTTTGATTTTTGGCGAATTAACCACAATGTGAAGGGGCAACGGCAACTGGCGTGTAGTGGTTTTTGGGGTGTCTAAGCATTAGAAATTTTCATATTTTGTTTGTCTTTTATGCATTGAATTCCAACTGAATAAACTGTAACAGGCCACTTTCATTTCGACGATAATCTTCTTTTAGTTGAATTTTTCTTGATAATTTTACTTCTAAACAAGCAAAACTTCAATGGAAATTACAACTATTTTACAAATTCTATTTGTAAGTCCAGACTACATGAAAAAACCTTCAGAAAGTTTTACTTTTAAAAGTAAAATCCATGCACGGTTTTGGGGCTCAAAATTGATCCAGATTCGTGCAGGAATTTTACCAAAAATTGTGTTGTGTATGTATAACTATGAAAGAAATATCTACCAATTCCTTGCCTTCCAAACTTCCAGCAAAAACTGAAAATGCTGCTGGCATAATTATCTATAGGCATTTCGGTTTCCTAATTTTATCGATTATTTGAGTCGTTTTGTAGTGATAAGTTTATTGTTTTTGCAACAGAAATAATATTGCCCATTGCTGTCACGTGACTAACAGAAATTCTCTGCATTTGAATTCTGAAAGGAAATAACGATCGAATATTGCAAAATTTGCAATTCCATTGAATTGATATTTAAATTTCATTTCTAACGTACGTGACCATGCATTAATAAGTGCTGACTACTCGTATATGCTGTGATAATGTGCACCGTTATAACACTTATATACTACGTGAGATAGCTGCGTTGAAATGTTATCTATAAGCCTGTGTAGGAATTGTATTTTTCCATTTTTAGAAAATCTGTGTAATTTGGCATCCTTGTGTACGTGTGTTTTTAAGAGAATTCCCAGTAAACGTCAAATTACTCCCATCCGCAGGATTTTATTCCAGGGGTATCCTTTGAAGTCAAGTGTCAAGTACGTCACATACGTCTGCCTTTAAATTTACATTTACCACACTCTCCTGTGCTCCCCATTTAACCGATAGTCGGTGGTGCTACTTGCTTTCTCAGTTCGCTTAAATCTATTTTTAATTTGCATTAGGGCAAAATTGTCTGTCTTCGTGAATGAGCAAATACCTAGTCAAAAAAGGATTTATTTATAAAAAAACACTTTTTCACTGACTACTCTATAATACTTAATTTATTATGTGATCGGAAGTTTATAACGCAAAAACATTAATTCTGCAAAATTCAACTCTTCATTTAACTATTCCTAAGATTATAAGTAAGATAAATTTTCTGTCAGAAATAAATGCGTTGACGGTTTTCTCCGATGTAATAAACGGTAATTACATATTTCTAGCACTCTATCTTAATATTTGTTGTACAGATAAGACATATTTATTCTTTAGACTACATTAACTTTCAAGTGGAGTCTTGAGAGTAAATAAGAATTTTTATTTTCGTATTATATAGAAACACCTTTTTTACAGAAACCTATTTAAATATCACTTAAGGTAAAGTCAGGTAAGTGTGTAACCGGGGCAAGTGTGTAGTTTGGCTATATTTATTTTTAAAATTGAAATACGGACACCCTCTTGTTATAATACTAATGTACTAAACTTCATACTAGTTTTACAAATAAAAGTTCGCATCTCCTAACGTGAAATAACTTGAATATCTTGTGAATATATCATACCTTAATAAACAGGCATCAGTATAGTATTACACTCTTGACTAAAGGATAATGCTATTAATATATAAAATGCGGAACGATTACACACTTGCCCATTTTGCTGGTAAGGGTTTGTAGTATTGACAGTGTTTAGAGTTTCTTTTTTTTCTAGTAAACCGTTGATAATTATAAAAGGCGTATCTATTGAAGGCTTACAACCGGGCATATATTACGTACTTCTATGTGTAAAATTTATCAAAATGTCTTATTATGTGAACAGTGTTACATTTTCTTTGCACTATACAATTTTTACTACACACTTACCTGACTTTACCTTACTCAAAATTATTTTCTTTATTATTATGTAATTACATATATTTTAATTTGTAATCACATAATATTTCAAAAATACAGATAAAGAACGTATTTGAAGTGAATAATAGAAATAACAATCCAAGAAACATTCTTAGACATTAAATTATTGGAATTACTAATATTTGCTTATAAGGGCGCTGTGGGATCTTAATATACTGGGAGAGTTTTTTATCTTGAGACAACGGAATATCTCTGAAACACTGCAGGAAATCAAAAAAGATCTTAATAAGATTTGTTATAATGTAGGGGGCTCACTGAATGGTGCCGAACTCGATCCCCCACCTCACCTCCAGAGTGGGAGGGGGAACAACTTTTAAATCTTAAATGGGAACCCCCATTTTGTATTGTAGATTCGGATTCTACGCCATCAAGTATGTAGTTTTTGTTTGAAACTTTTTTCGATTCGTAACAAATTGCGCTGTTAAATCGCAAAAAAATGATTGTGAACGTCTAGAAAAAATACACAAAAAAGAGAAGCAAGCAAACATGATTTTGTCTTTTTTATTTTAACCTAATCTAACATTTCAAAAAAACCATGTGTTCAAAACTGTGCCCTTTCACTTCGATCAATTTATTTATTCGCAATTGGAATGCTATTTAACGATACAAAAACGTACTTTATTCAGTACTTGACAAGCTGTGAATACTTACACATTGTCCGATCCCCATTTAGATTATTAACTATTAGTCCAATCCAAATTAGTTAGTGTTGAATATTTGAATAGTAATGGAGGCTATAACATTACAAGAGGGAATTCGTTGTTGAATGGCTCAACACCCAGTATATAAATTAAAAAACTCACCCAGTATATAAATTAAAATTCTGGCATTTGTGATGAACAAAGAAATACGTTTACACATATATTACGTAAATTATTTTCTATAATCGGCCTTTCGAATACACAAGCATTCAATTAAGAAAAAAAAATGCTTTTTTTGTCTTCAAGCTGCTCCAATATTCTTAAACTGAAAGTATTCAGCATATAAGTTTTAGCTTTATGCATAATTTTGTGCTACATTTACCAGATCAAAAAGAGAAATGTACCCAGCAGTACTTCTCACGGCATGCATGAACTCTCTCGTTTAAATTTATTGAGTTTGGAAAAGTACTCAATGAGTTTTTACCGCCGTAGGATAACATAATTTCTAACTTAGAGCGAAAAAATTAATTCTTTATTAGCATAGAGCAGAATTTATGCGACTCTGAACGTTCGTCGAATTAAACGAGCAGAAAAGTGTTAAAAATATAGTCTCTATAAAAAAATTACCGACCGTTATTCTTTTCCTGGCTACCATAACTAATATCGAGTGGAGAAAATTTCATTTGCACTCTGATATATTACGCGAGATTCCACGCTGCAGTGGATATAAATTAAAATCGTCGAATTGATATATAAATGTTTTTTTTTGCGTTTTTACCTTTATATTAAAAGAAAATAAGATTTTTCTTTTAATGAAATACCTACCTTGGGCCTTTTTAAGGTTAGTAACCGCTTGTTAGGATTTAATTAATGTGGATAATCTTAGCTATACAGGGTATCAGACAAATAGCCCTTGGGACGACTGCAGTAGCAAGTGATAAAGATTTAGAGAGGATTTGTTAAATAAAGTATAGTCCAATTATAGTTTTCGTAATAATCGTGTTCTTATAAATAGCTTGGGCTGGCTTCAGCCCCGTACAGTGAATGCGTACTTATGGTTAATCAATTAGGGACGATGTTCGTGATCTTGACCTTCACAAATTGACAAACACGATCGTGGACTTGTAAAGCTGAGAAAACTGTAACTGTGTTACTTACTAAAGGTGATGCATGTCCATGAAACAATAATAGCATAAATTGCATACACATACACAATTTATAAAGAAAGAAATCATAATTTTTAGCCAATTTTTATTTATCTTATTACTAATTTTGTTTTATTATATTATCCAGGCCATGTTATCTTACATTTCTATTCCCTAGCCACGAAATATGTATCCTTATGTTATTATTTTTTCGTTGCAACGAATTAAACATACTGCACGAGCCACATCAACTACGAAATACGAACAGAAGCGTGCGCTTCATGCATAGAACAACGTATCTAGCTGTTTGGAGTTTGGATGGCTCCTGTGGTATGGTTGGCCGGGACGTAATGAACCCTACTAGCGCCTACGGCCGTTAAAAAAAATAAACGGGGATGCGATAAGCAAAGGAATGTCTTAAGTTACATGCAAGTTAGGGGCATTCGATTAATTTCCGTAAACTATTAAAGGCATTGAAATTATTGTAAAGTACCTATCTTAGAATTTGAAGTCAAAAATAATTGGTTTCTGGAAAGGTGTCCATGAGTATTTACTAGAAAGGTAGCGGTGAAACAGGGAATCATCAATAATGGCGTTTACCTCAAACAATTGCGATAAGATACTTTTTTATGGAGAAAGTATAATCTTGAAACAACACGAACGATTTCCAAATCGTATGTTACCAAGTACAGGGGTAATATTAAATGCAGTACAACAGTTAAGAAATACCACAATTTATTAGTAAATTAATACAATAACAAAACATCCCTAAACCCCAAGCTCCACGCAAAAGTACTACATGGGGTTACCTACTGTAATTATCGCATTATTCCTAACATGTCATTAGCCCATTCTAACTAGCTAGCACCTAATTACTAGGCACCGGACAGACGCCAGGCACTACTGCGCGCGCATTGATTGAATCGCAGTCGCTCTGCTGGCCCAGCTGCGGTATGTGAAGTCGATAGCGGCCCGAGTATGCGCTTGCATTATGTGTATGTGTTTGACTAACTGTATCAAATTTCGACGTGAACTACACCGCGACAAATATTAACTTACCAGTGGCGTAGCGGTATTATACGGAAGAATAAAATCGGTTCGCTCTCGCGCGTTATACATAAAATTCAATATCTCAAAAACTACTGCACCGATTTACAAAATTCTTTTGCCGTTGGAATGCTTGAACCTTTCCGAGAGTTAATATGCTGTATTTTAATAAAATCTGCGGAAAGGCTGCTATGTGCTGGACCAAAAAGTACAGCACGTGGAAAAATTCGCAAAGCTACTGAACCTATTGTATACGAAAGTTGTCGCTACAACTTCGTGTTATCTACAAAAAAGTCTGCGAGGGACTTCTTAATGTCCAAATTTGAATAGACATTTTTGTATACTTTTTCATGTATTTTATAAAATGGAATCAAGATATTAGATACGTATAAACTAAATACAAATTAATACAGCACCCATTTTTTTGTATATACCTAAACTACAGGCATAATTTATTTAGGGGCATTTTCATAATGTCACTTTAAAGCTTTAAAATCACTTTAATTTAAAGTTGTCCTAAATAATACACAGATTTTTGTTAAAGTGCCAAGTGACATTTATTATGAAACCCGCCGTTATATTGATTACTAAAACATATCCTAAATTTTCCTCAGTGAAATTTCTGCCCTTGTTTTTTAATATATCTTAAAATATAGCGGAACTTGTCTTGACATCGCAACTGGTGAGAGATGCGTAACGAAAATGAGACCTAATTTATTGTTACTATATTTATTAATACTTTCATTATCTTCCACTTTGCCATTGTAAAAATTTTGAAGTATACTGAGATCAGGATTTCCATCAAAAACTGCGTCGATTTTTTTGTTCAAACGAGTTTCAAAATCCCCAGGAATGCTTCGTAATTGACTTAGATATTCATTTAAACTTTTTGTTCCTTCTTTTAATTTTATACGTTGCGCTTCGAAAAATTTTATCTTTTTAGATAAATTGGGAAAGTGGTCGCGAATAAAATTTAAATTACTTTGTAAAGACGAATCTTTTAAAGCTGTTTTGTATTTGGTTACACTTTGTGCATCTTCATCTAGAATATCAATTACACTTGCAAGTTTTTCCACGTTATCAAAATAAAATCAGCATGCATGTAACCACGTTCCCCACCTCGTTACCACTGGAGATGGGGATAACAAAAATGAATGTGCCAACTACCGCCCCATCAGTATCCTGCCCGCTATGTCCAAGATTTTTGAACAGATTATCATGTCACGATTAGTGAAATACTTCGAACGCAGTGGATACTTGGCACATGAGCAGCACGGGTACAGAAGAGGACGCTCCACAGTTAGTGGAATAATGGAAATTGTAAATACCATTTACAAAGCTTTCGACGATGGTATGTGTGCCGAACTTACCTTGTTAGACCTGACGAAAGCATTCGATTCCGTGGCCCACGACATTCTGCTAACTAAACTGGAGTACTATGGCGTCAGAGGACTTCCCCTGAATTTAATAAAATCATATCTGTCCCATAGACAACAATTTACGGAATGGAAGAACTCAAGGTCTCAGTTGGGGGAAGTAGGCTTTGGTGTCCCACAGGGTTCCATTCTTGGTCCGCTGCTTTTTTTAATTTACATTAATGACCTCCCTTACAATATCAGTGATGTTACGATGTGCCTTTACACTGACGACACATCTTTAGTTATACAGGCACCCGATGGAGAATCTGTAGAAGAACAATCAAAAACAGCGATGAAGGAGGTTGTGAACTGGTTTGCTGCCAACAAACTTAAAGTTAACGTCGCAAAGACCCAAAACCTTCTACTATCTACCAAAGGCTCAGGTCAGTCGTCAGCAGTGAAACTTTTGGGCGTCACTATGGATTCTTCGTTAAGATGGCACCAACATATCGATGTATTGGCGAATAAGCTCTCCACTGCACTGTTCGTCATCAGAAGAATTATACATGTCGCAAACCACCAAGCAGCGAAAGCAGCGTACTTTGCACACTTTCACTCACTGCTGTGCTATGGGATCCTCTTCTGGGGGGTGTCGACCGAGGCGCATAGAATCTTCGTTCTACAAAAAAGAGCAATACGGTATTTATGCAACCTTGAATATAGATCAAGCTGTAGAACTTATTTTAAAAAAGAAAATATACTTACCGTTCCATCCGTATTTATTCTATCATGCGTCTCGTATGTGCATCAGCATGCGGAGGCATTTACCTTAAATGGGGACACGCACCTGTATAACACCAGAACGCGTGGGCATGTGCGAGTACCATATCACAGACTGACTTGTTCCCAAAAAGCAATTAACCACTGGGGTGCGAAATTATACAACCACCTTCCCGAAAATTTCAAGAAATTGCCTTTGGTTGTTTTCAAGAAAAAAGTGAAGCAAATGCTCATAGAGAAGGAATACTACGAAATTAATGACTTCTTATGTACCTTATAATAATTTTGTTTTTAATATGTTTATATTGTTTTGTTTGTCATATTACTGTCGTTTGTTCTTTCACTCTTCATTAACCTTTTATGTATATATAATCTATGTTTTTTTTTACTTATGATACTTATGATTTTTATCTTTACAAATATTTATTATACTTTTGACAATTGTAACATATCTACATACATAACAGCATTGACTTTTTCTGTAATGGTTTTATTGCAAATATATATTATTATTATTATTATTATTATTATTATTATTATTATTATTATTATTAAGGGAAGAGCCAGCCATTTTTGTTTACATAAGGATAAATAAATATAAATATAAAATAAACATGAAAAAATACAAATAGTAACCACACTAACGATTTTCCAAGAAAAAACAAAGAAATATATATGCAGATACAACTAATTCTAAATTTCCCCCTATACACAGATTTTATATTAAAAAAGCGAGACAAGAAATTGAAAGTAACCCTAAAATAAAATGTAATGTTGTGTATTCAACGATAGATGCGATATAAGGCAAGATCGAACGTGCACAATTGCTGACTGTCGTTGGCATACTAACTTGCAGCTCGCTTATCGGAACCGTACAATGCACGGGCGACCCTGCACGACCGCCTGCGGGACGCAATACTGCCGGCGTCTGTCCGGTCCCTGCTAATTACTATTGCGGAACTAGTGATGGTGGTATTATTAACATTGCGCCTGTGGAGCCACTTTATAGGTGCCTCAGTATTCATCTACACTGAAAGAAACTAAAAGGTTATTTGAACATATATTAACATGCATTTAGTGACTAAAACTTTGTGTGAGAGAAGCTAACGTTTCCTTCAGTGTATGAGCAAGGGAAACCACGAAAACCTTTCTCTGAGAGCAAATGCTGGTCCGCGTTAATATAATGTGAAAAAATTTAATTCTTACTCTTAATCTAAGTGGGAGGTCATATTGCCTCTTGGCAGATCTTTTTAATTTGGAAAGCATCCTAAACCCGGCCAGTCTCAATGACTCTGCTGTTCCCAGTTAGCACCTTGGTCCTCTCCGGAGCAAGAAAATACCGGAAACGCTTTGCCAACATTTGAAGATCGCGGGCGTGAAAGAAACAAGGGTGTTCTAAGTGTTGAGGAACAGGTGCTATATATAGTTGAAGAAGATCCAAGACTATCTACACGAACCATCGCGCGTGCTGTAAATGTGTTGTACGATGCAGTACATCGGATTTTTGGGAATAACTTATTATATCCGTACCATGTGCAACGTGTTCAAGATTTAAGTCAACAAGGCTTTCGGCCAAAACAAAAATTGGAGCACGAACCTAATTTTGCCGCACGCATTCTTTTCACTGCCGAATGTTGCTTCACACGTGATGGTATTTTCAATTACCATAAGACATATTATTGGTGTGATTTAAATCCCCATATTGTACAATAGACATTATTGCAGTGGCGATTTTCTGTGCGTATGTGGGCGAAAATTGTTGGTGGCTCACTTTTAGATCCACTTGTACTACCAGCGACAAATTACTTGGATTTTTTTGCGTACACATTAACAGAAACTTTTGGAAGACGTGTCTTTGGGAAGGCGAAGAAGAATGTTTTCCATTTAACAGCACTTTTCGTGGAAAATGGATCGGAAGGAATTGGCCTATTCGATGATTTTCGCGAAGCTCAGATCTTAATTCTTTGGATTTCTTCTTTTGGGATCATAAAGAAATAGCGTATATTCAAAGCCACCTGCAGAAAACGCTTAAGATCTACGAAATTATATTTTTGAAACAGCAAATGCCATTCGTGAAGACCCAAGTGTTTTGGTATTTTAAATTCTAATACATTAGCATAGGTTATTAGGTGAATATATGGAACATAAAATATTCAACATTTAATTTATTCCAAAAATATTTTTTTTACATATTTTAAATCCCAAGTTTTAATTAACTTAAATTCTATGATTAGTGCATTCCTAATTGTAATTGTTACCTTATCGGCTAAAAGTACCTACTCGTCTTGTATATATTATAGTAATACCATTTTATAATAATATATTTTCCAACAGCTGATTGACCGAAGTACAGAAAAACATACATACTGTTACACATTGCATTAATCGAAATGACATATTTTCAGTTAATAATTCCTTCCGAAAACATAGACAACATCAGCGGTATAAATGTTAATTTGAAGGCAATTTTAATTTCATTTTTCTTACTGTAGTTCTGGCAGTTACAGATGCGATATTTTACGTCACTCAGATTCAAATTTTAAATTCATTCATTTAGTTTACGCGCCAAAACCCCAAGACGCACCGTACCGCAGTTTTACGACCCTTTGTGCATCATTCAGCGTCGCTATTGGTACATCCCTCTGTTACCTACCTAGCGAGGCTTTATAAGCGCTTCACGCACTATGCTCAGTCTCTCTTTCTGTTACTTTCCGATCCAACGAACAGTCAGTCACTACGACCCGTTGTGATTCGAAAAACACAAAGAACACGTGCTCCCACTCAGCACATACAAGCTTCGAAGCCTCTTGCCTTCAAGCTACCGCTAAGTATTTCTACTTATTTTAATTATAATTTACTCAATTTACCATTTTCTTTACTCATTGTTTTGTTTCCGTTTTATACTTTTCTTTACTAATCGCTCACCTCGTGCTTTGTATATAACGCATAACTCGTAATTGCCAGTAACTCTTTGCTCGCTGTTAATAACCGCTATACACAATTTACCTAGTTAAATTTTAAATAAACAATTGCGATCTGGGTGTCCAACCACGT
This sequence comes from Protaetia brevitarsis, assembly GCA_004143645.1. NCBI lineage: Eukaryota > Metazoa > Arthropoda > Insecta > Coleoptera > Scarabaeidae > Protaetia > Protaetia brevitarsis. Next base: position 2,486,997 of record RXPK01000168.1, read on the forward strand.
GTCAACATTAAAGTTTTTTTTTCTTTTTTTTTTTGCTGCCTAATTTTATTTAATAGATTAATAATAAAGCGTTACTGTTACAATTCTTCGAGCCTTTTATTCACAACATTACTATCGCGACCCCATCAGTACGTCCTTTGTGTGTTTACCGCTAATTTTACCAGGTTACCGCAGGTGAAACAGTGTACTGCGTCCGCAGGCCCGCACACCGCAACGTAACAACTGGCGCCCAACGTGGGGCAATTTTCTTACAGATTAAGAGTAATCGAACGAATCCACAGCTAGCCAGGATGGTAAACACGAGGGCAAACCCAACGATGGAGTCCGATTCCGGAATAGAAGTTCCGGTGGCGCCCACATTTGACATGGCGACGTTCGCCAAAAGTTTCCAGGAGTTTTGTAGCACAATCAGTCAAAAACCTTCCTCACCACCGAAGCCAGACGCCTTTAGCGGAAACATTTTTGAGGACCCGGAGGTATTTCTTCGCAGCCTCGAAACATTCTTAGAAGGACAGAAGCTACCGCAGGAGAAGTTTGTGCAGGAAATAGCACAGCACCTCTCAGGAGAGGCCGCGTCGTGGTTCGACAAGAAGCGGAGAACCCAGGTAGATGACTTCGATTCTTTTGAGTTACTTTTCAGGGAGCAGTTTTCCTGCGAGAGAAGGAAAGACAAGCTGCAAGAAATGCTATACGGTGAGCCACAAAAAAATAACGAACGTGGCTTAGAATTTATCTGCCGTAAGCGACGGCTGTGCCAACAATTATACCCCGACTGGACGGAAGAGGCAGTGATCGGCGGCTGATTAAACGGCAGATGAGCACAGAATACAAGTAGCGCTTGGGGCCGTACCCGTACAAAGAGATCAAGGAGCTACGTGCCGCTTGTATCAACATAGACGAGTTATTCCATGACTCGCAAACAAACCCTAAGTGCCATTTATCAACTAACAGTAATCTGCCACAAGAAGCCAGCCAAAACCACGCGAACCTCAGAATAACCGCGAACTACCAAAATGCCGCCACTGCCCGGAAAAACATTGGCACCGCGACTGCCCGGTACTCAGACAGAAGTCGGGGGAAGAACAGCGGGTCGGCCCGAGCACCGCGCCTCCGAGCCGGCCCTGAACGCCATCACCGGTCCGCCAGTTGTGGGAACGCCGCGGCTGCTACTTTCCATCAACGACAACAACGTAAGTGCCCTTCTCGACATAGCAGCTACCCACAATTTCGCGAAACCAATGTACGTGGATCGAATAACGTCGGAGTGCGTAAGTTCCGTAGCTTTAGGAAGTGAAACTACATCAATGGAAACCACGGGGACCGGAATCGTCGTCGGTGAGCTGCAGGGACAACGGATTGAGGTACCTGTATTAATTGCGCCGAATTTACGTGAGGATCTCATCCTTGGATTCCCGTGGTTGACTAATGAAGAGGCTGTGATCGACTTACAACGCCGCTGTATTCACATCGGAAACAATGAACGCCGCACGATCCATTTCTCGAAGGTAGGGCAAAACAAACATATTTCTACTAAATTATCGACTTTACCAGCATTAAACACAATACCCCGTGGCGAACGCGACAAAATGTCGCGAACGATCAACGACTTTTGCGACCTATTCGCGGACGGAACGGAAACGACAACAACGACGGCTACGCGGCATACGATTCGATTGAGAGATGCGAATCCGGTGAAAGTACGACCCTATCGCTATTCCCCGGAAAAGAAAAGGATGATTGCCGAACAAGTAGAGGAGATGCTAGCGCAAAACATCGTTAGACCGAGTACGAGTGAGTACAATTCACCAATTGTTTTAGTGCGTAAGAAAGATGGTACGCAACGCTTTTGCGTCGACTACCGTCAACTAAACAGCAAGACGGAAGATGAAATGTCGCAACTACCGCCGATTCAAGAATCACTGAAGGAGTTAGGCTCGGCAAGAATATTTACAACGCTGGATCTTAAGAGTGGATACTGGCAAGTGCCGCTAGCCGAAGAATCAAAACATTTAACCGCGTTCGTGACACCAGAAGGAGCAGCGTACGAATTTAACGTAATGCCGTTTGGGTTGAAGAACGCGCCAACTACTTTCCAGAAGATGATGACACAAGAGGTACTTGCTGGATATCTGCGTAAGTTCGTAATTGTATATTTAGATGACGTTATCATTTACTCGGATACCTGGGAGCAACATCACAAGCACGTTAGGCAGGTATTTGAACGTTTACAGCAACATCATTTACAGTTAGGTCCGAATAAATGTGTTTTTGGTACTTCTTCTTTAACATTCTTAGGTCATGTTCTCACAGAAACAGGTAACAAGCCGCAACAGGGACATATCGACGCGATACGCGCTACGACGCCGCCGAAGACGCGTAAGCAGTTGAGGCAATTTTTAGGGCTTGTGAATTGGCTTCGTGACTACGTACCGAAATGCGCTGAGATGCTGGCCCCGCTGACGAATTTGCTGTCGACGAAGAACACTTTCCGCTGGAGCGACAAGGCGCAGGAAGCTTTTGACAAAACTAAGGCCGTTTTGTCGCAACCATTGCACCTTGATCGTCCAGATTTCTCGCTTCCTTTTGTTTTACAGACCGACGCCAGCCAGGAAGGAATTGCTGCCGTTCTGTTTCAGGAACTTCCAACAGGACGACGAATCATCACCTACGCGAGTTCACGACTGAACCCTACTGAGAGACGCTACCACGTAAACGAACAAGAGTGTTTGGCCGTGATATGGGCTGTCAAACGCTTTAGACCGTACCTAGAAGATCGCAAGTTCACGTTATGCACGGATAGTAGGGCGCTGTTGTGGCTTGATCGTACGAAGGATAGTCGGTCGAAGTTAACTAGGTGGGCGTTGTTATTACAGGAATTTAATTTCAGCGTAGAACACTGTCCCGGTAAGGAGAATCACTTACCCGACGCGCTGTCACGCACACCCGCAGGAGATGCTGTAGATCCGGAGGTCACTGACGAATCCCGTTTAATTCCGGCAACCAACCCCGCGGTACTTAAGGAAACAGAGGTCGTTGCTAGTTTGTTTCAGATCACTAACGCCGGTGGCGACGCCAAGGACGCTACCGCTGTCCCTAGAATCGTCGCCGCCCCAGTCAGTCCTGTCGTCGTAGAAGTCCAAGATGCCCAACAGCAAGCCGATGACATTGCGCGATTGCTGCAGACCTGGACCCGTTTACACGATAACGGACCCTCTGGTGACGAAGATACGTCCATCCTGGAATTGTATACCTGCCGCGATGGATATCTTCGCCGACGCCAAGGTGACGCCGAATTACTAGTAGTCCCCAAAGCCGCGATCTCACGCGTCATGTATGAGTATCACGACTCGCCAACCGCTGGACACCCCAGTGCAGAAGAGACAACCAGAACAATCGAGAGCCGATTCTTTTGGTCTACTCTGCGAAAGGACGTGAGGAGCTACGTACGTATGTGCCCCATTTGCACATGCTACAAGCGAGGCCCCCAGCAAGGCGCAGCCCCATTGAGACCGCATCAGCCAACTAGACCGTTTGAGGTAGTCTCACTGGATCTGATTGGACCACTACCGAAGAGTCGGAGTGGAAAGAGGAACATCATTGTATGTACCGACTTATGTACACGGTGGGTGGACGCCGTTGCCGTTGGATCCACCCCTACGAAAGGTATTTGGCGCTTTCTTGATAATTTGTTTAGCCGTTATGGATATCCGAAAAGTATCCTTACCGACAATGGACCGCAATTTCGATCCGCGGTCTGGGAAAACGCAGTACGTCGCTGGGACGCCATCCACTGGACGACGCCGGTATACCATCCACGATCGAACCCCGTCGAAAGAAGGAATCAGGAAATTAAGAAAGGATTGCGCATTCACCTCGGAACACGGATAATACGAAGTGGGATGAAATGTTAGACACCGTGTTGTTTAACATACGGAGCAGAAGAAACGCTGCAACGGGCTTTTCACCATCTATGGCGCTTTTCGGACGCGAAACTCGACGCCCAGGCGATTGGAGGGAGCCGCGAGAAGAGGACGCTGTGCCGCGCGACGTCGTAGAAGAGCTCCATGCAAACGAACGACGCTACAGGGAGAGGAGGTACGCGAACGAAAACCCCATGCCAGTCACTTATCAACGCGGTGATTTGGTTTTAATTAAATCACATGCCGTCAAGGACAAACCGTTCGCCCCTAAATGGCTAGGACCATACCGTATCACAGGGACCGCGGGACCGACATCCTACTGGATACAACGGGGGAAAAGTGCGCCAGTCAAGTACCACTTGGACCAAATCAGGCGCTACCCCGAGGAAGAAAATCCGCCAGCGGCTCCACACGACGAACCCCTACCAGGTGGCTCAAAAGAGTGAATGAGTGTTAAGGTGTTGTTCGCGATCTAAGCAGCTATCTGTGAAATCGCGATCCTGATATGTGCCCGCGGAACGCTGATCAGTGCCGCAGAAACCTAGTGTAGTTAATTATAATAAATAATTATAATAAATCAAACTGCATGCTGTTTTGTCTTTTGCTTGTTTTTTTTGTATTTCGCATGATGCAAATTTCTTATGTAACCACCGCGTTAACACCCACGTGACTTAAATCATCAGTTCAGTAACTTGGTTTTAGTTTTTAGTTTATCATTGGCATCTCTATATTATCGAGTAGCGGATCTCAACCACTTGATATTATGTAATTCTACTGCAACTGATATTTAAGTTCACGACCTTACTCCGTCAGAGGGTTTCCAGGTTTCCCAATGGCCAATCGAATATTGGTAGGAGTACAGTATCACAAGCCGCTCCTGGGCGCACCACACAGACGCAATTAAGTTCAATTTTTTGCTTTTGTTATGCACTTCAGATGACCCACTAACAACTCACATATACCGCGGATGTTGTCTCCAAGCCGGGGGGGAATTGTTACACATTGCATTAATCGAAATGACATATTTTCAGTTAATAATTCCTTCCGAAAACATAGACAACATCAGCGGTATAAATGTTAATTTGAAGGCAATTTTAATTTCATTTTCTTACTGTAGTTCTGGCAGTTACAGATGCGATATTTTACGTCACTCAGATTCAAATTTTAAATTCATTCATTTAGTTTACGCGCCAAAACCCCAAGACGCACCGTACCGCAGTTTTACGACCCTTTGTGCATCATTCAGCGTCGCTATTGGTACATCCCTCTGTTACCTACCTAGCGAGGCTTTATAAGCGCTTCACGCACTATGCTCAGTCTCTCTTTCTGTTACTTTCCGATCCAACGAACAGTCAGTCACTACGCCCGTTGTGATCGAAAAACACAAAGAACACGTGCTCCCACTCAGCACATACAAGCTTCGAAGCTCTTGCCTTCAAGCTACCGCTAAGTATTTCTACTTATTTAATTATAATTTACTCAATTTACCATTTTCCTTTACTCATTGTTTTGTTTCCGTTTTATACTTTTCTTTACTAATCCGCTTCACACTCGTGCCTTTGTATATAACGCATAACTCGTAATGCCAGTAACTCTTTGCTCGCTGTTAATAACCGCTATACACAATTTAGGTACCTAGTTAAATTTTAAATAAACAATTGCGATCTGGGGTCCAACCACGTGTCAACATAAAGTTTTTTTTCTTTTTTTTGCTGCCTAATTTATTTAATAGAATTAATAATAAAGCGTTACTGTTACAATTCTTCGAGCCTTTTATTCACAACATTACTATCGCGACCCCATCAGTACTTTGTCCTTTGTTGTTTACCGCTAATTTACCAGGTTACCGCAGGTGAACAGTGTACTGCGTTCCGCGAGAGGCCCCACACCGCAACGTAACAATACAATATCAAGTAAAAATAAGAATGAATACAACTAAAGAAAAATACTACTACAAAATTACATTAAAAATTAAAATGAACTAAATATAAATCAAATAAAGGAAATGAGAATTGCATAAGCAAATAAAATTAGTTAAATTTTTTGTTCCTTGTGATTCCTTGTTTTTGCTTTAAATGTACTATTCTGAACGATTTTTTGTACTGTTCCGTAAGATACTCCCGTTAATTTTGATGATGACAATTGTGTCTCTGTTTTAGTGCCATATTTCTCACTCTTCAAATTATTGTATGCATTTAGGATCATCTGCTATGTTTCAGTACTCCAATGATTTCCTGCACTATCAACATCTGTCAATGTTAATGTTCATCGGTAGTTCACGGTCTCCACATGTTCTTATTTCACGAATTTAAACATCCACACTTGTCACAACTTCTTTCGACTATATTTTCTTATTTATTACCTTCTTATAGACTTGTATAAATTATTACTTCCAAGTCTTAAATAATTCAGCAATATTAGCCATCACTGCAAAAGACACTAAACGCATACACTCAATAAGACTAATTTCCGGTGGATATAATAAAATAATGCCAGTTCCTGCATGTTAGAATCATGTGATGGGATGATCTAAGACACAGGTGGCCACTCGCCATTTCATTGACTATTTTATTGTGTTAAGGCCAAACTGAACTAAATAATTTGTTCGAATATATTAAACTTTTTAACTAAATATTTTGTTTCAATCAACAGTGCACTTTGCATATTTTTGAAACAACAAAGGATATGCTCGTTGCAAAGAAAATATGCTTAACACAATATATTTGGTTGGTTTAAATATATCGGTTTTTCAGTGTATTGATAGTGCATCTGGCAATTAAGTTACCCAAGTATTATATTTCTGATGCTCCGTATATTAGTGCGGTAATGCGTCTGTATGATCCTAGAGAATTTATATTTTTGTACACAACCACTTAAACAAATTCTTTAGAAAACATACATACCTATATCAAATCGGATCTTTAATTTAAACTCAATTATGAAGTGAAATGCGAATATCGTGTTTTGTTTATTAGAGCACCAAATACCTCACGCGAATTAACAAGATCACAGTCCATACCCCTACATATATCAAGTAGTTGTATTCAAACAGACTTAGGTGATTCTACAGTATGCGAAACATCTACGAAAATGGTCACGCGGTTGAGGTTTAGGGTGAAACTTAATTTACTAGCAAACCACACACTCGGATCTTTAATTAGGGAATGTTCAGCTATTCATCAATGCCATTGCAATAATTGGAAATAACATTTAATTACCATGAAACGGGGAAGATCAGAATGTAATTCAAAATGTTCTGCGGACTATTTGAAGTGGAGCGTATAAATTTTCCCCCGTACAAATGCTCCATTGTAGAGTGGGTATGAGAGCTCTGCCGCAATAATTTAATTTATTTTATATTTGGATTTTTTCTTTGTATTGCTACACTCTTTACAAACATAAATTTGCAAATGGGTCTCTTATAGGAATTTTCAATTATAAAATTGTTTCCATGAAAGAGCGAGATCTTTTGATCTAATATACTGGCATGTATATCGGCTAGAAACAATTTTTGTGAGTTCCACACAAATTAATTTGGAATATTGCCCACAATCACCGCCCAGTTGACATGCCTAAAGAAATATTTGTAGCGTCCGAGCACTAATAAAAATTCCTCTCATATTACATTCTCTCGTAACAAATTAAAATCGTTGTTTGAGACATAATCTAAAGAATGTCATATAAATTTGGAAAACTTAAGCTTTAATGCTGCGACATTGGGGTTTAAGTGCAATAACGAATGCTGTTAATGGACTCTTGCGGTTCAAGCGTTGTATAATGGTAACCTACTTCGTGTCAATTTCATTACTCTGACAGATGCGTATAATGTTTTTTTTTTTTGTATATAACTTGCACGTTATTTTCAAATCGTCTTAATGCTTTAGGAGCATTAAGATTAAGGTAGAATGCTTTTAGTAAGTATTACTCTACTTTTAGTTCATGTTCGCGGCTCCAATAAATGATGGATACGAGGACTACGCCTGCTTGCAAAAATTGTTGAAAATGGTGCGAGATCCTGCCTAACAATTTATATTAGATAGCAATAATTACCTGTGTTTATGAAAAACTAACAAACCAACGCGTAGTTCCAGAATTTTAATTTTAAAATTAATTGACTTTCCAGATCTAGCGGGCCGTAAAATACTAGTTTCGTTTATTGCTTTATTATTGAAAGAGGTTTCAATCTAGAAAACAGAAAGTATAGTTTTAATTACGTGTTTTGTTGATAACTCCACAGCAATGTCTAAATGTTTATCATGTTTAATTTAAAAAATATTAATATGATAGATGAAGAACCTTACCATTAAAATAGGATTATCCATGTTATACTAGATAAAAACAGAGCAGATAGCACATGTTAAGTAATATTTATACCATACGTTAATACTAACTCATCACAAATGATGCGAGCAATATACTGGACTCATAAAATGTGCATCATTCCATTTAAAATAAGAAAGTTGATGTTGGCACCCTGTATACCAAAAGTGTTATAAGGCAGACATTTTTATTTAATAGATCATAGTCGGCCATGACTACTCTGCAAGTGTCAAAATCAAATTCTTACTAGAAGTTCGAAAAATTCTAATGAACCAGTTCGGTGGGACACCTGTATATTGATCGAATATTATACTAGAAAAGTTTTGTGACGAAAATCTTCGATAAAAGCGATTTGACACAAGGATTAACGAAGGGGTTGGTGAGTTAATCTAACCTCTTCGTTAATCCTTGTCATATGTTTGTAATGATTTTCAATGGCTGGTTTTTATTGTTCTGATATTATATAAGTATTCATTGCAATTACCCATTAGACTAGTTCACTGATTGTATTCAGTTTGTCTCTGAAGAAGTAAGCAATAATATACGAAAGCTTAGACATTTAAAAAGAAAACTATTGTTTTATTTGGCTGTCACCCAACAGCTTCCACTCAATTCTATTAACACAATTTTTGCAACATATTCTGCTCCGCTGGTCCTTAAAATATTTCTTTGTTTGTTTGTAATTTATCCAAAATCTCTGAAATATAATAATAGAATAGATTGCGAAAAAAGAAATTAATTTACTGACACTATTCACCCCGAAATCAAATTGATTTCCAGTGGATTAATAGAAGTGTGACGGTCTAACGACACAATTTTAGTAACCCTTTAATCGACACAGACTATATTCATTTTTTCCATTTTCCAAACTTCTATAAAATATTTTAATTAACTTTTACAAAGGAAGTTCTAGCAAAAGTTTTGTAAAAGATCTTTTTCAAGGAACTTTTATAATGTAATATCTTTCTTAAATACACTTATATACAGAAAATTTCAGGGATTTCAGGAGTTCCCTAAATGAAAGCGAACCTTTTTGAAGTTTATTCTGCAACATGTGCTTATACTATTGAATTAGTTGAATATACAGGCCGGAACACTGAAGCGCAAATCGTGTGTGAGAATGTGAAAACCTTTTCAGTTGTGTGCTATTTTAAGGTTATTAAGTATCAGGAAGTAAGTATAATATGAATCGTTTGGTGATGCCAAGTGATGCCACGATTCAAAAGTTCAACCTAGATGGAAGATATCACATCAAAAAACCACATAGGAATGGCTGAGAGAAAGGCACTTCAGCAAGAACGAACTCGAGGAGTGTAGTGTGTAGAAGCTGAAATATCTGGTGTTCCAGGCTGAAGTTGCTGCAATTCATCATTGTGTTAGGAAAATAGGAATATGGACCGAATCAGGTAAAATATTCTCTCTGACAGCCAATCAACACTTAAAGGGAACACTACCGCCAATGTTGACCCTAAACAGGTTTAGGACTGTGTAAGTACGCCAACGAAGGTGTGGGCATCCAAAGGAAACTAACAATAACCTCGGTTCCCACCTAATTTGGCCAGGTGAAGTTCGTTATAGTTACTCGTTGAAGTTGGCACTTCTTTCGGCATTCCCAAACCGCAAATTAAACAGTCCACCAACGAATGGATACTTAATGAGTCCTCAGGGTGTGTGGCAAGCATTCCTAAAGGAACAGTTGCTTGAATTTACTAAAGATATACTAAGCGAGCACAGGAAGACTGTGAAAATGATAATAAGTTTCCTGGCTGCTCACTGTAGACTAAATAGGCATGAATATAACATCGGCCTGGTCACCCGAACTGTCGTGTCGTGGGTAAGGGCTTGCACAGGGTTCTACAACGATGCCAGTTGTTGCTTTCGGCTACCGAAAACCCAACTGTTAAACCAGGTCCCGAAAAGGATGGGTAGTCTTGGCTTAACTGCACGGACCGGGAAGAGACAACCTTATCAAAAACATAAATCCCAAGGTAGCGGACTAGGCTGATGGGAAGTGTGGCTGGATAGAAGACTAGTCTACTAGTCCAACCTTGAGGCACCTGGTGCACCCCATTATATTTAGCCTTATCTCTGCATGCGGGGCTCTATGGAGGTGGACCTTTTCTTTCCTAGCTACTCGTGGGATCAACAATGGAGGAAGGACGTTTATTAGCGGGACGACACCACTAATAAACTGGTGTCGTCCCGCTAATAAACAGGAATTGGAGCAGAACCTCCATAAGAAGTCTTCCACTTCCAAATTGAGAGTACTCACAAGGAAAGAGCAAAGGGAGAAGCCAAACGACTGGAGCAGATTGGGGAACAGGATGGCATCCATCCCCTCTCAAATTGCGTAGCACTATGCATCTCAAGGGCGTTGCACCTGGGAGCACGTGAAATCGAAGAGGGAGACTTGCCTAAAGCTAGCTGTAAAACCGCAAGAATAGGGGACACAATAGATCTTTTAGGTCGCAATGTAATATCACCCCTGCAATATACCCACACAACATCGGCCTGGCAGATGGCATTATATGCAGATTTTGCCAAGAGAAAGAAGAAACACCAATTCACATGCTGTGCCAATACGATGGCCTAGCGAGGACAAGGTTTCTAGCACTGGGCATGGAGAACCCCAAAGCTAACAACTTCATAAAGGAGCCGCTCTCAAAGACGATTGCTCTAATTAAGGGGTCAAACTTAGAGAGAACCCTCTAGAACAAAGGGAATCATAATACGCCTCAGAAGTCGCGATAAAGCAATTCCGTTTGGCCACGCCAATCCGAATCTAATCCTAATCTAAGTAGCAAGTTTTGTTTCAAAATAGAAGAGATACCTATTCAAAATATCAGATCGTGAATTGGAAAGCAAAGTATTTGATAACAAAAAATCGAGTCCCAAAGAATTGGATAGCCGGTTTCTAGGACCCAATAGTGAATCGAGATCCAAATATCCGAATCCAGATTCGGCTAGCGATTCGAATATCCAGATAGTTTTAGATCCGGATATGTGGCTCTCACTTCTATCGGATACCCACAGCACTAGTTTCTTTGTCAGAAGTATAAGTTATGGTCTTTTACTAGCAGTGGTATAGCTACAGTTTTCAGCGCTTGGGACATTTGGAGATTTAGCGCTCTGCCCCGTTTTTCCAACATGAATTCAGCACCCCATGAATGTCGCGCCTGAAAACAGATGTCCCCCTAGCCCATCCCTAGCTATACTATTTGTGGTATACGCGAAAATTTCCCGCTAAAAACAGACAGGGGGGGATAAATAGTTATGGCGTTATATATTGTAATAAATGTATGTTATCTCACATAGTTTTGTAGTTTTTAAGTAAATTAAGAGTTAAAATACGTAACACTATTATTTACTAGCAATGTATTATAAAGGAAAAAGAATACCTAACGCATACATCTAGTACACTCTATTTAATTTTCCCCGAACCAAGTTATATATTTTAATTAAATATATTCACATAACTTCGGCGCTCATTTTGGAATTTGCTTCACGATATTATTTTCCAAATTTCGCGTTAATACTACTTCATTTCCATACAATTGCTCTACATTTTTTTAGTAAGTACATTAATTTTGTTCTCCATTTACATATTTCTGCCAGATCAGGCAACTAAATTAAAAGAAAACTTTTTGGGTTTGCTGAAATACACTCGCCTTGAAATAATAAAAAAAATAAGAGAGATCGGATGTTTCATTTCGTGCTAAATTGAAATACATTCAGCAATGTGAAGCTAGAAGTTCTGCTTAATGCTTGTATAATGAATTTCTATTAGTTCAAATGTCAATACGTATATCTATTGTACGTACAGCTACGGCATACAGACTCATTTCACTGATTGTGAGAGCTCTAACTGCTTCCACTAGTTTCATTATAATTGCAAGAGTATTACGATGGAGTATAGGTAATTAAAGCTGAAGCAATTGTACGTGAGTTCCAAATGCATGTGTACGTATACCTACTGCATGTCAATCATAGATTAACTCGTATAGGTACTTAGGTTAGGCAGTTGGGTTTCCGCGGAACAGAACTAATTTTCCAAATTTGAACAAAACAGTCGAAGTGCATGCAGCTGAAATAGAAGTTCTGTCTACAGATCGACAAGGTTTGAGTAATGGAGTACAGAGTTTATTACATTTGTATTGCTATTTCGAAAAATATAAGCGCCACAGAGCGAGTGAATTGGAAAAGGACTGGGTGTTTTATACACAAATACAACACATTAAAAAAATAAAAATATTCCAAGCAATTCCCAAGATATACAAAAAAAAATCAAAAAATCGATTTCTATTCTCTTCGATTTACCTTATACCTTAAGTTTTCAAAGATGTAAGCAAAATACAGTGGGATAGATTTTTTATTATAAAGTAACATAGATGTTCAGATGCTCAATGCGACGTTTCGGTTCTGCTATTTACTGATATACGCTTTTGAACATATAAAAAAAATTGAGATCAAATTAAGTTAAAAGCGAAAGTACTGCTATTGTTTTGTTTGTTTTTATGTCATTACTTCTTTCCTGTTTCAATTCCCAATTCATAATGTGTGAAAAGGGAGCAGCTACGTGAAGGACTGTTGGAATTAAGGAAACTCGGAGGCTGCTTCCTCAGCACTCAAAAGGATAATAATAATTTGCCGGCTATCAGCGACTTATTCGCAGATCCTCCTAGAGTAAGGTTTTTGCCACAGTTTTTCCTTACTCCTTGGTCATTGATAGTATGTAAGCATATTATATATAATCAATAATCAATGTCCTTGGCGAATGCTGGGAGATAACGAAAGTCCTTCCATAGACGCATGTATATGTAATAACAACTGATAGCTGACCGATTTACAGTAGACTCGCGATTATGTGAACTAATCACATTTCACATATTTCAGCATTTCACATAACTGCGAGCCTACCGCATTATATTTTTGTTATTAACAAATAGGGTAATTATTTAGTTAGAGTAGGAACACTTCAATTGTTATGGAATCCATATAGTACTTAGAATAGTACTAGTTTTTCATAAATAGTGTCTTTGGTTTCAGGCTATGTTATCAAGCGAACATTATTTGTGGGTAATTGTGTCAAATGCCGGAACATGATCGCATTAGCGTCAGTGGCTAGTTACCATATATTCACCAAATCGTTGGAATTTTCATTGCAACACAAGTTAACCTACTGTGGTGATGATTTTTTTTGAGAACACGAAGTAAATTTGAATATTCTACCAGATATAATAATAATAATAATAATAATAATGTACCCATGTATCGTTTTATTATTATTATTATTATTATTATTATTATTATTATTATTTTATTTATTACATTATGCTACGATGAACTGCAAAATCAATCAAATAAGTCAACAATAAGTGTAGCAGGCAGTGATGCGCATTTGGTTACTACAAAGAAACTGTGAACTTAAAAGTATTAACAAGTACCTAGTTGATTATGTGGTAGGATAAGTGTTAAGCTAAGTATACGGACTAGGATTTATGTGTATAAGGCAAATATTGCGCAGCACCTTATTATGCAATCGTTTTATTTTAGCCAATGACGTTACATATACAAATTACAACAATTTCAAGGATCCACTGGATGCTCATGCTGCATGGAGCGCAGACGATTATACTTTACACATTATATTAATGTAATTGCACTGGAGTGGCTAACCTATTTTAAATAAGTTAGCTTTATGTGGTAAGGTTAGGGATAGATGCAAACTTCACTATTGTAATTGTTAGTAATATTGTAGACGTCTATATATGTATGTGGAACATAAATACAACAAAGAAATTTCATTCTGAGTGAAATTTATTTATTGTCCGTATTGTTTCTACTATTTATTATTATATATGTCATTTATTTTAGTAATTATTGTTATTGTTGCTTATTTTATTTATGAAAGTAATGTTTTTTTTGTTTTCTCACTCTTTGATAAATGCTTAAAAACGAATATCGTGACTTGCTACCTTTATGGAACTTTTTTCCTTATTTACTGTATCGATTATAACCAACCTGTATATCTCCCTTTTCGAAAGTATACGGTGCATATAAGTACTTCGAACACATACCAGAACAGTTTAGTACTAAGATCATATTTACTCCCAGTAGAGACCTACAGTGAGATGAACTAAGATTTTAATGTTATTAAACGTTATTAACACCCTTTGGTACAATAATAACAGCTTGAATATTCTCCCATTATGATGTTGGTATATGTTTGATATTTGGCTGTCTTGTAATTTTTAGGAATTAAATGTTCTTTGTCTGCAATTTCATACCTGTAGTCTAAAGGGTAAGGTATTGCTTTCTATAAGTGCAGCACAGAACTTGTAGTTGCAGTGCCGCCATTTTTTTTTTCAATAAATTAATAAATACACCAATTAAACAAATCTTATAACAATTATGTGGTTCTTCATTTGGTGAGTATCTTTATAATGCCTTCATCGAACTTCGTACATACACATAAATACGTTTATACCACAGAAAAGGACTCAATATTCTAGTGGCCATGCACATATCTCGACAATTCCGCATTTAATGAAATTCCTTAGCTGGCATTTAAAAGCGTTATCTAACATATCTGTACAATTTATTAACTGGAAATCTCCTATATACCTATCTACCTTATTTTACGTAAGTAGAATTACAGAATATTTTTTATTTTATTATCCGAATATGGAACTCCCGTCATAATAAAGCCACGAATTTGAAATATTATGCCCTTCACAGAAAAATGCCATAACTTGTGCTGCGTATATTTTTATCGAATACACATCGACCCAGTTCTAAAGGCATTATCGTGTACCTTGTTCGTTGCCGAAAAGAAAAGTAATAGGAAAAACGTCAGAGAACAAGTGAATACAAGCAAGAATATGTATGTGTCACACGTGTTGTGTGTTACAGGGCGGTTTTATGGCGAACCGATTGTGTGTGTGTGGTTTAATCGCCTTCAAAATGAAAACCGAATCAGCTTTAAATTTCAAAAGCCGATTTTGAAATCTGGTTTTTGAAACCTGTTCTGAGACCATTTGTAAATATCGTATGTCAAGAACCAGAAATGTTAGAGCGTCGATGTTTAAAAGTAATTTCGATGCCTATTTGAATATGATTTTTTAGAGATAAGTTTCCTGTATCGTTTTTTTTCTAAGTAAACTTTAGTTACTTGTTATTTATATTAAAAAGTAACAAATTTTTGCATTGTCGGTTATAGAAGTTATTCATACCTATTTATGTGGTTACTGGAAGATGATATTATTATATATTTGAAAGATTTAACAGCAAAATCATACATTATTTAATAGATATCACTCGGTTTTCAGAAATAGTCATATTCACATCTACAGGCTGGGCCACCACATTCGCGTCGGTTTATACACGAAAAGTGGTAACATATTTTCAATTTCTTTGTGTTAAGGGTTATACAGGTTCAGAAGGACCACATTTCAAAATGATTTCCAAGTATACAGGGGTGTGAAAGTTACACACCAAAGTTGTGAAAATTAAATGGAACAGCTTGTATATTAAAACATATTTTAATAGTACATACTAAATAAAGACAAGTTGGTGTTACATATCTTATGCCTAACTCAACTCGTTTATAGGTCGCCCAACATAGAATGGCCTCTGAGATGCGCATTCGAGGAAAGTGTGCAGGTAGCTGTGCGAAAGAGAGGGGTAGATAGTGCCTAGAGCTAAGTACATTCCGCGGCATAATTTTAGGTGTTTCAAATCGAATGAGCGCGCTTATACTATCTGCCCCCGCCTCACACAAATGCCACTGCGTCGCCGGCCATTCTAAATTGGGTGACCTATACGAAATAATTAACTATTCTTCAAAATGTAGACTAAAATTTAAGAGGCATGTCTGTCATGCATATTTAAGCTAGATATTTTAAACTGTATTTATTTTTTAACTAAAACATTACACTTGATAATAAAATAAAAGTAATGCAAAAAAATATACAGGGTGAACAAAAACATACTTTTAATTTTCGCTATCTTTAAAGGCAAGTAACTTTCTTATTTTAAATGGAACAGCCTGTATTTATTATCTTATTTAAATTCTAATTTTATCGGTCTTTAAGATTGTATTAATGCTTTCTATACCTATTTGTTATGGTTTCTTAGTAATTTAGAATTCTCTGTTTCAAATATTAACTCCTATCCATTATTTTTCAAAAGTAGCCTCAGGCAAAAGTGTCGCTATTATTCATTATACACAAAAGTCATTTGACAGTAACAGAACTTGTCAGTTACGCATGATTGTTGTTCGTGGTTATTTAAAAAGCATTTTAATTATTTACAATGAGAAATTACAAGCAGAAATATCAAGCAGAAAGGATTGATATGATTTTAATAATTGGAGAGTGTGAAGAAAATTGTTTGCTAGCATCAAGGATTTATGCGCAAAAATATCCTAGTAGACGCCATCCCGATAAGAGTTCTTTAGAAAATTTGCTGCAAGTTTCCCAAAGTACAGGAAGTTTGTCTTATAAGAAAACAGAACGACAAAAACCGATTACCGGAAATGGAAGAAATAATATTTGTATGCCTATATTTTTAAACTACATATTTGAAGTATATATTCATATTGTGCATCTGTAATATATAGGGCTGCAAAGGGGAGTTCATTTTATGTCGAATTGGTTTTGATGTGCGTCAAATAATCCGCTTAAAAATTGAGTACTATTGTAATTGGCAAATTATTTATATGTGAGATAAATTGGATGTAAACCACTTTCTCGATATGATTTCAAATTGTAGCAACGTTAGAATGTTGTGAACTAATGCTGATCCTGAATAGTTAATTATACTCAGTTCATATGTGTCTTTCTCTTACTTGAGACTGAACACCACGCAGTGTCAAGCGAATCAAAATTGCTGATGATTATACAACCAGTTACGAACCACGGTATATGTTTCCATAAATTTGTGCATGAAACTCGAACTCGAACTCGAACTGTGAAGTAATAAATAGAGATCCCTACTTAAAATGGCGAAGGCTATGATAGAAATTGCGAAAGTAATGCTGCAGGCAGTCTGTAAGTACTGCAATGTTTGCAACAAAAAATTTAACTGCAGCTAGGGTAAGCTCAATGAGAAATATGTAATTTACAAGCAAATTGAAATCTGGTATTGACGAAAAAGAAACTAAGACAATTATGAAGCGGTAGTACTAATGAATAACTTTCAATTACTGTAAAATCTTTATTTTACTTTTTCATCAATGAATACTTTTAGTGGCTGAAATTTGCTATAGTGTTTTTTTCCATCAATTATAGAAGAATAACTATTTATACTGTAATTAAATATTAAATGTAAATAGTTACTCTTCTATAATTTATGGAAAACAACGCTGTAGCAAATTTTAACAACTAAAAATATTCATTGATGAAAACAAGAAGGCGGCTATTTTGAGGTAGATTATTATATTTTACATGAAACAATTGATATAACAATGTTTCAATTTCGGGCTAGATTTTTCTTTTTTGTAAAGTTGGTACTAACAGGAAAAGAAAAACAAAAATGTTTACAGTGCGAAATTATTTGAATCATTATGTATATAACCGTTAAAATTGAAAAGACAAAATAGTAATTTATCCACCAAAAATTCCTACCACTCTCCCCTATTAAGAAGTTTTAATACTGAGACGCGTAGAAGAGGAGATTGCTGAGGCATACATCATATGATACTGGTAAAGTTAATATTACATATATGTCAAGCACTGTGGCATTGTATAACAGACAGCAGACAAGTTATCGTTACACTACTTTACATATTGATTACAGATTATATTACATATTGTATTGCATATTAATTACACATTACGATTGTTCTGCAATTGAAAATGGAAAAACATGAATTTTCTAGTAATATGGGAGGTGATGGATGAAGGTGTTAAATTCCCAATACGATTTTACAAGAAAACATACTTTTATACCCTGTTATCGTCTTTGTATCACGACAAATTTACATATAATCTTTGTGAGAAGGGACAGACAAATGTGTCCCATCGATTTAAATAAATCTTGGTAGTTTTATAGACTGATGTAGTGTAAGGACAACGACAATTTTCTTGTGGCCCTAAATCGTCATCTTCGGACATTAAATTTCAAAACCATAAGACAAATTATCAAAAGAAAATGAAGATAAATATTTAGTTGTTTTAATAGTACCTAACTACTAAAGGAGACAATAGTTTTCCCCTCACAAATATTACTTACTGTCAATAGTCTCTAGCCTTATATTTTTTTACAAATTAGAAAATTTTTATTTGCTTAAAAAAATAAAAGGTGATATGTATAATTCATCCATATGCATTCAACATGTCATAAAATAACTCAATTTAGGCAAAAAACATAACCAACAAATTGTGTACCTAGGTATTTGGTGTTACTTATAGCTTTATTTACAGATTTGCTTCATGCTATTATTAAAGGAACGAATTATTTTAAGCTTACTCATTTTTTTTGTCACTCATATTAACTTTATAGTTTTGGAAATACTAATAACGGATGATAGTGTTGCCAGTAGGACGCTTCATCCCTGATAACTAGAGATTTAACAGTTATTCTTCAGTTCTACACTGCATTAACTGTAGATATGGGAGTTCTCGAGAACTAGGAATCGAAAGTATTCCATCTCACTATTTTCGAGAAATTTGTGTTAGTTTATTTATTTTTTGTTGAAGTGTTGTTAAAGCTCTCATTTTTTATAATTCTAAATTTCACGCAATAGCAAAAAATCTGGGCTCTAAACATTTTATGGATATTGTACAAATAAGAGAAGTAGTGGAAGAATGAAAAACTATTTGGCACTAAATTACATACTTATCTTTCTCATTCACCGCGCATAAATTATAAGTTGTAAATATTGAACACAAATGTACCATTAACCGGTTGTTTAGATGAGCAAACAGAACTATACTAAGCCGTAAACAATGATGTTGTTACAATCAGTAAATAACACGTGTGCTCGAATCTCGCTCGTGCGTTACACCAAACGCAACCCATAAAACCTTTTACCATAGACGACTTTTATGCACGGCGAATTGTAACATATATTTCATGTTCGTCCCTAGCGAAATATCCATCAATAATATACATGCTATATTTCCTTATAATAACAGTAATAACAAAATATGCGAAACACAATGTATCATTCAAATGCAAAACAGATATTGTTCATTCCATTCTTATTTCATTATAATCTATAGAAAGCTACATGTTTCTGCTGATGATGATAGCTTTGCTATTGAAACGTGCGTCCAGTTTAGTGCAGTTTGTGGTGAGGGGTCTAGGAGAAGTTTGCATTTTTTATTATTATAACCAATGCGAATATCATCTCAAATTTTTCGTAGGTGACTTTTTATTTATTTAACGATAGTTTCCTGATATATCGTTACATACTATTCCTCATCGTTAGTAACGCTATACTGAGATGGTCTTCCTTTAAAACTTATTTATATATTTACTATTTTCCCGGTTTTGTGTGCTAGGTTTCGGCTTCAGTTCTCGATTTTGCCGAACGCTACTATAAACCCACCAAGTTTCATATAAATCGATGAAGGACACTTGCCTGCGCTTTCACGTGACTAATGCCTAGATGTCGCAAAATGTCACAATCGCCTAAATCTCAAAATTTAATTTTCTTTAAACAGGTTAATTTATGAACCCTCTCTAATGTTAATATACATATACTTATATTATCAAAAACTAAATTATCATTTTTTGTTTTGTTTTGAAAAGCAGTTTCCTTTAACGTATTTAGTTTTAATTAATATCTCCAGCCAAATACAGAAATTATTCACCATGTGAAAACTGATGGGTATTTAACATATTTGCTCTGGTTCATGCAGCTCTAAAATGGAAAGCAAAGACGGTGAATCCAAAACATTTGTATTAAGCACATTAAAAAAACTGTTGGTAAATTTTCTGTACGATTTTGGGGCAATTTTGTGCCCCTAAGTCCGTACAGGTACTTTACTTTTAGGTTTTTACATGCAGCCTAGAATATCCATAATTAAATTAAATTTCAAAATGTGTATGTTTCCAAGATTTTTCCATGTAATCTGGGATACTGTCAAGTATAATTTTCAAGGTAGAGATGACTTCCATAGAAGTTTTGCTTATTTAAAGGTAAAATTACAATGAAAAATTAATTTCTGATTGTTTTTTGTGCAACAAAAAGGAAAATAGCGTTGAAATGGAAGCGCCGTGGTAGAGTTTATTTAATTGAAATTTAATGCATAAAGACAAACGAAATATGAAAATTGCTCGTGCTTACCTCAAAACCACTGAACGCCATGGAACGTTGCCCCTCCACTTTAACGGTTAATTCGCAAAAATCATGGGTCACCGTATGCAATGCAGAAACTGTTGTGATAGTGTAGAAAAATATTTATCTGGCCAGTAATAGATGAATATTTGATAGCTATGTCTGCCATGTAGAAAGCTTATATCGAGTATGGAAAGTTGGCGCAGTGAAACAGGAGTACCGCCATCTTCATGACAATTTCTGTACTCTTAGAATACGTTTAATGCATTTGCTACCATTTGCTGTTATATATTCAGAACATCATGATGTGATGTGTTAAGTAATACAATTATGACGTAAATCTACTACTACTGATGAAAATTGTACTTGATATCACGTATTCAAAAACAAAAAGTTTTGCTGTTAAGGTAATATTAAAATAAGGGATATTATTATAAGGAAACAGTTTGATCGCCTCAAAGAAAAGTATCTTTGCTCTCAGTGTATATTTTATCTATTAAGGTAAAACATTACTTACTTATCTCAGTCATTAGCCAGTAGGAGCCAATTACTTTCACGGATGTAAATAACTTTTTTTTTCTTGGTGTGAAAAACGACGCTTGGATGAATTTTTAACAGATAAAGCTGGATTAATTCCAACGTTCATGTAAGTTGATTCGGATATTCCACGTTCAAACTGTAGTAGACTGCGTAACAGACTTTCAAACATTTAAAGAACAACAAACAACATAGTTCCAAAATAACAAGAAAACAGAACCACGTGTGACCGAACACCACTTCAGTTTGGCCTACATCTGAATTGAACCAGAGCGTTTTAAGTTTTCACATACACGCCTTGGTAATTCCCTTAGCACTTGAAAATTACTTTATTTTTCACTGTAATTTTCCAAACTGTAAGAAGTTTTTTTTTTCTGAGAAATATTAGTATTTTTCTTAGTAATATTATAATGTTTGAGATTTTTTCTTCTAAGAAACAGAAATTTTCCGAATAATATTCATGTAAAATACTTGTATCACGGAACAAAGTTTCTAACATTTCCACATTTTCCTTAAGTCTCTGTATATTTACCTTCATTCAGTGCGGAGAATTATAAAAAGAAAGTGATGTTTACCAAGAAAAATCACTTAATTTTTTTAGTGTGAGTGCATTACGTAGAAACGTGACATTAAATTTGTCTCGCCTGTTTGGCACTAATTGAAAATCAAACTATGCTATCACACATCGTAGTCTGTGCTACTTTCAGGAGCTTCCGGGACTCTGAATGAGAAGTGTTTTAGAAATCCCTTATGTATTTTGTCAATAGCTTGTATTTACGTTAAACTAATGCATAAACTTTTGATTGCATGTAGATTGGCGAAATTGGAATCTTATCACAAATCCCAAATAATTAGTAGCAGACAAACATATATCAGTCGAACGGTCATCCAAGACTCAAAGAGTACTCTGAAATCGCGAACCTCATTCTTTCTGGGAACTACTCCAACCTTACCTGAGTAATCGTATACAACTTTTGAGGAGCATCTAGTGCAAGACGACAGAGAAAATTTATTCACTATTAAAAATATGTTTTTTTCAGACTCACAATTCATTGCTTAGGGTTTGTTTGCAGGTTATTCCAAACAGTAATGTTATTAACACTGTATATTTTGCTGTTGTTTTCCTCAATAAATACCATTAGAAATGCTCTTTGGGTGCACCTAATGACGTTTTTGGTGTTACTTACTTCTAGAACACTCTGTACAACTGAAAATATGTGTGCGATTGTATAGATTCAAACGGCGATAAACCCATACCACAACATATTTTAGATATTATTACAAATATTGGCGTTTATTTTTATTTCTCCATTTTATTCACAGATATGGTTCACGACAACAAGTATTAAGCGGAAATATACGAAACGCCTCGCTAAATAATTCAGGAAGATTTATGGCGCGATATGCGAAAAGTTACTAAAATTTTATTAGGGAAAACAAGAGAGATTGAGGCAAAGCAGGATAAGGAATAATGAGTAATAATGTGGTAATACAAAAGCGGCAATACTGAATAATTAACTCATTAACGCTGTACGCTGAGTATGTTCACGCTAAACAATGTGTCTTCAACATGAACCAATAAAACATACATCCATAGTCTATAAGGGAACTGCAAACGTTCGCCAGTTTATTAAAATTTATTGCTCTATGTATTTCTACGTTTATTGCCATTTTCCGTGCTGCTCAGCAGAAATACACATTTGCTATTGATTTAGTATCAAAATAAACACAGTTGCTATAAATAGTTGTGAGACAAGCCTGTACAATTGGAATTCTACCAACTTTAAACGAGTTAGCTTCTTATCACAAGTATTACCGCCTAACAAATTTTTAAGTTTGGAATTGCGCTCGGTATGTTAGGAACGTATAAGTTCATTGTACTCGTGCCAAAGTTTTGACATTTCTCACAGTATCGAAAAAAAAGTTTTAGCTTTAGCAATGTATTTACCTTCGTAAAACATCCTTCCATTGCGCTGCAGTATAAACAGAATTTTCGAAACAGCTTCCTTCCTGTGTATGTACAAGATAAAAAAATGTGCATTAGTATTCCTAGAAAAAAAAATGTACAACTACCATAAGTATACATATATCACAATACGTTAACATTGTAAAACCAACTTCCATCTCTTAAAGACCTTGCTAAAGCTTCTTGCCTGGTTGATAGTCGAGTGGCTCGAGTGGAGTCCGGAGTTCAAATCTGACTCTGATTAGTTACGATAATCGGTTTTTTTTTCCAGAATCGTGTTGACTAGGAAGGAGGTTTGACTCTGACAAGTTGAGGCTTAGGCGTTACCACAAAAAAAAAAGACATATCATGAATGCAGATCCGTTCTCCAATTTACGTTAGAAAATATTAAGCGGATATTTTTTTTGTAAATACGATTTGTGCTTTTGAAATCACACATGCGAAGGTAGTATGGTTGGAGCTAAGGTAGAAGAGCCTGTTAAAAATTAATGACGATGTGCAGCAATTAACCGGTTAGCCGTTGCAGCAGGAAGCTGTTGCTACGCCTCTTTTGCCACCAAATTGGTATCGCCTGTGATTTGTGTTTTGTTGAATATTATACTTCTATACTAAAAAATGACAATAAATATATCAAGACTATTATTAAATTCGTTTACAGGCACCCAAGGAAAATCCTCATTGTAGCGCACCTGACAGTGGGCTTTTATTGTAGGAGCCGTCTGACATAGTGTCTCCAGAAACACTGCAGCCTCTTAGCCTTTTGTATTTAGTCTCGCATTTCTTTTGCCCAATTAAATTATACCAGCGATTCCAGGATCCTAATCTGGCTGGTTGATGGAAGTAATCCTCTGGGTTCATTTGTGGCTTGCCAAAAATTACCTGTTTTTTTGCGTCCATTCGCATTCACATAGAATATTGTGAGCGTTCTCTGTCCTCTCATTACACACTCTGCAGTTGGTACCTCTAATGTTGATCCCTTTTCTGGTGGTGTCCTTTTAGTTTATAGTGTCCTGTTAGGAGACTGTTACGATGCGAAGATGATTCAAATGGAGCTGCAGTAGTTCAACCTTCTTTTTTTGTGGCCCCTTAATAAAGGTCTTACCATTAATTTGCCTGGTTGTTTATTTCAGTGTTCTTTTTTGTTTCTCTTTGCACCAACTTCTTACCTGCTTTCGGACTGTATTTTTAAACACTCCTAGAACAAGTTCTGGGCTTTTATATGAAACAAATCACCCGTTTCTTGCTAACTCATCCGCTTTTTCGTTTCTTTCGGTTGCTCAATATCCGAGCACCCACAGCGAAGTTATTTTATTGCGGTCTTTAAGGCTATTCAATTCTCGAATACGTCCCCAAACCAGTCTTCATTGTATTTTGGGGATCATTAGCGCTTCAGTATTGCCTTGCTGTCGGTAGCAATATAGATTCGATTATTTTCACAAGCCCTCTGAACAGCTGGGTAGGTTTGATATTCTAAATTTTGCAGGCAAAAATTCATCTCTCTTACCGACCAAGAAGACGCTAAGTGGGCGTGGTCAACACAAAAACTGGAAGTGGGGGATAACACATGAATACAGACCACTAGGTTAAATCTTATGAGATTTTGTCCTATAAGCTGTTCTACTACTTTTCATTTTTCTTTACACCACTGAGGAGGAGGATTGAACTCAAAGCGTTTGAAATCATTAGTCTTTAAGAATGTTAGACACTCTGTTAAAGCAGGGTATTTCGACAAGGCGCTTGGGCACTTCGAGTAATAGATTTTCATACTGGGGAGAAGGGTTGAACTAAAAGCGTTTTAAATCGTTTATTTTATTTTTATTTTGTTGTATTCGAAGCGAAAGGTGTATTGTTTAAAGAGCAATTTCTTTTTCTTACGGTATTGTGGAAGGAGGTGCATTAAAGCATTTGAAACGGTAATCGGAATAGTCTTTAAAAATGTTGGATATTAAACCAGAGTGTTCCGAGACGACATTTAGGCACTTTGAGCCATAGATTTTGATGCAGGAGATATTCATAGTATCCGAATTTACAGCCCAGGTGACATCCAGAAGCACTCACGACTTCTAAAAAAAGAAGAATGAAAACCAGGCAAAATCAATATGACATACATTGATTAATTTTTAGGCTAATTAACATTTTGGTAATCCAAATGAACTGGGCAATTGCCAATGGAAATTTAAATTCTATTAAAGAACCTGCGAGATCTGTTAATTAAGAATGAATATTTTATATATAACATTCACTGATTTATTTCCTTGCAGGTGTTTAGTTATCGAAAGTGGCAGGTTTGGAAGAGCGATTAGATTTTTTTTTTTAAAGAAACCGGAAATTAGGATGGTTCCGAAAAAGAACTACCTAACTGAATTAGATAATAATCTTCGCACGTAACTGGAGGAAACGTGGCACCTGTGGTGCTGAATATAATGAAGTTCTGAAAACATTTAATTTGATACAGGAAGAAAAGCTTGAATTGCTCCAAATAAAGAAGCAACTAAAATATAATGTCAAAATAGCAGAGAATAGTAGTAAAACATTGAACAGATTGAACAGACATTGAAGAGTATGTGGAGTGATTTATTTTAGCACTGATGATTACATATTATGTATAAATGGTATATAACTGCGTTGTTTCTAATATTTCTACCAATTTGGAAAAAATAGACTACTTTATTAAAGTTCTCACTAGCTTGTACTTTCACTTTGATTTTGATCTATATAATAATTATCCAGATCAATGTTGCAGTTTTAAAAATATTGTACAGAGATGCATAAGCAATTATTATGATTTAAAAATAGAATAACTAAAAAAGTTTCAGGGATTAGCTAGATTTTCAATCATCCATGAACCCCGTTCTCTATTATGGTATCCATTTTTCAGATTACTATAGATCAGATTGTCGCATTATGTACACTTCCTGAATAGTTACTAGGTACTGCTAATATTCCGAAGTTTGAATTCCGCCAAATAGTGAAGGTGCAATGGCGATGTGTGTTCTATCTACCGCTTCTGCAATTCCAGAAAAAATAAACTTTTGAAAGATTCCATTTTTAACCTCTATTATTTCATCTATTGTTAATGGAAATTTTATTTGACCTCGCAGTCTAATAATTACATTAATCGTACTGCTTATGTAGTTGCTAACAGCTGATTGGGACATTGCATAACGATTATCAGTTTCTGTCGGTGGGTTGCTATGAAGCAATCTGCTATTTTGTAGTAGCTAATGTGCTAGCAGTTTGCAGCAACTAATCAATATTTAAAAAGTGCTACTTTCTGCAGTAATTTTTTCATTTTTATTGACAGCTTAACAGTCGTCGCCTACTGAAAAAATATTTCTTCGTAGTTTTGGAAACACAAATCTAGGTTTATATTAGTATACAGTTTGTAAATATCTCGCTTCGAAAACGGTTCCTTTGCATTAGATATTAGACATACATAGATAACCAAACAGTAAACAGCAGCGTTATTACATAGGTACATAAGATAAATGAGGTTTTTATAAGTTTTAGGATTTGTTTTTGTAGTTCAGTAATGATAATATGTAAATCTTCAGAGATGCCGGAAATGTCAGTTGATATAATAGCTACGGCAAATTCTTTAGGCGGATGCACTTACTAACATTAAATAGTGGAAACTGATTAACTTACACTCCATTTAAAAAATATTTCGCAATAGTTTTCATATTAAAATATGCGGTGTAAATTGAAGAATTCCAGAATGTCTGAATAATAGGGCTCGATTATTTGTGTTATTGTTGAACAATTTGTTATTTTAGTATTAATAAAAAATTATAATAATATTATAAAGTTGCACAGGGTTCTGTATTGGGGTCATTACTTTTTTGGTATACACCTGCCTGCTGCCAAATTCAGTAAAAAGTTCAAATGAACTTAATAATGGGATAATGGAAATCCAGGAAGACATGGATGGCATTGCTAAGTTTTCGGAGCGGCATGCTTTGGCGTTAAACCCTTCGAAAAGTGCTGCTATTTTATTTGGTGGTAGGCAGGTGTGTCGTCAGTACCAGAATAACATTGCCAGCAGCATTAAATGTGTGCACATTCCTTTTCGAACAGAAGTTAAAAATTTTGGTGTGATCATTGATAATGAACTCAGGTTTAGACAATTTATTAATGAACTGATCAAGCAAGCTTATTCTAACCTCAAAATTTTATATTCCTTTAGAAATCCCTTCAGTGTTAGATTAAAAACTATTCTCTGCGAGACAATGGTGCTATCCGTGTTTAATTACTGCGCACCGGTATATGGCCCATGCTTGGAGTATGTTGATGTTCAACGGGTACAAAAGTTTCAAAATACCTGCTTGCGCTATATATTTGGTATTAGAAAATACGACCATATTTCACAAAAACTTCGAGATTTGCATTGGTTAAGCATGAATCACCGCAGATTGCTTCAGTGTCTGTGGTTGTATTATAATATAATATCCCATAAATCGCCACTGTATCTGTACGAGAGAATCACCTTCAGGACATATCAATATCAGAAACAAAAATTTAATTGCACCACCCGTTTCACAACTCTACTCTCTATGAAAGATCATTCACTTTCTATATTTACGAACTGTTTAATCCCCTACCTTCATGCCTGAAACAGAGTCCTTTAGTGTGTTCAGGCGCGCGATCCGCAAATTATTTGTTGATGGCCAGCAATTGAGAATTCAAAATTATTATTTTTTTATTGGAATTGTTGATTATACTGCGGGCATTAACGCGGCTCGTTGCAGAATTAGATTAAGTTAGATGTAGGATTTAGAACATCAAGCATTTCTTTATTTTTCTCTATTTCTGTCATTCAAAAGTTAGGCGGTAGAGCAGGGGGCAGCGCTATTTGCTGCCTATCTGAATTCCTCGCCTTGTGATTTCTTTTTATTTTTTTATTGGCTGCATTTATCTCTCTTTGCAATCTGAATTGTTCGCATATCGTAAATGTAATTAAGATAAAAAGAAATAAAGACTATTATTATTAATACAAAACAATAGAAACTAGAACACTAAAACAGCTGCAAAAGGTAGCAGCTTTTTTATACTACTAACCATAAGCAGTAGTGGCACTTTGTAACAGCTAACGTAAAATAGCACTTTTAAACACCAGTTAGTGTTGAGAACGAATCTTTCATTATCATTCACGGCACATCGTTCGTCGCATAATACGACTTAAAGTAGTCTATTTCATTCATTACCTGAATGAAGCGCTTATGCATGAAGTAAATAATTCACATTACCTTCATGAGAATAAGGGTGTAGCAACGTGTTTGTATGATACAAACAATTTACGATTTATTTTGTCAATAAGTTATTATAAGTTATTTGCCTAAAAAATGTGACCTATTATAAAAGCCATAACTAAATGTATTGGCTCATATCGTGAAAGCAACCTTGAGCATTCGTTTCATCCATTCTCTGGCTTCGCGCTGCAATATTCATTCATAGCTACATACGCGATTCAAACTACGTTCATTCCAACACTACACCGTTAGTTATTCCTGTGGATTTCTGGTAGCTTCCCTTCGAAAAAAAATGCAACGTAATTGCAAATATTATCATTAATATTTAAATGGCTATTTATTCTATAATAATTTTAAATTACTAATAAAACCGGAACCACTATAAATATATGTGTCTCCAAATAAGTTTCTATCAAATAATAACATATCATACGTAATACAAAAAAAAAAATTAACCACCACGCAGTTACCAATAAACACTCTTCTATACTAAATATCTAGGTTCCAAAATTATTATGCACTTATGACTTATGACGCGCTCTAGGTTATAATAATTTGATTCAAAATTATCTTATCAATTATATCCATAAGTTGAGACATTTACATGTACATACATATTTATTGCACCACATCAATGTAATCATACGGTACACAGACGTTTATCAAAAATAAACAAGGCAACAAGAAAATCGATTTCCTTTTCTTGTACTACACCGCGACACCTTTATGGAGATAATCCGCTTGCTGATGTCTCCGAATATAGATATTCAATTTAAAAGAATATAAATAGAACACACAAATAGTCAGTAACACGGGAGTTTTGGTTTATATCGGACGGTGTGCGAGAATTAAATCTCAAATTAGCGCTTTAGCTATACGAAACCTAGTCGGGTTTCGATTTTATTTCTCCGTTTAATGACAACTTAGTCCATAAACCATTTATACCGTATTCGTCGCAGTTAAAAAGACGTCGTTAACTGAAATGTGGATTGACACTATAAAGAAAAAGTATACCTGTGAGATATTTGTGTGGGAAAAGGAAATTTTAGTGGTGATTCATCAGAAAGGTAAGATTATCCACTAATTGTGCTAATCGTAGAGATATTGCATTTTGTAAATCGCGAATCTCTTCTATTTTTACTACAGATTGAATACGTGCAATATATATTACAAATTAAACCATTCTATTGTATTCCATTTGTTTCCGGCAAAACCTTGTCTGGCATATAGTGCCAAGGAAAAACAAAAGATGCTAATTATATTAGACGCGTTTGCTTGTTCGACATAGAAAATTATTTATACAAACAAATCTAACAACATGAAATAGTAGAAATGACCGTGAAGTTAAATTAGATATTAAGTTACAACCGACTGATAGAAACGAGAACTGTAGTTTCGATAAGCTATAAAGTGACAAAACTATTTCCTTTGGCCACCAACACTGGTTTAAATCAAAAATTATTTCGAGATCTTGATATATATATTTGTGTAATACGTGTTTCCTGACAAATAACCTTAAAGCTTAGTTGACGTTTATTTTTAAATTACTTTGAATTTAATCACTTATCTCAGTCTATAATTTTATTTTGACGGATATATCGTGGTAAACAATCTCATATTGTTTATTATCTGTACAGATTTCGGTAACTGTTTTATAACGTTTAAATTAGTGTGGTTTTCCCAATATATTTTTTAACATTATTTAACAAATCTTATTAATTAATCAGCTTGACATATTTAAACTTCACCATAGTAACTGCCCTCTTACACGCTGAACGCCAAAAATAGCGATTTTTAAAAATATTTAAACATGTCCTTGTGGGTTTTTAGGGTCATGATGTAATTTCCCCTTTGTTCAGAACTCTGATGTTAGCGTGCAGATGTAGAAAAAAATATGAAGTATATGGCTATATTTTATTTTGCTGATATAAAATATAAGCGAAAAAATATTCATCTTTAGTAAAATTTTATTTATTTTACCAAAGAAGAACATTTTTTCTTAAACCTGTACCTTAATATCAGAGTTAAAATTAAAAAAAAAAAACTTACATTGTATGTGTGCTTCTTATCCGTGGATTGCTCCAAGAATTGGAATCATTATTAAAAACAATACCCAAGCTGTGAGGAAATGATTTAATTCGACGTTTGGCTATGGTGCTTTTTAAAAATTACCAGTTACAAAACTAAAACTTTATATTCTTCAAGATTGATAAAATTCGTTTTGATTATTTAACAAAAATAAATCATAAAATTTAATAATAATTTTTTGTTCTTCTTGTTATTATTCAGTTTTGTGGTAATTTTGAAAAAGCTATGGCACATCATAGCGAAACGTCGAATTAAATCATTTCCTCACAACTTGAGTATTGTTTTTAATAACTAATTCGCTACTACCACAAATATATAATTCCAATGCTTAAAAAAACTTACATGTTCCTCTGAAAGGAAACACAATGTGGATTATTAAATTCTTTAAATCTGTTCATAAAATCGAAAACTTCTTTTTCCTGATCAAGTTCTTCTTTTTTCGATTTTAGTCCAAAATTAAGGTGAAATTTTAGCACATTAATATAATAATAATAATTTAAATTAATGAAAAACCATGCCAAAACATAGGTTTTAGGATATTGCACACAATGCCCCAATTAATATTAACTATTAGGCAGAGTGCACACCGGAGGGACACGAATATGACAAGCGGCATTTGCCGTATAAATATTAATGTAATTGTCGTGTTCCTAGTTGTGTCGTTTGTCGTATTCATGTCGTATCTCTCTGGCGTGCACTCTGCCTTAGGTAAATTCTTCGGCTTGATCTGTAAAATATCATTTCACATAAAATAAAACTGCAGGTTAATAATAAATGAAATATAAATTAGATAAATAAAACGGCATCAAAGCTGTATAAAAGAGTAGTAAATAGGATCACATGACAATTCTTGTGAAATAAAATTACTAAGCGAAGACCAAAGGATACCGTAGTATCTAATTTAAATGACGTTAATATTAACAGAGTCCAATGAAGGTTCATAAATAATTATTAGAATTATCGTTTGACACATATGATCTCTTTCGAGTAATTTTATTAATTTTACACTCCAAGCGTTTTACCTTTTTGCATTATAATTTACGTCCGATATATTATATATTCTCAGTGCATAGTGTTTAAATCGTACGTTTATACGTTACAGATATGACATTTTAATTTTCACTTATTAATTTATTTATTTATTTATTTATTTCAATGTATTCGCTACTGATCCAGAGGATATGGACTTTGTCAATATTCTACATTTTAAAATATTTTACAAATAAAATAACACCACGAGAAAGAGAAAGAAAGAAAAAGCAATAATGGTCAAGTGTTGATAAAATCTGTCCACGAATAATAGCAACACTCCAGTAAATGGGTTCTCAACCGACCTCTGAAAACTGTCAGAGTCTCAGCTTCTTTTATGAAGTCGGGTATTTTATTATAAACCTTAATTGCTCTATATTTCCTTCTCATATACTTTTCTCAAATAAAGTAGTTGGATGTGTTGGTATCCGTAGGTTTAGAGACGATCTCGTTGTCATGTTCGTATATACGTCCAAATTTCTAACAAATAATCCTTTATTTTTGTAGGCAAATAACGCTAACTCACAGATATACAAAGGGGTAACAAATTCAAGTGCAGAAATAGTAAAGTATAGTTTACAGTACGACCGATAATTTGCCGTAACAATCGCTCTAATTATTATTTTTTGGGCTCTAAAAGCTCTTGCTATACTCGTCGCGCAACCTCAAGATATCAAATCGTATCTTAAACGAGAAGAAACATTTGCGTAATAATATGTTATTAGTACGGATATATCAATTTACTGTTTCAAGTTAGCAATAGCATGGCAACATGAGTTCAGTTTTTCCACGAGTTCGTTAATGTGAAGTACCCAACTTAATTCGCCATCTATTATTTATCATACCCAGGAATTTAAAATGATCAGCCTCGGGAACCGATCTGCCGTTCAAGCCGACATTACGATGCATAATTGTTAGTTATTAAAATGTATCAGTGCCGTTTTGAAAGTATTCAGTTTTAATCCATTGAGTTCACGTCACTCAGACATTTCAGTATTGGATTTTGTTGCTAAACGCGAAATTTCACTCAAATCTGAACACGATACAATACAAGAGGTGTCATCGGCAAACTGATTTGTTACTTTTTTGTATATATATATTAATGGGAAGATTAATTACATATATTATAAATAGGATGGGCCATAAAATCGACCCTTTGCAGAACACCCCTACATGCGTTATTCGACCCAGTAGTAAACCTCTGCTGCACCCCATCCACCATTGTCGCAAATAGAACTCCCTGATTACTCGAACCAAGGTATGATTTCACCAGCCGCAATATGTTACCTCGCATACCCAAGCAGTACATTTTTTTAAAGAGCCAGAGCGTGTAAATAGCATCGAAAGCCTTTGAAATGTCGTAATAAATACCAATCGCCTTTTCACATGCGTTTAATGCATTTAGAGCGTTATCCCAAAATTATACATGTCAGCTCTGTAGACCTACCCGCAATGAATCTAAATTGAGTAGGCGGTATCACTCCGTACCTTAAATAAAATGACGTAATTCTATTGTACACGACCCTCTCGATAATTTTAGAGAAGAGGGAGGTAGAGAGATCGGCCTATAGTTGTTGACATCAGTTATGTTCGCCTTTCTAGGGATAGGAATTATGTTCGCGGTTTTTAATTGATTTGGAAACTCCGACGTACTGAATGCACTATTGATTATAAAGGTCGTAGGTTCATATATGAATGTGTGAGATTGCTTTACGATGTTACATGGAATGCATTTTCTTAGCGTTGTGCATGTAAACATTACTGCTCTATTTACATCCTCCGACTTTTCATAACTACACATTATAGACGGAACGCACTAAATTACTTATTTTCTCCTATTGCAATGCTAGTAAGTAAAGTACGCGAGCAACAAAGGCGATGAGTAGAAGAAAAATGCCTAAATACAATGAACCGATAGAATATGCCACCGAGGCTCATGGTCTATTGTAGGAATAATCATACTAGCGCAATTCAAGGGGAATAACACCAGGAACGGGCTCGAGTTTCTGGCCACCAGGTGCCATCAGAGCTTCTCCGAGTGTATAAATCCACTTTCATCGCTCTCACATCTCAAGCTTTACGTAAAATCGCCCTCTCGGTGAAAAGAGTTCAGCTTGTGCTCCCCCTAGGGGACACTTGCCAAGCTCTCACTCGCAAGTGACCATAGCATAAATCTGGCACTGCAGTTATTGATCTAGCTCGGATAGTTCATGGACTATCAGTCCCGCTAGATGGCTTGTATAAACGACAACCAGACTGCGTATGATCGTGATTCCAAGAACGGCTTACCATGACGTAATGAAACAATAAATGCCTAAATACAATAAACCGATAGAATATGCCACCAGGCGAGGCTCATGGTCTATTGTAGGAATCACCATACTAGCCCAAGAGCAATGAAAAGGGCGTCAACAGCGCTCCTCCGAGGGTATAAACCCACTTTCATCGCTGTCACATCTCAAGCTGTACGTACAATTACTCTCTCGGAGAAAAGAGCATCTTGTGCGCTCGCTAGGAGACACGATGAGTAAACCTGAATAAAATTTTGTTATAAAATACAAACATTTGGGCGAATTTTCTTGGGTTAGCTGATTTTCAAAGCATATAATACATGGTGAATTTTAGAAGGTTTAGAGAATTTCACAGTGTGAAATTCGATTTCATGAATGGTAGGTAATATTTGCTATGTAAATACTAATCGCACATATACATATTATGTAAACATTTTGGAATATATTGTGGAAAATTACATCAATTTTTATCAGTGCGTATTAATAATTATAACTTTTCCTTATTTTTTCATAGAAATTCGTAAACAGATAATACAACACGTTTTGCAGTCAAAATATTATGTTTAAACGTCACTGAACTGCGTCATCGGGTATTGAAGCGTTATACGCTTTTAGTACTATTTTATAGCTTTTCCAATCGTTACTCGGTTTATTTGCACTAATATGACTCAAGCAACTTTATGAAATCAGTAAACTTGCTTCCGTTGAGTGTACAATAGACTATACACGCTTGCTATACATCAAACTTCTTGTAATCATTTACATTTCTTTCTCTAAATTTTACATTTTTTGTTTTATAAGGTAAGTACATGTTTTATTGTGTACGCTGAGAGAACCGTCTAATACACTTTATATTAAAATAAGAAGTGTTGCTAGTAATAAGAATGTATTTAAAATTATTATACAGAATATAAAATATTAATGGGTGACTGACGGAACTTTAGAGGAAGAAGGAGGCAGTTTGGAGACCCATGATTATAACATAAGGAAAGAACCATGTTCTTGTGCAATATCTATAGCAAGCAATGCTTTTCAGGAATAATATTCGCCAATCAAATTTGCATGGTCCGAGGCCTACATCCTGCCGTATAATAAAAAAATCACCTTCAAAAAATTATGTGGGAACCATGTATGTATGTATATGGTGAGGGTGATGTTGACCTAAAAGATCCATCGTGTTCTCTATATGTGTATGTGAGGAGGGTGATGTGACACTGCGACCTAAGAGATCTATTGTGTCCGCTATTCTTGCTGTTTTACAGCTGGCCTTTCAATCCAATTCCTTTCAGAAAGTGCAGGATATCAGAAAGCCCCAAGTTAGGTAAGTCTCTTCGATTTCACATGCTCCCAGGGGCAACACCCTTGAGTGGCACACTGCTACGCAATGTGAGAGGTGATGGATGGGTGTTTCATGCTGCTCCCCAAAAATCTACATTTAGATTCCTTTGCGAATCCCAGTTTACTCAGGTGTCCTATCACTTTACAGTGGCCTGAAAATATCCCTGTTAATATGCGAACATTGTTCTTATTCAGGTTGATGCATTCCGTAAACCTCTTCTTCTGGTTATAGGTTCCCAGAAGAATTTTACTTTGCCTCATACTCTGGAGATTCTCCCAGTAATTAGATTTTCTCTGCTCCAGTTCTCCTTTCAGTTTCATCAGCATTGTACTCCTGCTTACGCCGCAAATTGGTTCAGGCCCTACAAAAGGTATTTCGAACCCTTCTTTGCGAGATCATCTGTTATTTCGTCCCTCCATTCCTTGTGACACATGAACCCACAACATGGTTACTTCATTCCTTTTGCCTAGCTCATTTAATTTCCGTAGGCATTCCCAGACTATCTTGGAACTGATTTTATATGAGCTCAGCGTCTTAACGGCTGCTGGACTATCAGATATGATGATAATCTCCCGCTTTCGATAATTTCTATCAATATTGAACTGAGCGCATCTTTCAGTAGCGTGTATTACCGCCTGGGAGATACTTGCTATTTTCCCAAGCTTTCTAAATACTTGGTTCTAGGCTCATATATTCCTATTCCAGTTCCCTCTGCCGTTTTGGAGCCATCAATGTACCATTTGATGGCATTTCTATTAAATTTCAAGATGATGTTATGATCGCTATATAACTCGCTCTGGTTACTAAGCTTTGTGATGAATTCCTTCACAAAGCTGAATTTTTTGACATGTTATCCCGGGGCATGTCCTAGGTTTGATCACCGTCTGGAGATTGAGGCCTATGCCTAATCGTTCCTTGCTTGTCGATGCTGAGTGTGGTTCTTTTTTCCACGCCCTCTACCAAAATATGGAGAGGCAAGAATCGTTTTTACTTTGAGTAATACTTTGGAAAAGTTAACAGAGATAAGTAGTTTTTTATGTATGAAGAGAGTAAACTGCACTTTCACTCAAGCCCATGCCAATCATGATATGTGAAATAACATTGGCAGCCGTGTAAATATTTTGCTTGAATATGATGAATATGTTGTAATTTTTCATATGCTTGTACAGCACTTCACCTGTCAAAACGCAAATTTATAAAAGTCAACTCTAAAATGCTATTTTAACTATAATATTGTAATTTTACACGGGCTTTGTAAAGAGAGACATATCATGTGTATGATAACACTATAAATAATGCCTACAAATAAATAGTGTCCGTCAGATGAGGTAATAAAACTGCAGCGAAACGAATTTTAATACTACGTATCATCCAATCTATTAACAAGCAGTATGAAATAGTCATACTGCATATTAGTTCTGAGGGTATCTACAAAGCAATAAGTTTATTACTGTAAATATTTTTTTTCATTAAACAATGTAATATAAGGTGAAAATATTTATGCTATTGATATTAACAAATTTGAATTAAAAAAATAGAATATTTTTTTTTGTTCTCATTATGTATTGTTAGCTGCGCCTATTTAAATTAAAATTACCAACTGCGGCACCAGATTGCGCTACCTGTATAGACCAGAAATCATCTTAGGTAGTTAAATCGCTCATAAAAGGCGTCAAATTATGCTTCATCGATACGCAATTGAAGTTTCCGGTGCGACTCTACTAGAATTGACTAGAAAAATATTGACTGATAGAAACAGAGGGGCGAAATTTAAAAGGACAGTTCTATTGAAGCAGCCAATCATGATATGTGAAATAATAGTGGAAATAAATAATGGATATAAATTGTAAATATCAATATGTAGGATTTAAGTAAATTTAGTTTATTAAGACTTTTACTAGCGTTTGGTTAATCATCATTAATGTTTATATTGGTGTTATTTTATTTTAATTAGACTTAAGTGTGGAAGAAAATACATAAATAAATTTAATCACCAAAAACGTCACAATATCAAAAAATATACTACCAGTTACTACATCTTTTTTTTTTTATTCTAAAAGCTGTAATCAAAAAGAAATATCAGTGTCTAAGCTCTCCTATTTGTTTTTCAGAAAAAAAGTACACAACTTAACCGAGCTTCTATTTATCTTTATCTAATTACAATGATTGCCATAAAAATCAAGTGTTTGAGGTATTGTGGAATACTTAACTGCTATTGTAAGCGCTAAATTCTTATAACCTTAATATATCTCTTGTTTCATTGCATATCTGTGGTAATCCTGCTCATTTTATTTTATTCCAATGTTAAACCCAAACAAAAATATTTATAGTCGTAAAACCATTTCTAGACTGTATAAGAATGTTTTTCTTTCGTTGTCCAAGAAGAACTATAAACTTTTAAGACACATGTTTAATTTTGGTTTATAGCTAATATAATAACGTAAAAATATCCCACTGAAAGCCATATAGCTTGGTAGGTATATGAGAAAATGTATATCGGTACTATATGCGTACGACATGTCATTGTTTATTATAACAAGTATAAACCAATAGTAAGCGTTTATTCAATTATTTTGACAGTACAAAAGGTTGTTACTTGGGTATCTAATTGTATGTTTTCAAACTTTTCATGACTGAGCTTTCTTTATATGTATCTATACATTTTCTTGCTAGTAATTATGTCTTATTACAGTAAAATATGGAAATGCAGTTTCTTTTGTGACCAGGTATTGGCGTTTTCTACAGTTACTGTAAAATAATTTGGAAAACAGTTTAACAATTTTTTAGCTAATATGACTTAGGTCAATCATTAATCTACTGATATTTCCATAAATTTACTTGTACTACCTGTTGCACAAAGAAATGTTGTACTTGAACCATTGAAGAAAGAAGAATTGTAGTGTAATAAAACAAAAATTAAAGATTCATTTGTTTTACCACGCAGCGTCTAAATCTTTGTGAACAATCGAATCAATTTCTAATCCGATACTTTTAAAAATCTGCTGCATTTCATGGTTTACGATAAAAATGTAAACCATAATCTCAGGGAGTTCCTATATATTAACCATATTTTGCATGTGTTGATTAAAATGTTACTTACTTCTAAAAATGTCCACATTTGTCGAAAAATCCTAAAATGCATATATACAGACTTTTAGTTCAAACTTTTATATTCGCTTGTTCGGTGAATTACCTAGCAATTTTTTCAATACTTTTCTGCGTTCTGTTAACAATTTTACCATAATCGCAATATTGTTAATCGTACTTCTTATGTTTCTCAATTTTCCTAGTATTATAGAAAAATATAGTTACAGAAATATAAAAGAAATTCTAGTGTGGAAGCTTTAATTCAAAAGAAAAAGATATAGCAAACAATTAGATAGGATATATTCCCTGCCAGACATTTTCAATGTAAATGCAAACACTTAGGTACCTACATATGTAGGCACTATCAAGCATTCAAGAATGAATGTACCTACAGTAATTTCTCGGTGCACTAAATTTCCCGAAGCACGCGATGTCATTTACCAAACCGTTATCCATGTCCAACTCCAAGCTGACAGTATTGTGCTTATGAAGCGTATGCATGCATATACATTGTTTGTATTCTCATTTCAAATCTGAATATTCTATACAATCTATCTTGTATATATGCCAAGTTTAGTAAGTAAGTACACATATTATTTCCTTGACGTCAACTTAATTCTACTGATTACAGGATATTGTAATGCAGTATTAAACAGATTGTTTAAAATCATCATATGAAAAATCGACGCCTTTGCGGGTTGAGATCACATCGAGAGATCACTAATACTATTGAGAGAGGTATCTGTGAGGGTGAGTAAAGTTATTTTAGAAACACCAAAATTTTGGGCATTTCATATTAATTAAGAAAAATATGAGTATGTACAAAAAGATTTTACGTAGTTTAATACAGTGTAATGTGTAATATGTATAGTGTAAGAATCTTTTGATTGTCAATTATCTTCTATAAAAGCAGTTTTAGCAAGAGTTTTATAAAAGATCTTTGTCAAAAAATTTTGACAGGTACAATGTTTTATCTAATAACTTATCCAATTGACTTAGCCATTACAAAAATATACCTGTTTTTTTAATGTCCACTCTTTGGTTTCAAATTGTTTTCCTTGTTCACGTCTAACATTTGATGTTCTGATTTTGTATTTTCATTCGTATACAAATGTTACATCGTTGACTTGCGTTCTAAGATTAATCTTTTCAGCATCAATTCCAACATGCTTGTCAACGTACTTGTCCATTAGAATTAATTTTACTTGGGGGTATTTACTTTTAATACTCCATTGGTTCAGATTTAATTTAATTACATTACTTTCTTAACGTTTACATAAGATTGTAATTTGATGAAGTTCTTGGAAGATAGAAACTTCGCATTTAAGGGCTTCGCTAAATAAATTGACTGTAAAAACTTAAATTTTGACCACTTACCTAATACCTGCAATATTTTCTCAAGTGTCTTCTTTTTCCATAATTGCACTTCTTAAAATCGATGAAAGTGATACAGGAGACAACTTCGAAAAAGAAACAAATATCAGTGCGATGTGGAAAGCAATAACGATATTGAAACACCTATGGAACCCCAAAACAGTTTATATATCGAAAATTACACTTTTAGTGGCAGATTCGGAAGTATGTGGTGGAAGGTGTTTAAATTTTATTACAATTCTTTATACACATTGTAGTACATATTGGGACTAACACAATTTGTAGCAATACCTGCCATTATATTGCATTACATCATTCCAGGACCCTGGTACCCTGCGCTAATCTATACAGGTCTCTGGTTGGTTGATCGAAGTAATCCTCTGGGTTTATTTTTGGCTTGCCAAAAAATGTCTATCTTCTTACGTCCGGAGCCTTTCATTTACACATAATGTGGTGAGCGTCCTCTGTCCCCTCATTACACAGTATTACACAGTTGGTATCTCCAGTATTGTTCCCAATTTTCTGTAGGTGTCCTTTCAGTGTACAGTGTCCTGGTAAGAGACCTGTCACGATGCGGAGACGATTCCTACTGAACTGCAGTAGTTCTTCAGCCTTCTTTTTTGATGATCCCTTAATAAAGATCTTAGCATGAGTTTGCATTAATCCAGTATTCTTTTTGTTTCTCTTTGACCCAACTTCTTACCTACTCTAGTGCTATATTTTTATACACTCCTAGAACAGGTTCCGGGCCTATATATGTAGCAGATGATCCTGTTCTTGCTAACTCATCGGCTTTTTCGTTTCTTTCGGTTGCTGAATGTCCGGGCACCCACAGCAAAGTCACTTTATTGCGATCCGTAAGGGTATTCAGTTCTCGAATACATTCCCAAACCAGTCTTAATTGTATCTTGAGGCTCACTAGTACCCTCAGTTTCGCCTGACTGTCTGTAGTAATATAGAGCCGCTTATTTTCATAAGCCCTCTGATTGATTTCAGTTGCTCAATGTAATATTGCGTATGCCTCTGCTTGAAAAACCGTAGTATATTTTCCTAATGGAAGGTGATTATATATTATATTTCTCACATCGCTGTATAGATTCCAGCTCCAAACCCGTTTTCGGTTTTTGATCCATCTGTAAACCAGATAAATTCCTCGAACCTGTCTCTGTAGTTAGATTGATTCCAGTTTATCCGATACGTGATTTCCACCTCGAAATTTTGTAAAAAAGACACGTCGAAATGCTTGATCGCATTCCAAAAGGTTGCCTTCCACATGATTGACAATATTATTGTGTCCCTACGCGACTTTTGGCTAAATTATCTTCTTTAGGGTTATTTCAAATCTAATTAATTATAATAATGTAGCTATAAAAAATATTCAGGAATTTAAGAAGCGTATGTTCACTGCGTGTAATAGATTGAATCTAATCTTTTTAAGTGATTCTGTGCTAGCCTTTTATAACCGTTTAGCGTATTGTTTACAATGAAAACGCGGCCACTTCAAACAATTATATTAAAATGTTTTTTATTTACTCTATAGTTTTGTTGTTAACAGCTAGTTCTGGTACACAATCTCAAAATAAATTATACCTGTGTTACAAATAGCAACGCATAGGTACTATTTGAGGTATGTACACTTCTCACAGGAAAAATCGGGACACCAGCAATCCTAAATTTTAAAATTTCTTGGATGTAAATGCAGCTTTCAGAGCACTTCATCAAAGCCATAATCACTTTCCTTTGTGTGTATTATTGCGATCAAAAGGTAAAGACTAAAATTTAAACAGAAATATAATATATATAGAGAAAAAGGTTTATACATTAAATAAACACATTGGATATTTCGGTGGCGGTGTTTCCTTAGAAATACCGAATACGGAAATATTAATGCCAAAAAATATATAAGAAATAAACATAAGTATATGCATTTAACTTGTTTGATGTTATGTAGAGATAATTCTTTTTTTAAGAAAGCATATGGCCATGGGAATTTAACATTATATTACCTATTAGTTATTAGTTTGCTCGCGAATAATTGCTTAGAATAGACAATATGTCAATTACAGCAATGAGCTTTGAAACAATGTGATTTTACATTATATTTATTAACCTTCCGTATATTGTATTTTCAAGAAATATACCTTAAACTAATCGCCTGTGTAATCCATGTCGTTCTACTTTTTGAAATATAGCTAACACTTTTGGTCTGTAACACAGCTTCAGGCAGTAACAACGAAAAAGTATTAATAAATGTATCAAATTCAAAAATAAATATATATTTTAGCACTAACTGAGATTGACGAACAATAAGCTTTCTTACAATGTTTGTTATGTATTATAAATCCAATAATATTTTAAATAATTGTTAATAAACCTGTGCTACATAAAGACAGTTTGTAAAGAGACCCAGAATTGGCCATATCTCAAGAAAATAGATCAACGACGTCAGATTACACAGGCGATAGGCTAAAATATATTTCCTGAAAATACAATAAACGAGGGTTCATAAAATAATAATTCCTTTGCGAACTTATTGCTTATATTTAAGAATTTTATAAATAATCTTAAACCTGGTTTTGGTAATCTTTTTATAGATAGAAGTAAACTTTATAGCAATACAATATTTAAGAATATTAAACAGCAATAGTATACTATCAATTTTTGATACTTCTAAATGTATTTAAATTTTATCTTTAACCAAAAATGCGTTACTATTTCAAACAATGTTAGATGATGCAGCTGTGAATTTTCCTTGCAACGACTAATATTAAACGATAAACATGTAAATTAGAATTTAGTTGCTTTAATCACTAATTCCTAAAATATCCTTAGTATTGCGCTGTGTAATTATTCACTAAATTTGTATGGTTTTCCAAATAATTTTAGTACGCCCTCAATTTTGAGACACCCAATATGAAATTTAAACCCTTGTTATGCGTTATTTATTATTTTTTTATTGCTCAAACATAATCCTTGGGTGATTTATTAGAGAAGACATAAATTCATAAAACTTGTATATCGACGTAAATATAACTTACGACACGGACGTAAATTCGTTGATCCTCACTTTTAATAATACGGGAACAGTAGCTGATAAAACGCTAGTCGGTGCGGGGCCTTTGTCGGTACGAAAACTTGCGAAACTTTGCTATAAATTTTGAACTTAATGATTTGGAAAATCCCTTCGGGATTAGCTCACGCGCCTACCTAGAACTTCCTGGCAGATTGAAATCTTACGGATAAAAGTGTTGCGGAAAAGGCGTGAAGGCAGGTTCTCCGGTCCCAAGGCGCGATTACTGCTTTTGTCTAGTTCTTCCATAAGAGAAATGACACACGCAGCGATCGCAATTCATTACTGAAATGAGAACGCATGCTGTGCTATGCTACGTCGTTATTCGCATACCAATTCGCGCTGGATTGACATTTCTCAATTCCAGTCTTGAAGCTGACGAAACATAAGGCGAAACACGTTTATTAATTAACGCTGTCTGAAGTCGAAGCTCTAGAAAATATGTTTGCATATTAAGATGAGGTAAATACAACATAAAATATAAATTAGTTAAGTCTAAAAAGCTTTATATCAAATAAGCATATTTATAAAACGGTTACCAGCACAGATTATCATTCTCCTTGTAAGTATTTAACACAGATAAAAGGAAAAGGAAGTAAAAGCATATTTGGGTTCCTCTTTGAAATAGTTTCAATTTTTGGTAAATTTTAGACCCTGAAATTTGGTAAGATTTACCAAAGCGGTATGGTAAAACGTATACTCTAGAACGTGTTATGTGCTACACTTTCTATTGTAAAATGCCAAGAGATAATTTGGATATTCGGAGCATATTATCTGTTACTTGTGCTTTTATACTTA
Organism: Protaetia brevitarsis; assembly: GCA_004143645.1. Taxonomy (NCBI): domain Eukaryota; kingdom Metazoa; phylum Arthropoda; class Insecta; order Coleoptera; family Scarabaeidae; genus Protaetia; species Protaetia brevitarsis. Next base: position 2,530,351 of record RXPK01000168.1, read on the forward strand.
ATAATTTTAATATTTGTTGTAAATTAGGCAAAGGAAAATGGTTCCAGCTGTCAAAAGAGTTTTACTGGTATAAAAATACTCTAAGCAATCCGATAAACATCAGGTGGTAAACTGATTCCAAAGAAATTTAACTTGCTCATATATTAATTGTAAAATCTCATTTTGTAAGAAACACAATTCAAACATTTGCTTTTATCCTCCGTTATTACTTTTACTACGGAATGAGTTTCTTCATCAGAAATATGTAACAGCAAATATGTACATAAAAAATTTATACATTTTCATCGCTTAATAATAATCCTTTTCACGTACAGCGATTTTCTTCTCTTCAATTTTGACTAAATTTGGATCAAGTTTAAGAGAGCCAGTATCAAAAGTTTTAACATTATAAACATTAAGAAAAAGGAAAGAGCTTTACAAACGTGACAAATAACTCTTTCCAAACAAACAGCAAACGATTCTACAATACGACAATATGTAATAGATTTTTAAATTTTAATGGAGATAACGGAAAAAGGGCAGAATATCGTAAAGTGGGACAATTCCGATCTCATTTATGTACTATTTTTGAGTTGCAATTATTATCATTGCCCGAAAAAATTGAAAAAAATTATATATAATCATATATCTTTTGGGTATCACATACCATATATGTATATTAACCCAACGTATTAAAAAATACTAGCTTTTTTAAAACATCGGTTTTGCTCCATAATTGGAGGCAATTCCGATCACCGATCAATTTTCTTGTAAAAACCGATTTGGAAGCTACATCAGGTAAATCCAATAACAAAAATTAAGAAAAAGGAAACTTGCTGAAATAACAGAAAATATGTATTATAGAAATAACAAACGGGTAAATAATGACATAATTTATATAATTCAATAAACTAAAAGTAAAACAAAATTTCACTCAATGCGCTTCCTTCTCAGTTCAAAAACGTACCTTTCTCTTCCATGATCAGCTGGATAATTTGCTTTTTGGGAGTGTCCTAGATTTCATTAACTTGAGGAAATACAAAATAATTAATAATCTTTTCACTTCCTTAGAAACATCTAAAATATTCTGCATTGAGAAAAAGAATTAATAATCATAAAAAAAATATAATTATCGTAAGTAAAAAGTTTAGCTGAATAGGGGACAAAAGCACAAATTACTTAGTATTAGTAAAAAAGAGATCCTAAACACTGATACTAACAAGAAGCAATCTAACTTACTTACGGTCTGCTTCATACCGGTAACTTAGTTAAGTTACTTGTGATAATTGAACGGAAGTAGTTAAACCAAAGAATATATGCAATTGCAGTAAGTAAAAGATTTGCCCATGTCAAGTAGTAGGTGTATTGCTGTGAGTAAACTATTCAATAATGCCTATCACACCTTCATAATTAATACAAGCTATTTAGATTACTTGTGATAAGGAGACAGTATCATTAATGCACGTTCACTAAACACCTGATATATAGAATGTACCTAATGGTTTGCTACAAATATACCATATACATACCTTAAATTTGTTGTTCAATGACAGTTAGTGTATGAAACGAGGACTTTTAGTGAATATTTATTAAATAGCTTACGATGTACTCTGTGTAAATAACTGATAACGTAGAAATAAAAATTGGGGTCTATGTCTCACAAAATGCTATTCAGTAACTGTTTGCAACTGGTTTCGTGCCCAAGGACATATCTTCAGGCCAGAATTGGTAATCAATGTTAAGTTAGTTTTGGACAGTTTTTAAGAGTGATTGTATATCAATTCTGGCCTAAAGATTAGGCACGAAACCGGTCTCAAGAAATTAATATAGAGAATTTTGTGAAATATACATCCTGAAATTTATTTCCACGTTATACATTTATGAATTTATGATATCTTATATTGATATCTTATATTCTCCTGTTAAACTAATAAGGGTGCAGTAACAAAAATGCATGGCACCATACTCATATCTTACCAACTTGCAAATTGTAAAAGAAATATATATAAAATCTTAGACGATGTAGTGTGTAGTGATGAGTAGTATACTTTATTTTAATATAAATAATAGAAAGGCAAATGTTAATAATCATGAAAGAAAAATATAATTGTTTCTTTACTGTATACATATCCTTTAAAATGCAAATACTTTAATTTAAACTATACTGTTAATGATTTTACTAGCTACTTAATATGTAGCTAACAATCAATTTCCAATATTATGTCATGTATGTACCATCTCTAATAAATTATTGACGCTCCACAAATCTTCGATTATCAGATTTGTTTGCAAATAATTTTTAATTATTATTTCAGTGCGCTATAGCTTCGACTACATTAATAATCGAAGATTTGTGGAGGTTAAATTCGCATTTAATTTGCTAAAAATGATATATAATACTTATTATTTAAGAAAAAAAAAACAGTATTATTAGTATTAGTAATAGTTTTATTTTGTAGAGGACAAACGCAGTGACTACCTAGTTTTAATGTAATGTAATGTTTAAGCTACATAATAACAGCAAAGAACAAGTAAATAACCGAATAACCTGAACAGACGAGACGTTCAAAACAATAAACTTTAGAAGGATAAAAAAGTTAGATACTCCTATTCATTGAATGGAATCCTTATATAACTTGCCGGTAATTTTAAATGTTTAATACATCCTAATATATTATTTATCATTATGAAGGGGGTATATCAAAAAATGATCCACGTATGTTACCTCTGTAAAATTCACTTAAGTAGTAGAGTTAAAGCCCCAAGAAGAAAGCAATTCTTAAATTACTAACTTCTAACACAGGTATTATCGAGTATTAATAATCAAACACCTTTATTAAACACGGGAGGTTTATGCGTCTACGTCTATCGCGTGTACGTGATTCAACAGGATTTATGATGGTTAAGTGTAAAACGGTAAAACTACCGATGCTGCCCGAAAACACTCCGAAGTGCAGCAAAACTCAAACAATCATAGTTGTGGCAAGTTGTTACCTATTTATGAAAATACATAAGTTTAGTAGCAATCACTATTATTGTTACTTGTACTAAGTATATGCTGTAGTTAGACACAGTACCAGTAGTCACAAGTAATACGTTACTTACCACAAATCAACAGTTTGATTATTACGATTATTACACAAGAATTTGTCAGGTACGTTATGTAATAGCCGTTAATAAGAGCACTATTTATAGTAAGAACTTACGTTTAGAAACTGGGTTTAATTGCAGGTATTATTTGAGGAGAATAGTTGCAAGTAAAACTTTATCTATTGTAAATGATTTTTCATCAAGTAAACACTTTACTCAACCCATTTTTCTCAGGGTGAAGTATTGAATACGGCACCCCATTATTTTCTGATGCTTTCCTTATGGATGAATTGCCCTATTTTATTGCCCTGATACCGCTTTGAAGTTATTTGGGGTTATATTGCTGTCTCCCGCCAGACCATTTTTTTTGTAGTTTCTCACCATAATTTTCAATAAAACCAACGTAGAAATATGAGTATGTCAACGTAGAAATACGAGTATGTCATATTTCTACGTTGTTCTATGAGTATGTTCTATGTACTCTTTTTATTCCAACACTTTCATAAAGTCAAAAAAAAAGAAACGGCGATGAATGAATGACAATTGATTCTTTTACCTTATTCCTTTTCGAAAATTCATTTAGCCCTGGTGGGATTCCTTAGTACTCGTTTGTTTTCGCCTTTATGAAATATTACTCGTTATCATTCCATAGGAAATTATTTTTTTAATACAAAAAACTGTAATGCAATGCTTAAAAAGCCAGCTAGTTATTTATGTTACAAACAAAGTTTATTAAAATACTGTGTTGCAAAACTTTCTTATCCTTTCCATAGATGCCAGACTAAATAATTAAATCATGATTGATCGATTTTACCCACTCTACGGTACAACCGCAACGTAACTGTTTTTGCCAAAATTTTGTTAAATATATAACGAAATTACAACAAAGACTACAGATGCGCATATTTCGTACAACAATAAACCGCTTCCTACTTTTTTTGTTATAGCTAATTTATTTTTAAACATCGATCAAACAAAAAGAACTGATAGCGTCATTAAACTCATGTATCCAGTTACTCCTCAAAATGGTGTAATTATCGAATGCTAACCTTTTGATATACAACTGGTATATGTATGTCAACGTATCACTCACAGTAATAGTATTAATGTAGTAGTACAGCTAATGACTGCGAACGAAATATAATATTTAAATATGTAACAGAAACTAAGGCAATTCCAATCACATAATGTATTTCTCGCATTTGCTTATTTACTTAACTTTTTACACCCTCAGTTATAGATATTGCAAGTATATAGGCAAATATTTTTTACCTAAATAATTTCGGCAAGAAAATATAACCTTAACCAAATTGGGTGTTAATGTTCACACAAACTTTTACCTCTTGCTTTTTGAGTCATGCACGTAAATAATGTATCGAATTGTGTATCGAAACAAGTTTTTATGGCGCAAGAAATATAAACCACCATCTGCACATTTTCTTTCACACATGAAGCAAAACGTCAGCAACGCGAACTAATGACAATATGCTCTCACATGTACTCCCAGTAAAGGTACGCAACATTGGAAACACATTGTGAACTTCTCCGTTCCTAAACCAAATTATTCCTGTTAAAATCAGCGAAGTTGAAACTGTTTGGATTTTATTGAATATTACTGCTCAGATTCTGAAGATAATTTATAATATCCCGAAATTAAACTGGTTGAAGGTATTTGTTTAAATTGTAATTTAAGTATAGGACTGTCTAATAAAATGAAACCGGGTTTTAACGAGATAGCTAAGGCAGCTGTCAAATAATATGCAACCAGTAATTAATTCCGCCAGAAAAGAGAATGACTGGCATATTAAATAAGGATTGCTCGTAGGTACTTGGTGTAAAAGTAAACACCTATATTACTGTATGGTATTATTTCATTCAGGTGAATCTACTGATCCTTAGCAGCTAGGAATAAAACACATTTTTTGTGTCTAACTTCACGTGCTTATTGATAGTTAACGAGTATATTTTATATATTAATAAAACCTTCGAACTTAACATTATTATTTTACATGAACAAGGTTGCAAGAATCCTTTTCCTTTCATTGTTTTACGTTTTACAACATACACTTAATATATTGATCCTAAAACTGTTAGTAGTTTAAGTATTTGTTTCATCAAAAATAATTGAGCAACAAGTATCACAAAAATGATTCTGTCGAATATTCAAAAAGAGCCTTTCATAATTTATAATTCTGTCACATCAATACTATACAATGCAAGAAGTTCAGTTGCTGTTATTTCATTAAGTCATTAGCATTGCACTATAATTATGAAGAACATCGTTTCTTGGTGTGTTGCTGCCCTAGAGAGGAAACTTTACCGCTCGATAATTCGTTCTCTGGCGACTTGTACACCATACTCCAGAATCTACCAAAATATCTTAAATTCTCTCGTCTTTCTCTTATTTCAGAAACGAATCGTTTTAGCGGAATTCAGTTTTCATTGGATTTCTCGCTAAAAGATTAATCTAATGGTACCCGCTGGAACAGAATACTTTTCACTTTAGAATGTTTGTCATCAATTAATAAAATCGTTAAAAGAAGTCCCAATTTCTTTAAAATTTCATCCTAAAAACGAGAGGTTTAAGCAGAAATGCGATTTGCAACAATGGATTGGAATATTATGAGCGCCATTTTAAGATACCTATTAGCGATTAATGTGAAAGAAGTGATTAAAAAGCATCTTAATTGCTTTTATACTAATATCTCACAAACGAAAAGTGGAATTCTGTATACCATTAAATTCCTAATTAAAAATGCATAGCTTGATAAAACGAGTATCCAGTATACTATATAACTCAGGATTCAACAATTTATGATAAACAGTTTTTTTAGACATCAAAACCAGTCTTCCCACAACCTGTCCGGTACATTTTTCATTCCTTAAGGTCAAGAAGAAACGGTAAGCAACCATATTTAATGAATGTAGGGTAGCATACCTTTTATAAACTAGGCGATCTTAGGTTGTCAATTGAAGATGCAGGTCTTGTTAGTTTTACTATCTCGCAAAGCGACTTTCAATAGAAATTAGTTAGCATCCGCATCGTTCGTACTGTCTACTACGACGACTAGGATCTATTGTAGAGCGGATGTTACCTTAAAGTTCATCCAACAAGTTCAGGCCGAGGTAGCTCACTATCTTGCTGAATGACATTGTTGTCAGGTCTTTTAGGAAACGGTCGACTTTCCCAAAGCTTGCATACCTGATTCTTGTACCGGCAGGGTAGTGGCAGAAAACATGACTAACTGTCTCCTCGTCTTCTGAACACAGACTACATTCAGTCTCATCGGTGAGCCCCATTCTGTGTAAGTGCTTTCTGAGATTACAGTGTAAAAGACATAGATAATTACCTTGGTAGTTTTACGGTCAAGTTCAAACACTTCCTTGGTTCTAGCTCGACTAGGTGAAATACACTCTTCTGCATGCACCAAGCCAGAGCAATTGTTCCAGTATTGAAGCAATTCCTCATTTGGACAGAATGCATTAAAGATTATAGATCTTGAATATGATCAACTCCTACCTGAACAACTTCTCGTTTAGGATATCCTTCAGCTATCCCGAATACTTATTGTTTCAACAAATATTGGTTAAACACTTCTAAATTAAAATAATTTCATTTACCTTATTCATTATACACATTTAATCTGCAGCTTGATATATAACGAATTCCATGTCCGCTCTGATCAAAACTTTAGACCATGAATCGCCGACTTTCTGTTTCAAAATCCGAATAAACTTGAGCAACTTTTTATATCTGTGGTTTGGTCGGCATTGATAGTGGTCTTAAGCAAAGAACAATAATACCAGAGCGAACGAAATAGCCGTATCATTTTTTTTGTATTTTACTTTATATTTGATTGACTGTATGCGGTGATATTGTCATTAACTAGAGCTTCAAATGATCATCCAAATATTACAAACAGATTAAAAAAGCTGCATCTCTGTATCTTCAGTAGTGTGTGTATAATACACTCACATTCACGAAGCGATTTAGTATTTTATTTATATAGATATTGTGAAGAATTTTTATCAATGAATTTTATAATTTCTATAACAAAGCATGTTCAACAATCCGTAACAAAATTAAAAGTAGTCCGTTATTCCCACAAGGAAAGTAAAGCAATTGTATCCGTTCCATTTATCCAATCGCGTATTGTAGTGGTCATGTTTTCCAACATCCACGGCTGCCAGAAAATTATATTAAATCGCAATCTGAAGTGATTACTGTAGAAGAGTAACATGATAAGCAAGGTAATCGCAACGATATTTCATGAAATAGGGGCTTTAGAAGCAAACAAGCTGTACAAAAGGGAATGAAGTATTGGAAAGCGCAAACACGAAGATAGAACTATTTAAATTTGCAATCTGTGGAATGGATTTTTGGATTTAGGAATATTCACCATTCGAAATTAAAAGGATTTAATTACACTTAAGCAGCGTGTTCTCCATTAACAATACCATGGTTTTTAAAAAGCCTTGAAATAATGCAGCACAGAGAAAAAATAATGTGGTAAAACTAAACAAAGATTATATGTAATACCTAATTTATTTAGTCAAAAATTAGCTGCACAATTAAAATTGTTAAAGTATCTATTTACAATTCGTTGTTTTTGCTAATGTAGTTGCTGTTTGACTTGTCTACAAGAAGAGTCAAATAAACACTATTTTTTAGACATTTCATATAAAAAAGTAGTCATTTTATTTATTGTAATTCGATTCTTTAGCTAATTTAGATACACGTTTTATAAATTTATTTAGGCGTATTTACTATTCTTTCATTTTTTTCTGACTGATTCGGCTACACAAATAGAACTTTTGAAACTAGAAGATTAGGTGTATCATCTAGTGAATGTAGATTACCTTGCTATATCTATTTATTTATTTTATATATTATATTAGTTAAAAAGACTCCATTCGTATAACACTAAGGGTGAGATACTATGCATATCCATAGCGCCTATAAGATTATCTGTAAACACAGATACATAATACAGCTTATATTAATAAATGTTGGATAATGTGTGATACCTAAATACTCGAAATAAATGAAAGCAACATTAAATAGAACATTATTCAAGCGTTTCACATAAAAAAAGTTTCAATTTAATAACAAATTAAACTAACGGGTGGATACTTTATCATCTTTTATAGCGTCACAACTTACAATATTCGTAATTTTAGTGTTACTTATTCTACTATGAAAGAAGTTTACTGCATATATACTTACCTCACTTTTAGTAGGAGATAACTTCTTAATTTTGGTACAAGTTGAACGTCAATATAGAATTATAATTCTTGTTACATTTCTGTTACTTCTTAATGAAACCTTCTGGGTATTGTTAGTAATGTCAATTTTGCAATTATAATATTATTATATCTTTGTTTTTATTTTAGTAACTACAATAATACACATTTATGTATTTATGTCGATGATGCCACTATTATTATTACTGAAAAAGATTCAAAAGCATTTATACCATCAAATCAATAATCTCTATCTAAAGGTTAAAATTTGGTCTGATCAAAATAAATTATTATTAATTAAATTAAATAAGAGAAAATCTTTCAATTAAAAGCAAAAACTGGGCAAGTTCAGTTGATATCGTTTGCGCAGGCGATGTTAGGTTGTTGGGCGTTTTTTGATACCACTTTGACTTTTGGAGTTCACATTAACTTGTTTTGTGAACGTCCGCGGGGAGCTTGTTATGCTCCTTGATTTATGTCTAAACATTGCAGTCAACATGTCCTTTCAAATTATATTATGCCAGTTTTTATTCGGAATTACGTTACGGTATTACACTATGGGGTAGTAGTAACTGGCAGCGCATCTTGTGCTGCAAAAGTGTGCTGTCAGGGTGTTGTCAGGCATTGCTTTTCGAGAATCGTGTAAAGCTGCGTTTAAAAAATTGAAAATAGAGCCTATTAACGATGATACAAATTAGTGATATTACGAATGGAAATCATAAAAGGGCGGTGCAGAAAATGTGTTGAATTGTTTACTCTTCGTAGAATTGAAGAAAAAAATACCCGAACGATTCCAGCCCGAGCAAACAAGAGAGACAAACAACAAAACAGCTAACAATCGCTCGGTTAGTCTTGCATGGTTGGGATACTTTTTTCTTCAAGTGTACGTAATGCTGCAACACTATCATCACACTTTTCCTAATTTATTTCCCTTGTTATCGCGATTACTCACGAATACATTTATATTTTCAAAAAAATGCCGGCGTAAGGATAAATTGACTTTCACCTTTTCGAATAAATACCGAGAAAATAAAGGCCTTACATACTTTAATATGATAGACAGAGAAGCAAAAAAATGCCTGCTAAGGGTTTTTCAATTCGAAAACCCTTCTTACCCTTTTCAAGCATATTTAGGATAAAACCGTCAGCATACTACAATTTAACGTAATTTATGTGTTAATAAAAAAAGGTCTGACAAAACGTGCATAACAGAGAATGTTATGTAACGGTGGTATAGGTACAAAAAGGTACCGCCCTGCTTTGTGAAAGGAGTTGAAGTACGATAATTTAGTACAGAAATATTGTAAAAACTAAATCATTCCTTGAAATGAACATTTTTGCTAAGGCGCTACATACGTTTTCGACAAATTCTGTAAAGTTGCTTAAGCACATTTCTTTAACCTCGACGCAATAACTTCGGTAGACTCTTGTTGATCTATAAATTCATTCATATGCTCTTTGGTTTGTTTTAACAAATCAATATGTATGCCCTTATATATAGGGGAAATTCAAATACCTATTTGCATTGATTTGTTCTTAAAGTTTCAAACCCCTTCTTCAATGAATATTATATGTAAAGCTTTAATGTCAGAAGGCAAATGTTAAGTATAAAATAGGATCGTAGCCATTTATTTTTCAAGATATTGTTGCCGGTGTAGTCATAGTAGCCGGCATTATGGCTGAGAAGGAAAGGTGCATAATTGCCAATCTTGCGAATCAAGCAGCAATATTTGCTACAGGTTGCTGATTGGGTGACAACACTTCTCAGCGGTTCGATGTGTGCCAAGTGCCTTTAACGCTTGTAGTGCTGAGTTTATTATTATTATAGTCACAGTAAATTGATCGTTTGTTTATATATTCTGTTGATTCCCGTTTATTTTTAATATTGAGTAAACCAGCAGACTACGTTTTGCAAAAAGAAGAAAAGTAGATCTCCTAAAACCAGCAATTCTTCACGATCAAGCAATGCAGTGATTGAACTGCTTTGTTCAGATGGTTCAGAATGGTGTTCGACTCGTGGCTAACCTTAAGCCAGTATTTTGAAAAGATAAAAAAAATTGAACAAATAACAAATTGAAGTCACGCAGGATTTATTGGCTGTAAGTAGCAACAGCACGACCCATGTTAATATGGCAGCCTGATTTGATAGGCTAAAGTTACGCAGAGCATGCGACTATACGAAAAATTCAGAAAGATTCAAAGGCCTGCTTACCAGTATGTCACTGCAGCAACAAGAGGCTCACCAGCAGTCACTATATGACACGGTAGAATAACAGGCGTAGTCGCAAAACTTACCTTTGAAATGGACAGTGACACAATGATATTCAAACTCTTCTTTGATATTTTTTTCAAATTTGTCTTAAATTTGGAGAATTAAACAGAAACCATACGGATTGATCGAAAAGTGATACAGGCACTGGCACGTATGAACAAACCCTTAATCATAGAGAATATGTGGCGGTTTATTAGGGTAATTATATGCCTGGCTAAATAAACCTGTTGGTATAGTGCGGGCGCAGGATTATAAGAATATAACGAGCAATGAAATACAAATGGACTAGTAAGAAGGGCTGTTTGTTAAACAGCGTGTACTGGATTCGTATCAAGTCTGGTAACAATCAAATCTGCGATATGTGGTGAGTTCGTGGAGAGATTACAAGGAAACGTCAGAATTACTGAAGCGATATTGATGGGCAAAGACACAACAACCGGATGATGAGAAACACGTCATATAGTTTAGCGATGGTTCTCAACTAAATGTAGCTTAGAACAATGAAAAGTTTATTAACAAGACACGGGTATCTAAGGAATATTTACATAGCATAGGCAGTTTGTAAAGATTAATCTATATCTAGATTATGTGAATAGGAAAAGGACACATCTTCCAATGTTTATTTTGAATGCTCCATATTGAATCAGTGGAAGTTAAGCCGTATAAGTGTTTTAATGTATAAATAATTCTCTTAGGAGGAAAAATCACGTACCTTAAACTAAAATCAGGTAATAATGTCAGATCAGGCATAAGAAAGCAAAATATAAGCTTAAGCACTAAAACTAAGTTAGATACTAAACTTAAATAGAGATTTAGGCTAGCGATAACGATCAATCGGCTTACATCTATTAATTAGTAGAAGCAAAGGTGCAAAGTGAGTGTCAGCACTGTCAACTTGCAAAACCATGCTGATTGGTGGATAGATAGGTAATGAATGAATGGCTAGATGCGATTATAGAAATATCCCTCAAATACCTTAGCAAAGCTGTTAATTATTGCAATTGGCCGATAATTATTGATCGAGTGTCTATCGCTCTTTTCTTGGAATAGGAACAAATCGTGTAGTTTTAATAAAAAATGTATGAATCAATGAAAACTTCTGCACAGTTTCAAGGTGAAAGATGGGATATTGTCATTGCCCATTTTTATCATTTTTAAGCCTCCTTAAAATGAAAGAGGAATATCGCCTTAGTTAGTAAAGGTATATTAAATGAAAAATTAGTAAACTGAGGGATAGAATTGGGTAAAGTATAAAGCAAATCCTTTAACAATTGAGTGTCGAGTGTGTGAGTACCAGCAAACTTCTAACTTAAGGGTACTGGGAATAGACTAATCCTTATTCTAATCATAATTAGAATAGATAAATTCCAAAAATTGCTAGAGTTGCCTTGTATATAGAATTCTGAAAAGCGTGGTATAAATAGTTATCCCATTAACTATTTAAATTATTCTTTCCCAACTCTTGAAATGAAGAAAAATCCTTCATAGGCTCATTGCCTATGTGACCTACTGCAACTCGGTAGGAATCTATCTTTCCACCGCAATGGGTCTCAAATAATAGTTCATTATGCACTGCAGATCTTGTCATCGTTTATTATAAATACAAAAATCCAATAAGTTGTAGTGTTTCCGGAGACTTTGTCAGACGACTCCCATAAAATTTCATTTTAATCATTTTAATTTTCTGGTCGGCTACGGATTTACAGATAAATGTTTTTTGAAATTAGCAAACAGTACATAGAAAATCGTTATTCTGCAAAGGAGTGCAATCAGATGCAAACTAAAGAATAACGAGTTTTGTCACGTATTTTTTTTTTTTAGTGAAAAGGTATTTATCTTGAATACACTAATATCTACCCGCACGTATAAAAACGGCTTTACTATCAATGGTAAGTACCAAAAATTGAACAAACTTTCACATTCATGAACTGAACTGGATACTGCACTTGATTGGAAACTAAAATTGTGTAATACTTTAAAATTATTGTTCCCTCACATTTTTTACCGTGATATATATTTTAATACTTTGGTATTCATATTATTATATGTCCTATTTATGTGCTTTTATTCTTTACGCGCACACCCAAATACATTAAGTAGATATTTACAAACGATCCATGTTGTATTCCATAATTACTGTATCACAAGCAATTAACTCATTTAGTTGTTTTTCTTTCAGAAAACTTAATGACAGCTTAATTTTGTAGCTGAAAAGTTATTCTCACTTCTCGGAATCACTAAAAGAAAATATTTTTACGAACATTTTCAGTATTTTCAGTAAATACTTATTAGAATTAAACCGGAGCGCTTTGGAGCGTCAATATTGGTGATTTGTAGTGCAATTAAATATATCAAAATGGAGGTGGATCCTCGAAAATATATGTAGCTGAACAGCAATAACACCTCTAACTAAAACCCTATAAATAGATGGCTTTAAGGCGGAGTTCTTATTTTTTACTAGCGATTAGTTACTGCCTCTTTTAAGTGCGTGAGGTGGAGTTTTTAAGCTCCATTCATTTTTAGCATAAGGGATTAGAAGAAGATACGCGTGGAGCACTTACACTCGCTCTCCTAAAACGCGATTGCAGAAGATTAAAAATGAATTATTCATGTCACGGTAATACACTGGGGGCGATATGTTTGGAAAAATTCCGTTCATCAATTATATGCCAGCCACTTAGTCATGCTGAAAATTCCAACGAGAAAGAATTTTTGAAAGTTCATTTCTCGACGCCTTACCTCACGATAATTTTTATGAAAAAGTGGTACCGGATGCATACGTACCGCATACTACATATATAACAGAGTGGCAGGTGTGCGAAATTCGATAGCATACCGTGTTATACAGTGGTTGTTCTATGCAGCCTCATGCATTTAATCAAAGTGCTATCGGTAAACGCAAAATGATTTCGTTCGAGATTCAAAATAACGCCCTGGATTAAAGTGGAATAAGGAATCAATAGCCAATGCGAGCTGTTTTCGGATGATCGAAGTTTGCCTTTAGATTTTTACATCGACGGAGTTTAACCTAGTTGTGAACAAGAACCTAATTTTTAATTAATGCGTCTTTCTCACTGACAGCAAAATCTTTCTACTCGCAATCATAATAGTAATACAGCTATTTTTAATCTGCATCAGGTTGGAAAATACATCATTCCTGGATGAAATCTTTCTATTAGGTTGAAAGTAATCACCTCTATCGCTTCATGTATCGCAAAACCACAGTAAACACATTTTCTTGTTTTTGTTTTTGAAAATAATTTAATGACATGTTAATTTTGTGGCTAAAAAGTAATTCCAACCTTAGAAATCATCATAAGAAAATATTTCTACGAAAATTAGTATTTTCAGTAAACACTTATTAGAATTGGGAAGTGATGTTTCTGTCAATAATGAAGAACATTAAATGTCAGTTCGACGTTTATTTAGTTACTAGTAGTTTTAAATCAATATATATTCGCTAAAAACACGTACTAAATTGTTGCAGATACGTTATTTTAATACAAAAAGAAAGACACCTTTTGCCAAATTAGAGTGAATCCAAAATGACAAGTACATATGTCGTCATCTCCGTTTTGAGCGCTGAAGTCGTAGGAAGAGTCTATTCTCTATTATACTAGCTTTAGGGGTGTATATGTGTTGAGTTCAGAGATATAGGAACATCAGAGGTTTGTTCGTTGGTGCTACACCAATAACACTGATGCATATTTTATCTTTCTTAGGTACCTACAGAGTAAATCTTCTATCTTATTTTAATCACAAGCCAGTGTAGAAAGTGTAGCACCAACGAACAAACCTCAGATCTGTCAAAATTCAAAATAGCACCTGTGTTTGAATTTGCGCGAATTTGTGGAATTTTTCTCTTGTGTATTTCATAATTTGTATTTTTGCTTCCTCTGAACAATGTTGCTTTTTCATTCATATTTTCCTCTTCTTTGGTATGAGTGCTTAGAACTCGAGGATCATTTTGAGAACTAATATTTGCATTCTATTTTCACAAAATCACGAAATAAAAAACCGAAGATACAGGTTTCTGTCACATAGATAGAAGTATAACCGTAATTTCTTCTCTCAAACAAATTGCATATCATACTAAGGTTAGAACTAAGGTAGGCAGTTTATTGTCAATATACACACGTTCCTTTTTGCGAAAAATAATGTATAAAAATTTAACACAAACCTATTAGAACCTATACCTAAAGTAATTGTTACTTTTGAATTTTCAGACCTAGATATGTATAATATATGTGTATATAGAGTAGTTGCTTTGTTTACTGTTTTATATTGTAATTCAATTTAACATGATTCTAAATAAAATGGTATTACTATCCTAAATTTCATTTCAATGTTAAGATCTGGCTGACTTCGACCCTACGCGTTTCTGACACTCAACGTGATACTTCCACTGTAATGAAACATTTTCCACCTAACATGTAATGTACTATTACATTCACTCAGGAGAATTTGATATTGCATATTAGCATCCTCCCCAAAAAGTTCCTCAAAAAAGATCGCGAAATTCTACAAAAGCCTCCTAAAATGCTCCCCAAGAAACTCCTCAAAAAGCTCCTCAGAAAGGCCCATAAAAAGCTCTTCTAAGAAGATCCTCAAAAGAAGCTCCCCAAAGGCTCATCAAAAAAGCTCTTAAAAATTCTTAAGAAAGTTCTTTAAAAGAACTCCTCAAAAGAAGCTCCCCAAAAGCTCATCAAAAAAGCTCTTAAAAATTCTTAAGAAAGTTCTTTAAAAGAACTCAAAAAGCTCTCCAAAAACGCTCAAAAAGCCCCTCAAATGAAAACTAAAAAACTCATCGAAAACCTTATCAAAAAATCACCTCAAAAAACTCCTCAGATCCTCAAAAAAATCAAAAAAGATCCTAAAAAAGGCACTCATGGGACTCAGTTCAATTCAATTTAATAAGAGAAATTTTCTAAAAGAGCTGTTCGGAAAAGTTTGTCAAGAAAGCTCCTCCAAAAAGCTCATCAAAAAGGTCCTAAAAGAGGCTCCTCAAAAACCTCCTCAAGAAGGCTTCTCAATAAAGCTCCTCAAAAGAGGATTCAAAAAAAAACCCTAAAGAAAGGTCATCAAAAAAGCATCTCACCTGCTTCAATAGGTTTGAAACGAGTCGTTTATGGTATTTTATCCAATCAGCACATTAATCATCCTTTTTTAATTCAAGATATTCCGGTCAATTATAAACCTCTTAATGAACTAGTAAGTTTGTAGTACATAAACGCAACCCGTCGAGTGTGTTTACAGTTTCATACATAAAATTAGGGAAAAAAATGTTTTATACACATAGAACAGAGTGTATAAGAAATGTATAATTATGATTGGGAGAGGTTTCAACAACAAAAAAAAAACTAAAATTTCTTTTTTCCATAATATTCAATTGTTGCTAGTAATTTACCTTTCACATCAAAATTCACTTGCTTTTAATTGACATCTAGCATACCACACTATTAGTTTTAGCTGATATAGGATGTTTTGTCACAGTTCCACGACAGCAAGCCCTAAGGTCCTACTGAATTGGGAATTCTCAGTCTTATTCCGGAGTATAATGGGCCGGATGGAACTTTAAATTGATTTCTCACCCTTGAGACGCTCTCACATTCTGGCGTTTGGTCTTTGGCAGCTCAGTAATCAAACCACTTGACCGTAACTGCTGTTAGCAAACCCCTTGTTGTGTGTTAAATCGTTCGCGATATGCTTGTGAGGTTAATTTGTTTATTTACAAGCTAATAGACGCAGCGTGCACTGTTATTGTCTACTGTAATTATATCCATAGAGTATTTCGTCCTAAATATAACAAATTTATTTTTGATCGATAAACATTCTAAATTATAGCAATTTATTTGCTAATAGCGCTTGATTTAATATATAATATCAAAACGGAATTTATAATAAGCATGAAATAAAATATGTAGATGTGCAGAAATATAAAATATATGCACACATTTTATATTTCTGTACTTCTTTGCGTGCAGTCGTTAACCGTTAATTATAGGGTGGCGGATCGATAAATTGAACAAAAGCAATTTTGAGTGAATGCGAGAAATAGAAGTGTAGCAGAACCGTCTTTCGGTTTCCCTTCACAGCTACTCTCAACTTTTGTACAACGAAAACCACTCAGCAAAGACCAAAATTAATTTTAATATATGTAAAACGTAAAATAAGGGAAGAAAGAGAAGTGAGACGATCAGATGAAGAAGAAAAGTTTGCCTTCCTGGCTGAAGTGTTGAAGTTTTGATGTGAGCAAATTATGTTTGAATTGAAAATTAGTAATATTGGTACTTCCTAATTGTATTTAGTTATTTACTATGAGATTAAGCAGCGACTAGTTTCGACTAAATGGCTTCCAGGTTTCACATAATTCCACAATACTCAATAAACAAGAAATATGTGAAAGCAGGTGATTGAGAAGTTGATTTTAAATTTAATGATCGGACATCACGGGTCGAACATGTTTTCCTTTTTTAATGGCCGGTCACTCCGCAAGTCAAGCAAATACTACTAATTTTCAATTAATTTTTGCAAAAGTAATGTTTTGATTCGTTTCCACAAGCACTGTGAACTTATACTGACGAAAATCACAACTTAGCAAATAAAACTGCACGAAGCAGAGGGGAGTGGTTGGTTTGTTTACTAAACAATCACACAAACTTTGGGGTTTGGACCTTTAATTCCTTAACCTTCCAGATGTTGGATTATGAAAGGAATTGGTTTTGCTGAGAACGGGAAATTAAATTTATTGAATTTTGATCAGTCAGATTGCATTAATAACCCTTAGGGGTAGGTGCGGTTATTACGTTTGTCTGCTAGATAGTAGTGTGCGCTACGTAAACCGCGCTTCGACTCCTAAGAAGCATTAAGGCACCGTGTCTCTAACTATGCCTTCTTTGACTTTTCGGGTTTTTTTCACCAGCAACGTTCTGTGTTTCATTCACACGATTTTTTACAGGCCTTTATCCATAGCGCACATCATTCCTATATGATTCAACGCAAATAAAGCTTACAAAATAAAGAAAACTGCCGACCATTTTTATTACACAACGCGCTTAACATTCTTTCAGGATTCAGATGATTAATCGCGACTTTATTGTTTATATGATAATGCAAATTCAATTGTTATTTCTAAAATAGTAAACACAGAAAAAGCTTATATACTAAGACTAATTACAAGATGATGAGCTTTCTAGTGATGAGCGAAACGGTGATTCTTAAATCACGTCGTGAGTCGTGAATGTGATTTACAAATATCGGTGATTATAAACGGTGATTGCGATCACTGTATTGACTCATCGATATCATATCTTAGTAGTATAATCACGTATAATCGTGTGTACTTCTCATAGGTTGGTAAGGTTAGGAGGTGAGGAGTTTTTCTTTTCGCGTTAGAGTTATGATGCACATTTTCGGTTTTGAAAAACATTTATATATCAAAAGAAAAACTAAAATTTATATTTTTACAAATTTGTAATAAAAATAGCTAACATAACCGCAATGCGAAAAGCAAGGATGGATATAAGTTCTGAGATGCATTACGTAGTTTGAGAAAATACAGACAATTAGATCTATAGAAATGTTTTTTTATGATTTTTAAACTTAATCTTATTTTTATGTTTTAATAACAATTATAACACAGCATTAGACAAAGTAACATTTGAGTTAAAGTTGAAAAATTTATAAAATTCATATAAGAGAAAAATATTGTAAATCTACATAGGTATTTCTGTAAGGAGAACATTAATGGAAAGATTTGTATACACATATATTGTTTTAAAAAATATGACAAATAGTGAATATAAAAAATGAAATAAAGTTAATTTCATTTTGTAACGTTTACAATGATAAAACACAGATATAATTCTTAAAGTGAGCGAAAATTTAAAAAGAAGCTGTGATTTAATACTACTACCTACAATTTAATAAAAATACTTTTGTTTTTGAATTAGTACTTTAAAACTAATAATATAAATTTAATCTTAAAACACAATATCCCCCTCTAGAGGCACGAATTAAATTTTCCACAAATATTCTTAGTAACTTCAACAGAAAGACCTCAAAGTAACTAATCTTGTAATCTAATCACACTCTAATACAAAATCATTGGTAATTTCGCGTTCCAATGTTGAAGTTCCTAAAAATAATTGCCGGAGATTTAAATTTTACTAGTAGAGGCCATTAGACAGTAGGTAAAAATAAATACACATTCATTATATAGTTGCAGATATGATATAATTATATAAAAGAATATCAATATTTACTTTGAAAAACATAAATATATTGTATTGTAAGAAGATAACCTCCGTCATTTCTAGCTGATGTAATAATATGTATGTTCATTCATCGGTTTGATATATTCCATTTTCAATAGGCAACCGGGAACCACAGTTTTAGGGCCGTTAATTCACCGATATTATTTGTTCACTTGCCAATGGCCAACAATGATCGTCAATTTGCTGTGCGCAATCGCGCCTCGCCGTTGATCGTTACCGCAATCACGAATCACTGCTTTTAGAATTCTTCACTCACGGTCGTGATCCGTGATTCTCCAATCACCGTGAAAGAATCACAGTTCGTGAAATATCGCTCATCACTAGAGCTTTCACTTAAGGTAGAGCGTACCCGAATAAAATACTCGAACAGTACGAGCAAGAGAGTAGGTATCGGTTTCCATTCCTAGTAATGGGAACAGATATCTACTTCTTGTCGCACCGTTCCGGTACTTTGTTCGGGTGCTATACATACCGCGCCATATATCATCGCGTTTATTTCTTTTGAGGAGCGATATGTGACTTCTAAGTTAAGACGTATTTCTCAATCATAAAAGCTTCTAAATTGTGAATATTTTCGGGAAAGGATATGCATTATTTCTAACACTAAACATACAGGATTTTCGTATATTATAAAATGCGCAAAAGCTTTTAAATGTTTCCATCCTTTTTTAAATTATTTTACCCACATAAAACTAGCATTTTCAGCTAAAAAAAAGCTGGTCTTGCAATTTTGGGTATGTAAACTCATTATTATAAACTCTCTAATAAGAACCCTGCTTGAGAAAAAAGTTTCATTATCTCTCTCGAATTTCTTCGCATATTCTACCAATGTTTCAACTAATTTCAATTTTAATTCATCTGTATTGTAATAATTAAAAATTGCAATAAGATGAGACTCTCTTATTTAAATTATTTCTTTTTTATTTATCTTTAAATCAAGTAAATTTTTTTAACGAAGTCCCCATTGTACGCCAAAATGTAGTAGGTAATTAAAAATTGAAATGACGCAAGACCGTTTTATTCAAATTATTATTTTTTTATTTTATTTAAGTAAGATATCTCAAAAGTTGTGCTTCGAATTTGGGCATCTACCATAATAATTGTTTTATAGTATATCAATATTATCATTTTTGTCAAACTCTTCCTACTTATTGTAAGTTAACCTAATATAATTTTTTTTTTTCATGGAATCAATAATCTTATGTTTTTTCTTAGAATTTGAAATTGAAAAAGTAAACTTATGAGCCGGCAATACTTAGATTGATGTATCATGAATATTCAGGACTGGTTTTCGGTGAAATTCCTTCTTATTTAAACTTATTCTAGGTGTGATATACAAACTACGGTGCAACTAAAGTTTATTAGGAACAGTTTTATCAAATTAACGAAATTAATTGGCTTTAAAGAACGATATCAAGTGGATATGAGTTTCTACCTCGTTTTGAGGTAAATCGATCCTTATACACCGTCCGATATAATATTAAAAGCAATTTGACTGGCCTCGAGCGGTCGTAGATGGTGTTGCGGCTGAAATGTGTCTTTTCAGAATCGGATTCTGGTCAAGGAGTATCGGGAATGGTGTGGATTTAGTCTGGATACTCTCGAAAGTTTCCTGGAACTTCTCGATAGCCTGGAGGGAATTTCCTTATCCAGATTTTCTATAAAAACAAAAAAATTTCCTGGTCAGGGTTTGATTTTGTAGGTTTATGATATTTAAAAAGCGTTTTAAATGCTTTTGATTCTCCTTTTTATGTTGATTTGCTGTATTAATGTTTTTCTAAATTGCAGATAAAAAAAATCGAGGAGCAATTGTAATTAGGTTTTGCCTCTTCGATGGCTTGTTGGCTTTTCCTCTCAGTTTTTTTTTTTTACCAAGCGACGCTTTCTCACGTTACACGCCTCTCTGCAAAAATCTGAATCATCAATCAGGGCTCATCATTCCCGGCACTTGGTTTGACGAAACCATCACGCGTCGATAAATAATAATAATTCATGCTTTGGCATCCTCAACAGCTTTCGCCAATTACACGGGCATCGGCCCAGCCATGAGTTATTACTACGCCTGCGCACGTGGAGCGACTTAAAATGTATGTTGTAAAGATACGGTATCGTACAAAATTAACGAAGAAACTTTGCTACCGTTTTTGAAAAACATTATGCCTATTACTAGTATCCTTTTTGCAATAATGTAATTTAAATTGATTAACTTTTTACATGAAATTAACATGAACGTCACATTATACTGCAAATGTCATAAATATTATATACAGGCTGCCCCATCAAACCGGGTCAATAGAATTTTTCGAATTTCTAGAAGGAATTTGATTTTGAAACTTAGTTTCGAAACTTGCAGAGTAGTCATAGCCGATTATTTCTACGTCTTTAAACGAATTTTACTAATAATAAGGTAACTAGTCACAATAAATACTGCAAGTATTATTACAAATGAATGCAAGAAGAGATGATGCATCATTTTGAAAAATACTATACAGAGTGTTCCGAATAACTTGCTTAATAGTCGAAATTTTGGCATATTTTTGCCGGTTTTATGAAGTAAGTGTGAATATTTCAAAAACTCAGAAATAGGTACCGTAAACCTTAATACTAATCGATTTAGAATTTCGCGCTGGCATTCAATGCTGCACTGAAAAATACCGCATTCCATTTGAAAAAAAGTTTTTTTACTTTAAAAATATCCATATTGGACATGAGTATCTGAACAGCTTGTATAGGATATTGTAGTTACAGCTGGCGCAGTCAATACCTATGACCGCGTACTTGCATCACACTGCAGTGGAATATGTTAATGTCTAATAACCAGGGTTGAAATTTCGGTCCACTTCGAATAGCCGTACTATGAAAGTTTATTGCTGCGAGTGTCCGGGAGCTACGTCACAATGCTGGGCGGAGTTAGCGTGCGTAGTTGCAGCGCGTATTCAACACTTTACTCTCAGACTTCGTAGCAGTATTATGCATCCCATACGTATAATGCATTGCCATGAATTACAGTCGCATTAGGTTAGCGTAAACATACATGTAAAATCGATGCAAAGAAAATATGAATAAATATAAAATTAAGTAACAAATTTGTTAATTTCTTACTGTAAAAAGCGTGCAATCTTTGCATAAATGATTGTCACAAGCAAGTATATTACATTTTCTTTGTCTCTAGAGGGAAAACCGTATGAAACTCACAATCAGTGTAGTATATATCAATAAATCATTAAACAATATTATAATTCGAAGCAACTATTAGGTACATTCGTAAATTTTCAAACAGAAATTTTCGCAGATTATCGGGCAGTAATGCTTTGTATTGCTAGAAACTTCTCTAAAAGAAAACCAAAAATAGAATTTCGACCTTCAAAAATAAAAATAAAAACGGAATCTCTAGTGACAACTTAAAAAAAATAAAGGAAACTCAGAAATTATTAAATGAAAACGAAAAGCAATCTTTCTCTATGCACATGCATTTGCATTGATAGACCACAGATTACTATCACGATCTTCGCTTGCTGAATCTCTAGTCGCACTCGCATTGGCAAATTGGTGGGGACGCGAGAAACTGTGGAGGGACACTCCGAGTAATAAAATTTCGTACGGCAGATGATCGAACGGGACTGAAACTACAAGCCTGCTAATAACCTATGAGATATTTAATTTTATTGGAAAGAGTGCAAACTTAAATATTTTGACAAACTTACAAATATCACAAAAACGATTAGCTTTAGGAATAGAAAACATTAATACAAACTTATCGAAAATAACGCGAGCAATATACTACACCCATAAAAATTGCACTATTTCATTTAAAGTAAGAAAGCCAATATCGACATCCGGTATACCAAAAGTGCTATAAGGCTGAAAATATTTTCCTTAAATAGATCAGAGTCGGCCATGACTATTCTGCAAGTTCCGACATCAAATTCTTACTAAAAGTTCGAAAAATTCTAATGACCCAGTTCGGTGAGACAACCAGTGAGCCCCCTACATTATAACAAATTTTATTAAAATCTTTTTTTGATTTGATGCAGTGTTTTAGAGATAATGCGTTGTCTCAAGATAAAAAACTCACCCTGTATACATTGCTTCTAAGGTAAGTTCCTAAAAGTAACAGGCTATAGATATTCATGCAAATATAACGAAAATAATAAATTTAAACGCAAAGAAATAACCACAATTTTGAGACTAGGTAGCTTTTGAGCTGATCAGGTTTCCCAACAGAAATCACAATTCACTATAACTACTATAATTCAAACTCGGCGATGTAGGGCTTCACTTGTGTTTGGTGTTTTTAGTAAGATACTCATTAAATATCGTCTCATGTCCACAGTTATGCTACTTTTTTTTGACCCGGAGTCGTCCGACTCATGGACGCACTGCAGCCTGCTTATTATGCTATGCCTATATTTCAGAAATGGTGGTGGTTAATAACTGTTGCTCCTCCCTGATAATTTGAACAGTTCCTTTATCGAGTATGTATGGTACGTCTCTAAGTCCCTTTTGGCTATATAAACGGTAAATAAACTTGTCTTCTGCGCTCCAATCCTTCGCAGTCACGTAGTATGTGCCTGGCTGCTCTGGTTCATTTCCAGAGAGTCTGCTGTTTGGGTCCTTACTGTACATGCTAATTTTGCACAGATGTTCGTTCACTGGCGCATATCTGGCCATCAGATCTGTGATGATGACGAACGATATCTTGCTCATCTGTGGAAGTCCTCTAGATCGCTTTCCGCATGAGTTGCATGGTTGAACCTTGCAAGGGTTTCATCATATGCTTTACCTGCAGTATTCCTCAAATATTCATGTTATTCGGTCCAAACTCAGTCCCTTATATGATGTCGGGCCGTTTGTTTAATTATCTCAAAGAAGAGTCCTGGTTCGTACTTTTTTGTCAATTCACCTCTCTTGGTGAACTCGACAGCCTTCCCTTCGTTCTCAATTTCCTTCTGACCTGATACCCAAGTTACATGGCTTTGAAATAATTATATTTATTCACCAATTAAAACGAAACCTTCTCACCCTATGTGTTTCTTCAAGAGATCTTGAAAACTTCTGACGGTGCTACTGGTGAAGTTTCATTTCTGTAATCATCTTGCCGTAATCTAATTGTCGGAAAATTGGAATCTGGAAACTTACTGTGGAGAACGTGAACCACTTGTTTGTACACAATCTTATTGTTATGTTAAATAAAACCCCTGGAGGATACTACAAACTTTAATCAACGATGGTAATCGTCAACAGAGAAGAATTATAAATACGAAGCTTCTCTACAGAATATAATTGCAAGAATTCGTGTATATCACTTAATTAGGTTATACGTCTTTTCAGCTACACAGCAACAGGATAGCACCAATTTTAAAAAAATCCTGCTTCTGTTTTCAAGACAGTGCGCCTCTTACGCTCACATGAAAATCATTTTAAATGGAGCACTGTCTTGTTGTTAGCTAGCATATTAATATCTGACCGTATTGCTTTCGTTGTACAAAATAGATTAAGTGAAAGTACATATGTTCGTCTAGTGTTATAAAAAAGTACCAGTAGCCGTAGAACATTCAACACGTTCCCATTTTTTAACTAACACTTGTAATTGTAGCACGCATTTTCATATATTAACAATGTAAATACCATTGTATTAACCACCAATATATCAATAGAATAAATAAATATATTAATAAAACAACCTGCTAAATTTTGAATGTCTAGCAAAAATCTAATGCCAATTATTTTGTCCACCTTGTCATTTTGCCAAATCTCGATGTTATATTAACTGCCTCTAAGTGGCTCACTTCTGGACATCAACTTTGTGTGGGTTTATTTTTCGTCAGCGATAGTAGAAGTTGCTAAGAACACATCATTCAAACTCCGAGGCAACTTTAGACACGTTCTATCGATTATAAACATTTTTAGGTCATAAAAACAAGCAAGGCTATGATTTTTTTTATATACAGAGCAGCATCAAAGGAAAACTCCCAAATCGAATACAAGTACATGCCAACAAACGTTCACAAGCCACAAATTATGCTAACGTATTTCATACGAGCTCTGCAGAACTTGGAGTGCAAAGAAATCTAGAAATGTTACCTCGTTAAACTGGGCGTAGGCGAAGGTTGTTAAGTCTACGTAGGTCAAATACTTGACCCTAACCTTTCTTTGTAAAGATCACTGAAAATAATTAGACGACTGATGCTTATTTTAATTCCAACTGAATCGGAGAGAACACAAGGAGTATTTTGTGATTCTAATGACTACTTATTTCACACAAAGAAACTTTCTTAATAATTTCTAGTTAAATCATACCTAATCTTAATAGCTAATAGCCTATTCTTGTGAAGAAATATCCACTTGGCCATACAGAAGTAAATAAAATAATTAGGTAAACTGCAGGATCCATATTCTTCAAAGTAAGAGGAATCCCGGAAACATCTCTCGGAAATTAAGAAGGTACACTCTTTATATTACGAACGAACACAAATTGCCCGATAAACATTTGTGTAAGATACAAAATAACCAAATGTAATAAACAGGTCAGTCAAACAAAACATTTCAAAGGAAAGTGTAAATATTTTCTTTTGTGCGCTGCTCCTACATTCGTGTAGTTCTCAATGCAAACATAGTGAAGAACGGCCCATAACAATTAATACCAGTTAAGATATTCAAAACAACACTTTCGAGGGACGGATCTTCATTCGCCTTGGTGCTGTCTTCACAGCTCAGTATCCTACGTCTCTATACGTCTCAACGTTCAACCATTTCCTGATTCGACTACTTTTCAACAGCACCAGCTGAACTCCAAGATGAGGGTGGTGGTCTCTCGAGCGCGTTCACACACAACACTCGCAATACTAAATAATATGAAACACATCCAGTATATAATATCATGTACACACAGTACAGAATAAATATGGAACACCTCCAGTATATAATATCGTGTACACACAGTACAGAATAAATATGGCACACATCCAGTATATAATATCGTGTACACACAGTACAGAATAAAATATGGAACACATCCAGTATATAATATCGTGTACACACAGTACAGAATAAATACAGAACACATACAGTATACAATATCGTATGTGTATAGATTAAATACGGAACACACCCTGTATATAACATCGCATACACACAGTATGGATTAAATTCGGAACACACCCTGTATATAATCATCGGATACACACAGTATTGATAAAATACGGAACACATCAAAAACATAATATCATATACACTCGGTATATCAAATAATAAGGGACAATTCAAAAGTACTTACTTGTATGTAAAACAAATAAAAGAAAAGTGGTTTCAAACAAAGACTATACTCTGACGGCGTAATACACCCTACTTATATGAATGTCTATTATCTAGTGCCACAACTGCCTGGTCTAAATCTCTCGCTATGTTTACAAATCTATACTTTATCTCTCAAACAAGACCTCAGCATTCAAACTAGGGACTAATAACACGTTCGGCATCTACAGTCATTATTCGATCCCTTTTTAATATCTGAGTCTTACATGTACAATAATAATATAATCCGCACACAGCGACCGCGCCCTTCAATGGCAACACCTTTAAGATGCCTTAGAGCTCTTGTTGACGAACGTTTTTTTACCGCGTAACGGTCCGATACAAAACATATATCCTTGTAGACGGTTCGTTTATTTAACGGAAACGCTTCCGTTGCCTATAATTTTATCTCCTCAGTTTCAAACAAGAAACGAGTGAAATTACAGGGTAATCCTAATGTCGTCTAGAAAGAAGAAACTTGCTATATTAGCGTACTGCATGTATAAAAAACTTCAGGAGAAAGAAAAGACGAAGAAAAGGATGTGGATACATCCTATTTTATTAGAACGAGAAAGTTATGGCATTTTCCATACCCTTTTTGAAGATTTAAAGAAAAACGAAACCAAATTTTTTAATTTCTTTCGGATGACTCAAGAACTTTTTTCAAGTTATTAGAAATAGTACATGATAAATTAAGACGTGGTGCACCTATTGAAATATTAATTGTAACAATAAGGTATGTATGAATGATATATGTTGAATTTTGGTGTAGGAAATTATATTTCTTGGTTTCTTGGCCAATAGGTATAAGTTTGTTTCAATAAAAACTCCTGAGTCTAGTGGTCCCAAGTTTTATTTTATTTCTTATATTACATGATTAATTCTTAAAGTTTCGATGGTATTCCATTTTCCCAAAAAAAAAATGATTTTTGGTACACAAGAATATATTTTTTTAGACCATCTTTCATTTACGATTCTTCAATTTACTTAGTACATTATTTGAAAGGGTTAAAATAACAAGGGTAGAAATGCATGCTTTTTTACAAAAATAAAAAATTTACACGAAGCACAACTTTAGAACTAGAATTACCTTATTTTTTAATTAATTAATGTTTTTCTTTATTTTATTAAAAAATATTTACTTTTTTTATAATTAGATAAGTTTAGACTGAAATATTTCCTAACTTTGTAAATGTCACTTATACCCTTTTTATACTAACCCCTTCAATTGAATTTCCAAATCTTACTCTAAGAGCCATTTACAACATGTTATAACATGAATTTCAAAACTGTAGCTTGCAAATAAGAAAAAGTCTAAGAAACAGACATGTTTTATAGTATTTAAATACAAATTATAAATGAGAAATAAAATGAAGTAGATGAAGTCAAACTATTTAAAGTCCATTGCGATATCGTAGAACTCTGGTGATTTCGCAAAGTCATAATCGGAACACGAATTGACTGTTTGACTGTCGACTGTGTCTAGACTGTCGAGTGATCCATGTTTTACAGGCGACAAACCATTTGCCTCATTTAATGTTTCATACCGACGCGATTGGTTCAATACATTTGCACTATAATTTGTAGAAGTTGATGCTGTAGTACGATATCTTCCATACGGATTTTAATTAAGATAAGATAATGTCTCAAATTGCTCATGCAACATTATGCATATTTCCTTCCACGCCGTAAAATGAAGCTGCTTATTTTTGTGTATTAACTCTTTGTGGTCTTATCCCACAGTACTGGTCTATTTTCAACTAGAGTAATTAACAAATCTATATCAATATCGTGATCCATATTTCATTAGAAATTGTGGTATCAAATTATGTTCAGGAGCAATAACGTCTGTCCATCCAGTGTCGTTAACACACTCCCATAGACTAGTGTAGCTCACTGCACCGGGCCGACTAAGCGTTGTGCCGAGGGGCGACGGTTGTTTTGCCGGCGCATATATAGTCAACGGGGGGGGGTTGTCCGGTGCGTGAGCAAACATTCGTACTTACCTAAAGAACACTGAGCAACGGACAACCGTCCGTTTTAAAAACCGGAACGTTGGCCGTTGCCGTCAACAAGAGCTCTTACGCGTAGCGCTTATTTTAAGTTATGAATAACAAACCGTAACCTTTTTATTGCCTTTTCATACAACTCCAGCAATACAAATAAACTAAAATAAAATATAAAAGAAACTAAACATAACACAATAAATCCTAATACAAATATCTTTTCAAATGTGAAAACATGCTTATGTACTGAACGAATAACATACATTCTGAAATCTGAATGCCAAACTCTTTTTATGATGCAACAAAACTATTTAAATGTTGGAGCATATAATATTACAGCAAAGGCCTTACGAAGAATCTAATTGAAACTGTGAAATTTTTTGAGAGAAGATCTGCAGAATTTGTTGAAACTCGATATAGGTGCAAAGTAAAGCTGAATTCACACAGCGTTTTCAAAACGCACGTTTCTGGAGGCCGCTCGACATTTTATAATCCTCCCATTTCGCACATACTGCGTTGCGTCGCAAACCGCATTCGAAGTACATCTCTGTCGCCCGTACTACCTGAAGATATTACCGACCGCAAAACGTCGACGCAATATGTGATTTGCCGTATCTATTTGTATGTGTTGGCGTCATTTCTAAGCCGTTGCATCCAACGGCTTAACCGCAGCACGCGACGTCTAAAGCTGGGTTTTCCTAGGAGCAGGTTTTATGCGTCGCGTACGACGTAAGACGCCTAGCGCAGTACGTCGTCCACTCAATGCAATGAAACAGTTACTTTCGTTTTCTATAAGGTGCAACACGATGCCAACTGTTTTGTTGAGTTAAAACCTGCTTCTAGCAAAACCCGGCTTAAGTGTGAATTAAGCCTAAGTGTAAGTATCCATGACATCTTTTTATTAGTGAAAAATTACTTTCAAGTTCTATATAGTTCTTAGTAAGAGATGGGGGTGAAGACGAAAATTACTTCATATCGGCAGCTCATAATAAATATATAGGGTATACTTAAACGTAACGCTTATATGATGGGAATATTTGTAATGATACGGAAAAAGTTTTAAATGAAAGTTGAAATCTACTTAAAGTTACCAATTAATAGAGTGTAAAATGGGGTATATTTACAATGCAAACACGTAATTGCATATGTAGTACTATATAATAATATAATTTTTTTCTGTTTTCTGTTTTTTTTGTTATAGTGAATGGAAATTAAAATTAAAGTTTCAGATTATTGGACGGTATATATTTAAATATTTGAAATTCCCTGACGATCATTTATTGTTTTTTTTTTAATTTGGATGAGTTCTAAAAAAAATCTTGCTTAGTATTCTTTTTTAATAATAAATAATGATTTATTGTCCAACAGCTACAGCCAAATTAAGGACAATACAAAGGTACAAGGTATAACAACCGACATAACGTGGAAAAATGATTCACAATATCAAATCCCTAAATCTATCTTATGTATATAAGCCTGTTGCGGCTTGTTAACCTGGCAATTAAAAATATCACACTGACAGGCATAATTATTGTAAGTGGTACACATAAAGTTTATGGGCGAAGCATTAAATTAGTATTACAAAAAGACGTTCGAAACGTAGGTACAACCCTTGCGGATTGTCTTGGAACCAAAAAATCTAGCCTATTATAAAATATCAGGGCAATGAATAGTTCCATGCACAATACCATGCAAAATCCTTAATCCGCAAAGTGACCAGCCTACAGTGTAATGATAGTACGTCAAATCTGTTTAGAAGTAAATTTTGTGATACACCTCTGGGGGGATAAATGCCGTCAGTTTTATAAGCCATATATTTTAAAAATTTTCGCTGAACATTTTCCAGGGAATCAACATACGTTATATAAGGGGTTCCACACCACACTACCATACTCAAGCTTTGATCGGACCAATAAATTATATAAAACAAACACGGCCATAGGATCATTAAAATTGGAGCACGTGCGTAAAACATATCCTAGCATTTTATTTGCATCCGGAACAATTTTACTAATATAGTGATGAAACCGTAAGCCACAATCAAAGAATACGCCCAAATCCTTGATATCCTGGAGGCGGTTAGGTTCAGTTTCAGGAATAGTGTAGGCATAGCTAATCGAAGAATGCTTACGCGTAAAAGATACGACGTTGCACTTGGTCACATTCAGATCTAGTTTTCCTTAAGATTTTTGTTTGCTTGAAATTGAAATTCTCAAGGGCGATAATATTTGAGTATTTATGACGGCCTCATAGATGTTGCATAGATAGATAGATGCTTTATTGTGTTGCCAATATAATAAATTGGATACAATATGTCAGGCTGTAACACTAGTTAGACCCACATATACATTCCAAACTTTACGATCTGCTTCACTCATGATAGTAAGGAATTCATCAATAGAATATACACAACTACCCAACAAGATTTCTTTAACTTTATGTTTAAATTTCTTAAAGCTGGCCTCATATTTTCAATGACGCAGGCAACAAATTAAAAAGTCTGACTCCCACCAAAAAAGAAGCCTTTCTAATCATAATCACTCGATCTGCTGGCATAATATAATTATTTTTGCTCCTCCGGCTACTGTAGGATTTTAAAAACATGGAAAACAGTTTCAATTTTAGCTACAGTTTCAATATTAGCTACTCCAACAAAAAGTAATATACAAAATGCTACAATACACTTGCAAATGGAGTTGATCGAGCTTCAAGAAAACTCACTCCTAAAATCTAAATTTCAAGACGTGGAGTTGTGCGATTTCTACAAAAAATACCTCGAAGAAGACCATTTTCCGAAGCTTAGAAAATTCGTAAGAAGATTGATTTGTGCGTTTGGCAGTACTTATAAATGCGAATAGTTCTTTTCAATGATGAAAGTTAATAAATCAAAACATCGTACAAGGCTGACTGACGATAATTTGGAAAATTCTTTACGTCTTTGTATCAGTGGAATTCATCCAAACATCGATGGATTAGTTTTCCAAATTCAAGCTCAAGGGTCTCATTGATTTTGTTGTCGCTATTTAACTTTCGCAGTTTTTTTTTTTTTTTTTTTTTTTTTGACGTCTACGGGAACTAAGCCCATACGCCGCAGTTTATTGACTACAATTAAATACTAAAAACTTTTATGTACAAACAAAACAAACAATTCTTATCATATGTCTGATAAAGGTTACTCTGATACTCAGTATTCGCTCAGTTAAACGACTAAAGTTAACCTAAATGTAGATGTGGACTTAATCAGGTAAAGACAAGGACACACATTTCACATCTCGGGGCCTATCGAGATGACTAACAGTAAGACACACAAAAATTCGGCAACGGACAATAGGTGGACCCACATAGGTGTAAGTAGGATGGATATGCCACATTAAATTCTAATATTCATTTTAATTAAGGTTGAGATTAATAAATTATCAATACTTTTCCTATTCATGTAAAGTAATGTAATAATACTAGTTGGTAAGGGAATTCGTTCTTCAACTAACTTATAAATGAATTGATTAATTATACTTGTATGATTTTGACACCCAAAAAATATATGATTTAAATTTGCATTCTCATTACCACAATTACTACATGCAGATGACTCTATGATTTTAATTCGAGCTAGGTGCGCAGGATATTGTCCGTGCCCAAACTTAAGTCTAGCAATTGTTGAGCGATAAAACCGGGTTATATTAGATTCATGTACCAAGAATTGTTCTTAGTCGAAGCTTGTATATATGCATATTGGGTCATGTGCTGAGAATAACTATCTTTCCAATACGAGTCCCATTTTCGCCGTAATATTTGTTCTTTTGTAATAGATATTATTTCTCCCATACTCAATACGGATTTATACATGATGCCTTCAGTACCACTCCTCTTAGCTAACCGATCTACTACTTCATTTGGTTCAATATAGACGTGACTTTTTACCCAGTATATAACAGTTTGGACTGATCTTGTCCTTAATTCAATTAATATATTTATAATGTCTAAATTATTGGGTGCATTTTTGAAATAGGATCTCGTTTTCTTATTGCATATATGACACTTGTGGAATCTGTCATGATCGCTATATGTGAATTTCCAGAATCTCTACCATATTTTAAAGCTTCAACACCGCAATTGCTTCAGCCGTAAATATCGATGCGCCTGAATCTAAACGGAACATTTTATATATTTGGTTATTAAAATCATAAAAGGCACATCCACATTTCTCTTTATCCTTGGAACCATCAGTAAAATAATAAGCGCTCTGGAATTTTATTGAGAATAGATAAAAATAATTGTGATCGTGCTCTACTTGTCCAGAGTATGCGGTATTTCAATGGAATCATTCAGTATATAAGTATAATAATCCAAATTTTTAGTCATAGAACATATAGTCTATCTTCATAATTGGAAGTAAATCGAAAGCTCTCACTAGTATAGGTGATTCCTTTTTGAGCCAATATTTTTCCGTTAGATCTAATAAAGATAAATGATTAATTTTCTTTAATAATGATCTCCGTATTGTAATCTTAGTTTCCAAATGTATTTAGACGCGATATATAGTCTTCGTAGGTGGAGTGGTGGTTCAAGAGCTTCAATTTGCAATGCAGCAATTGGTGTGGTTTCATTGCCCCTACGCATATTCTTAGAGCTTTGTTTTGTATAATATTCAATCTACGTAATTGGTAGCGTTACAAGTAGTGTATAAGAAACATCCGTAATCCAGAAGAGATCTTATATATGCCCTATATATTTTTTCAGTACTGTGAAATCGCACCCCATTTAACTCTTGACACCATTCTCATTAAGTTTAGCGTTTTTTCGCATTTGCCAACCAGTTCGTTTATATGTAGACTTTCGCAGTTTGCAATAATTCCAAATTTCACGATTTAATTATAATGTTCTACCTATTTTTTTCATTTCATTTTCTTATTTTAATAAATTGCATTATAATAACATTGTCGTATTATTCCATGTCTGATATCTATCGCTAAAAATTATGAACACTACTTTAAAATGCACTACTTTTAAACGCGGCCAGCAAACGTATTTGCACACTAAAGTTTGGCCCACGACATGTCAAAGGTTGCCCATACTTGGTCTAAACAGTGGACAACAGAAGTGGAGGAAAAAGAGATACTATTTAATTTACTAAATAAATAATAATAAACATATTTTATCATTTCATAATTTCATGATATTTTATAAACTACATATAATTTGTTTTTGTTTAGAGGAAATATCTTCACATTTTATGTGAATAAATTTAAAATTATTGTGGTTTTCGTGAGTAACTGTCATGTTGTATAAGATTAGAACTATACACAGTATTTATGAGAGTTTATTGATGTAACTCGCACAATTCACTTCTGGTTTATATTCTTCTCTCTCAACTTTTGTCTCTAGTTCAATCTCAATCAAGATCGTTTATGAACGACATATTACCTCTCCTTAGTTTTGACGTGGAAAGAAGTTTTCTTTTTTATATTTGGTGACACATTGACTAGCAAACAAATTCAGTTTATAGATCAGGATTTAAAAAAAAAGATTTTAATAATTAATGTAAATGTTGAATCAATTATAGAAAAAACATATATTGAGTGAGATTGAAAAAATGCCAATTGAAACGTCTAATCAGCCAACCGAAATTGAGTTTGAAATAACAAACGCTGTTTCTATGCGTATTACGTTTCACTAACGTACGTTCGTATTAAATAGAAAATTAGTCTGTAGCTTTGGCCAATGCTGAAACAAAAGAAATCCCATGAGATTGGTAATATAGTTTAGTTTATTGAAACTAAATCCTCTCTCGATATACTAAATAAATCAATAAGTTTCATATACTCGCAGAATCAATTATACTTGGCATGGCCATGCCGTGTTTACATATAAATATGTCTCGCCCAAAAGCTTGGCGCTGTACAGTTCGCAATGCTCTTATTATTCCTTCTATTTTGCATCGGCATGGGATCTGACAACTTCCAATATTAGCTTTTCGAATTGAAATAAACTTCGTTCAGGACGATAGGTACCCTCATAACTAGATATATATTTTGCAGAGCAGTGCACTGCCGCTCTGCATAATCTATTTTAGTGCCCGAAGGAAAGGTTTATTCGACTGAATACCTCACTGGATATGTATATACGAAGCAACATATTTGGAAGACGGGAAATATTCTGATATTTGTTCAAAATTTGGAAGGATGATTGACTGCAACTGAAAGATACTGTGAAATAGCATTTTATCCTTGAACTTGGGAATTGATAAATTCGGCAATACAAGTTCAAGGTTGTGTAAATGTAACAATATCCACAATGACACAAAATGCTAATGATGCTCAATTTATACATTATTTTTTCCGGTTTCTTTCCTTCTATCCCAGTTATATGCAGTTAAATTAGTTATTCTACACCGAAAAAGGTTAACTAATATTGAGTTGAATATGGGCATAAAAATATTTGGTTAATCAACTAAATTAT
Organism: Protaetia brevitarsis; assembly: GCA_004143645.1. NCBI lineage: Eukaryota > Metazoa > Arthropoda > Insecta > Coleoptera > Scarabaeidae > Protaetia > Protaetia brevitarsis. The sequence goes on from RXPK01000168.1 coordinate 2,564,970, forward strand.
TTGTTCATTTAACCCTTTATTTATTTGAAATAACGAAATATTTTGTTGGATTAACTAAATTTTCATGATAAAATTTGTTTGAAATTATTTTGTTGTCCTGAACAATTAGTTTTTCCGTATAGAAGTTAAAGAAGATTTCAAATTACCGATATTTATCTAATGAATAATGCTCTATTATTTTGTTATTATGATTATTACAATACTTCATATAATACTGAAAAATTTATTTATGTTAGGTGTTCTTTCTTCAGATACACATATTATTGATTGAGGAAACCTTTATAGATAGAGATTATATTTAATACAATAGTTCATTGTTGGTCATGATTAAATTAGTTTAGATAGGTAAAGTGCAGGTAGACCTTCAACTGTAAACTTCTCAAGTTGTATTGCTTTTAAAATAGTAAAAGTTTGGTAATCTTCTGTAATTCTCTTTCTGAACTGAAATTGGTTCAGGTCGGATACACAACATCGTAAACAAAGTGTGTTACCAATGTCTAGTACACAATCGTAATTACTTTCAGTTGGATATTGTTACCGCACCGAGACCCAAACCAAGAGAGTGAATGCTGCAACAAACTTATATGTTCCAAAGCCGCACGGGAACCGCAGTAAGTAATTATACCTTTTAATTAAATTAAGCATGTATGGTTATTTCTCAAGCAGGTGTTAATGATATGGCTCTCGTCCTTGCAACAAGTTGCAAGTTTAATGAGAGTTTGTGTGAAGCCAGAGATGAACAGAGTTTATTTGACTAGAATAGTAACTAATGATAAGGTATATTCTTTATATATGAACCGAAAATTTGCCTCTCATTCGTAACGGCGAATAAAGTTTATACGTAAAAATGGATTTTCGTAGTTATACATTCTTAAAATATAAATATAAATAAATATACTGGGTTGGAACAATTATTTTTTAAACCTATGCATTTCAACTACAAGATGATGGAAATACTTTATTGATACCAAATTCAAAAAAATTGTATTTGGGCTAAACCAATAAAATGGTTTATATGCATATATGGTTGCTGGAATTAGTTATTTCCGACAGAGCATGTACTCCGGACATAATGTGTACTCGACCAATAATCGATGCATAATTCAGTATCTCATTTCCAAACAAAGAGGAATGTAGGAACACTGACGCAAGCAGACACCTGCTGGTTTACGAATGGTTCAAAAACCTAGCGCAGGAATATTATGTGGCAGCCTAAGAAACAGAAGCTATTGCAATCTAGGAGAACACAGAAAGATCTTCCCGCCTAAAATCTGTGCCATTGAGATATATGCTAGGGAGGTTTTGGATAAAAACATATCAATTAAAATTTTCAATGACAATTAGGCAGTGTTGAAAACACTATAGGTGTATAAATGCAACTCGAAATTGATCTGGAGCTGCAAACATACTCCAAATGCTTTGGGGATGGCTAATAATTTATTCTTAGTCCGGGTGCCTGAGTATTCGTTCATTCTTGGAAATGATGAAGCAGACGCCCTTGCGAAAAAAAAATGTAATTGTCTCTACAGGTCACTGTGTATTCCGAAAGCACTTACACGGATGTGCGCGGATGAGATTGAATGCCGACTGCGTCTAGAAGATCTGAGGACAATTGAGCATATTTTCTGCACTGCCCTATCGCCGCGAGAATCAAATGTATAACCCTTGGGAAGGTTGCATTTCCCTAGAAGACATAAAAACGACTTTATTCAACGAGATACTCAACTACTTAAAGACCTGAACTTGTTGATTGAACTTTAATGGTAACATCCGCGCTACAATAGACCCTAGTAGTGACAGTGAATCATTGATCGAAGCTTGAGGATGTTAATACCAATAAATGTACTTGCTAGTACTTATATATATATGGAAATACGTATGGAAATGGATCAAGGATTATCTATCCATAGAAATGTGGGAGTGGTATGGGCTTTGAAAGTTCTACCCCCCATTAATTTACATTATGGGATTCTCAGCGTAGCATACTAGGCCCTCTTTGGTTTAACCTTTACATTAATAATGCAGCTTCACACATCTCCCTTCTGTGATAGTACCCATGGCTGCGATGATCTTTTCGAGTTGGTTGAGGTAGACCCCTTACTACAAACTACACTAAACTGGACGTACAATAGCAAAGCTATCATCATCGGCTTAAACACTGGACTATATTACCAGTGCCACAGTTTGCAGTATTTTTGTCATCTAATGCGTCCATTTTTATATAAAAAAAAAATCTTTTTGAACTGATTCCGGAGAAAAAATATTAAAATTTTCTGCCCTCATATGATATACTTGTATGTTGAATAAGTTGACATTGGCTGAGTTAATTTTTTCGTATTTAAAAAATGTGTGACAACAGTAGTCATTCGCTTAGGAGTACTCTGGATAAATTCTTTGGTTATGAAGTGTCTTAACTGTTTCCGAAATATTTTGAATAATGTGCTTTTACACACTATGCAACTATGCACTATACTTGTGCACACGTCTTTCTACTAACAAATGTAAATTATTAAAAACACTACAACTGATGTGGGAAAAGATCTGCTTCCATACCGAAAGATCTTGCACTTAAGTTGCAAATACAAGTTACTTTTGCGTAGAAATGGTTAAGTAAAAATAACTTCATTTTCCAGGACATATTACGTCAAAAATTTTATAGTATGTTGAAATTATATACACGTTAACGCACAAACTCCATCTCAAACAAATTTCACAACTTTATTGCCTCTGAAATAGGATACCTATAGAGTATTAACCACTGTTCTTTGAATAAGGTATATCATATTAGTAACACTGGCATCTAAATTTCGAATTCGTTATTTCCGCGACTGTAAGGTGCTATCATTTTGCATTTTTTTTAATTTAAAGTTTAATAACAAAAATTCCCTGAAAGTTGTAATTTCTATTACCTTTTTTTTAATTTAATTTTCTATTATTATTCAGACTTATAAGTATCAAGAAATGATCTCTTTGTGGATGCAAATATTTCTGCATTTTTTCGAAAAAGTCAATTTTTTGGGGAAATTATACATCAGAATAAGTTTAATGGCGAATTATACATACGTAATATTTTAAATGTCCCGAAAGAATTACTATTATTATATTTCATATGAAATTTTTTGAAAGCATGTTTTTTTACCTAAAGATAATAACAGTGAAGTATTTAGGAATTTTTTTTTCGGCTATAGATATTTAAATTAAAAGTAAAATTATTTAAGTAATGACAACAATTAAATTTTATTTTAATTTATGACAATCTTAAGTCGGCAAATTATAGAATTTTTGACGAATCATACTACACATCATATTTGTTTTCTTTTCGTCTTCTTTATATAGGTAATTTAACTTAATATTTAGTAATCCAGAATGTAAAAATACTTCGACCAAGTAGTGATAAATAGATATATTTTAACCTTTTCGATAGTAGAGTGTTTACATCTCTTTACAATCTCAAAACCGCAAACAAACAACAACTGGCGGTATCTATTGTCGGCAGTCGAAAAGAAATATCTAAATTCTTTTTATTTATTTTGTTGAGTAGAGCCGGATGTTACAATATATCCCGTAAAAATTGTGTTCACATCATATTTTTCTTTACTACCAAGCTACGCGGAAACTTTTTTCTTTTGCTGTACATTTTATTTGAGAAAAATAAACTTCTACGTTTTCTGTTACGTTGACAATCATTAAAAACGTGAGTTTTCTACACCTGGGCAGGAAATCAAACTAGTCAAGAGTCAACAACAGATATTAATAATATCTTACTCTCTCATCTTCGCTTCTTACAATTATAACATGCCCATATTCTCGCTTTAAAACTGAAACCGCAACATATTTTGCATTATGCAATAATGAAACAGCAATGACACTAAATCTTTAGGAAATTGGTAATTATATTCGAGAAAAAAGTGGCAGAATGTTGAAACTCTGTAAAAAAGCAATCAAATCAAGCTATGACTGAATGGCAGCATCTAGCGGAGCTTGTTGTAAGAATGTTGTAGGAGAATTTGATAAGGGTAGGGATTAATTGATACTTAGATTTCATCCAGACAAATGTGTCAGCAACAGTTTTTGTCAATTCTCAAGATAAGTATCATAAACGTTTAATTTTAATTTAAACATTTGGACAATTGGACAAGGAAGCTATTAGGCTTACTTGCAACAACTTCTTATTAATTAAAAGTCTCAATAAGTTTTTATTTTACCTCTAAAAATATCAGTCAGATATAAGCCCATTAAAATTAAAAATACTTGTATGACTTCTCCTTTTTTTCTTTGCATATTAGACTCGCTAATCCGCAATCTTATTTATAGCAGTTGAGATTAAGATTACATGCCTTGTAGTAATATCGTCATGAATGTAGTGTAAATTTCAACACCCTAACCTAGCTGCCTATCAAACCCTTATTGAAGCAGTATCATGTCATAATTCTTAACGAAAATGTTTGACAATCACATTCCACATATCCTTGAAGACAATCGGTACGCTTTCGAAATAATCACTACAGGAAGCTGATAAAAAAGAAACATACATATAAAGCCAGTTTACCACAGACGATATAAGTGACGTGCAAATATTGAAGGAGATTATATTTTTCCGCGTTTTTTCGAGATGCTAGTACTTACGAGAGCAAATTAAGTTAATCTTGGGGTGTGAGACATATAGTTATCTAACTTTGTTCGAAACTAATGATAAGCTAGATCGTTGCACATACCAGAGGCCGTCGGAAATATTTGTCTCTCCTAAAGGCATTATCGTAAGTAATTCCATTTTAATAATACCAACATCACAAGTACCTACATTGAACTAAAAGCACCAACTATGCTTAACATCTTTGTTTGTCATGCATAACCATAGTCAATATACTACAAATTGTTTCATGGCTGCAGAGAACCCATAAATAAATATGATTACGTAGTAAGTAGAAGAAGCTAATCTTGTTTATAAATTTACTTGTCATTTATGTAGCGCGTTATATAGATGCGTGAGATTCTTTCAAAATTTCTGCGAACTAAATCTGACTTGATACCTGGCATCCATCATTACAATAGTCCATTCATACTTACAAACTTAAGTGATGATCTTTAAAGACACATTTCATTCTAACTTCTGGAAGCCTAATATGAGATTTGTAATACCTACGATGGCTTACTGTTTTTCTACTGCTTATTGCAATTCATAGATAATCTGCAATTCTAAAGATATTTTCGACACTGTCTGACATGTTACATCATTTAGCTCGCTGGTTGGTTGATCAATAGAAGTAAAAGGTGTTTTTTTCGGTCTGCAATTATATGCTGATTTTTGGAGCAAAGAAAAAATAAAGCAACTGTGATAATAATTTTGTATATCAGTCTACAAACCTTAAAGATTTCTATGGTATTCTGATAGCCTTTTGGTATTTCCAAAGTACTGATTACGAATGTTAACCTTTGCAATATTTTTTGCCGGAATTTGAGTTATAAACGAAGAAAAATGCAAGGAGAATTACATTTTTAATTTCATGTTTATTTTATTTTTTTTCATTTAGCAAGTTTCAGAATGAGGTTGAAAAAGAAGAACTCATAAGCAAAAGCGGATTCAGGTTTTATTTAGTGAAACCCAACAAATTTTTAGCGAATTCTGAAAACAGAAATTTACCACCAGGTATTACTAAGGTATCTGGAAATGTAAAATTCATGAAACCAGAAACAGGGCACATTGAACAAACAGTATATGTATGGTCTGCAAAATTCAATAGGCGGGACTATTAGAAGTTACGTATTGTTCATTTAAGCAATCAGTACGTATTATACCTCCGAAGCCTGAAAAAAAAAAAAACTGTGGTCTCCAACCAATCAGAGCTCTGCAATCCCCAGCATCTAATTCATGCAAGTGTAAAACGAACACCATAGGGTGTTTGTGTATCTGCGAGCCTCAATTTTTGTATTACTTGCCTCCATTGTGGTATTGACGCTTGCGAATATGTGAAAAGCTGTATGAAGATGATGAAGACATGGTTTAAAACTACTAATAAATATTTAATTCAAGAAATACAAGACGCCCAGAAAGTTTCAGATAATAACTTATTTTAAATATAACATGTAGTACAATCGTAAACCATCAAAGAATGATCTATAATTTTGCAAAGAGTGGTTTGATGTGGCTTTTATTATTGTTAATTGAGTCCTGTCTAATACAATCTAATTTAATAACTTTTGTATATCCAAGCAGCAGAATGATAAAATTCATGAGATCTTGCTAAGTTTATTTTACATTTACTTCGGTTTCTTCTCTGTTATTATCAGCGATAGGGTAGTTGGATACTTTTTTTTACAGTGACTAGAAACACTCGTGTTTATTCATCCCTATGAATGGGGTTCGTGTTGCCTACCGATTTTCCAAGAGCTGACAAAGACGACGATAATCGTTGTAAAAAAGTATTCGCTTCCGCTATCTTTCCAATCTCTAGTTATTATTTACACGCTATGCTAGAGTTAGATAGTGTTTTATTCAGGTTTAGCGTGTTCATGTTCGCTTGTTAAAGGGTAGTAGATATCCTTGCGCATTTCCATTGTAGGCGTATTTATTTGCATCACCTTTCCTTTTACCAAAATAAAAATAGAAAATTATGTCTCTCTGGCTATAGATATGTTTCAGACAGTTAAAAAATCGTATTCTGGAAATGATATTCTAGATTTGTATAGCTGTACAGATCAGAGGAATATCTATTACTTGAAAAATAAACTATGCCGAAACGCCTACGTGACCAAGATAGAAAATGATGTGATTATTGATTATTTGTAATAAGAAGCACTGATTCTGCCCAGCGGGGAAGTGTTTTACATTTCCCAATTTATTTTATAAAAAAAAAGTGGGTTCTTCGCACGTCCGTGACGAGAATCTGCCGAGAAAAACGTGATAACGCTTTTTCTCTATGACATGCTCCTCTATAAAGCTTCATTTCTAGATGCTCCAAAACAAATCGCGTTCGCCTGAACGTGACTTTATATCCCTTAAGAAATAGGTTTTACTTTGAAACTGATACCAATATTTCAGCCGAAGGGATAGTCTTTAAATATTAATACGTAAACAAATTCACTCTGAAACTTAAGAGCTATGTATTATAAAAATACTTATAGGTTTATTTTCAGGAGGCAAAGCAAAATTTAATCTTGAATTGCTAGCTTTTTATAGTATGAAATAATTACGTAACGAATTAAGCATTTCTGCTAATAACTGTAATATTTAACAGGAACCCTCTTAATTACTACAGTTAAGTAACTCGTTAATTACATTATTTTGTTTCACAATAGGCTTGTCGATGCTGGAAGTATGCAGTATCGGTTTTCAGTATATCTGTTACACTTTTCACATTCTGCTAAAATTTTCCGCTCAAAATTAAAACTCGTTATATCTATTCAATAATTCTTTTTAACTCACAGATGTGTAGGTTCAAGTAGGTTGATGATTTATAAAGAAACCGATAGATGCATGTAATGTTTGCTTTCATGTTTTGAATGTGAACGCTAAAATAAAACAAACGCATATGTGTCTTTTTTTAATTAAACATTAAATTCAAAACTACAAAAAAAATGGGGGTTTATTCAGCGAATTAGGATTGACAAAATTCAAATTTTCTGCACAAAAAAACAGTAATACTTCATTTAATACATTTATTTAATAAAAATAGAATGATCTGAAATACAATTGGTTTTAGGCGTAAGATGCAGCTATAAAACGCCTGCTTGACTATACAGGGTATTCCACGTAACTGGTTCATTAAAAGTTTATGATGTTCTTTATTTACTTATATTGAGATTTGCACTATTATCTGTTCGATTGGAACTATAAATGTGAAATACTTTAACAAAAATATCACTTCCGGTTGACCGGAAATGGACGTCAACTTTGTTATTTAAATAGAATGATATAATTTTTATTCATTTTTGGATTCTACAACTATAAATACGTCAGTTTTCATTAGCTATTCCTACAGCTACATGTGCCGTTTTGAGTTATTAAGTGTTCTTTTTTTTTAGTCATAATCATTGCATCATTGAGAAATTAATATCTCGGTCAATACTGCAAGTAGAGACTCCAAATTTGCTATGTTATGAATGTAGATATAACTCTAAGAAATGGTACGACACATTACATTCTAACATACAGGGTGTTCAAAACTTAGGAACAAAGTGACATATTTTCAAATGCAGAAACTCAATTTTTTTAATAGAACACCCTGTATTTTAATTCGGAATTAAGAAGTAATATCATCCCTATCACTTTATATGAGCATTCCCTATACTATCTTTTAATAGATTATAAGATATAAGCGACCTTTTGTTGAACAGACTAAGTATTCTTTTTTTTTAAATAGAACACCCTGTATTTTAATTATAATATTAAATTATAATATTAAATTAAGAAGTAAATATCATCCCCTATCACTTTATATCAGCATTCCCTATACCTATCTTTAATAGATTTTGAGATATGAACGACTTTTTGTTAAACAGACTACAAACACGCAAAGATAGGGCTACTTAGTCTGTTTAACAAAAAGTCGTTCATATCTAAAATCTATTAAAGATAGGTATAGGAATGTTGAATATAAAGTGATAGGGGATGATATTTACTTCTTAATTCCGAATTAAAATACAGGGTGTTCTATTTAAAAAAAAAAGAATACTTAGTCTGTTCACAAAAGTCGCTCATATCTTAAAATCTATTAAAGATAGGTATAGGAATGCTCATATAAAGTGATAGGGGATATATTACTTGCTAATTCCGAATTAAAATACAGGGTGTTCTATTTAAAAAAATTGAGTTTCCTGCATTTAAAATATGTCACTTTGTTCCTCAGTTTTGAAACACCCTGTAGTGTTAGAGATGTAAAGTGTGCTTACCGTTTCTTAAAGTTATATCTAAATTCATAACATAGCAAATTTGGAGTCTCTACTTGCAGTATTAACCGAGATATTAATTTCTCAATGATGCAATGATTATGACTAAAAAAAAAAGAAAAACTTAAATAACTCAAAAACGGCAACATGTAGCTATAGGAATAGCTAATGAAACCTGACGTATTTATAGTTGTAGAATCCAAAAATGAATAAAAAATTATATCATTCTATTTAAAATAAGAAAGTTGACATCCACTTCCGGTCAACCGGAAGTGATATTTTGGTTAAGGTATTTTACATTTATAGTACCAATCGAACAGATACTGGTTTGCCAAAATCTCAAATATAAGTAAATAATAGAACATCATAAACTTTTAATGAACCAGTTACGTGGAATACCCTGTATACATTGATTAGAGAAATAAGGAATTAGCTAGCGAAAGTCCTATGTTGCCATAAGACAGTGGCCCGAATTTATTTGAAAACGGAACTAAGTATTTTTTTTTCGTTAAATCGGCTCTTGATTAGTTGTAGATCTTGGAAAAAATATTTTACAAGCTTACAAAAAACATCATTTTATCAGTTATTTTATATAAGACGTTAGATGTGTGTTAATATACTGGGTGAGTTTTTTATCTTGAGACAACGGAATATCTCTAAAACACTGCATAAAATTAAAAAAAAGATCTTAATAAGATTTGTCACAATGTAGGGGGCTCACTGAATGGTGCTGAACTCGATGCCTCACCTCACCCCCACCCCTCCAGAGTGGGAGAGGGGCCAATTTTGAAATCTTAAATGGGAACTCCCATTTTGTATTGCAGATTCGGATTCTACGCCATCAAGTATGTAGTTGCGCTGTAATCGCAAAAAACATGATTGTGAACGTCTAGAAAAAATACACAAAAAACAGAAGCAAGCAAACATGATTTTGTGTTTTTTTTTTATTTTAACATTAAATAACATTTCAAAAAGCCATTCAACAACGAATGTAATGTTATAGCATGTAATGTTATAGCCTCTCATGTAATGTTATAGCCTCCATTAATTACTGTTACTGTTCAAATATTCAACTAATTTGTATTGGATTAATAATTAATAATCTAAATGGGGATCGGGCAATGTGTAAGTATTCACAGCTTGTCAAGTACTGAATAAAGTACGACTTTGTATCGTTGAATAGCATTCCAATTGCGAATAAATAAATGTATCGAAGTGAAGGGGCATAGTTTCGAACACATAGCTTTTTGAAATGTTAGTTTATGTTAAAATAAAAACAATTGTATTTTTTCTAGACGTTCACAATCATGTTTTTGTGCGATTACAGCGCCATCTGTAACGAATAGAAAAAAAAAGTGGCAAACAAAAACTACATGCTTTATGGCGTAGAATCGGAATGTGCAATATAAAATGGGGGTTCCCATTTAAGATTTCAAAGTTGTTTTCCCTCCCACTCTGGGAGGGGATCGAGTTCGGCACCATTGAGTGAGCCTCCTACATTATAACAAATCCTATTAAGATCTTTTTTTGATTTGATGCAGTGTTTTAGAGATATTCCGTTGTCTCAAGATAAAAAACTCGCCCTGTATATTTTCATTATTGAATTCCTATTTACATGTACCGTGAATTTCGTTAGAGTAGAAGGCATAGGGTAGGGTAGCGTATGCTGTCAGTCTATCTCATTTACTTTTTGAGTTATGATTTACATTAATTTTTCATTATTCAGAAGTGAAGATAATCTGTAGAGTAATATATATACACCGGGTTGATAAATGAAGCTCCCACCAAGTCTCTACGAAATAGCAGAATGAATACAAATATGTGAAACTCATTTACAAAGAATTCATAAGACAGACAGAACCTACCCATATAAAATAATACTTTAGAGGAAGTGACGTTTTCAAAAATTAATACTGTTTCTAACGAACATAGTTTTAATGCAAATGGTAACTTACCTACAAGTTATGGAAACTTTGTTGACAAACATGCTTTAAATATTCGATAGTTGCATTTCTTTCGACAGGACGGTTGTTCTGCCGAATACATACAAATGATTACTGGTCGGTTTAAGAGCGTGACATCCTAATCAGCTAGATCCTCAGATCTTACAATAATGGAGTTTCTTGTTTGGGGAGATGTCAAACAAATAGTTAATAACCAGAAAACATTTTTCGATTGAATCCTTTTTTGTTGTAGGAGTCATCTGACCTAATGTCTTCGAAAACACTGCAACCTCTTGACTTTTGTACTAATCTTTCATTTCTTTTACTCCTTCAATTATATCAGCCTTTCCATGACCGCGTATTAATCTGTACGAACTTTGGTTGGTCGATCGAATTATTTGTCTGGGTTACTGTTTGCCTGTCTTTTTTTGCGAGAGCCTCCCATTCATATGAAATGTGATAGGCAGTCTCTGTCATCCTGTTGTACAATCTCTAGTTGGTATCTATAATGCTGATCCTCATCTTCTGCACGTGTTCTTTCAGTGAACAGTAGTCTGTAAGAGAACTTGTTACAGTATGAAGATGTTAGGAATCAACTAAGCTGCAGTAGTTCTTCCAACTTATCCGATCCGTGATATCCACATCGAAATTTCTGGTCGAAATCATGTGGTCTGATTTAATTTCCAAAATGTTGCCTTCCACCTGTTGTACCAATATTATTATATCCCAATTTTTGCAACACTAGCTCTTACAATTTCAGATGACCCATTCTTGCCAGTAGGTATTTTATTGTCGTTGTGGCAATGGCCTTCATTTCGCCTATTATTCTTAAGCACGCAAGCCTCTGTATCTTGCTAAGTTCAGTTATAGCAGTTTGTAGCTGCATCTTTATCCACCATATCAGAAATGCATAAGTCGTCATGGGCCGTATCACTGGTTTTCCGGAAGATACCAAAATATCAAAAGACAGAGTAACACCCCGTTCGATCAATGCCTGAATAGAACTGAATATAGCTTCAAAATCCTACTGGGACATACAAATTTAGAAGGTGGCTTATTGGAGCTCTACTTAATCCAAGAGTTTAAATTACGTACATAGTATTATTCAAATATAATAAATTATTAATGTCAAGCCAATATACTGTGTTAATGATTGGAAATGAAGCTTATTTTTTCATATCGTTAACATTGCCGATTATTCCGAAAATTTGCATATGGCTGTAGCTTTTCATTCTAAAGACGCACATTGGCGTACTACGAACGAAAAATGTACTACAAAAATAGTTTTTATAAGCTGACTTGTTTTTTCAAGAAAAACGTGTTAGAAATAAGTCTTTAACCAGGCGGTATTAAACCTCAATAATGCATAAACTAAATTGACTTTTTAAGAATTGTTTCACCTATGTGGATACACAATGCATACAGGCTATTCCACGTAAGTGGTTCATTAAAGGTTTATGACGTTCTATTATTTACTTATATTTGAGATTTTGTAACCATTATCTGTTCGATTGGAACTATGAATGTGAAATACGTTAACCAAAATATTACTTTCGGTTGATCATACACGTCAACTTTGTTATTTTAAATAGAATGATCTAATTTTTTTATTCATATTTGGATTCTACGTCCATAAATACGTCAGTCTTCATTATTCTTATAGCTACATGCTGCCGTTTTTTGAGCTATTTGAATTTTTCTTTTTTTTGTAATAATTACTGCATTATTCAAAAATAAATATCTCCGGTAATATTGCAACTAGAGGCTCCAGATTTGCTATGTTATGAATATAGATATAACTCTAAGAAAGAGTACTCACACTTTAAATTCTAACATACAAAACCGAGAAACAAAGTGACATATCTTCAAAAGTAGAAAACCAAATGTTTTTAAATAGAACGGCCTGTATTTTAATTCGAAATCAGGAAGTAAATATCATCTCCTATCATTTTATATTAGCATTCTGTTATACCTATCTTTAATAGATTTTCAGATATGAGCGACTTTTTGTAAAACAGACTAATTAGTTCCTATCTTTAACTATTTGTAGCTGGCTCTGAATGGCTAATGAAGACTGACGTATATGGTCCTAGCATCCAAAAATGAATAAAAAATTAGATCATTCTATTTAAAATACCAAAGTTGACGTCCATTTCCGGTTAACCGAAAGCCGGAAGTGATATTTCAGTTAAACCATTTCGAGTTTATAGTTCCAATCGTACAGATAATGTTGCCACAATCTCATAAATAAGTAAATAATAGCACATCATAAACTTTTAATGAACCAGCTGCGTGAATACCTATATATGTCAAATCCATATACCGCAATTATACATTTCATGAAAGGGATATTCAGTACCTAAAAAGGCTCCAGATGATGTAATAAAAGCATTTTACAGCATGTTGATAAAAACTTTGACCATTTCATAAAATGGCTTATTTTTTTTTTAACTATGTAGTTTAACAGTATCTGGACACGCAAACTGTCTATTTGTTGTTATAAATAATAACATCGCTCAAAGTAGATGTCCAGTTTGTGTACTGTAGGGCTCATCTCTCCATATAGTGATACATGTGTTCCAGAAATCTGTGTTGAAAATAAACCTACAGAAGTGATTGATTCTCAAATAAACGCCAACTCTGAGGCAGAATTGAACAGTAGAAATCTAAACATAAAAAATGAAAGAGTATACCTATAGGGCCGGCAACGTGCGGCATACAAGATGTTGTCCGAGTCTAGTTCCCAAGGTTAATAGAGTACCGTCGGGTATCCTCAAAACATCATAGCAGCAATTCTAGACTGCAAAAACGAAGTTCATCAAGTTGACTTAAACTGCGATCTGTGAAAGGATGCTACGGAGATACCTTTCTGACACCCGAGAACGGTGACATCTCGAAATGAATTTCATTGCGAGAAGTAGTAGCTCAGAATTTGGGTGGGCAAAAATAACTGGTGTCTATGTTTTAAATCTAATAGGGTGTACGGGTCATTGTCACAGTAGTTTTAGTTGTGCCAATAAGTAGTAGACGTTACTTGAGTAAAGTATTTTGAACTGCAACTTTATTTAACTTGCAATTAGATTCACCACGAAAACTTTTTATATTGCATGCTTATTTGGGTTTGCCAAAAATAAACATTGTTGTGTTTATTATAACACGCAAGGTTACCATGCCTGCAATAAAACAATTATTTTAAATGATTTTTGGTTATTTTGTAGTAGTTTCAAACATATAGGCAGATAATTTATTAATTGGATATTCGCAAGCAAAATACATGAACCGGATATCCGCTTTTCATGACGTTATAATTTATTACAAACAAATGGGCAGTGTGCACGTCCAAATGTTGTAAGACTGCATTATTTCATCATCTGGAAAAACAAGCTTTCGTTTTCACGAAACGAACACAGTTTGTGTCCACATGCTGTAAGATGGCTTTGTTACAGCATCTGGAGCCATTTCAAGTACTGGATATCCTTTTCATGAAATGTACAATTGCAGAATGTGGATTCGACATATATAATTTTAGTACATTTCATATCATTAACTGTGATGAACCTTTTTTTTTTAATATTAAAGTAACTTACTCTTGAGCTGGTTATTGTTAAAACATCTGAATGCTATAGACATTAAAATCACACTGTCATAACATAAACAACGGAAATTTATAGTATTGCCCAGAACATATATAGTTCAAGTAAAAAAATAAAACAATTTTGTCAAGGTTCGAGTTAGCAATATAGCCAATGTACATGCGTCAATCATAACCTCTACACTGTCAACTGGATTCGAACGAATTATAGAATAATGTTTGTCAAAAGTGCTGCGAAAATGGGCCACAGAACTGAATGCCCGTCCTTCTTCGAAATCGACGACTAGAAAAGCTGAAGCGGTAAATTGACGACACAGCTGTGACAATGAAATAAGCTCCTGTGAATTGTGGTAGAAGGCGGCCCGTTTCCATTATTACCGTTTACTCTGCAGTATACCGGAAACTTCAATTCTAAAATCTATATTCACACAAAATTGTAAATACTTAATTTATTACCCGTTGTAGAAAATTTCATTGAAATTACCCACTGAAACGATTCCCTCGTTACTCTAAAAAAAGATCAAGAAAAACTCTTTTCTTCAGTATTTCGCAACACTTACTGCGATAATAATCGGTTCCTTGTTCATGAATGTGCTAAATCAGGCGCAAACCGAGACGGCCAGGGGTATTGCATATAGGTATATATATGAATGGAAATTTTATATGAAGATATGGGATGCGTCCGCTGCTGCATATAACATTTTTATTTCCAAACTTCTCTTAAAATATCGTAAACAAATATCATGATCGAATATTTAACGTGGACTAGGAAATACATTTTGCTTGAACGGAAGTATATAACAATATTCTAAGTTAAACAATTCGTATTTATGTGTTTAAATCAAACATAGAAGTCTTTGTAGTAGACCAATATTTACACTGGCAACATAAGTGTTTATAAATGTAAATCTCAATATATCAAAACATTTTTTTTTAAATGCATAAGCGAATTATGTGTACCAAGTTAACGCCAGAGCTGGTATCTGTTTCCTTTAAAATGAGATTTTAACCCATAAAATATCATATGCTTTATTTTGCAAGCTATACGTTCTCTATGCAGTTTCTTATATATGGATGGAATTGTTTTCTTGGTATAAAACTCTTTCTTGATTTACATAGTTTAATTTGAATTTTAAAATTTGGACGTTTCGGTTATATGCCTGTAGCCTTTTTCAACTTAATATTTTCGAAGCTTATTTCTGGTGTGAATATTCAGAGCAAAGGATTCAAAATTGTAATTAAAAATTTGGTTGACATTGTTTAATTAAATGTAAGTTGAGAATATTGGCCAATTATTTAACTAGCAGAAACTACAGGCACATCTAATTTGAAGATTTATTATGTAAATACATTTATACAAGTCTTATCAGTGGACTAATGTCTATCTATCTGTATGTATATGCTATTTTAATTGGTTTTGGCTGACGATACACAGGGACTTTGTATCATAATAACCGCCGGCGTTACAGCAATATGGTTATCTTTTTCAAAACAATTTTTTGTTATTGTATTGTTTCATTTCAACCATCTATAAGTGCTTAAAACAATTGTGTTACTAATTTATTTCTTATTTTATTGAACAATTTATCAATACTACGTTTTGGAGCTATGTTTGTTTGTTTCCAATTATATGCATTACTTTTTCATACCTATGGCCTTACTACATAATCATATTTCACTGTATTAAAATACAGTTAAAAGAATACAAATTAGCATTTTAACACTATAATAAACCAGGGCAGAGACAACAGTCATTTTGGCTAGAAAAGCTTATTAAAAACATGTGGATTAAAACTTAATATGATGTCCACGCAATCACTTATGCATCTCTGGTATGAAGTTTGTGTTCTCTTGTAATTTTTTTTTGGGGTTTAAGATCGCATAAACTTCAGAAAACTATTAAATCTTCATTTGTGTTTATCATTTTTTTCTCCCCTTCTTTTTTTCTGCTACGATCGTTTCGTTATAATTACCAATAACATTTTCAAGCAGCTAAATTTTAGTGTTCATTACTTAATTACTATTCTTAATTTTATATTTTTTATTCCTAATTTACGTTGTTAGTTTTATTATCTTCCATCAAGAACAATGTCAGTAACACATGCATAATTGCATGTGATTTAGTTAATCAAACATAAAACTAACAAACTACACGCAAAGTTTTTTTTTGCGCGTAGTTTGCAAGCTTTTTACAGTAAGAAATAGTAGAATAGCATTTATTAGCGGAAAATATATTAATTTGTTAAAAGAAAACTACATTTAAAACAACAATACTAACAAGAAA
This sequence comes from Protaetia brevitarsis, assembly GCA_004143645.1. NCBI lineage: Eukaryota > Metazoa > Arthropoda > Insecta > Coleoptera > Scarabaeidae > Protaetia > Protaetia brevitarsis. The sequence goes on from RXPK01000168.1 coordinate 2,581,675, forward strand.
AGCAACAAATACAAACAAACAAATATACTTAAGAATATTAAAATAGTAGTTAAGTAATGACTACTAAAATTTACCTGCTTGAAAATGTTATTAATAATTATAACGAAACGATCGTAGTTGAAAAAAAGAAGGGGACAAAAAATTATAAACCGCAAATAAAGATCTAATTGTTTTCTGAATTTTACTCGATCTTAAACCAAAAAAAAAGAAACAAAAACTACAAGTGAATACAAACAAATACTGGGAAGGTCAAATTGAAATAAATCAATGAAGCAATTTTAGTTATGAAGGATAAAGTATGCAGCAGCAAACAGTAAAACTAAACTTTAAAGATACAGAGGTTTGCGTGCTTAGGAAATAACAGCAGCATGAAGAACTCCCCTACAACAGCAATGGAATACTTCCCAGACTTCCCTCCTCTCACTGGAACCCAATCATATTGTTTATCAGTGGAATGGCACTTCGGGGAATGAGATCAAGCACATGATTTCTGGCGAGACGAAAATACAATAATACCCTTTCACCAGGAAAGTATGGAATGTGTTTTTCAAGCGGAGGCAGATGCAATATTATATTGTGCAACTGAAATCAATCAGAGGGTAATAAATACATCTAAGATACAATCAAGTCTGGTTCAACAATGTCCTGGACCATCAGCTTCATATATAGGCCCAGACAGTGGATCTTGTGACTGAAATAATACAACCGGCAAATATATGGAAGGACTTTTATTAAAGGAACCATCAAAGAAGAGATTGAATAAACTATTGCAGCTCAATAGAACTCATTTTCCCACCGTCACAGGTCCCTTACAGGACACTGTACACTGAAAAAGACACTAACAGAAAACTGGGATCAACACTAAGTATCAACTGCAAACTACGTAATGGTATGACCGAGAATGCTTACACATTCGGTGTGAATGCAGGGATCTGGACGCAAAAAAACTCAGGTAATTTTTGGCAAGCCAAAAATGAACACAGGAGATTACTTTATCATCGTATTTAGACTCTGGAATAGGTGGTATAATGTAATGGGTAAAAGAAACAAAATGCTGTAATATACAAGAATTCGAAAAGCCAAGAGGCTGCAGCGTTTCCGAAGGTTTCGGTGTCAGACGACTCCCACAACAACAAAGAAAAAAACTATAGTAACCAGTAGCTGAAACTTTCTCTTTTACCTTTGAATGATTGTTTGGAATATATTTTTTTGAATTGGGCATATAGGTGAATAATGTTTGCGAAAAACTACTTAATATTATGCTTTACTTTTGTCGCAACGCCCAACATCTTTTTTTTTAATTTTTGAAGCAAATTTAATCTAAGTCCTTAATGAATGGGTTGCACCTACGTATTTCAAAAATTAATGCTAACGCTAGGCGATTTATTTTTGTTACTGAGACACTTCTTATATCCTCTCTTCTCATTAAAAAAAAAATAATAATGATGTCACTGTAATATTCGATCAATATAAATAAGCTGTTGCGTCCTCACGACCGGACCGCTAAATTATTATGCATTTAATTTCCTGAGGAGCAGTTTCAGCAGCGCCCGCGGTTAGTTGATATCAACACGCCTCCTTTTACGTGTTTATTTTCATTTCTTGCCAAGGTATTTTGCATTTTATATTCCTGAAAATTATAACGTAAATAGGAAGTGCTATTTTCGCTGTTAATAAAGCTTTTTTTTGTGATTTATCACCTCCAACCATAAAGTATCAAAGCATCTAGAAAAATATTATTGTCCAAAGTTGTTTTAAAAAACTTTAATTAAACTACTGCTAGTTAGAGTAGTTGCAGACGATAGTATTCCTAATAACATAATAATATCTAGCTACAATACAATTATATTATTTAATATTTTTGTTGGCATTTATAAATTTCAATATTTTATGCTCTTTTCCATAGTAAGGAATACTTATTATGATTTTAGCTCCGTTATACGCATTGGGCCACTGCAAAAACCAGAATATGGAAATTAAAAAAAGTTATTACATTATCTTATTGAAATCCCCTGCACTTTTATACCAACTTCAACAAAGAGGATTATACAAGCTTTGCATAAAGCCCAAATGAGAGATTATTTCCATAAATTCAAAATGTTAAGTAGCACTCAGAAACTAAATTATGAAACTTCTACTCAATTAACTTAGCCACTCGAAAATCTACTGTCACACAAATGGCATTATATTATACTCTCATTCTAATACTGCTTAAAATAAAAATATTGCTATTAATCCATGCAATTCGAAGTTTAACTTACTTTCGCTTAAATTTACGAATGGAAGCATTAGACGGCTAACTTCGCATTAGATAGAATGCGATATAAAGTAATAGATTTGCAAAAAATCCTTCAGGTGGTATGAAAAATAAAAAAGACGCCGATTTTTTCATCAACATTCAAAAAAAAGACAAACTATCCATTAGAAATATTTAGGTATTACGAAGATTATTTTAGAGGTTTTAGAGCATCACATTATACCAACATTAAATTTTAAACGCACTTTTTAAGATCGAGTGTTGATGATTGCATTATTTGCGTACCATAAAGATAAAATGGAATACACTGCAAACGCTTTTAATGAATAGCTGTCCAAATTTAAGTGTCACCAGTTCAGAAAGAGAGCAATAATCAACTTCTTTTTGGTACTTAACGTTACGTATTGAAGATAAATTTTAGCTAAAATAAACCTTCACATATGATAGGTTAATAGATGTTTTAAATTACTATTACCTGATATCTGGTATTCATTAATACATACACATACAAAAAAGAGAGGCGCTCTGATGTCTTGTGGGAGCATTACTGAACTCCAAATGTTACGGTCCTGCTATAGTGAAGACATCACAGAGCTTGAAGTATCCGTGAACCGTTACGCACTGCTTGCGTGCGATCAGGCAGGATGTTATAAGTACAAGTGTGTACTACTTCTGAAACCCGTCCCTTCAAGTTTACCTAATAACCCTGATGATTGAACACTGTCATACGAAGACGCGTGGTGTAACTCTTATTCATTTCGTCTGGTTAGAACTTCTTCAAGTAAATGAAAAAGTGTAAAGATGGTGGATCTTTTCTGTGTATAAAACTACTCTAGTTTTCCAAATACTTAATCATTCTGCAGTGCATTAATTTTTCGTATAACGTTAAATACTAGAGCATTTGGTCGGCAATTAATAATATTAAATCTGCCACCCATACGTGAGTACGAGTTTGACAAGTGTGTATTTTAATCGTTGGAAATATGCCGTACTTTATTTATGAACAGCTAAATAATTAGGTACTGTTTATCCTAAACTCTGTGCTCCACCTAAAAGTACTTATACAAGGCTACCTATTCTAAATACTACGTGGATTCCACGAGAATTTGAAATGTTCTACTCCAATTAAATAATTTCCCCCAATAATTCTTAATAATAATAGTAAAAATATAATAAATCGCGCCAGCTTACCAGGTGTTATTTATATTTGTTGCCTGTGGAGACGCCTTTGAGTTATTGCCCAGTGTTCGCCGAGGAGCAGAGAGAAACTAAGAAAAATCTTACCCCTGGGAAGGCAGCCCAGTAAACAACGGACTTGAACTGTACTAAAGATGGTCTAAAACGAATTACGCCGTCGGCGCTGAATATACGCAAAGAAGCTTTTAGGCTTCTTTGTAGACCACCCCAACACTAATCTAATCTCGGAAGCAGCTTCAGGCCCCTCTTACTGATACCCAGCAGTAGTGAAAAAATAAATTCACACTATAATGTATCTGCGGGAACGCAAGAGATCTACAACAAGGTTTCAATACACTTTATTTATAAAAAGTGCAGTGAAATGTGCTCCACCTAAAAGGTACTACGTGAGGCTACCTATTCTAAGTACTACATGGATTTCATAACAATTGAAATGTTCCTACTTTAACTTAATAATTTCCCTAGGACTGTTAATAACAAAAAAAGTGACTAGTTCACAGAATTGCGAGTCTACTCTAAATCAGTCAGCTATCAGTTATTATATGCGCCCATGGAACGACTTTCGTTTCCTTCCAGCATTCGCCAAGGACGTTGATTATATACAGCGACCGGCATAAATATTGCAACATATAGGAAATTTCTTTATTATTGAAATATTCCATTTTTTGGGGGAGGATAGGTTGTGCACGCCTAGGAACGTCAAAATTTATTTTGACATACGTCACGTGACCACTAGTATGGCGGTAAATTTCAAAAATATGCCATGAATTTCCAAAAAGTGAGGTTAGATGACATGATATCAAAAAAAGTTATTTGGAAAAGTTACTTAGAATTCAATTCTGAGGCTTTGTGTAAATTTTTGTGAAGTTATTTAATAAAAAATAAAAATCACAATTTTTCCAAATATTGTTTGAATTGAATTACATATTTAAATTTTTCTCATTTTTAGCAGCTCAACTACAGTAATATTTCTAAATCTGGTTCATACTCAAACAATTTTGTCAATTTTTGCATAATTAACAGAACGAAAACTGAGTACGTTTTCGGTGTGACAATTGTTGTTGCAAGAGACTGTATATAGTACTAATAAATGAAATTTCGCAAACATTTTCATTCTAAACCACTTAGCAAACAGTATTTTTATTGAAAGTTATAATACTTTTTTTTAGTTTTCTGCATTAAAGTAAAAACCGTTAGTCCAAACTGGTAACAACTACATTCGGCCTACCGACGGTATTAAAGTAAGATTTTGGATTAGAGAACACAGAATAATAAACAATAGGTAAAATAAAAATGGTAGTAATTATTCACTTTACCAGAAATAAAAATATGTACTACATTATTTGTTGTTTCTAATTTCAAAGCCCACATCACTTATAAAACAGAACCATATGTGTGCCTAACAAGCTGTTCATTACTATTAGTTATTGTTCAAACTTTTTTGCTTAATTAAAATTTCACCTAAATTAAGTAAATACCTACCTTATTATTAATCATTTACTTTTTTGAGTTTCATAGATATTGAACCATTATTATTTTACTTACTATTTATTATGTCCTTGTTCTCTAATTTCAAAACCTACTTTAATACCTTCAGTGCGCGCATGTATGTTTATGAGTTATAGATTTTAGACTAACTGTTTCCACTTTAATGCAGAAAACAAAAAAGTGTTATAATTTTCAATAAAAGTAATGCTTATTAAGTGGTTTAAAATAGAAATATTTGTAAAACTTTATTTATTACTTCTACATACAGTCTCGTCAATAACAACTGTCATACCGAAAACGTACTTTTCAGTTTTCGTTATGTTAATTATATACAAAATTGACAAAATTGTTTGAGTATCAACAGATATGGAAATATACTGAAGTTGAGCTGCCAAAAACGAAAAAAGAAATATGTGATTTAAGTAATACAATATTGGAAAATTGTGATTTTAAATTTTTTAAAATATCTTTACAAAAAGTAGCACACAGCCTCAGATTGATTCTAAACACTTTTTAAATAGCTTTTTTTAAAATCATGTCACCTAATCCACTTGTTGAGATCCAGCATATTTATTAATTAACCGCCACTTGGTGTCACATAGGGTGTCAAAATAATTTTGGTTCCTGGACAGCCACAACCTATCCCAAAAAGTTTAGTATAATTTCATAATAAAAAAATTCCATATGTTTGCAATATTTATGCCGCGTCACTATACTAAATATATGTTACTACTATAATGCTATAACTAAAAATAGTAAATAGTTGTAATGTAATACAATGCAACGGAGTAAAGTAAAAGCAGATGGCCAAAAAACCTTTCGCGGGGAGCGAGGTTTGGGAAGAAGATGCCAACCTTTTATGACGCTGATAGCCGCGCCAGAATTATTGTTAATCTCTTGCTATTTGACAGAGGGAGCTCCCACGGCTCTAAATTCTACACAGCCGCGTGCCGCTTTCAAGTGAAAACTGCTCTTCTAACACATCATGATTTAAGTGGAAGCAGGAATAGAAGTAACGATCTAAAACGAACAAAACAACAGCAGGCCGTATTCTAATAGTTTAAAGTAAACAGTTAATCCCTAATTTATTTCCATTAAATTAAAGATTTTATATCTTAGTTTATTTTTACGCCAACCATGTTAAACATATAATTTAACACTATAACCTTTTCATTCATAAATAACCTACTAACCCTACTAACTATCTATATCATGCGTAACCTACTAGTTCCATAGCAGCAAGTACTAAAAAAAAAAAACCCACAATTCGACCGACTCATTATCTAATATCTGTTCGTGTCGCGGCCATTTAACCCCTAGCTAATGCCTAATTTCTGTTGCGAATTCTCGCCACTCATAAGTTATGATATTCAAATAAACATGTCCCGCGTATCTACCCCACCGCATCACAATGCGAATCTTAAACCTTCCAATTCTAATAAATAGAATTTAAACTTACCGTGAACCGTGATTAATCGAACCGCCTGATCGACAAATTAACCCTCATTTCAATACAGAAGAAGGAAGCCCTTTACCTGTCACTTGGTGTCGGAGATGATTATTATGGAGCAACCTTAAAGACCAGCAAAATTCATGTAAAAGATTCTGGTCATACTCTTCTTCGTTTTATTTTATAATTAACCATGCTTAAAATCTAGCATAGTATCCACATACTTATAAGACTTCGAATGTTGCTAAAGTCATGTATGTTTGAATGCTGTTTTTTTTTTATTACTGGTATCCTGAGTTGATGATCACACCCAAAGGCTTAAATTGTTGTATAGTGATTTGAAACTGAAATTTTCCGAAATTATTGGAAGTAATAGTGTGGAGAGATACAGCTGTACACGTGGAATATCTGAAAGAAAATTGTGTTAGATCACTGTGTTTCGAATAATTTATTATTTTACCAGATGCTCAACTAGACAGAACAACAATAATAAATCTAAGCTTAAAAACGCGTATGCTAAACACTGAATGTTTTGCGAACAACTTTACTGACTATTAAACGCTATTTAAAATTTACATTAAAATAAATAACTATGTACGAAATACACGAAAAAAATAATTTCGAAATACGATAGCCATATGCCAAACAGCAACACAAAGAGCAACTTTATAAGAAGTACAATTGACGGTCAAAAGTGCAACAATGAAAATTTATTTGGGATTTCACATTTGTGTCCTTATTTTTACACTTTGCTCGAACCTTGTTGCTATTACTTCACTTTTCAAGACTAATTTTATTATTTATTTTATAATTCAGCGCACGTAAAGTCATCTAGGTCATAATAACATTACTGTCAGACATGGAATTAATTGAGCGTAAGAGTCTCCGGCATTGTTAAATCAGTTTTTAGATAAGAGTAAGCCACAGGAAAATCTAATCTCTATTGGTTTACCTACGTGTAAGTTACATAATATTTATTAGTTGATCATAAGTGTTACATCACCGATAATGTACACGTGAGAAAAGAATACATCTTCTCAAGTTCCATTTGCCACATTAGTAGCATAATATGTAACACTCCCATTATTCAAGAGAGTTATAATAAATAAATTCTAACGTAAGAAGCTATCGACAAAGCTGTGCTTAAATTAAATATACGTTGTTGCGCAACTCCTCGTCTTAATCGCAAGGGTTCTACAGCGTCCATTGTCTGCAACACTATCTATCCTATAGTTCAAAGGATTCGGTATACGAGATAATGGCAGCGCAAACGTAGTACTGAGTGGCATATATTGTTTGCGCCTGAGAAACCCTAGGTACTAACACAGTAAATTCGAAACATAATACACAAACTTAACGCTAATTACGCAACAAAGTAAATCATTTTCAATGCAAATTATTAATTACTTCGTCCAGAAAACAAAAAGTACCTATATAAACATGACAGAAACACTAAAAGAGTTACAGTGCACTTATCAATTTAATTAGTTCTGTGTATGACTCGAACACAGTTCCATGCCAAAACTTCAGCATACATAAGCTAGCAAACAGCATTTCCTTGTACAGTGACAAGTATATAAACTAAGCTACGCAAAGATACATATTTATTCGAGAATAAGTTCGTTAAACATGTAAAAGTTAGCATGGAGCATAGGACCAATTCCTCATATCGAATATTTATTATTGTACTGCTGAGTTACTACTCCTCGTTTCCCAAAGTTTGCTAACATTATAGCATGCTAGAGCACCTATACACGTTTAAGTTGAGAAAACCTATCACGAAGTAGCTGTTACTAATTAAAAGCACATGTAACGTAGTGCTAGAAAAAATGTTCACTGATAAATTACAACAGACGAAAGCGTGCGCAAGAAAAAGGAAAAAAGAAGCGAATGTAGCGTGAAGTAATTAGTAAACGTTATTCAAGTATTTCGGCACTTGAGAATAAAAAAATTAACTGAATGAAGGAAGACTCTTAACGTTTTTTAAAGGTAGTTTTAGTAATC